>BSYO01000031.1:7953512-9153512 GCA_033239525.1 Nepenthes gracilis
TAAATTTCGATTCAAAATTAATTATAATTCATTTATTATTTTCTAATCAATTATTCCTTTTTCACGATTTGAACGAGAACGTCACGTCGATACTTCGACTGACTGCACAAAAATATTAAATTAAATACAAGACCCAAATACATAACATTAGACCAGAAGTAATGAATGATTCTTTCCCAAGTAACCGAAACAAGTTTAACATTCAAATTAATAGAGCAAGACCACAGTCATCCTTAGCTGAAAATAATAACCTGCTGCAGACTTTAGGACATCAACTATGAACTTCATCCAACTCATTCTACAAAATTGTCAACACATATTAGTAAACATCAAATGCCACAATATAATATTTTAGGCATTTAAACGCCATCCGAAGCCAAATACATTAGAATTTATTATCCAAACACTGAAATTAAACTAAATTACTGCTTAGAGAAATATTAAACAAAGTCCAAAAACATTATAATAACATTAAACATCCTTAGAAAAACATAAACTACAGCTCTTCGACCTTTATTCTTGTTCGTCCAGTAAATACTTGTACATTTTATTTGAGGGATTAATAAAATAGTAAGAGAATGAATTAAAAGTTCAGCAAAACACATCATATATCAATGAACATATATTCTTTGCATTCAAAATATATCGGAAGGGACTATGGAGCATGATTGAATGCAAATGCAAGAACTTGCACAGATAAACTATATATTAAAATTCTTAGATTTTTTTATCTTATATTGTTTCAATTTTATCATCAAAATATGCTTAAATTTTTATTTTTATTAGGGATTAAAGCCAATAGATCTTACTAGCTAATTGACCGAACTAGCGAAACCCAGATTGTATATATTTTTATACAACCATTGGCCATAAACTCCTATTTAAAATTCAAAAGTGGACAATATACATATAACCCTATAGACGAGATCAAACGTCGCTTATAACCTTGCGGATAATAGGGTTGGATATCAATATACCACTACAATATTTTAAGACATGTCAAAATATACTATCTACTAAACAAAAACTTGATCCAATATTTAATTTAGGAAAACTCTATACCTAACTTTATAATTCTTGATTTTCATCCTTTTGTAGAATGGTTTATTAATTTCATTAATTTATACTTATACTTTCATAAAAGTTTAATCAAATTACATTGAATGCATAAAATGCTAAATGGATAGCTAAATGTAAAAAGTTTAGTTTAAAAAATGAAATAAAGTAGTAGAAAATATAGAATCAGTATTTATACTGAATTTCAGACCTTAAATGTCAATATATTATTTTCTAACTTCCATAAAGCATATATTTGATAAATTTAGAACCTATAAAGTTACAGCATGAAATTAGATTCTGAAGTTTAGCAAAATTAAGAAAAATGTAGTAAAAATCAGCAAGATAACAAATTCTACAATATCAACTTATATACTTTACATGCATGACTTACGTCATTAATTTCTGAAACAAACAACTTATTTTTATAAGTCTAGAATCTAATATAACATGAAGTATGAAATTTATTACTTTTAAGCTCATTAGATCATGAATTTAAGACATGCATGCAACTGAAAAGCACTATTCAGGACATGTGTATTAATATGTTAATATGGATAAAACTTTTACACAATCTTACCTCAAAAGTCATAAAAACTTTACATGCATGCTTAATATAAGTGTGCTAGTTTTAAAATATTAATATAATTGAATAATGGAACAAGAATTGCTCATGGGAGGTGTGACGGAACGGATTTTTTTTTAATTTCGTCATTTATAATACAATTGAAAATCCAACTAAACTAATTGGGTGCAACACAGGATCACAGAAGCCATTTAAGACCCATATACTTTTAATCATAATAAGTATTGCGGAAGTTATTCTAACACTTGCGAAAGCATTCATATTCATTCCAAAATATTCATTTCCGAGTACATAGCTAAAAATGTTTAACCATAGCAGTCAATCAAGTCATTACAATAATATTTCTCCAAAATAAGCTTCCGAGGTCTTTGATCCTTCAGACAAGCTTCATCACACCAACTCAGGTATAAGCTCTAAAGTTTCATCTGTAGGGGAAAAAAATATAAAATAGTGAGCCGAGGCTCAGTAAGGTACATGCACATGGGTAGTAAAACGATGACGTAGAACGGTCATGTAACTATGCATAAATAGAACGGTAAATCAGAATGTAGTCCAAGAAACAGAGAAAACATACCTTGACAGTACTATACTTCCAAAATCGTAATCGTAATAAAGTAAATGGTAAACAAGAATATAGCATATCAGTGTCAGACAAGAACGTAAACAGTATATATCATATCGGTAATCGGTACAGTAAATGGTAAACAGTACATATCATATCGGTAAACAGTATTTTATATTCGATAATCAGTACTTCATATTCGGTAATCAGTACGGTAACATAACATATCAGTAAAATAGTAAACGGTACTTCATATCATATCGGTACGGTAATATAACCTATCAGTAAAACAGTAAACGGTACTTCATATCATATCGGTATGGTAACATAACATATCAGTAAAACAGTAAACGGTACTTTATATCATATCGGTACGGTAACATAACATATCAGTAAAACAGTAAACGATACTTCATATCATATCGGTACGGACCATGCTAGTATTCCCTACTAGCTGAGGGGACAAATAATGGATGATAGATTGTGTTCACTCCATACAATCTAAGGCAGGTAACTGTCATGTGGGTATCCCATCTCATGGGATCGATACGGTATGCCACTCGAAGGTAGGCCGGTAACGATATCCCTCACGGATCGGTGACGGTATGCCACCCGAAGGTAGGTCGATAACGAGTATCCCTCTGTCTGCAACGCCCGAGGCGTGGCGGGCCGCAAATAATTCCATGGATGAGTTATCCTCGATTGCCACAAAAATCCTAAAGCATTAGGAGAACCTTTTGATTGTAGTCGACCCGAGAGACCAAAATAACACGTAAACAAAATACTTCCTTCATATTGTTTATCAAAACCATTTTCAAATCATATAACTTAATTAAAAATCATATCCTTAAAAACACTTGAGGCCGGTTGAGATGGCATAAAATAAACTTGGGCCGGTTGAGAATTTATCAAGGGAGGGCCGAAGCTCTTTTCTCGTTAGGGGAGCCGGTTTCACTTTCAGTACAATCCGGATCTCATTTTCAGTTCGGAGTCGGAATTCATTTCCAATTCAAGTCGGAGTTCATTTTCAATACAAGCCGGAGTTCATTTTGACAGAAATCGGAGTTCTTTATTGACAAAAGTCGGAGTTCAAGAAAGGCCGAAGTTCTTTTTCTTCAAAATGCCGGACTTCAGAAAGCTTAGACAGAGTACTTTTAAAAGGACAGAGCTCTTTTTGGACGAAGTACTTTCAAAAGGACGGTGATCTTTTTGGAAGGACTTCTTTTCGGATGGAGTGCTTTTCATTAATCGGGACGAAGTGCTTTTTACTCAAAAGGACGGAGTACTTTTTCACTAATAGGACGGAGTGCTTTTATCAACAGGACGGAGTGCTTTTCAATAACAGGACAAAGTGCTTTTCAATAACAGGACGGAGTGCTTTTCAATAACAGGACGGAGTGCTTTTCAATAACAGGACGGAGTACTTTTTATTAATAGGACGGAGTGCTTTTTACTTAAAAGCCGGAGTGCCTTTTTCTCAAAAAATCGGAGTGCTTAAAAAGCGGGAGTGTGTTTTCTCGCAAAAAGCCGGAGTACCTTTTTCTCTAAGAGCCGGAGTGCTTATCCTTTAAAACCGGAGTGCTTAAAAGCCGTAGTGAAATTCCTTTAAACCGGAGTGAAATTCCTTCTTAAAAATCGGAAATGCATTTCCTTTAAAAACGGACTTCGTTTTCTTTTTAAGGCCAGGGTTCTTTCTTTCACAAAGATGGAGTGCGTAAACTCAAAAGCCGGAGTTCTTTCTTTCATAAAGACGGAGTGCGTAAACTCAAAAGCCGGAGTTCTTTCTTTCATAAAGGCCGGAATGAGAAAGCTTAAAAGCCGGAGTTCTTTTTAAAAGAGGACGGAGTGCTTTTTGGACGGAGTGTCTTTTCGACGGAGTGCCATTTGGACGGAGTATTTTTTACTCAAAGGGACGGAGTACTTTTCAGACGGACTGCTTTTTACTCAAAGGGATGGTGTGTTTTTCACTCAAAGGATGGAGTAATTTTCGCTCAAGGGGACAGAGTACTTTTAAAAGCCGAAGTTTCATAAATCCGGAGTGCTTTCTCTCATAGGACGGAGCTTATTTTCAAAGGCCGAAATTCTTTTAAAAGAGGCCGGAGTTCATTAAGGCTAGAGTTATTTTTCTTATACAAAGTCGGAGCTCATTTTCATATTAAGGCCATAGTTCATTTTAAAGCTAGAGTTCTTTTTCCAATAAAAAGGACGGAGTTCTTTTCTCTTAAAGGGCGGAGTTTATTTAAAAGTCGGAGTCCATTTCACATTAAAGTCGGAGTTCTTTTTAAAAGAGGACGGAGTGCTTTTTAAGGCCGGTTTCGTTTTTCATGCCAAATGCCGGTTGTAACCTTTGGTCCAAATTTCATGTAAGTTCGGAAAGTAGGAAAATAGGCGTCATGAACTTCAGAACAGATTCAAACGAAACTTAAAAAGTGTTAACATCCGAATATTTGCAACAAAACAGAGTACAGTATATTTGCAAATTAACTAAAAACTGAACTTAAAAAGTTACGTCCGAAGTATCTTGCAATAAAGCATGAATTTAGAAACAGAGCAGAATATACTTGCAATGAATTTAAGAACGGCGTCCGATGTACACTTGCCTGAGAATTGCCCAGTATCACCATTTTGTGGCTTCCCTTTCACTCCCTCCTTTTTGCTTGTATTGGCGGTCAACTTCAGCCAACCGACGTTGGCTTTTTATAGAGGAGGGGTTTGGTGGGGTAAATTACTTACTTCCGTACTTTTTCTCAGATGGTAGATGGGGTAACCAGATTAGTTTTACCCACTCCATTCGGTCGTCGCCTTAATTGGGTTTTAACTAAATAATAAAGTTGCTTTTGTCTTTAGTTGCCGGTCATCATCACAAATTCCGGTCAACCTTTATTCCAATCCGGTCAACTCTTCCACTCCGTCCATTACCTTCACATCAACTTCGGATTTTATTCTCCTTGCACCCATAATTCTCCTCCGGCTTTACCAATACACAAGGCCGGACTTGATTTCAGCTTAAGTGAAAGGCCGGACTGTTCTTACACTAAGGGAGAACGAACTTCATTTATGCTAAGAGAAGACGGACTTCTTTTTCCTTACATAAAGGCCACTCCGGTCGTCAGGCCACTTCGGCCTTACTTCACGCAAAATCATCCGGACTTCAAGGCCACTTCGGCCTCACAAAACAATGCCGGACTTCAAGCTCAGGAGACAATTTCGGATTTCAAAATATGCTCTAAGGCCGGTTTGGAACTTCTTATTACATTTTCTGGTCAACTGCGTTGACCGGATGACCTTTAATTTTTCCTCGATCCTTTGATTATTTTGATTCGGTGACTGGGTCTTTCTAGCCTCAAATTACTTGAGGGGTCGTATTTATAATAGACTGACGCTCGAGTGCCAATTGAGTGTGAATTGAGTGCTAAGCAAGAGATCAGAGTTTAAGAGATTATCGGGCGTACATCGAGTGCCAAGCTATGGGAATTAGCGCTTGATCAAGGCTTAAGTGTGCATCGGGCTTGGGTAGACAATTTTATGGGCTCAAGCACACGTCAGGCCTACGTCAAGCTTAGTCGAACTCAAGCCAAATTCAGCTATGTATCAAGTTCAAATTTAATCGATCAAATTTTAACTCTTTTAACACAATTTTTTACATCTTTTAACCTCAAGTTTAATTATATTAATTTAATTAATCAAGATTATTACAGTTCGAAAGCTCAAGCCTCACATTCTTCCTCTCCTTATAAATTTTCATTCTCAAAATTTTCAAAAATTAACATACCTCAATGGGAAAAAAATACGGATACTTCTCCTAAATTTTGTCTTTTCAATCCCACATGGCCTCTTCATATGAGTTATTTCTCCATCAAATTTTACCAACGGAATCGTCTTACTATGGCGTACTTGATCTCTTTGACCTAAAATCTGAGTTGGTTTCTCGATGTATGCCAAATTATCATTAATCCTCAATGGCTTGTACTTAATGATATGTGTCGGCTTATACACATACTTTCGTAGTATCGACACATGAAAAACATTATGCACTTCTCCTAAATTTGGTGGTAAAGCCGATCGATAGGCCATTAGACCAATCTTTTCCAAAATTTAAAATAATCCACTGAATCTCAACTTTAACTTTCCTTTAATCTCAAACCTTAAGATCCCCTTCAATGGTGATATCTTCAGAAATACATAGTCCCCGACCTTAAAATTTAGCTTTAATCTTCTATGGTCAACATAACTCTTTTGCTGACTTTGAGCAACTTTTAACCTATCATAAATCAAATGAATCCGCTCAGACATTTCCTAGATAACTTTTGATCATAAAAGTCATTTATTACTAGTCTCCTCCCAATGAATTGGAGAGCAACATTTCCTCCCGTATAACGCCTCGAACAGAGTCATATCAATACTTGCTTTGAAACTGTTGTTGCAAGCAAATTTTGTCAGTACTAAATGGTCATTCCAATTACCTTTCATCTCCATAATTAAAGCTCTTAATATATCCTCTAGAATTTGAATCATATGTTTCGATTGCTCATCAATTTGGGGATGATATATTATACTAAATTCCAGATTTGTCTCTAATTCCTGATGTAAACTTTCCCAAAACATGGAGATGAATCTTGGGTCTCGATCAGACACAATTAATGACAGCACACTATGCAATCTTGCTACTTCATTAATGTACAATCTAGCCAACCGATCCCTTGAAAATATCATCTGAATAGCTAGAAAATATGCTAATTTTGTAATATGATGAATGATTACCCAAACGGTGTCATGATTCCTTAACGTTCTTGGTAATCCCATTATAAAATCTATCGATATGTCTTCCTATTTTCAGCTAGGAGTAGCCAACGGTTGTAGTAGGTCGGGTGGCTTCTTGTGCTCGACCTTTAGCCATTAACAAATCAAACATCGGCTCACATATGATGTGATTTCTTTCTTCATATTCCTCCACTAAAATATTTTCTTCAAATCTTGATACATCTTATTAATCCTCGGGCAGATAGTATACTTTGACTAATGCGCTTCATTCATGATTTGTTCCTTTAGATCCTTAATATCCGGTACACATATCCGTTCTCAAAACATCAATATTCTATTAGTACGAACACTAAAATTAGCTCTTGAGTCCTGATTTAAATCTCTAACTATATCCATCAGAAATGGATTATTCATTTGAGTTCTTGATCCTTTCCAAAATGTCCAGTTGAACTTGAAAATATGACAAAATTATTCGGTTGCCTTGTGAGTGCCTCTTAATATCACATTGCCTTATACATTCAAGTATTTCCATCTCTTTAATTCTCAAGTTGGCCACAAAGCTTGCTTGGTGACTCAATGCATCCGCTACAATATTAGCCTTACCAGGTTGGTACTAGATCTCGCTGTCATAGTCCTTATGGATGTCCATTCATCTCCTTTGTCTCATATTTAATTCTTTCTGAGAAAATAAATACTTTAAACTCTTATAATCTGAATACACCAATAATTTCTCGCTGTTCAAATAATGTCTCCAAATTTTTAAAATAAAGATTAGTAATGCTAACTCCAAATCATGATTTGACTAATTTTTTTCATTAGTCTTCAATTACTTTGACCCATAAACTATCACTTTTCTGTATTGCATCAACACACAACTCAATCCATTCTTGGAAGCATCACAATAAATTACAAACCCGCCGAATCCTTCTGGAATGGTCAGGATCGAGGTGGTCATCAATTGATTCTTCAACTCTTGAAAACTTCGCTCGTATTCCTCCGTTCGAACAAATTTGGTCTCCTTCCAGGTCAAATCGGTCAATGGCATGAGTTTTCTATAAACGTCCGATAATAGCTTCCCATTCTTAGGAAACTCTCAACTTCGATTACTGATGCCGGACGGCTCCAATTAAGAATGACCTCTATCTTCTTCAGGTCAACTGAAATGCCTCCTTTAGATATAACATACCCCAAAAATATGATTTCTTTAAGTCAAAATTCACATTTCTTAAGTTTGCCAGGTAATCTCTGATCTCGAAGTGTCTGGAGCACAATCCTCAAATACATATTGTGCTCATTATAGTTCTTTAAATAGATTAAAATGTCATCGATGAATACCACTGCAAACTTTTTCAATTAAGATTAGAATACTCAATTTATCAAATCTATAAATATTGCAGGGACGTTAGTTAAACCAAAATGTATGACCAATAACTCATAGTACCCATACCCCATTCAAAATGCTGTCTTCTCTATGTCATCCTTTTTAATCCTCAATTGATGATATCCCTAATAGAGGTCAATATTTAAAAATACTTGGACCCCTTGTAATTGATCAAATAGATTATCAATTCTTAACAAAGGATATTTATTTTTTATGGTGACATTATTCAATTTTTGATAGTCGACACAAGGCCACATGGATCCATCCTTCTTCCTTATAAACAGTAATAGGGCACCTATGGTGACATGCTTGGTTGGATAAATCCTTCCCCGGCATTTGTTGCCGTTGTTGTTTCAACTCTTCCAATTCTGGTGGTGTCATTCTATACGGCGTCTTAAAGATAGGTGCTGCTCCAAGCACGACTTCAATCTCAAATTCTATCTCTTGATGCAGTGGCAATCCAAATAATTCCTCTAGGAAAACATCTTTGAATTTGCATACCACTGAAATATTTTAGCAAGAAACATTGTGGCTTTGAATTGTGCTTGCATATGTCAAATAGGCTTGATAATCACTTTTCAATAAGTGAAGAGCATATAGAGCTGAAATTAAATAGGGAAATTCTTTTTACATTATACCTTAAATACAAAAAGGTTCACACCCTAGAATAACAAAATAAACTCTTTTATTGAAACAATTGACACTGGCATAGTAACTCGCTAACTATTCTATATCCAAAATCACATGAAAGTCATGCATGTTTAACAAAATCAAATATACGACCGACTGTAACTCACTAACCTAAACAATACACCTCGAGTACACTATATCGATAGCTATGGACGATTCTGTAGGTATAGACACAACTAATACATACTTTGAAGTCCTTGGGGTGACAATAAGTGACAAACAAATTATGAAGATACAAATAAACGTGTAGTCCCCAAATCTAAAAGTATATGAGTTGGAGTATTGAAAATAGTTAGATTACCTTTCACAACGTTAGGTAATGCCTCCGCGCCTTAAACCGTCACAACAAAGGCCTTTCCCACAACATTGGGCTTTTTTTGTTGCTGGTCTCTTAGGATGAGGGCAATCCTTAATCAAGTGGCCAAATAGATTACAATTGAAATAAGCTCCCAAAACCTTATAATAAGGCCTCCCTCCATGCGATTTTTCACATTGCCGACATACGGGAATTATAGATTGTAGGTCCAATACTGTCTGACTTTCAGTCTCTTTCTTTCCTTTCTCAGCCACTTTTTCTTTCTTTTGGGGTCCTCATGATCTCAAACTCTATTTCAAGCCTTGTCCTTCTTAGCTGATTGTCTTTTTCTTGAAGAATGTTTTCCTTTCCAACTCCTTTTCAAATAGTAGGACTCTATCTAACACATCCCTGTAGATTCTTAACTTGAATGTCACAAGCTCCTTTCGAGTTTTGTCCTTTAGTCCTTGCTAGAATTTTCTCACCTTTCTAGCCTCGTCGTGGATCATGTGCAGGCTATAAAATGACAATTCTATAAGTTTTGCATCATACTTAGTCACGATTCAATTCCCTTGCCTTAGGCGCATGAACTCATCATCCTTCTACTTTTGAAGATTTATCGGGAAGTACTTGTCCATAAACATATCGACAAACATGTCCCACGTTATCTCATGGTCCTCCATGCATGGGCTTGCTTCTTCATTGACCACCAATGAACCACCTCACCTTCCAATTTATATGCAACAAACGTTACCTTGTCTTATTTGGGGCAATGAATCATGGTGGAATCCTTCTCAATCCCGCGAATCCAATTCTCCGCCTTTGTTGGGTCTAGATCACTCACAAATTCTAGAACCCTCTTGTAGGAGAATTGTGACGGAACGGATTTTTTTTTTTTTCCTCAAAAGCTTCCGTCAAACAGATAATCGTAATTAACGATCTAATTAAGGCAAGACCCCTGCAGAAATTTCGGCAGAGTCTCCTTTGTAACTGGATGAAATCCCAAAAATACAAACCTGTAATATTCATCCATAACAAGCACACATCTATCCATCATTCATAATTCCTACAACAATCATTCACAGGATCCTATGTGCCATCCATGGCACAATTTCATAAAACATTTACTGCTCTAACAGTTTATTAACGAGATGCCATCTAGGACCTGCACAATAAATCCAGAGTATAGCGGAAGTACACTACAACCTGCAGAAGCATAGCATATTCTCTTTTACTTTATAGACATACATTTCACATGCTAGATATACAAAAATCCACATGTTCTATAACATCAATAACCATAAGAGCAGTATACAAAATCACATTTCTAGCTAAGTCATTTCATCCACAAGCTCTTCAAAAATTGGCTTCACAATGCTCTAAGTCCTCAAAAAGCCTTCAGAAGCTTCTCTCTCTGCTTACTCTTGTTCGTCGGGCAAGAGTTTTTCTTATCTCATCCGGAAGGGGAAAAACACTAAAGCAGTGGAGCGAGGCCCGATAAAGGTACATGCATACGAATCAGAAAGCGATCATGCAAAACCGATCATATAACTATGCAAAATCATCGTTTTCAATCAATATTATCGAAAGGAACTGTAAAGACATGCTATAACAACATTAAATCTCATGCTTCATAAATCATATCATTATAGGTCAAAACAAAAACTATAAACTCTTTTGATGCATGGTAAAGCTGAAAACAATACCTATATTGTTCTTTGTCATCTTTCATTTGTATACAATTCAATATCATCTTTTTATTGCAATATAGCTTATCGGTAAAACATTAGTTGGTACTTCATATTGTTTTCCTCCTTGTACCAAGCCCCGAGGGCCGACTATCGTTTTCCTCCTTGTACCAAGCCCCGAGGACGGCTATCGTTTTCCTCCTTGTACCAAGCCCCGAGGACGGCTATCATTTTCCTCCTTGTACCAAGCCCCGAGGACGGCTATCGTTTTCCTCATTGTACCAAGCCCCGAGGGCGGCTATCGTTTTCCTCCTTGTACCAAGCCCCGAGGACGGCTATCGTTCATCTTTTTATCAAAACCCTTTTCTTTTAAAGTCGAACTTTCACAATTCACTTTCATTAACTTCAAAGTACATGGAAATTTCATCGGTATAGGCTCGTACATATTTTCAAAAACAAACTATACGAGGAGTTGCACATCGATGTCAAATAACTTTCATATAACGGGAGCTTGATTAAAAATCACTTAAACCCTATCATTTTCGTACTTAGCGCTTCGCCTAAGCTTAGGACATAAATCGGTCTCTAAACATGTGTTTAATCATGAAATTGATGCCATAATTCAACATATATATACTCAATCATGTATTTAAACCATAAAACCCCAAAAATTTCGAGTTAGGGTTTGACCATATTCTCTCAAAGCCAAATTAAACACATTTTACATGTTCATACATGAAATCGGGGCCATATACTTTAATAAACATGGACAAACATGAAATCTAACCGATTAAACGAAGGAAACATGCTTCAATCTCATTTTCACATTATTTTCATAAACTTTCAAAGCTGAAAATCGGTAAAAACGCAAAACGGCGTCCGAGGTACACTTACTTTGTCGCAAGCTTTCACCTTAATAACAAGCTCGGGGTTGGATTCGGGCTTCCGGGCTTCGTTCTCCTTCTTCCTCTCTTCGGTCGTGCCCCTCTCTTTCTCCTCCAAACCCTAAACCGTGCGAAAATGGCGAGAAAAAGTCACGGCGCGGCTATATATCTGCGGCCGGCCGCTCGAGCGCCCCATCGAAGCATTTGGCGAGCGGCCAGTCGGGCCTTTTATCGCTCGAGCTCCCGAAAGCGGCTGGCGAGCGGCCAGCCCACGGGTCGATTCTGTTTTTACCGCTCGAGCCTTGGCTCGAGCGCCCAGCAAGCGCCACTCTGGTGCTTGCTGATTTTTGGGCATTTTTTTCAATTTTTCACTTTTAACCTCCACTTTTTCACTACATGCATAGCCTCTTATCGATATTAATCACCTTAATCACATCTAGTCATTACGTTTTCGATTTTGGGTCCTCACAAGAATCGATCATAAGCTAAAGCTTCTGGATTCCTTGGGGCTAGAATTGGTTCAGAGTTATGTTGATCTCGAGCTATCATTTCCAAAACATCGGTCATCCTTGCCATAAAGTTCATATATTACTCCTCACGATCCTGATGAAGTTTGATCTAGGATTGCCTCCTAATCCTATCATCTCTTAGTTCTATCACAACATATTAATCAGATTAGAATCCTCAAACCAACATCAATTAGACTCAATCCTTAAGGCATTTTCTTACGACTTCTCTAATATCACCTTAGTATTTCACATTCCAAATCCCGATTCAAAATTAATTCTAATTTATTCATTATTTTTTACTCAATTATTTCTTCTTTTTTACAATTTGGACGTGAATTCTACGACAATACTTCAACCGACCACACAAAAACATTAAATTAAACACAAGATCTAAATATGTGATGTCGGACCAAAAGTAAGGAATGAGACCTGCCCAAGTAAACGAAACAAGTTCAACATTCAAATTAATAGAGTAAGACCACAGTCATCATTAACTAAAAATAATAACCTGCTGCAAACTTTAGGACATCAGTTATAAATTTCATCCAACTCATTCCACAAAATTATCAACACATATTAGCGGATACTGCATGCCATAATACAATACTATAGGCATTTCAACACTATCCAAAGCCAAATACATTACAATTCATTTCCCAAACACTGAAATTAAACTAAATTATAGCCTAGAGAAATATTAAATAACATCCAAAAACATGATAATAACATTAAACAACCTTAAAAAAATAAACTACAGCTCTTCGACTTTCACTCTTGTTCATCCAATAAATATTTGTACATCTCATTTAAGAGGTTAGTAAAATAGTAAAAGAATGAGTAAAAAACTTAGCAAAATATGTCATATATACTTTGCATTCAAAACATATCGGAAGAGATTATGGAGCATGATCGAATGCAAAATGCATGAACTTGAGTAGAGAAACTACATATTATAATTTTTAATTTTTTTTGTCTTAACTTGTTTCGATTTTATCATCAAAATATATTTAAATTCTTATTTTCTTTAGGGATTAAGACTAATAGGCCTTATCAGTTAAAGGAAAAGACTATTAAAATCAAAATTATATATATTTTCACACAACCAAATATTATAAACTCCTATTCAAGATTTAGAGGTGGGTCATTTACATATGACCCTATGGACCGTGTCAAACGTCATTTCTCAACCTCGTGGATGATATAGTTAGATATTGATATATCATTATAATATATTAAGATACGTCAAAATATAGTATTTACAGGATAAAACCTTGGTCCAATATTTAACTTAAGAAAGCTCTATATTTAACTTTATAATCCTTAATTCTCACTCTTTTAAAAAACAATTTATCATATCTTAATATAATTGTAGAGTTTCATTTTATAATTTCATCAATTCATATTTATACTTTTCCAAAGGTTTAATCAAATTATGTTGAAGGCATGGAATGCTGAGTGGGCAGTTAAATGTAGAAAGTTCAGTAAAAAAATAAAATGACATAGTAAAAAATATAGAATTAGTATGTATACTAAATTTCAGACCTTAAATGCCACTATATCATTTTATAGCTTCCACAAAACATAAATTTGATAAATTTAGAACCTATAAAAGTTACAATGTGAAATTAGAGTATGAAATTCAATAAAATTTAAGAAAATGAAGCAAAAAATCAGTAACATGACAAATTTTATAATATCAGTTTATATACTTCACATGTAGGACTTATTTTATCAATTTTTAAAACATACAACTTATTATTATAATTCTAGAGACTAATATAGTATGAAATACAAAATGCCTTACATGCAAACTTATTAAATCATGAATTGAAGACATGTATACAGCTAAAAAGAAATATTCAAGACATATGTATGAATATGTGAATGTAGATAAAAATTTTACACAATCTTACTGCCAAAATCATGGAAACTTTACATGTATGTTTAATATACATGTGCTAGCTTTAAAATATTAATATAATTGAGTAATATAATAAGAATTGCTAATGAGAGATAAAAACAAAGAGTAACAAAGAAAGAAAAGTATAGAGTGCACTTATCTTTTTTCCAAATTTATTAAATTTTAGTATCAAATTACTTAAATTGGACCTCCTCGAGCCCTCTCTCTCTTTCTTTCTCTTCTCTCTGACTCTCTCTCTTCTCTAAAAAACCATAGAAAAAATGATAGAAAATGAGCATGGGGTTGTATTTATAATAAACTGGCACTCGAGCATTAGTTGAGTGTGAATCAAGCATTGGGAGAAGTTGAGATCATAGTTTGAGCACTCGTTGAGCATGCATTGAGCGTCAAGCCACGAGAATTAGCCCTTGAGTATGGCTCGAGTATGAATCGGGCTCGAGCACACTATTTTTTTGGTAGGAGCATGTGTCAGACCTACAACAAGCGTGGTCAAGCTCAAGTCCAATTCAGGGACGCATCAGGCTCAGATTTAATTGGTTTAATTTTAACCCTTTTAACCAAAATTTTTATATTTTTTTAACATCAATTTTAATTATATTAATTTAATTAATCAAGATTATCATAGTCTGAAAACTCAGACCTTACAAAACCTTAGAGTTCACCAAACTAGTACACTCATCCACATTTTGGAGCACAATTCTCAAATATTCCTCCTAATTTGAAGTATCCTTGAAGTAAACCCAATTGTCATTTATAACATAACAAGACATTGATCCACGTGTTTAAATGTTTGATCTACCAGACTAAAAAGGTCTTTGATAGGTGGAGAGAGAGATTTAGTGAGAGTAGGTCGGTTCACTTTAGCCGGCTCACCCTGTGGTAAAAAATTTGTGAACCTTTTGGGTCCCAATAGTCCAACCATTTGTTTCCCTAACTAAAAATTATAGATCATAACCGTTTAGCTTATCTTTCTTATGCCTCAAATATGATTAATATATAAGCATACATTTATTAGGTTACAATAAGTATGATATCATAACATGTGTGACCAATTGGATTCAATTTCAAACTAATAGTAGAAAATATTAAATCTTATTTAACTAATTAAAATACCTTTTAGTTATTATTGAATTGAACTATTTATATTCTTCTTAAAATTAATTATTTATAATAATTAATTGGGAGTTTTTTTATATATTATGAGTGATACCTAATATTATATCATGACCATCTAGATAGAGTAAATAAAATAATCATCTAATAAAAAACTTATCCATAAAATTGCCATGCAATAAAATTTTTACTATCATCTTATGCCCTAACAAACTAAGGTAATGGAAAAAATATCAAACCTTATACTATTTATTTTATATAATTTTGAATAAATGAATTATCTAGTAAAATCACATGCTTCTTTTAATTTATATTATACATTGACCATAGATTTGTGAAACACTAATTCAGTTACTCACATGGGACATCTTCCTTTATTTAGAAGTAATGATTACTTTATCAATTATTCATCTATCTTAATATACTTTTTGTCATACTCAATAATTACCTTCATATAATCATATTAAGATAATATCAATAATATTAAAATAAAATAAACTATATGCTAGATCCTAAGATGATATTAAATATAAAAATCATATGTAAAAATTTTATGTAAAAACTTTTATTGACATTCACGTAATGTGCCCATTAAAATGTCTTCAATCGAGTAAATTTATTAAACTTTTTTCTAATGAGCACCTAGATACTTGTTATAATATCACCTATACAAAAGACCATGAGCTCAGTTACCCCTTCAATAGATTAATAAAATGTGCACTGGTGTAACCAAATCATTAATATTTCATCTTAGTAAACTTACGATCGAGAATATTTTAGGTTAGAATTTATAGTATTTATAGTTCAAAAGTATGTTCTTATCATAATTATAGATGCATTATTCCACTCTTAGATTTTTATCATACACCTTAAAATAAGATAAAGTATAATAAAGATTAATGTCTTTTATAAATATAAATTAGAAAATATATAAATAGTAATCCATCAAACTAAGTACAATTGACTTACAAGAAATAATACTACTAACAAAAGCCCCACCATGTTTAACAATTAGTCTTTTCTTCCTAAGACCTTGTAAGAATTTTATATAATTTTAACTTATTTTGATAATCTATCTTAATTTTTATCAAAATAGGTTAATATATAGTTCATAATGATATTGTAGTTGATCTGAGTTTAGATTCGATTATTCTATTAAGTGGGTTATTTGCATATTAGTTGCAAAAGATTTGGTCCTATTTATGATGTCGTATGTCATATATACAAATGAAGAGATTTCTTGTAATTTAGTGATTTTCATAATATTCAATTGGAATTCCTACTCTCAAAGGTTAGGTTAAAGTTATTTTTCTTCACGCACTTTCCAAACCCTATTTTCATATGGAGAATAAGTTTAACACTAACCATTGTTTATCTTACGGAGGATTTAAGAAGGCATTCAAGATAATGTGTCTTCTGTAAATATAATTTTTAAGCACCCTAATAATTTGATTATTAATAGATTTTAGCTATTTAAATCCTCTTTCTGCGAGACTCTTGAAATGCAATGGTGCAATTAAGCGTTGGAGTTTGAATCAACTAACTTGGATATACACGGCGATGTTTTTAGAAGACTGTCATCTCTTCTATCCATTTATTTTTATGTGAGTTTTTTTATAAGAAATTTCAAAGGGCTTCACCTAACCTCCAATATACGGCGACTGCAACTCACTACGTAGACCATTGGATGTAAATCTAATGGCCCAATATAATGTTAAAAACTAAATTTTATTTGTTTTATTTTTTATTTTTTATTAAAAAAGGAAGAGCATTCGAGATCTTTGGGTTTATGTCCAATGATCTACCTAATGAGTCGCGGCCATTGTGCCTCGGAGGTAAGATGCAGCCCCTCATTATTACTCCATAGGAAAAATAATTGGCCTAAATGAGACTGTAAGCTTTTAACCCGAGATGGACCGAACATGATAGAGCGAAAGAGAAAAACTATAAATATATTCTACAATACATCAAGATCATACCCTATACTGATAAAAAATGAAATATCAATCGATACCCAAAAAGAGTAATAATATACCCATCCCGATTAATATTTTTTCTTGATGAATAACAGATCATTTTCTTTTCCTTCTCTGTCTGTCCCTTCTCTTGTGAGAGTTCACGAAATTAATAAGGGACATCAAGGAAGACTCCAAGCTTAAGGTATTTATTTTGTTAAAATAGTTTAGCAACTAATTTTAGGGATCTATTTGGTTGTACAAAAATTTTAATAAAAAATAAAAATATATAATAAATAAAAAATTACTTTGTTTTAGATCGAAGTGGATCCTTAATTTATTACTTCTAGAAATAATTATATTTTTATGTGTACAGATTGTCCTCAATTGAACTAACTTTAGTGTATTCATTTGATTAATCCTATATTTTAGGTAGGCTTCCTAAGTATTATTGTCTACCTTCTCCAAACAAAACCAACTATCAAGTCAAAGCTAGAAATTCAGTTGTCAAGGCAAATTAATTAGTTGGCATTAAAAATTGTTGGTAAACTTCTCTATCGGTTATTGGTAAATTGGACCCATCACCACTTAGGACATGAGAAATATTATTTATCTCTGCTATTTATAATATATCTATAATTTTTTTTAATATAAAATCTATTAAAATTAAAAAATAAAATAAAATAAAATAAAATGAGCCCTACCAGTAAAAAAAAAAAGAGATACAAATAAGTTTTTCTTAATAAATAACAGAAAGGTTGCAAGATGGTGGTGTTCCCAAAAATGAGATTTGTTGTTGTTCCCAAACTTCACTTCTGTACATGCATAAGGTAGTCATAAATAAATCTCTATAAAATCAATTACCGAACTCTCTATATTAATTCTTAAAGAAGCGAAATAATAAAAAATATTTACAAATAAAATATAAAAAATACACGAACTTTTACAGAAACCCTTATAAAATAATTTTTGTAACTTTAATTGACACGACACAGCTCGTTCTAAAAACTTGATCACATAACCCCAAGATTACTTCTGCGAATCAATATGCTTGCCATGTTGGCATCAATAAATCCAACCAAAATAAGTTTGTCATTGTTTAAGTACACTTTAGAAGTACCCCATCAATACATGATAATCCACTTTGCAGTAAACCAATCTTCCATTCTAAGATTTAAAAAGAATTGACTAATAGTTACAGCTGTATGAGTAATATGCAACTTCACATAAACCATTACATACAGCAAACTACCCAATGTCAAAGCATAAAAAACTCATTTCATATTATGTTTTTCTTCCTCCTTAGGACTTTCTTGGTGTTTAATTTAAAGTGATTGATAAGAGGAGTACTAACTGGTTTGGATTTCTTCATATCAAATCTTTAAGTCATCTTTTCAACATTGCTTTATTATCTTTTTCAACATTGCTTTCTTGAGACATCCACTTTTTTTTTTTCCGGCCACAAAAAATTCTTATGCTAAGTATTCACTTTCTCAGTCCCAAGTTTTTTATAGCAAACGATTTGCCCAATTGTTTCTTCAACTCACTAATCTGAGACGCATTTTGTCCAACTATGAGTATATCATTAACGTAGAATAAGAGGATAATAAAGTATCCTTCTAAAAATTTTTGTATAAGTACATAATAATTTGAATTAGTATTTCGGTAGTCCTACTCCATCATAACAATCTTGAATTTCTTGTACCATTATTTAGGAGCTTGATCTAGACTATAAATACTCTTCTTCAAGTGGAACACCATATACTATTTCCTTTTAATCTCAAATCTCTACGGTTGTTCCACGTAAATTTCTTTTCAAGATTATCTTAAAGAAATGTCATCCACACGTCTAGTTGGTCAACTTCAAAGTCTAAACACGCAGCTAATCTGAGAAGAAATCAAACATAAAATATCTTCACCACATGAGAGCAAATCTCTCTTAAATTAATACCCTTTCATTAATTAAATCTCATTATAATCAATTTCGTCTTGTACCTCAATTGTGGATTGTTCTCCTTTGATTTTAATCTAAACACCCCTTTATTCTTGAGTACCCTCTTCTCCTCGGGTAACTTCACCGCATCAAATGTGTGATTTTTGTGCAATGTTTTTATCTCGTTTTACATATCATCCATCCACTCCTACTGATCATCCTCCATGCTTCTTCATAGCATCCGGGCTCACTACCATCAATAAGTAATACGTACTCTTCACCCAATAGACATTTGAAAGGAAGTTGATCTCTCATAAATTGTTGAAGTAGAGCAACATGTTTAGGCTTTAAAACGTCAAGATGAACATCATCGCAGACTTCATCATGAATATCATTTACATCATCAAAGTTAAGAATATCACGATTTCCTTTAATTCCATTATCATTCGAAGTAACTTCATCAACCTGGATTGGTAATGGTGCCAAAGGCATTGGATCCATATTACACAGGTGACTATTACTAAGAAGAACTACATTCTTAATCTTGCCACTATTTTTAATGGTTTTTGTCATGTCTCAAAATTTTATCCTATAATTAACTTTTAATCAAATTATTAATAATTAACCAATTATCTTCTAATTAACTTTCAAACGTGAACTCTATATCAATACCAAAATTGACCACAATTTAAAACGACACAATATCATACACATGATCCAAATCATGCCATGTTTCATGTGGCTCAGATATCAACCCAAAACGTGACTTCGGACCTTATATAAGGAAGGATGCCTATACAAATAAAATCAACATAATGAAATCTGCAAAATAAAAGTCAGAACTGCTAGACAACCACATTTTACATCCATGACCCATAATCACCACATCCAAAACGACTGACACTTGACCCAAATTAAAACAATTGCTATCCAAACCAACATAACCATTGATAACTGATATTCGAAACTGAAATTAAGCTAAAATATAAAATTTAGCTACATTAAACATTGTCTAAAAACATTAAATGACATAAGACATTCATGAAATTCTAAACTAAAATTCTGCGAATATTTTTTATCTTCACTCCTACTCATCCGGTAAGAACTTGTGTATCTTATCTGAGAGGGTTAGTGAAACAGTAAGAGAGTAAACCAAGAGTTTAGTAAGGTACATAATATATCAATGATATATATACTTTGTATTTAAAATATATCAGAAAGATTATAGAATATGATCAGATATAAAAGCATGAACTTGTGTAGGAAAGTTTACATAATATAATTTCAGATTTCTTATCATATTTTTGGTTCATTTAAAACATCAAAACATACTTAATTTTTATTATTCATACAGGCCAGGTCCAATAAGTCTTATTAACTAAAAGAGTAAACAATCAAAGCCAGAGTTGTGTATACTCTCACACCACCAAAAACCATATGCTTCAATTCAATATCCAAAGGTAGGCCGTTTACATATAATCCTATAAATAGAGCCAAATATTATTTCTTAATCCCACAATTATATAGGGTTCGATATCGATATACTATTGTAATATATTAAGACATACTATAATATATTATTTGTTGAATCATAACCTTGGTTTTAATATCTTGAATTCTATTTAATTTATTTTGAATGTGTTTATTATTTTAGATAATTTAGATATGATAAAAATTAATTATATTATAAAATTTTAAAAGATATTCGATTCAATTGGGATGGCGCCCAACGCATGCCTGTGTTGGCGTTCGAGTACCCATTAGATTATAAAAAAAGAAAATGATAATGAAAATAATAATAATAATAGTAATAATAATAATAATAAAAGAAAAAAAAGATAAGATAAAAAGGGGGGAGGAGAAGCGTGCAACAGAAGCAGAAGCGGAGAGAAAAAGAAAAGAGATAAAGAAGAAGCGTATGTAGAGGAGAAGGAAGGAGAGAGAGAGAAGAGAAGGAGAGAAGAGAGGATAGACTCATGCGTAATAGGGAGAAGGAAGAAGGAAGCGGCGCGCGAGTGAAGGCAAAGGCGCGGCGCGACAGGAGGAGCGCACGGCAGGTGGAGCGCATGGCAGGAGAGAGAGGGGCGTAGAGAAGAGAAGAAAGAAGGCAATGCTTGGGTAGTTCAGAGCATCCTTTTGTCAGTTCTACTTAGTATAAGGTCAAGATAAGTATTCTCTAATCCTATTTTTTATCTGATTTCATATCTGATAATATTTATTCCCAATTTAAAGATTTTACTAATATACATGTTAATTTTATACACCCTATCTATTTATTTTATACATGTATATATAATTTATCAATCAATTTGAGGATTTTGTTTGGATTTTATGATTTTTAGAGAGTCTTATCATTTATAAAAGCCTAAAAAAATCTGATATTATATATTTTATATCAATATACATGTATGAAAATGAGTATAAAACTTACATGGGCCATGCATTCTTACATGCATATGCCAGGGTTATTGTGACGGAATGTATTCTAATCCATTAAGGACCTCCGTAAAAAACATACAAACAAATGCCCATATGTATTCGAAACATCAACAATTTTCGTCAATAATCATACCAAACTAATACCCATAATTAACTAACATTGAATTTTTGTAGAAAATCGGGCAGAGTTCCCTATAAAAATGGGCCAAAATCATATACAAACAACCTGAAAAAATACAACTTGCTCAAGACATATACATAGACAATTCTCAAAATTAAGTCCACTATACATCCATAATACATTCATAGAATCAACAAACGTCATATCATCTATAACTCCAATATAGTACTCCTAACTACCGTATTGGATCTAAAAGAGATGCCACCTAGAACCAAAACAAATCTAAACATCAAAAATAATGTGGAAGCAACTATAACTATAAATTAACCTGCGGAAGAAAAAATAATGTATTGCTCCAACAAAACACACAACATGCTATTACTGTTTATATACAATTTTCTTTCACAAAATAAAGTATTTACATTTACAAAAATCAAACTTCCAAAATCTTTAAGGCTTCAGAACTCTATCCAACTTCTTGCTAAGCTCTAACTATTCTTGTTCGTCCGGTATCAGTTCAACTGTCTCATTTGGAGGGAAAAAAAGTAAAAGTGAGTCGAAATCCAGTAAGGTACCTTAAAAATATACAAATAAAATTCTTTCATACAGAATATAAATATAATATAACAAAAACCTTGGCAATATCTGAAGAATAGAGGCGTCCAGGGAAATAGGAAGAAAACATAATTCAATCTAAATATGTGTCGGAATTTATAAAACAGTTCTAAATATCTTTTACTCTTCAGAATTCTAGTTCATTGTTCTAGGGACCCATCTAGTATACCCTACTAGTCGATGGGGCGAATAATTGATGATAGATTGCATTCAATCCACACAATTAAGGGCCAAATGTTCGATAATCATGTGTTCTCATTTCATGATTCAAAGGTTCGATAGTCTTTATCCTCTGATCAAGTCCCGAGGAGGGGCAGACCACATATCACTTCATGGATGGAGTTATCCTCGATTACCACAGTAAAGTCCTAAGGTATGTCGGATAAGCTCACTTGACTGCATGACAGTTTTAGATCTGATTTTCTTATCGATTAATTTAACTTAGAACATTTGTTCATAATTTCATAGTCAAAGTTCCTCATATCTTAAGGCCAAGTCCAAATTCATACATTCAATCTTTCAGACAATTTCAGAGGGCCTTCATAATTCGATAATATAGTTCCATGTAGAGTTTTCAGATACGAGTTGTCTAATAAACTATAACAAAGCACAAATTAACATTTAAATCTCAAGATTCCAAGTTTCCAAACATAAATTTCTAAATTTTTGTTCTAAGGTTTTATACAAAACTTTCGGATGAAAATCGAAACTAAATCTTGTGCCAAATCACAAAATCAAAGTCATAAATCATAATACATACACATAAACATAGATTAACCCCAAAATATCTTCATTTTCTAACTAGGGTTTCATGCGAAGCTTCCGGACACAAATCAAATACAAAACATGAACCAAATCACGAAATAAGAGTCATGAGTCACTATATATATATATAAGTATGACACTTAAACTAAAAATCATGAGATTCATGCATTTTCATAACAAATCTTAAAGGGCAAATGATTTAGAGCATAAATAACAAAATAGAGATATTTAAAAGTGGTAAAAATAAAAAAATAAGGTCCGAGGTACACTTGCCTTCATCCGATCTACTGTTTTCCTTGGATTGGAGTGGAACGGCTAAAATCTCCTCCTCTTTCTCTTTTTCCTCCTCCTTTCCTCTCCTTCGTGCTCTGCATCGTTCTCTTTCTCCCTCTCTCTGTTTCCCCTTCTCTATTTTATAAACGAAACTCGAAATCAATGGGAAAAAATTGTGCTCGCACTTGAGCACGCATCGAGCGCCAGGCACAATAAAGGGTCGTGCTCGAGCGCTCGTCAGGCACCTTTCGAGTGCGACATTCTGTTTTTTGCACTTGAATGGAGCCTCAGGCATGGATTGAGCGGTCCATTCTACTAAATCCGCTTGAGCTGCGCCTCGGGTGGCACCTGGGTGCCGATGCTCTGTTGGCCTTTTTAGCTTCCGAATTAAATTTTTCTTCATTTTTTCTTAATCCACATATCCTCAATTTAGTTATATTAACTTAATTACCATGATTTACTATATTTTGAGAACCCGGACCTCACAACTCTCCCCCACTTACAGAAAATTTCGTATTCGAAATTTAACGAACTCTGGATTTCCTAAATCAAAGGAACCTTCCAAGCCTTCCCAAATCACTTTCAAATTAAGTGGTTATCCTAAGACCTTAAACCTCTAAATCGGCTTGATCCTTATTATCTGATGTATCCTATTTAAAGTTTAAATCCATTAAGTCCGAAAATAATCCCAATTCATTAATTATTTTCCCCGACTTGGTTCTAAACCTTAAACGGGCATAATTTCTCATTTCCCTTTAAGCTAAGTCTCGAGTTTGAGTATTTTTTTCTGAATATTAACTTAAACCTTAAAATATTAGGGTTCCTCATCTTCTCGCTGCGTAACTCTGATCAATCTTCTGACTCTTAATCAACTGATTACAGTAAACCACCACAACTAATTCAACCTAGTACCCAAACTCTTTATCAAGCTTGACTAAAATTCTGTCACAAACCTCAATTCACAATGAGACTTTCAATGCAGAATACTTTACATTCTCATCATCTCAATAGCATGTCACTAAACTGACATTTCTATGAAATATATATTCCCCTTTCAAACATCCAATTAACGCGGCGGCCTTGATCACACTAGTCTCAAAATATCCATACCATGAAAAACAATTCCCACAAACCCTCTAACTGCATTAAGGCTAGAAACTAC
The DNA here is from genome assembly GCA_033239525.1 of Nepenthes gracilis. Lineage (NCBI taxonomy): Eukaryota > Viridiplantae > Streptophyta > Magnoliopsida > Caryophyllales > Nepenthaceae > Nepenthes > Nepenthes gracilis. Next base: position 7,978,222 of record BSYO01000031.1, read on the forward strand.
AATTATATAGTCATTAAGGATTTGATGTAGTTTTAGATCTTTACCCAAAATTTCAAGACTCCATTACTACGCAACCTAAAGATATCATTGGCATACTGATGAGCCAACTGGTTACACCTGAACACTTCCTCCATAATTATGATGAGTGGGTTGTCCTTCGTCCTGAAACAAAACCATAAGGACTTCTTATTTTAAAATTTTTGTGGTTGTAATACTTCGAATATGATTTTGTTTATCAACTTAGGAATACGACATTCCATTATCTCAAGCATTCAAACTACCCATAATTTTTCCAACAAAGACTTCCAATTGGCAATTCTGACCTATAGAGGAGTAACTCCAACTGGGGATTCCTCTCCCACATAACCCAAAAGTATCTATCCACATACAACGCGAGAAGACATAGTCCTAGATTTTTCTCAAAAATATGGGGATCCACCCTTTTTACAATTCCCAAACATTAAGATTTGCAGGACCTTAATTTTTTCCAAAAGCAGTATCCATAAATTTTCAAGACAAAGATCCCATTATGGTGAATTAGTTTCAAATTCTAAGCTCCTACCCCACTTAATTTGAGGCTAGCTACCTATTATGACGCAAAATAACAAGACCCTGATCTTGCTTAAAAGCACTACAGTCTATGCTAACTTACTAGACCTAGTAATAAATATTTACTTCCCAGAAGTTCAAAGGTATCCTTAACAATACCTGACCGATACTCCTCTAATTCCGTACACAATCCTAAATGACTAATGTCAATTCTGACCCATCTCCAAATCACCTATTAAAACAAGTCGGTTTGGTCTTTTCTTTTAAGTATATATCCTCAACACTTTCATGATTGGATTCCTTAACGACCACCAACCAACTTCAAATGGGTGATCTCACTTATTAATTAGACTCAACGCTTATTCTTGATTCAATCAACTTTGCCTTTCGTTTAGAATCCATAACCTAATTACAGGGTATCATATCGAGCACCATTTTAATTTCCGAAAGGATCTGTATAACCTAAAAATCGACTCCAAACCAACAATCCTACTTATCCGCCATATTGACCAAATAAATTAAATATTCCTTCTTTCGGCCATACACAACCGATTAGGCATCCAGCTATTAGCTATTTACAATCCACAAAATTCACAAAAGAACATATAGATACAATTATTGAACAATTCTAGAATTCTTAAGGTGATGGGACATATCATGCAAATTATGAAAAAATAAAAGAATACATAATTCCCAAATCAAGTAAATGGAAATCAAAACTCCATAAGTAAGAAAATACCTCCACCCACGTTCGGGGATGTCCTAGCGTCTTGAACTGTCACCATAAGTACTTTAGCGGAAGCAACGAGCTTCCTTGCTTTTGGTTTCTTAGGCAATGGAGAATCCTTGATCAGATAGCCTTGCTGACCACATCTAAAACAAGCCCCCGCCGCCTTAAAACAAATTTCCCCTGAATGCTTCCTTCCACAATGATTACAATGCACCACTGACGCCTGAAAATCTGTCACCGATTGAATCCCAATGCTGCTTTTCTTTTAACCAGACACCTTCTTTTTCTTAGTAGTTTCAGAAAATTCCAAAGTGGACTCCGCATTGAGACCCACCTAACTATGCATTCGCTTACCTAGAGATTTCTGAGCCTCAAGTTCTTTCTCAAGTATTAGAGCCCTATCTAGAACCCTAACATAACTTTGAAACTTTTAAGTCACTAGCTGACTCCTAATCTCATCTCTTAGCCCTAACTGGAACTTCTTTGGATTTCCTCAGTTCATTGTCCCCAACAGATGGCGCATACCGAGATAATTTAACAAATTTCACACCATACTCTGCCAAGATATGGTTTTCCTGCCTAAGCTGCCTAAAAGCTTCTTCCTTCCAATCTTGGAGGTAGAAGGAATATATTTTTTTCAGAAGGCCTCCTCAAACGTCTCCTAAGAAATTTTCTCATTGGGCAAATCCAACGCCCTTTTCTTCGTCGACAACCAATCATCAGTTTCTCCTTCTAATTTTAAGCCACAAAAGTAACCTTTTCTTGATCCGAACATTGAATGACTGTAAATATTTTCTTCAATCTCCGAATCGAAATCTCTGCCCTTATCGGATCTAGTTCTCGTAGAAATTCAGGCACCTTCTCTACCGTAAACCACTTATATGCCACTGGGATCGGCTCTGGTATAAGAATCGGAGCCAGGTGACGTTGCTCCTTCAATGCTAATACATTGGTCATTTTCCTCAACAAGTTTAGGTAATCAATTTCTTGATTCGGAGGAGTACTTGAGTCTTCACAAGTATTTCTTCCTCCTCGCCTACTAGCCCTGCTATTTCCTATAGCCAAAACACTATCATATTAGTTGATACCAAGTAATCAGATTAGAAGGAAGGGTTTCAAATAAATCAAGGCACTCCAATAGAAATCCTAAAGCCAGTCCCTAAGCAATTTATCTAATCCTAACTATTTTTATCTTACCTTAGTCTTAAAACATGTTAACCAGAACATAGAAGCCAAATCGTTTAGCCATGGCCTGAGACCAATTTCAATCAATTTAATCCCTAAGTCCTAACTCAAGTCAATTCCAACTTATACAAACTAGAGCACCTAGGATTTCCAAACCTAACTTAATCATTCTAAGCCTTTATCTACTTATTTGATCAGTCCTAATTGATCTTAAGCTTCTACATGTGATTCAAATCAATCCTAAGATATCTCTTCTCTCTGATACCAATTATGACAGAATGGATCCTAATCCATTAAGGACCTCCGTCAAAAACATACAAACAAATGCCCATATGTATTCGGAACATCAACAATTTCTAGCAACAATCATCTAAACTAATGGCCATAATTAACTAACATGAAATTTTTACAGAAAATCGGGTAAAATTTTCTATAAAAATGGGCTAAAACCATAAACAAATAATCTGAATAAACACAACCCACTCAAGCCATATACATAGACAATCCTCAAAATTAAATCCACTACACATCTACAACACATTCACAGGATCAACAAACGTCATATCATCCATGACTCCAACACATTACTCCTAACTACCGTATTAGATCTAAGAGAGATATCATTTAGGAGTAAAATAAATCTAAACATTAAAAATAATGCGGAAGTAACAATAATCATAAATCAACTTGTGGAAGCAAACATAATACATTGCTCCAACAAAATACATAACATGCCATAACTATTTATATACAATTTTCTTTCACAAAATAAAGCATTTACATTTGCAACAATCAAACTTACAAAATCTTTAGGGTTTCAGAACTCTTTCCAGCTCCTTGCAAAGCTCTAATTATTCATGTTCATTCGGTATCAGGTCTACTATCTTATCTAGAGGAAAAAAACAATAAGAATGAGTTGAAACCCAACAGGGTACCTTAAAAATATGCAAATGAAATACTTTCATGCAGAATATAAATATAACAAAACAAAAATCATGGTAATATCCGAAAAATAGAGGCGTCCATGGAAACAAGAAGAAAGCATAATTCAATCTAAACATGTGTCGGAATTCATAAAATAGTTCCAAATCTCTTTTGCTTTTCGAATCCTGGTTTATTATTCTAGGGACCCATCTAGTATACCCTACTAGCCAATGGGCAAATAATCGAGGATAGATTATATTCAATCCACACAATTAAAGGCCAAAGGTTCGATAATCATATGTTCTCATTTCATGATTCAAAGGTTCAAAGGTTTGATAGTCTCTATCCTCGATTACCGTCCCGAGAAGGGGTGAATCACGTATCACTCCATGGACGGAGTTATTTTCGATTACCACCGTAAAGTCTTAAGGTATGTCGAAGAACCTTACCTGACTGTACGACAGTCCTAGTTCCGATTTTCTTACCGATTAATTTAACTTAGAGCATTTGTTCATAATTTCATAGTCGAAGTTTATCATATCTGAAGGTCAAGTCCAAATTCATATATTCAATCTTTCAGACAATTTCAAGGGGCCTTCATAATTTGATAATATAGTTCCATGTAGAGTTTCCAAATAGGAATCGTCTAATAAACTGTAGCGAAGCGCCAATTAACATTTAAATCTCAAGATTCCAAGTTTTCAAATATAAATTTTCAAATTGTTCTTTTAGGGTTTCATACAAAACTTTCAGACGAAAATTGAAACCAAATCTTGTGCCAAATCACAAAATCAAAGTCATAAATCATAATACATACACATAAACATAGATTAACCCCAAAATATCTTCATTTTCTAACTAGGGTTTCATGCGAAGCTTCCGGACACAAATCAAATACAAAACATGAACCAAATCAAGAAATCAGAGTCATGAGTCACTATATATATATAAATATGAAATTAAAACCAAAAATCATGAGATTTATGCATTTTCATAATAAATCTTAAAGGGCAAGTGATTTATAGTATAAATAACAAAATGAAGATATTTAAAAGTAGTAAAAATGAAAAATAAGGTCCGAGGTACACTTGCCTTCGCACGATTTACTGTTTTCCTTACTTAGATCGGAGTGAAATGGCCAAAATCTCCTCTTTTTTCTCTTTTTCCTCCTCCTTTCCTCTCCTTCGTGCTCTACGTCGTTCTCTTTCTCCCTCTCTCTCTTTCCCCCCTTCTCCTTTTTATAAACGAAGCCCAAAGTCGGTGAGAGAAATCGGGACGCTAGAGCGCTCATCGAGCGCCAGGCACAATGAAGGGTTGCACTTGAGCACTCGTCGGGCACCCTTCGAGCACGACATTCTATTTTTTGCACTCGAATGGCGCCTCAGGCATGGTTCGAGCTGTCCATTCTACTAAAACTGCACGAGCTGCGCCTCAGGCACTACCTAGGTGCCGATACCCTGTTGGCCTTTTTATCTTCCGAATGAAATTTTCCTTCATTTTTTCTTAATCCACATATCCTCAACTTAGCTATATTAACTTAATTATCATGATTTACTATATTTTGAGAATCCAAACCTCACTGCTATAGTCACTATCTTTAGATTTGTTATTAGATATTCAGACTAATTTTTAATGGAGAGATAGTTGTTTTTGAAAATTCTTTCCACCAGCAGGAAAGACTTTATTCGTAGTGACCCGCCTCTCTGTCTGGTATGTGATTAGAATTTATAATATATATATTCAGATGTCCTAAATATCCGACAAACTTAAATATTATACCCAAAGTCATAGGTAAAAAATAATAGTAAATAACCTTGCCTATGAGAGATAAAATATACAGATAACATGTTGGCATAAATTACATTTGATTTGATCTAAGATTATTGGGTCAGGAGTAACCTTTCCTCAAGTTGGTCTTTAAATAATCAAAACTCAAATTTAGTGCATATTTTATATTTTTACATAGATTTGTATTCGAACTCTGATTTGGACTTTGAGTTTAGATTCGCCAATTTTGGTCACGGATGGGTTTTGGTATGTCATGTATATTTGATTTTGATTATATATTTTGATCTGAACTTTGGATAATCTATTTATGGTGCTGATCTAATTTTTGTTATACGCACTTGCGATTGGATCATTTGGCTATTGAATTCTATCTCGAATCATGATTTGATTGCACATTAGAATGGACATTGGATTGGACATTTGATTTGACATCCGGATCACTTTTATTATATATATATATACGTCTAGAGAGAATTGTTTTCTAATTGGATATTTATTTTAATTTAATATTCAATTTGTGTATAAGGCTATCCTTGGATTTTGATATTGGATTCTGTTTTGAATTTGATGATTGGATTTTGATATTGACGATTTAGATTAATATCTATTATCTAATTTGATATTTGTTCTTAGACCCTCTCTTTGATTTATTAGATACTTTTATTTATATATATGATACTTATTAAGTTTTAAACTCATATTTTTTTATTTTATCCCTTCAGAATAGAGGTCTTGGATATAATATAAGAGTTGGACGAGGTTTGACATGATATTGTATTTTTCCTGATGAGTATCGTATCTGTTTAGATAGATGGCATCGATTGTATTTCATTATTATTTTGATTTTTTTTAGTTGTCTTTGAATATTAGAGTCGGTCGAATATAAATTTGGACCATGTATTGAGGATTTATGCATTTATTTCTTTATGTTGATGAGTTTCAATTATTATTGGGTATTTTTCTTATAACTATATGGAGTATGTCATATTTATATTTTTCGAACGGTCGTCCGAGGAGATCCTATGATGGATTTGGGTTTATCTATTTATGATTAATTGATATCGAAATTTTAGAGTCTGTTTGGTTATGTCACCATGGATTGGAATTTATTTAATTGTCATTTGGAATTATTATTTATAGAATTGACATGTTTGATTTAGATTTGTGACATTGGTCCAATGCAATTCTTAGAAAAAAAAAAAAAACACTACATTTTGGTTCATAATTCTTAATTTTCTCAGACCTAAAGAAATGATCATAATTCTTATTTTAATTGTAGAGTTTTTTATAATTCAATAATTTCATACCATATAAAATTTATTCTTTCTGTGAGATGCTAAATTAGCATGTAATGTAGAAAATTCAGCAGGTGATACATAATTCAGCAAGTACAGAATTTTCTACCGAAATCCAGAACATACGGGACAATTCTTATGTATTTTTAACTTATATAAGGTCCATATTCGATAGTATAAAGCATGTATAAATACTCTAGGATTTTAAGACATGTAAAAATAAAAGGCTCAACAATAGGTGCAATAAAACAATATAAAAATGCAGAAGATTGACAGCAACACATGCAGCAAGAGAATTCAACAACTAGAGCAGAAATCAGTTGGCATACAAATAATTTTTCTGAATTTCAAAACATATACTTTACCATTTTTAATATGCAAGATGGTATTTCGTGAAATTAATATGAAATTAAACATGCATGATCATTAAAATAAGATTTTAGAACATACATGAACGCTAAAATGTAAAATTCAGCACAAATATACACTATACTTAATTTAAGTATGAGTTCATATAAAATTACTCTATAAAACCATAAAAAATTGACGTGCCTACTCAATATAAACAATATAAATATACTTGGTTCAAAATTATAATTTGGATGAGTATTAGAATAAGAATACTCAGCAGATTTGACAACAAATAGTAATAAATGAAAGAAGAGTTTAGAGTACACTTGTCTTGATTCCTGAATTACTCAATTCTAGCCTTGATTTACCTGAATTTAACTTTTCAAAGCTTTCTCTCTCTTCTTCTCTCTCTTCTCTGAAAAATTACAAAAAATGATTAAAATTAACTCGGATGGTTCTTATATACAACTTTGAGCTTGAGCGTAGATTCAAGAGCAAAGCTTTTTGGTCTGCCACGCCGAGCGCGGCTCAGACATGTCTCGAACATGAAGCTATTGTTAGCGCTGCTCGAGTGCCCCTCGATTGTGCAACAAGCATGACCCCTCAAGTTTTGGCGCTTAGGCACGAGTCAAGCCTGCTTCAAGCGCTGAGTCTGTTTGTCCAATTTTAGTTCTATAATCTAATTTTTCATATCCTTTAACCTCAATTTTAATTATATGAGTTTAGTCATTCATGATTATTATTAATCAAGAACTTTGAGCTTATAGTTTTATTCTCAGTGCACACAATATCTTTCAATCTAAAAAGTTTATTATCCATTGGATTATAAAACTGATAACTAAACTCGTTTTTTTCATAACCCAAAAAATGAACTCTCATATTTTCACATTAGGTTTGGACAATTCATTTATAAGAATATTGACAAAAGACTTGCCACCAAAAACTCACAGGGAAACTACTTCCTAAAATAGATTTTGTCGAGAACTCCATCATTTAAAGGAATGCCAGATAAGAGACAGCATCCAAGGTTCTCCCCCTCCAGGGAAAGATTGGGCAACTTTGCTTTTGAAAATATACATCAAAATATTTTAATCAATATTTAGTTCATACTATCAGCCATGACATTCACCAATGGTATTTTCAGTGGAGTCTTTTGGTGTCAAATAACTACGAATGGCAATATATATTAAATGGTCTAATGTACCTTGCTCTATTATCACTATGGATGTACTTTAATTTCTTCCCCATTTGTTTTTTACATGAAATTCTTTAATGTTAAGTCTAATTTATTAGTTTATTTCTATAATAAAACATAATTTCAATCAAGATATATTTGAGGCCTTTTATTTATTAATTTTGATTTATTGTGACAAGATATGCTCATCAATACTATAAAGGATTGAGTGCTTAAAAATATTAGAACATGCAAAGCCGCATTAGCATTCGGCCCAACATTTAAACATTAAGGTGTGCACTCATACAATCACACCACATTAATACAAATGGGTCATGCTTATGCATATGCTGACCTGCTACCATTTGAGCGGGCATTTAAGCATGCGTTCAAACGCTAGAGTGTATAATCACAGTTTTGTATTTTTTTACTCCAATTTTTAGCCTCACTTACAAATAAATTTCCTTCCTTTGACCTAGCCATTACCCACACGAAAAGAAAAGAGAATGAGAGCTAGCTAGAAAAATGAGAAAAAGCAAAAATCTCTTCCACGAGTTTTGATCCAAAAGACAATGTATTGTCGTCCTGAAATTATTCAACCATTATCTAATACTTGTTCTAATCCTATGAGCCTTCGAGATTCTGTCGGCTTAGATCATAGAGTTCTTGAAGTATTAATTATTCCTGAGGCAGTAATGTCCAAAAGAAGATCAAAAGGTCTCTCATTCCATTGTTAGGAAGCAAATTCAAAGAGTTATTCTATAGGAATTACATGACAAGGTAAGCCGACAAAAGATTAAATATTTATATTACTTGATCTGTAAGTTAGTTTTTTTATATTAGATTTTTTTATTAGATTGAAAATTTTAAAAGGTTTTACTCAATAGTTATTGAGTTTTTGAGATTTTTCTTTACCACCACATTATGTGTTCATTTATTTTTATATTTTATTTAGTACATTTATTAGTGATGTTAGAGGAATAGGGTCAGTATTATATACTCATAATATTTATAGGTAAATATTTTTTATATGTATTTAATATTTGAGTAATTCAATCTTCCACGTTGTAAATGATTAAAATTATAGTCATTAAAAACTATCCTAATTTTTTTTCTAATTTGTATCAAAGACTATTCCGACTCTTGATGATTTTGGCTAGATGACTACGAGTCACTCCTTATAAATTTCACAATTCTTCGGCATAAATAGCTATGCCTATTAAAAAGTTTGCATGAAAGTTTTCTTAAATTTGTTGGATGAATGCATTTGGCTGTGTGTATGGAGTGGATGGACTCCTCACACTAGGACTACAAATAGGGCACTTCCCCAAAAGACTGAGCCATGTGTCAAGCAATGAGCTTAGTCATAATAATTGGAATAATAAGGGTATCCATGCCATTTCTATAGAAATCTAGCTCGATGGATTTCTACTAGTGTTGACATGTGAAATTTGCTAAAGAAGTATGTGATATTTTACAAATCACACATAAAGGAACTAAAATGGCTTAAAACTTAAAATTATAAATGCTAGCCAATGCATTTGACGAACTAAGAATGAAAGTTGATAAAATATTTGACTAGTTATATACCTAACTAAATGACACGGTTAACATTAATTTTAGCCTAGGAGAGAGTAAATTGCTGAAATTAGAATTATCCAAAAAGTATTATGGTCATTATCTGAGTGATTTCGGTTGAAGGCCATGCCTACATAGGTCAGTACAGATAAAAATTGAAGAGTTGATTGGATCTCTTCAAATATATGAACCGTCTATCTTTTAAATAAGGACAAATCAATTACCCTAAAATCTACTAGAAAGAAGTCCTATGAACAATGGGGAAATTGTCTTCTTTATCAGATAATTTAAAAAAAATTTAAAGGATAATAAAATTTTTTTAGAAAAACCTAAGAACTCACTTGATCACAAGAAAAAAATGAATGAAGAAAACGAGTCTAATGATAGAAAATCTAAGGACATTTAATGTCATGAATGTCAAGGATTCAGATACATTAAAATTGAATATCCTAACTTCAAACATAATAAGAGCCTTTTATACAACCTTATCTAATGAGGAGGTCAAGCAAAGTGACAGTGAGACTTTTGCTTCTAAAAAGTACTCCAATTATATGACATTTGTGTCTTGTATTGAGAGCAATGGTGACACTAACTTAGGTCATGATGACAAAATTAATAATTTTGATTAGTCAAGCTCTTAATTTGAGCATAAGTTGAGTAACATTCAAAAGGAATTTAACAAATGGTATTATGATATCCTAGTGATTAAGCAAACAAATAAAACTCTTTTAAAAATAGTTGAAAAATTAGAATGTGAAGAGAAAATTTTAAAAGATTATTTGTCCAAAAAGAAAGATGTCCTAAAAATCTTGTATAATGAAAATCTTGCTCTTAGAGACAAGATAAAGTACTTTGAAAATGAATTCAAAAATGCCAAGGCCATGTTGAAAATGTTCATGAAATGTACGAAAAAACTTAACCATCTTTTTGTTTTTGGCAAAGTAGTCGAAAATAAGAAAATGTTTGGTTTTTGCAAAACAAATTCTCAAGTAACCTATCATGCAAAAACACGTTTCATGTAGGCCAGCAAGAATAATGTAGAAATGCAAATGGACACTTTGATTTAACAATGTAAGGAACAGTTCCTAGGACTTAGTCTTTCGCGGCCTTACTGGAAAAATCGGCCTAGATAGCTAGACGGTTGGTTAAGAGTTTCTGACTGACTGATTAAGAATTGTTGGCCGGCCAAATATAGTTGTTGACTAGATTTCATCGTTAATCGGATTTGGCGTATAGTTGACCAGCTTTAATGGCAAAACGACCAAAGAAGTAGTGGCCAGTTAAGAATTATTGACCGGCCAAATTGAATCATTGACTGGCCAGATTGAATCATTGACCGAATTGAATAGTTAACCAGAATAGATGATTGCCCAAATTAGGAAGAAGACCAGTTAAGATAGTCGATCTATTAAGATAAGGTGACCGGAGTAAATAGATGACAAGAATGAAATGTTGATCAAAAATTTAAATAGTTGACCAAAAATTTAGTCATTGACCGAAATTAAGGAGTTAACTAGAATGACTGGCTAAAGTGTCAGGTTTGGGGCAAAATGCCCGGTTGCGCCATTTTGTCAAGTTGCGTCATTTTGCCCGGTTGTGCCATTTTGTCAGGTTTGGACAAAATAGCCAATTTACAGAAAAGGCCGAAATGGTTGGCAGGAAGGCAAATTGATCGGTTGGGCAAAATGACCTACTAGAGCCAATGTGGCCATTTGCCGGTTAGGCAAATCTTGGAGTGGCCAACTTGCTAGAGTGGCAAGCCAGGAGTTTACCGTTATGAAATTATCGATATGGTTTTGGCTAGGAATGATTTTAGCCGATTTGGACTATTACGGACCTAGGACTTCTAGTAACGCCCGAGGATTCAGAGAGTAAGAGCAAGGGATAGTGAGATGTTTGACAAAATCAGTTCATTCTCATATCCTACTCCCACCCACTCCGTTGACCTTTTAAAAAGAAAAAACTAAGTATAAAAAGAAGTACCAAGTAAGTGACCAACTCCCACCTACCCTATTGCCTATAAATACCGAATTCAAGGGTTAGGAAAGGAGTTGGGGGAAAATCTTAGAGAGAAGTATGAAGGAGAAGAAGACATGAAGAATTTCATATCAGATTTGAGTAAGAAAATTCGTATATTAGGCAAGTGTACTCCATACATCGTCTTTGGCTGTTGCTAATTCTTATTCGAATCCTTCGGGTATTATTATTCTAATGCCCTTCTTTGCTATGTTTATACATAATGCATGTCATGATGATTTTTTTCTCATGTTTTACGAATAAATTTCATATTCAATGCATGTATTACGTTTTATATGTGGGATTTTGTTCTACGGTTTGTGCTTGAATATTGTTAGCACCCCTTCCATTTATTGAGTTCGGTGTTACAAGAAAATTTGTAAAGTTTAAGCCATAGTACACAGCAAAATTATCTTGTATGTTTAATCATTGACAACAAATATTAGTTTGCTTATTTAAAGATCTCATCTGTTTACATGATTGTTTGCCATTTGTAAAAGTAAGTTTGCTTTTTAAGAACTTCGATCATTAGAAACTCAAGATTTTGATATATGACGGCCAAATAGTTACAGGTCTAAAATATAGCCTGTTTTAATATATGATGGCCCAGTAGTTACAGCCTAAAATGTAGCCAATTTTGATATATAACGGCTGAGTAATTACACGCCTAAAATGTAGCCAATTTTGATATATAACGGCCAAATAGTTGCAGGTATAAAATGTAGCCAGTTTCGGTATGTGATGGCCTAATAGTTGTAGGTCTAAAATATAGCCAGTTTCGATATCTGATAGTAAAGTAATTACAAACCTAAAATGTAGCCAGTTATGATAAAGGAAAGTTGGTTTTGGATTTGAATTCATTTTGAAAATTAATTCTTATGAAAGTGTCTTTCACCCACGATTTATGTTTCTGTATGTGAAATGCTCTCATTTCTTTTCTTTTGATTTTGTTTTAAAGCTATATTATGCATGTCTTTGTTTATTTGTATATTATTGAGCAATCTGCTCACTCCTACTATTTTTTTTACCTTTCGATAGACAATAATTTATGCTAGAAAAGAAAGAATAGAGCTGAATAGACTAGCTAGGCAAAGAAGGCCGATCTGGATGCATGTAATAGTATATGATCGACTTGATGTATTTTAAAGACTTTTGTATAATGATTCCGTTGTGTAAATTAATAGTTATTTGTATGCATCAGCTAAATTTTATAGTTTGAGTAATTTTGGTTCCTAGTAGCATTTCATTCGTGAAAGGCTCCTTCTTATAGTTGACCGACCAAGATAAATCCAACCAAGAATCTTGGCCAGCCAAATTGTGGCCGCCTTAAGACGTCCAGATTTTTGGATTTTGTGTACGCTATTATGTATGATTATCCATATTTGTCTCATTATCCATTTGTATTGAATTATGGACGGACGAGTGTTGTAACCAGTGAGAGCTCTTGTCTATCACTTTATGAAGGAATATTGACGGAGGTCATAAAAGGATTATAACAATTGACCATCACAAAACAAACCCTTCCTATAATTCAATCCAAGACTAATATGAAGAAAGTCTCTCCACTAGGAATGCAGAGATAATGCGAAGTCACCATTCCATTCAACCTAGTGGAGCACCTAAGCCTTTTACATTCGTTAGACCAAACTCTACTTGGTAGTGCTTAGTCATTGTGAGTATGATCATGAGCATCAACATGCTTGTCCCATCTGGGTAGGCCCATAACTCACACCTCCACGATCCTTAATCTCAATAGCTGGTGAAGTGATAGGTATCAAGTCAATGTCACATAGGCAATTGTTGTCATAAGGAGCCAACTTCTTTCAATTGCCAATATCTTTAATGATCTAATCTTCAATCAATACAATATCCATTGATTTTACAAGCTTTTTTTCCACAGTATCATAGAGCCAGTAACCAAATTGATTTTTTTCGGAACCAAGGAAGATGCATTCTTGCATTTTGGAATTAAGATTGGTTCTCTTCTCCCTTCAGACATGAATGTATGCCTTGAATCCAAACACCCACAATTGATTACAAGAGACCTCATTCCAAAGTCACAATTTGTCATGGCTATCCCTACTCAATGGAACACTTGACAAAAAGATTAATAACATGGGTTATGACATTCAATACTTTCCCCCTAAATGTACCAGATAACTTCATTTCCCATAGAATACATCGCGTCCCTCTCCTTTGGCTAAGAAGATCTCATTACCTGCTTTACCCCCTCTTGTGGCATCACCCAGTAACAAGGGCAAGGTTATCCAAAAGTGTCCTAAAGCTCATTGTATTCTCAAAGTACCAAAAAAAAAAAAACAAAAAAATCTCAAGGGCCTAAAATAAAAAAACCCATTGCCATGGTTATCAAATGATATTGATAGGTTGTTGGATTGTCAGAGGTCTCAACAAGCTGGAAAAAGCTAGAGGTGTTCGAGATTTCATTCTTGTCACCAAGCTTGATATTTGTTGCCTTGTTGAAACCAAAGTTCAGGTGGATCACAGCAATGCCATTGTAGTGATTGTTACGAAATCTTAACATAGGTTTATGCCATTGCAGTGATTGAAGGTGGTAGAATTTGGATTGGATGGGATCCTAATGTTTGTTATAATAGTCTATTGGAGTCTCATTAGCAAGTTATGCATTACAAAGTTTCAAACCTCACCAATCCTACCTCTGATTTTATTTTGTTCATTTACAATAGAAATCTGGAATGTCATCGCAAGGAATTATTAAAAACCGAGATGCATCTGACTGCATTTACAAAAAACTTGATATAATTCTTGTGAATGGGGCTTGGATCGCATTTAGCTCCACTTTAAGTCTGCTTATAGATCAAATGGTACATACGTACTAACCTAACCTATTTACTCCCGTCTTGTAACCCCTACTAGGGAACTCCTTAAAGTTGTCTACGATAACGGAATCCGACACCTTCTGGTTTTCTTATCAATCTTCTTTCACGAACAGTCAAATCTCCGTACACCATTGGATTCCAATTTTTATGTCATTCACGAGGGTAAACAGGCTGAAAAAGATATAATCAATAAGATGAAGAAGAGGAAAAAATTCCAAAATTTTGACATATGAATCAAAGGAGAGTTTTCTGTAATTGGTACGGATTGGAAGCTTAAAAGAAGGAGTTTTGCCCTGAGCATCCTTGAGAAAATAAAGTCGGAAAAGTTGTCTTCAAGAAGAAGGAGGTGACAATATATAAAGAGGCCAAAAAACAATGGTTAAAATACGACAATTGGAGACATACGCACCTTGGTGCTAAAGTGTGGTAGGCACGCCAAGGGTTTCACTTGGAATGTCCCCTCGAGCTCTCTAGAGCATGCAACAACTGTAGGCTCTCTAGAAATAGGGCTTGAGCATATCTCGAGCATGCCGCCAACGCATGCTCTTTGGAAATGGGGCTCGAGCGTATCTTGGGCATGAGGTAGGCATGGAGATTAGGTGATACGCAATAGCGAACGAGAATTTGATACAAATCTTCAGAATAATGAGACCTTAGTCAATGACTGACTCCCACAGCTACGAAATATATCAACATATAAATGTGCCTAACAATTTTGAATATTAGGAGATGTCAAACTCTCTTGACTATTAGGGACTTTATCAATTGTCTAGAATCTTGTGGCCATAAAGATCTCAACTTTGAGGGAGATTGTGACGACTCCAAAAATCATAACCGAAAATCGTTAAGGTTTCTACTGTAAAATGGCCGTTAGACTAATACAAACCTGTACAATAACCTTATACAACATATATATGTAATGTAACAACAATCAACACAAGATCCAAATGCCATATTATATTTGTGGGTTCAATGTCGCATCTTCAGACACAACGTCAGATAGAGAGATGCCACTAGATACCAAAATACAAATCATAATCACCTGCGGCAACTTATACATCCATCAAAATACAACAAAAACTAAGCCATCAATACATTAACAATATACAAGCACATCTCCATCACATAACATACAAAATCTACTACATAAGGTACAAAATTATAAATAATTCTAAATCCACAAAGTCATTTTCCAATGTCAGCAACCTAGCTAACTTCTAAACTTCTACCCTGCCTAATTAGACCTAAGCACATGCTTATCTAAAGCTAAGAAAGTAGTAAGGGTGAGACAAATTCTCAATAAGTGTAATATAATTAATGACAATAAATAATATACACAAAATAAAGTTGAGGAAGGATATAAGGATATAATGAAGATACATAAATATGAAATATGGACAAATATACTTTGTGGAACACATTCATCTTTTCCATTTTACTTCTAATTCTTTTAGGATCAAAAACATACAAAAATTACTTTATCTTTTCAGATCATGACCAATAGAACTTACCAACTAATGATATAGTCAAATCGAAAAAAAGATTATGTTAATCCACATGATCTAAGGTACTAACCACATACCTTAAACTTTTATGTCCCGTGGTGGATGGTATAACTATAATCTTGGATATATTGGGCCAATAATCCTTATTTTTATACCATCATGTCTCCTATGGCTCAGAGACAATTTATCAATTTACCACAGTAATATCTTAAGATATGCCAATGAATACTACCATTTGGTATAAAAATCCTTAGTCCTATTTCACAATTTCTTTTCATGTTTCATATTGGAGACTTTGTATAAATATTCATACTTCTTTTTCTTTGAACTTCTCACACCAAGAAAAAGTTTAAAATATCAGATAACAAATTATAAAGTTTCAATTACTTGATACAAATTTATAATTTCATATCCTTGCGAATACGGATGCAAATTTTATATTCTAATAGATACAGATATATATTTTTTATATTCTTGTGAGCTTAAATCTTCACATACATTTAAATTCATATACAAATTATCTTAAAATTTAGAACAATTAAGAAATTCTTACCATAATGAGCCAAACATAATTTTAGAGTTTCTAGACAACAAATACCTTCACAATTATTATAATATAATTTTCAAAATACATACAACATAACATATTTATTGTACATACGGTTAAAATTACTATTCACGTCTGACAATATTGTTGGAACTCGTATAATTAACATATACAAAATATATATAAATAAATATCAAATAAACAGAATACCCACGTCCATAAAATTAGGGTTATAAATTTTTAAAGACAAATCATGTATAAATTACAAATAATTCAGGAGAAACCAAAGGAGGCATAGGTTAGGGTTTCGATGAACATAATACCATATAAAACTACAATATCGGACACCAAATTAACAAATTAATATGTTCAAGGTATAGGTAATGATTTTTTGAAGCCAATTTATGCAAAAAATTCAGAAATAAATGAGTAAAAGCATCCGAGTACTAGTTAGGGTTTCACAAACCGATCAAAACTAAAAAATTGGACATGAAATCCACATATGTGTATGTTCGAGTCATGGGTAATATAAAATATAAACTTAATCGGGTATCGGAAAGAAAATACCCGAAGAAAATTGAATGAAAGTATAAAGAAATGAGAGAAAATGGTATGAGTGCACTTGTATCGACCAGATCTACAGTTTCTCTAACTAACTCTAAACCAGAATTAAACCCAAAAGTCTCGATCTCTTTCTTTTCTCTCTTCTCCTTTGCGTTCTCTCCCTCTCCTCTCTCTTAGATCCACATAAAATGACGTGAAAAAGAACTATTGCACTCTTATATCATGGGCTGGTGCTTGAGCACCAGCTCGGCATGTAGTAGGCACTACACACCTGGATCCAGCGCTCGGCAGGTATTGGTGAGTTGGATTGGGTGCCCAGCGAGCTTCCCCCGCCATGCCACCTATCACAACTCGAAACATAATTTTCCTACATACATTAAGCCTAATTTTCATTATATTACCTTAATTTCTCATAATTACGATATTTAAAAATCGGTACATTATAACTCTCCTGCACTTATAGAAATTTCGTCCTAAAAATTTAACAAACCTCAAAATTGCACAATTGGAAAAAATCCTTTTAAGTTCCTTTTTCACATTCTTATGTCACATCCTTGATAAAATGACTATTCCTAGAAAACCTTAACCAAATTTATTGACTAATTCCTCGACTTAATTCAAAATCTCAAACAAACTAACGAATTTCTACTGCAGTTCATCTTGAGCCTCAAAAATGATCGTTCGTTAGGAATCTCAATCTTATTCTAAAATTTTTGGGCCGTGGGCCCACACGCTTCCACTGCACTACTCTCGTTGATCATTTATTAATGCACTAAAAATTCTCTTGCAACTCAAATTCATTGATTCATATTGGACACCTAGGTTACAGAGCAATTATAGGTCTAAGAAAATTTTAAATATATCGATATATCTGAGATAGAATCTATAGTCCTGAGATTACATCCAATACATGTAACACAATTGAAGCAATTACCCCATGAGTTTTGGTACTATAATATCTCAATTTTTAAGCATAGAAATTCTGATTATATAATTAAGATTGAGGTTAAGTAATGAGATATTAAGTTATGAGAAAATATCATAATGGCCAAGAAATTACCTGCTAAGGAGAAGAATAGTGGACTGGCACATATTGGAGGAAATAAATCCGGTCAATGAGCGTTGACTAGATGTTATGCAAAAAGAGAGCGGTTAACACATTGACCAGTTAATTGGACAAATTGCCCAGTATGCTTATAATGAAAAATAACCAGAACGCGTCTTAAGGCAAAATACTTGGTCGCTAAAAATGCTCGATCAACACGTTGACCGGCAACTGTGCCATTTTGTTAGGTATGACAAAATGGCTAGGTTTGCACTAAGAGCCGGGATGGTATTACCGGCACAAATGAATAACCAAAATGCTAGTGAGAGGAATGACCGCTATGGGAAGTAACATGTATGCTTGTGAGAGGAATGATCGGTATGGAAAATAACCGGTATGCTTGTAAGGAGAAATGCCCGAAATGGGTATTTTGGGCATAATGGTTCATCAGTCAATTTGGTGTAAAATGTCGGGATGGTTCATTTTGACGGTCTGGACTATTTGCCCGGTATGAAGCAAATTGTCGGAATGGTACCATGGAAGGAAAAAAATGCATTTCGGCTGGTATGGTATATTTTGCCAGAATGAAGTAAAGTGATGAAATAGAGCCAAAATCACCGGCATGAATAAGTAGCGAAAGTGACCTATATGGATGTAACAAAATTGCCGGGTTGGTGATACCGGAATGGATGAGAGTAAAGTGACGAATGAGTTAAATGACCGGTTTGCATGAATATGCAGGATGGGTGAAATTACAAGTTTGGGTGAATTTACCGGAATGAGCAAGGTGACCGGTATACATGATAATTGTTGGGATGCACAATTTGGCGGTATGACTCAATTTGCCTAGTATAGAAAAATGGTGGGTTTGCACAATTTGTGAGTATGCATTTTGGGGTAAATGGTCGGCATGTATTTGAGGTAACATGACCGGTATGGATGAAATTCCGGTGTAGCAAAATGATCGGCATGCCCTGTAGCCAAAATGACTGATATGAATAAACAACGAAGTGACCGGTATGGATATGAAAAAATTACCGTTATGGATGAAATTATCAGAATGGAATGAAATAACGGTTTGACAGAAAATGACGGTATGAAATTACCGAAATGATTATAGGCAAAATATCCGAATGGTAATATCGGAATAAATATGGGTAAAAATGCCAGGAAGGTTATTTGACCGGTATGGGCGAGCTTAAGAAAGATCTAGAACCCTCTATAAAAGGGGGAGTTGAGTCTATAAATAGTGAGTCTGAGATTTTGGGAGTAAAGTCTAGAAGCGGTGAAGGAGGAGAGAGAAGGGACCACAACGACAAAAAGCACGAAAGGAGAAGAGAGGAGAAAAGAAGGGAAATGATTTTCCCACCACTTTCGATCTGACCAGAGTAAAAATAATGGTAGTTTGGGCTAAGGCAAGTATACTTCGGATTTCGTTTTTCATTTTTACCACATTTTGACATCTCTATTTTGATATTCATGCTTCCCTTAAGCTTCATTACTAATAATGCATGTTTCCCTTCATTTTGTGGTTAGATTTTGTGTTTGCATGTGATTATTATGAATTATAGTTTTGATTTCATGATTTGGTATAAATTTTGTGTTTGATTTTGTTCGAAAGATTTGCCCAAAACCGTAAATCGAAATGGCAAGTAGGAGATTTGTTGTTAGTTTTGAGAAATGTGATAAAAATATTATTTGGCATTTTAGTTAAGTTTATTATATCAAATTTGTATCTAAGAATTTGGTCAAAAGTTATTCTGTCAATTTTTGAGAGTTTTAGAAATTATCTGAAAGTGTTTGACTTGCCATTGAGGTATGATAAGTGAATAATATAAGAATATGAGTAAGAATTTTAAGTGTTTCAGTTAAGTGTTTAGTTAAGTAAGTTAATAAGAAAGTGGGCCTAGGACTATTATTTAGTTAGATAAGGTTCTCCATCATACCTTAGAACGTTACGGTGATAATTGAGGGTAATTCAATCCATAGAGTTATACGTAGTCCATCCTTCCTCGGGGCGTTAACCTAGAAAGTAGAACTACTATTTCTGACCTGCCTTCGGGAGGTAACCCTATACTGATCTCGCGAGATAGGATATTTCTGTTCTGTTTTTAGCCTTGATTGTGTGCATAACACAATCTATTTTTAATTATTCGCCCTCTCAACTAGTAGGGTTTACTAGTTTGGTCCTTCAGATAGTAAAGTTGGATTTCTAGAATTTACGGAGTTTAATATCGGTTTTTTATTTCTGATGCCTGTTATACTAAATTATGATTTCCGACACATGTTTAGAATTAATTATGCTTTCTTCCTGTTTCTATGGATACCTCTGTTCTTCAGATATTAGTATGGTTTCTGTTCTACTGTATTTATGTTATGCATGAAAGTATTTCATTTGAATATTTTTAAAATACCTTGTTGGGTTTCGACTCACTCTATTATTTTCCTCCCCTCCAAATGAAATAGTAGAATTGGTTCCTGACGAGCAAGAATTGGCAAAGTCTAGCAAGGAAGAATTGGAACCTTGAAGTCATCTTGAAGATTTTGGGAATCGATAGTCTTAAATGTAATACCTAATTTTTTGGATGAATGTTGTGTACAACTTGTCATAGCTTATTATGTATTTTGTTGGAATAATATTTATGCTTCTGCAGGTCTATCTTATAGAAATAGTTTTGCTTCCACCATCGGATTTTTAGATATGTACAGATCCTAAACGACATCTCTTGTATGAATTTTAGTATAGTGGACAAGATTAATAAATTAGAGCCATGAAGGAAATCATTGCATCTGACGATCCTGTGATCGAAATGTGAATGTATGTTAAAGTTTAAATTGTACAATTGCATGCTTTATTCTGGTTACTTGTATCAATTTAGCCCAATTTTAGGGAAAACACCGCTAAATTTTTCCTAGAAATTATGTTGTTAAGCTTTGGGCTTTAGTTTCTGGTATGTGTATTAATGGAATTATCTGGAGAAAAAAATTTGTTCCGTCACCAGTACAACCTCAAGATACCACTAAAACCTCAAAACTCGAATATTTAGCAACTTATCATCTTGTTGACATGCCGACAAGCAAACTCATTCTATTCAATCGTACCATCCAAATTCACAATAAATGGACCGTCTTCGTTAACTAATCCATAATTATCAAAACACCCAAAATTCTTTCCGTTCTAATAACCCCAAAGCAAAACTACAAGAACTTCTCATCCTATAGTTTCGTAGCTTCAATACTCCTATTACAATTTCGTCTCTTATGACGCATTGAAAACATATCAAATCTAAAGACTTCCAACATCAAATTATCAACACTAATGTTCGCTTTTCTTGAAAGCTATCTCCATTCTTAGTCTTCAAGTCAAGATCAACATAATTTAATCCTCAAGGTATCCCCCTACAACTTCTCTTTCTTTTGGTTCTCGCCTGGATCAGATCCTCTAAGACTTTCAAATTTTGC
Organism: Nepenthes gracilis; assembly: GCA_033239525.1. Lineage (NCBI taxonomy): Eukaryota > Viridiplantae > Streptophyta > Magnoliopsida > Caryophyllales > Nepenthaceae > Nepenthes > Nepenthes gracilis. The sequence continues at coordinate 7,999,793 of BSYO01000031.1, forward strand.
CATCATTCTAAGAAGATTCACATACTCTGCTTCCCAACCTCACGGATGGCCATCACCACATGTAGTTTTTTGTCTACATGCCATGACAGTTACTAATATCCTTTTTGAAATAAGAACAACGCAGGTTAGCTCACAACTCGGACACTAACTAAGACACTATAAACTAGACAGTCAAATTTAACTACTGATCTTGACTTAGTTTTAGTATAAGTTATTTAAATTAGGATAACTAGAACTATCCGATCTAATTTAATCATCCTACGTCTTCATCTACTTATTCAATCTTACTCTAATCTAAACTTTCGCATAAGATTCAAATCAAATCTAATACATCTTTTATCTCTGATACCAATTGTGATGACCCCAAAAATTCTAACTGAAAATTAGCAAGGTTAAAACTATAAAACGGCTATTCGACTAATACAAATCTGTACAATAACCCTATACAACATATATATATATAATGTAATAACAACCAACACATGATTCAAATGCCACATTATATTTGTGGCTCCAACGTCGCGTCTCCGAACACAACGTCTGACAAAGAGACACCACTAGGTACCAAAACACAAATCATAATCACCTGCAAAAACTTATACATCCATCAAAATATAACAAAAACTAAACCATGGGTATATCAACAATATACATGCACATCTCCAACCCATAATATACAAAATCTACTACGTAAGGTACAAAATTACAAATAATTCTAAGTCCATAAAGTCATCTTTCAAGGTCAGCTGCTTAGCTAACTTCTAATCTTCTACCCCACCTCATCGGGTCTAAGCTCATACTTATCTAAAGGTAAGAAAGTAATAAGGGTGAGAAAATACTCAACAAGTGTAATATAATCAAAAACAATAAATAATATATGTAAAATAATGTTGAGGAAGGATATAAGGCTATAATGAAGATGTATTAATATGAAATATGAATAAATATACTTTCCGAAATACATTTATCTTTTCTATTTTACTTCTAATTCCTTTAAGTTCTAAAACATATAAAAATTACTTTATCTTTACGAATTAGGATTAGTAAGTCTTATCAACTAATGGTGCAATCAAATCGAAAAAATGATCATGTTAATCCACATAATCTAAGACACTAACCATGGACCTCAAACTTTTACGTCCCGTGGTGGACGGTATATCTATAATCCTGGATATACTGAGCTAATTGTCCTTATTCTTATACCACAATGTCTCCCATGGCCGAAAGACAATCCCCCGATTTACCACAATAATATCTCAAGGCATGCTAGAGAATACTACCCTCTAATATAAAAATCCTTAGTCCTATTTTATGATTTCTTTTCATATTTTATATTAAAAATTCTGCACAAATATTCATATTTTTTTTCTTTGAACTTCTCACACCAGGAGAAAGTTTTAAATATCAAATAACAAATAATAAATTGTAAAGTTTCAATTACTTGATACAAATTTATAACTTCATATCTTTATAAATATGGATGCAAATTTCATATTCTGATAGATATAGATATATATTTTTCATATTCTTATGAGCTTAAATCTTTACATACCTTTAAATACATGCACATATTATCTTAAAGTTTGGAATAATTAAGAAATTATTACCATAACAAGCCAAACATAATTTTAAAATTTTTGGATAACAAATACCTTCACAATTGCATATAACATAATTTTTGAAATATATAAAAGATAATATATTTATCTTATATGCGGTTAAATATCACCATTCACGTCTGACAATATTTTCAGAACAAGTATAATTAACATATACAAAATATATATAAATAAATATCAAATAAATGGAATGCTCACATACATAAAGCTAGGGTTACGAATTTTTAAAGTCAAATCGTGTATAAATTACAAATAATTTGAATAAAACCAAAGGGAGCGCCGGTTAGGATTTCGATGAGTATAATACCGTACAAAATTTTCAAATCGGATACCCAATTGACAAATTAACTTGTTCAAGGCATGTGTAATAATTTTCTAAAGTTAATTTATGTAAAAAACCCAAAAATAAATGGATAAAAGCATCCAGACATGGGTTAAGGTTTCACATACGAAAAACCGATCAAAATTAAGAAATCAGATATGAAGTCCACATATGTGCATACTCAAATTATGGGTAACATAAAATATAAATTTAATTGGGTATCAAAACGAGGATACCCAAAGAAAGCTGAACGAAAGTGCAAAGAAACAAGAGAAAAGGGTATGAGTGCACTTACTTCGCCCTGATTTACAACTTCTCTAACTTGTTCCAAGTCGAAATCGAACTCGAAAGCCTCGATCTTTTCCTTCTCTCTCTTCTCCTTTGCGTTCTCTCCCTCTTCTCTCTCCCAAATCCGTATAAAATGACACGGAAAAGAACCGTTGCGCTCTTATACCGCGGGCTGGTGCTCGAGCGCCAGCTTGGTAGGTGTTGGTGCGCTGGATCGAGCGCCAGCTTGGCAGGCATTGGTGCGCTGGATTGGACGCCTGGTGGGCGTCCCCCGTCCCGCCACCGACCGCAATCCAAAGCCTAATTTTCCTACATGCATTAAGCCTAATTTCGATTATATTATCTTAATTTCTCGTAATTATGATATTTGAAAACCGGTACAGTACAAAGATATCTTCACATGTGCAATCATCGAAACACGCTTGACTGCATTTACGTAAAACTTGATATAATTCTTGTGAATGGGGCTTGGATCACATCTAGCTCCACTTTAAAGCAAGATTTTCCCTTCTAGGATTGCTAACCACTCTCTGGGTCTTCTATTACGAGATGAGAGCCCTGTTGCGAAGAAGGGGTGGTTCAAGTTTAGCAACTATCTTATTTCTTCCCCCTTTTTCTTAACTTCATGTAGTCATCCTGGAATGATACTATCCCTGGCTCCCCTAAGTTTCAGTTGGTTACCAATCTTAAAAATGTCAGGTCGGCGATGAAGTAGTTAAACTCTGTTTTGGGAGACATCAAGGCTAGGGTTATTGAGGCTAAAATCAAGTTGGATTTGACACAATCAATCCTTCAGCAGCTACCTATGTATGCTTCTTACATCCTTGTTGAGAAGGAAGCTAGAGAAGAATATATCGGCCATCAACATAAAAGAAGTGTTCCCCAAACAACATGCAAAGATTAAATGACTTAAAAGAAGGTAATCGAAACACTAGTAACTCCTGTAATTCTCTTCAAGATAAGAAAAATAGCAGCTACATTAAAACTCTTATGAGATCTGATGGATCACTCACTTCGTTGGAGTCTGAAATGAAAGGGGAGATTCTTCTTTTCTATAGTAATTGCTTGGTAATAGGTGGCCAAATAGGGCCCTACAACAAGATTTAATCAAGCCCTTCATCTCCAACGTGGTTCCAGAGCCCCTTATGGAATCTCTTTTGAACATGCCTTCGGAGGCTGAGATTAGAAAGATTGTCTTTGGTTTTAGTGATTTCAAGGTNCGCAAGCCCAAACGGTTTTTCAACTGCCTTTTCGAAGGCATCTTGCGATCGTGTGGGTCACCTTCTCTCAACTGCCATGATTGACTTATTCAAAATTAAGGTGAAGTTCTCATCTCGTCTCTAATTTTAGACCGATTTCATACTGTAATATTATCTATAAGGTTTTCTCTAAAATTCGTATTATTCACCTTAAGATGGTGCTCCTATTCCTTGTTGGCATTTGCCAAATGGCCTTTGTGGAAGGGAGAGGTATCAATGATAATATTGTTCTAGCTTTGAAGCACCTTCACAAGTACCATGTGAACAAAGGGCCCAGTAATTGCCTTTGAAAGTTGATCTATTGAAGGCTTTCGACTCAATTGAGTAGAACTCCATTTTTGCCACACTTGATGCTATTAGGTTTCTTTTGAGATTTATTAGGTGGATTTCACAATGCATTTCTATCACCTCCTTTTCTATATCGGTAAATAGGAAATCAGTTGGCTTCTTCAAATGATTCATAGGCCTTTACCAAGGTGATCTGATATCTCCCTATCTCTTTGTTCCAGCCATGGATGTGCTATGCAAAATGATTAGATCCAAGACTAATAGTGACTCAAAGTTTAAATTTCATTGGAGATGTGAAGACATAAGAGCGACTATGTTAGCTGTTGCAAACAATCTTAATCTTTTCTCCAAAGCTGATATCCCATCAGTCCAAATTCTAGTTGTTGCCATTCGAATTGCTTGTCCCTCTTTGGTCTTAGCCAAATAGATCCAAGAGTGAATGTTCCATCTACTTTGACGACATGTTCTAATCCAGCATATCCCTGACATTATGGAATTCAAAAGAGCTTCATTGCTTATTAGATATCGAGAAACTCCTTTCATTACTACTTGGCTTTCCATGTATTATTTGTTGGGAAAAAGTAATGCCAATAAGACAAGGGAATCGCGAGGAAATAATAACAACACACACAATTACATATAGCAAGGAGGAAGAAAATCAAGACGCACAATATTTTTAAGTGGAAACCCTCTTCTAAATAAGAGGAAGAAAATCATGAGACACTTAGTCCACGAATCTCACTATGAAAAATTTTGGTAACATAAATCTCGAAGAATAAAGAATAAGAGTAAAATACAACTCCTTTGTTTTTTATGTGTCTCTTCACACTTAAAATGTAGCAATGTACACATATATATATACTAATGCATCGGACGACACCTATTCTACAAGATGATCGCGTGTACTATGAAACCTGCCACCTACTCTACAAAATTGTCTTCTTGTCCTAAAATTTGCAGTTAACCTACTCTGTAAAGTTAACAACCGATTCTGAAAAGTTAACTATCTACTCTACTGCCTGCACTGGACTTTGCAGGTATTTTCGGCGCTTGCTAAATTTGTCCACCTGCCCAACTTTGCTACCAAAATCACCCCGACAAATTTCATTACTCTAGCCTTGTGAACTCTGGAAATATCTCTCCGAAAATTTCACTTCGAAAATTTCAATCCAGAATTTCCACTTTGTAATTTCCACTATAGAAATTCCACTCCGAAAATTCTTCCACTTTGACAGTTCTACACACCGGCCAAGTGTTTGTAATCAGGCCATATTGCCATGTGCACAACAATACTTCCCACACGTGAGTGACTCATATCCCGACGAACTTTTTCTCACGACCGTGGGGGAATGATATCCGTTAGTCCAGCCACACTACGACAAGCCTCAAGCTTCCCCTTCAGCAGTGCCTTAGTTATCATATCTGACACATTCTCCTCAATTTGGATTTTGTCAAGTGCCAGTAACCCTGAGTCAATGACATCTCTCACCTAATGATGTCGAATATCAATATGTTTTGATTTCAAGTGGAAAGAGGAGTTTCTACATAGGTGGATTGTACTTTGGCTATCACAGAGTACCAAGTACCTCTCCTGTTTGAAACCAAAATTTCGGATGAATTTCTTCATCCACAATATCTCCTTGTTGGCCTCAGTCACAGTAATGAACTCCGCCTCAATTGTTAACAGAGCAATACACTTCTACAGTTTCGACTGCCAAGAAATAGCCCCTCCGGCGAACTTGATCAGGAATCCCGAAGTGGATTTTTGAGAGTCAATATTGTCGGCCATGTCAGCATTAGTGTATCCTACCAAATGTAATTCATCATCTCCAAAACGCAGGAACAGCTTAGAGGTTCCTGGAGATATCTCAGTATCCACTTCATTGTTGACCAATACTCCCTTACAGGATTGGACAAAAAGCGACTGATTGTACCGATGGCATGTGTAATGTCTAACCTCGTACACACCATAGTATACATCAAGTTACCTACGACCGAAGAGTAAGGTACGCTTCTCATGCTGTCTTTTTTATCATTGGTGGAAGGACATTACCGACTACTCAATTTAAAGTGATTAGCCAACGGAGTGCTCACCAACTTTGACTTTTTCATATTGAAATGTTGGAGCACATTTTCCACATAACTCCCCTACAACAGTCACAATTTCCTTGATTTGAGGTCGTGAAATATTCTAATACTCAGAATTTGCTTCGCCGACCCCAATTCCTTCATGGAAAAGATTTGCCCAAGTTGTTATTTCAGTTTGGCAATTTGGGGTATATTATGCTCAACAATTAGCATATCATCCACATAAAATAGGAGAATAACAAAATTATCTTCATAAAACCTCTGAATAAAGACTCAATGATCCAAAATAGTCTTCTGGTAGTCTTGACCCACAATAACAGACTCAAACTTTTAATACCATTGCCTCAAAATTTGCTTCAATCCATAGAGGCTTTTCTTTAGACGACAAATTAAATATTCGTTCCCCTTAACCTAAAATCCCTCCAGTTACTCCATATAAATTTTTTCGTCTAGATCACCGTGAAGAAATGTTGTTTGTGTGTCTAGCTGTTTAACTTCCAGATCAAGAACAACAGCTAATTCAAGCACCACTCGGATTGATGATATCTTCACTACCGGAGTGAAAATCTCATCAAAATCGACCTATTTTCACTGGTTAAAGCCTTTCACGACCAAGCTTGTCTTGTACCTTGGTTGTGAACTATTTTCTCCAGCCTTCAAATGAAAGACCCACTTATTCTTTAGAGCTTTCTTCTCGTTCAATAACTCAGCGAGCTCAAATGTATGGTTCTCATGCAATGAACTCATCTCGTCCTGTATGACCTCCATCCATTCTTCATTGTGTTCATCTTCCATAGCTTCTCCAAAATTTTCTGGTTCCCCTCCATCAGTAAGCAATATGTACTCACTAGCTGATAGGCGAACAGATGGTCATCGGTCTCTTGTAGATTGTTGGACAGAAACGATCTTGACTGGCTCAGTAACGTTGTCGCCGTCCTCATCTTTATCAGATGTTGGTATCTCTTCATTGCCTTCCCTGACCATACCTTGGCCTTTAACCTCCTAATGAAGAGGTGCCGGTCGAACATTTACAACACCTGTCTTCTCAATCTGGCTGTTATCAGACTCAACCTTCTTCTCCTTGTCGATATCATCAATGTTTTTATTTTTGACAAATACTACATCCCTTGATCGGATAAGCTTTTTCTCAGCTGGATCGTATAGTCGGTATCCCCGCTCATCTTCCCCATAACTAAGGAAGATGTACTCCTTTGAATTTGGCTCTAACTTACTCATTTTGTCCTTTAGAATATGGACAAATGCCCTATATCGGAACACTCGTAGATGGCCGTAGGATACCTTCTTACCGGATCACGCTTGCTCAAGAACGTCGCCATTCAAAGGGCTACTCAGTGACCTATTGATGATATAAGCGACTATATTCAAAGCTTCCCCCCAAAACAAATGGGAAAGCTTGGCCTCAAACAACACACTTCTAACTCTCTCCATCAGCGTTCAATTCATGCGTTCTACCACCCTATTTAACTACGGTGTCTTTGGTGGTGTTCTTTCGTGTCGGATGCCATGAGACCGACAGTGTAAATCAAAAGCTCCAATGTACTCACCACCATTATCAATCCAGACACATTTCAATTTATTCCCTGTCTGTCTCTCCACATGAGCATGAAATGCTCAAAGATGTCGAGGATTTGGTCCTTCGTCTTAAGGAGATAAATACACACTTTCCTTGAGCAATCATTAATAAACGAGACGAAATATTGTGCTCCTCCAAATAATTTTTCTTTGAATGAACCACGCACATCTGTGTGAACCAGCTCAAACACTTCGGCCTTTTTGGCAGATGAGTCTCTATGAAACATGACTCATCGTTGCTTCCCTACCAATTGATGAGGGAAGGTTTTCAGGTTGGCTTCATTTATGCCTCGGAGGAGGTTCTTCCCAACCAGATTATGTAGTCCCTTCTTACTCATGTAATTGAGCCGATGTTGCCATAAATTTGATGACTCCTCACTCCTTGTCACATGAACCTCTCCGGCCGTGGCAAATGCTTGCACCATATACAGGTCGGAGACCTTCTTTTCACAAGCAATGACTAGAGACCCTCTAGTCAACCTCCATACTCCTTCACAGAATATATTATAATACCCTTTAATGTCCAATTTGTCAATTGAAATTATATTCAATCGAATATCTGGTACATGTTGGACGTCTTTTAGTAACAACATTGTCCCATTGTTGGTGACAAGCGATACGCCACCTCTGCCAATAACCCGAGACATTTCTTTATTTTTTATTTTTAACACTCCAAATCTCCCAGAGTGTAAGATGTGAATAGTCCACTTCTAAACGTGGCATGGAGAGAAGCACCTTTATCCACTATTCAGTTAGACTCATGATCGATCAAGTTTACAATATCATCCATTTCACATGTCAGTATGAGGTCACCCTTAGTGACGACTGAGACCAAGGCTTTCTCCTTATCTCGTCCCTTCTCGGCTTTATTCTCTTTGCCTTTTGCATTATTGCCATACTTTCACTTGTAATAATATTTCTTAATATGATATTTCTTATCATAATAATGGCATTCGAGGTTCTTATACCATGAATGAGACTTTCTTTGGCTATTCTCTCCGGACTTGGGTCCGTACCCTTTGCTCCTACCCTAGGACTCTGTGACCAGTAGGTTAGAGTGTTGAGAGAAGGAGGAGCCCTGCGACTAACACCTCATCTCCTCGTTTAACATAACTCCTTTTACCATCTCAAGTGTTACCATGTCGTTTGGCACAATGTTGGCGATGATGATTCTTATCACCTCCCATGAGTCCAGCAAAGTTGTTAGGAGCCACAAGCCCAACACATCATCTTCAAATTTAATGTTCATACCGGTCAACTGGTCCACACACCCTTGAAACTCATTCAAGTGGTCAGCAATGAATAAGCCATCCCTGTATCGCACCTGCATCAGTTTCATCAGGTGGAATAGTTTGTTATTACTAGTTTTGAAAGTATAGAGCGTATCCAACTTCTCCCACAATGTATTTGTATTTGTCTCACTCCCGATGTGATTATACACATTATTATTCACAAACGGCCCAATATAACCGCACACTTGCTTGTGCTCAAAAGCTTAGTCCTCTTCTGATTTTGCCTTAGACTTTTGAATGGCAAACATTGAAAGGTGCATCAATTTGACAAATAGTAGGTCCGACATCTTACTCTACCAAATATCATAGTTTATACTGTTTAAACAGATCATCTTGTTTTCGACTTCCATTGATTCCTACAACGTTCAACAAACGACACTAACAACTGGTCTTTGATACCACTTAGTAAGATAAGGGAATCGAAAGGAAACAACGACACATACAATTACACACAACAAGAAGGAAGAGAATCAAGACACATTATTTTTACATAAAAATTCTCTTCTGAATAAGAGAAAAAAATCATTGGACATTTAGTTCACAAATCTCACTATGAAAAATTTTGGTTACAAAAACTCTAATTACACAAACCCTCGAAGAATAAAGAACAAGAGTAAAGCACAATTTCTTAGTTTCTTTGGTGTCTCATCACACTTAAAATGTAGCAATGTACACATATATATATATATACAAATATATCAAGCGGCACCTACTCTGCAAGATGATTTGCGCGTACTGTAAAGCCTACCACCTACTCTATAAAGTTGCTTTCCTATCCTAAACTTTGCAATTAACCTACTCTGTAAAGTCTGATACCAACTCTGAAAATTTAACTATCTGCTCTACTATCTGTACTGAACTTTGTAGGTGATTTTCGGTGCATGCTAAATTTGTCCACCTGCTTAGCATTGCTACCAAAATCACATCGGCAAATTTTATCACTCCGGCCTTGTGAACTCTGAAAATTTCACTCCAAAATTTCTACTCCATAAATTCTACTTTGAAATTTCTACTCTAAAAATTCTACTCCAAAAATTCTTCCACACTGGCCAAGTGATTGTAATCAAGCAATATCGCCACATGCAGTTGTACGTGCGACGAACACATCAATACTTCCCAAATGAAAGTAACCCATATCCCAATATTATTACCAGCCTCAAGTGGATCGAGTCTCCAACAGGATTTTATCCTGGAAAAATAAGTGGCTCTCGTTTATGGGTAAGCTACAGTTTATCTTGTTATTGTCAACTAATATTTACTCTTATTCGGCTTCAATATTTGTTCTTCCAAAGGTTATTCTTTTGAAGATTAATAGTATCTTTTATTGGTTGTTACGGAGGGGGTCAAAGCGGGGTAAGGCTTAGCAAAAGTCACTTGAGTTAAGGTTTGCAAGACCAAAGAAGGTGGCCTCGGGATCAGAAACATTTTTGCTTGGAATAAGGCTCTTCTAGCCAAGCAACTCTCGAGGATCATTGCCAAAGGTAAGTTAACTGGATTTAGAAACAATGTATCTATGACGGTGTATTCAGATGATAAATTTTTTTTTAACTTGCAAAAGGTCATTAGAACATTTATAAATCATATCTTCAGTTATGAAAAAGATACCATCCTAAAGTTTACAAAATGGCAATTCAATAGCCCTCTCACTCGTACCTTTCCCCCTAAATTACATTGGGCATTGGCCTTCCCATGAATGCTAGGGTGGAGATTATTATTAGGGAATCCGAAAGGAGAAGGACCTTCATTGCAGCTGTGATAGTGGGCTATTTTATCCGTTTTAAGCCACATACTCTCCTACAAAGGACAGAAAGGATATTATTACTTGGTCATTTGAACCCATAGGGTTGCTTCTCTATCAAATCTACTTGGTGCAATTTACAGCCTTTTAGTGAGACTATTGACTAGCATGGGCTTATTTGGGGCCTACATTTTCCCCCTCCTACCTTTTTATTCTCTAACTTGCCATCATTAGGCATCTTAGTATGGCTAATAGGATTTTCTTCCTTTACTCCTCCATCCCACTGTATGTTTTATAAAAGTGATATTAAATCTATTCAATATCTTTTCTTCAAATGTCCTATATTTAAACATATCTAGAGTATTATGTACTAAAAAGTAGAGCGTCATTAACCATATGTTGATTGAGGCAAATATATTAAATGGGCTACAACTAAATAAAAAATGTATAACAAATATTTTTTTGCCTGTAAGGTAGCTTTGGGTGCTACCATATACCGCCTTGGAAGGTGAGAAATAGTATGGTCTTCAATGATGACTACTCATTTCACATGAGTAAGATTGTCCATATTATCTAGAGTGACATGAAGAGATCTTATGACAAGTATAGCATCACTTTTGTATAAAGTCCCTTACATAGGAATGTTTTTCTTAATATTAGCTTTTGATTTGTTTTGATTTTTTTTTTTCTCTTTGGTATTCCCTTCACCTCTGCCTGAAGGATCTTGGTAAGTTAGGTTATTGTCTGTTTTTAAAACCTATTTACAGGTTGTCTATCATAATGATTATACAAGCAATTCTTTATATGATATGCTTACTTATTTATCAAAAAAAAAAAAAACTTTACAACCACATATGCTCCGATAATTCTATCTAATTAGTAGGACAATATATCACGTTTATTAAAAAAAGTCAACTTGATCAAGTTCATCAAAGAGCAAATTTTAGAATATTGGATTTAGCCATCATGATCCATGCTATGACCTTTCCACGTATGATATAATTAGTATAGCAATCGTTCCTTCAATCAGGTTAAGCCTTCCATTAAGGTTTCTAAACTCTCTGCCAGTCAATACGATTGAAAAATTCATGAATTATACAGTCATAAATTTTTATTATCTAAACTTATAAATAAGCTCCAAATGACCAGAAGTTTAGCAAAATAGACACTACAAAATATTCATTAGTCATTTACAAGTGGATATATAATGAAAAGGATCATCAAAAGAAAGTGATATTCTAAAAAGGGATTTGCTTAAAAGTTGGAATTTGCTTCCTCACCAACCCTGTAGACTGGTTTTTAAGAATTCCAACCGCCTAACTTCAACTGAACCGAAGAATTTCTGAAGAAAGGAAAATTTAAGCCACCAACTACGCACAAGGTGTAGCTTGTAAGTCAAAAAAAGGGACATCAATATGAAAATTTCATGAGATTCCAAATTATTTAATACATTATAAGATTATTATATTATTTTATAAAGTAATAAAATAGAAGAAAGTATTATGACCACGTAAATCTATAATAATGTTTTATATAAGGAGATCGGAATGACTGTGACATAATCTCTCTAATTTAATGAGAGTCATAGGATTATATTAATAAAGGCGTACATATATTATTTCAGGCTTGAACATAATATCAGAAAAAAATAACTAAGAGATGTTATAAAAAAAATTCTACTTTTAAATATAATGATAAATATTTCTGTCATTTATAAGATCAAATTATAATCAATTTTTTAATTATTTAAATATTTTTTTTATAAAAGATTAGTTTATAAAAAATAAATTTTTTAATAAAATATAATAAAATTATATGAGATTGTACCAATCTAACATAATTGGCTAGGCGCATTGCAGCTGCCATGGTGTTCCTCCATCCCTATGGACTTTTTTCCCCTTTTCAACTAAAGTTCAAACAAGGATCTTGTAAAATAAAGAACTTAAATTTAACCAAAAAGTAGAGTTTAAAATGAATGAAAAGTCTTATAGATGATTGATTTTGTCTTACATTAAAGCACGGTGCATCGTACATTGGTATTGTGCACTTTTTAAAAGCGTGCATCACGTATAAAAAATAGTATTGACCTTGCACAAGCGCTATTCGTGCACAAAAAACAGTACAAGCCACGCACAAGCACCATTCATATGCCAAAAACAGTATAGGCCACACACTAATGCTCTTCGTGTATGAAAAATAATACAGGTTGCACATGAGCACTCTTTGTATTTGTGTCAGTTACCCTTCTACACAGTTGCTAGATTTCCATTTTGTTTGAACAAATTTCGTACGGATCTCTAATGAATAGTCCGGTTTGAACAAATCTCGTATGAACATCGTACGTAAATGCCTGACAATTCTAAAAGTAAAAAATTATATGTACAATAAATATGAGACTTATAAAAAAATTATTAGCCTAATAAAAAAATTTCAACCAAATTTTCTTTTGGGTGAACTATTTCCATCGCAATAAGTTTGGTAAGTGATTTTGACTCTCTTGCTCTAATCTAACTAACCAAACTTCCACGCAACATCATCACAAATCAATGGGACACCCAATTGTTATTGAGTCTATCAACTAATCTTCCTCAAAGCTAAGTTTGAGGCCCCTCATGTGACCAATGCACCCATCCCAAGGTTATTATATATATATATATAAAAAATTCTTCTAAACTTTTTAATTAAAATTAGATATTATTTTATGATAAAAATTAAATATAACATCTACAATAGACAAAAATAAAATATTGTGCTATAATTAGAAAATTATTTAAGCTTAATAATTAATAAAATTAACAAATCGAAGTAAAAATATATATATAAGAGCAGTATAATCGATGATTAATCTTAAAAATTTATACATAATCTCAATTCGGGTCTCGCCAATTTTCTCTTTTCAGGTTATTAGTCCTATAAACCCCTCAAATATCACAAAAATTAAATAAATTTTAAAAAATTGATATTTTTAAAACATTTGGCTCTTAGTTTTTTTCTCATATTAATTATTATTCTACTAAATATTTAAAAAAATATATAAGTTTTTTTTTAAAAAAAAATAATTAGCCCCTTTGTTTATAGATGGGTTAATTCTGACTATTCCACCTACTCTGTGGAAAATTCTAGCTCACGCTGAGAGACCAAATCGAGGACGGTATAACATTTTTTGATATTATTTAAATGTGACATCGATAATATAATTTAATATAATTAATATTTACCAACAAATTGAAAAAATTAAAAAAAAATAATTAATATTAAAAATAACTTAATTATTTAGAATATTATTTTTTTAATTTTTTTATAATGTCGTCTTAATTGTAAAATCTGTTTTCTTACTTCGCTTCCATCTATAAATATTCAAAAGGCTATACCTCCGCACTCGCCGCGCTGGACGCTCTTCTCCTGCACCTCCGGCTTGCCTGGACCAGTCCAGTCTCAGGGTGACGTCCGGTTCCATCTCCACTAGGTACGGCCATTCGTGGCTTTGTCTTTCTCATTACCTGTCTCTGCTGGCAATTCTTCTGCACTAATATAAGATTTTAGTTGCGCTTATAAACCCATCCGTGTATGTCTTCTTCGTTCTCCTGATTCCTGCTCTTTGTGTTGTCGTTTCATTTGGAGTGATTTATCTCATTTGTCATCGTTTTCTCACGTCTCCTTTAGATTAGATCTGTCGGTAAGTTTGATTGTTTGCATAATTGTTTGCTAGGAAGTTTTATTTACTAATTTTATTTTAATATGTTGTTAGTCGTTATGATTGGCGTTTATCTGCCCCTTAGATTTACTTGTTCAGGTCCATTGGGATCTAGTTATTATGGCTTTGTATAAAGATCAGGATTCCGAATCTGTATTTTTTTAGATCTAATATTATTAGAGTATAAGATGTGGGCCCTTTCGAATTAGTTGCTGACTGGACGCTGTCCAATTATTGTTCTCGGCATTCGTTTATTTGATTTTCAATGGCCATCTGGCATCAAGTTGTTAATTATTTGCAAAATCTTAATTATTTGCAAAAATCACTATGATTTGGCCACTGAAACTAAGAATCACTATGGTTTTGCTATAATTAATGGACATCACTACGTGTTCTTGGATGATTATGAAATAATGATGGTTGAGGGTAATCTCGAATACCAGCCTTTGGAGAGGATCTCAGTCCAACTGCCATATATTAGATATTTATACCCACACAACCTTATTCAAGGGGCCTGTGTGCCAGGATGGCCAAGGAGTATCATGGTTATGAGCCACACAGACCTGACAAATAGGGAGTAGGCCCACATGTACAATTTATATGTATAATAATGTATATGTAAGGTAGGTAGTTGTCAAAGAATTCTAGAATCTTCTAAGATAACCTAGATAATTATTGAAAAAAGAGGAGATTTATACTTTAAAATATTCTTGAGTACAAAGGATATGGGAAGTTTTAGAGTATTCTTTATGAGGATATTAATGAATAATACTCTAGATTCTAGAGAATCCTAGCTTTCCATTGGGAATTCTTAATCGTTAGTTGTGAAAGTGACATTTTTATATAAAGGAATGAACTTCTTTCATCTGACAAACTTAAAGAGTTAAAGAGAAGCTTACAGGAGCTAAGCAACTACGCCAAACTAAGCTAAGTGAAATGAAACCAAGGAGTAGCGTATAACCAAGAGGGTGGCTAGTTTTGAGAGCCTTGTGAGAAAGCTTGTATTTGAGCTTGCAAGGGTAAGTATTGGAGACATGCTCTATACTCTCGTACTCTATACGGAGGAGTGTTTCCTGTAAAAGTTTTATCTCTACACATTTTGGGGTGATAGTATCAGGAAAAGGCTGATTTGTATACATCACATGGGTGTGCTATGCAAGTACCTCGTGGATTGATGATGGAAAGTGTCATCTCTTGATAGTGTGCTCTAAAATCTTCCTTTGAGGATGTATTCGCAGGTCTGCTGGTGCTTTTTTTTATTTTTTTTTGGGGTAAGCAGGTCCACTAATGTTGTGGGATCGAATCAGAGAATCTCTTTCAATCTGCGTATATGTGGTGCAGGAATTGTAGTGTGTCACTTATTTGGGCTTGGACATTAGATCTAAGTACTGTTTTGAGCCTTTGGTAGATCTAAGTACTGTTTTGAGCCTTTGGTAGATCTAAGTGTACCATTTCATTAATATTTATGGTCAGAATTTAACCTCAGTAATTACTAATGGTGTTGCCTACCTTCTTATAGTTGCATGCCAGCACACCCATGGCATACTTGCAGCAGTAAGTCTCTTCATTTATTATGGGATATACATATATTCGTATAATACTAGTGCAGGCAGCAATCCTAGTTTCATGTGGCTTAACGTTAATAATGTTGAATGACAACACTGGGTGATAGTAAACTTAAACTAGGGGACACACTTGGTTTGATTTTGAAAACTTCAATCTTGATTTCAGAAATAGTTGGCTAGAATGGGGAGACAGGGAACCCTATAGTGAGCCTGCAAGGTCTTAGTTGACCTCCCATTGGATGACGTAGTGCAAGTTGATTTTTTTTTCTCCTATTTGAGGGTGGTCAGTGTTTGATTGGGAGTTATGTTTTGAGATTTTGATGAGGTTTTCTTTATTAATCATTTTTTCAGAACTAAGATTTAAGATATTGGTTAAAGTGGTGCTCTTGCAATATATATTCCTCTTCTGGCTCATTCTTCACCTAAAAGAAGCTGTGAGATGTTTCAAATTTTTATGATTTAAATAACAATAATGTTGTCTGCTTGTGTATGTGTCATAGTTCAGTTTGTCAGATGTTAATTCTTCTTCATGCTTATCATTGTATAGCTGATGCTCAGCACTTTTCTATATGATTCTCATCGTTGGTATTACCCTTGCCCAAGGAAAAACAACAAATTTAGTGCTGGGTTAATGCAATTCCAGATGCTTCAGTTTTCAATTAGACGAGAGATATTGAGATGTGTCTGGATAACTATTCAAAACGTGGACGAATAATGTATCAAATCTGACAAAGTAATTTTCTAACGATTTTTCTGACTCAATGAGTCCATGAATTGTGAAAGCTTCTGCGGCATAAATTAGCATGTTTACTAAGCCTTAAGTGGTGATGACTGATTGTTTTTTCGTATTAATGATGTGCAGCATCATGGCATCTCACATTGTTGGATACCCTCGCATGGGGCCAAAGAGAGAGCTCAAATTTGCTTTGGAATCATTCTGGGATGGAAAGAGCAGTGCTGAGGATTTGAAGAAAGTTGCAGCTGATCTCAGGTTATCCATCTGGAAGCAGATGGCTGATGCTGGCATCAAGTACATCCCGGGCAACACATTCTCTTACTATGACCAGGTGCTTGACACCACAGCCATGGTTGGAGCTGTCCCCCCTAGATACGGATGGAATGGTGGTGAGATTGGATTTGATGTTTACTTCTCTATGGCCAGGGGAAATGCCTCTGTGCCTGCCATGGAAATGACCAAGTGGTTTGACACCAACTAGTAAGTCATTATTTCCCTTTGCACCTTTTCCATTGAATGTATATATGTGTTGGGTTGCTGATATTCCTGTACTTATTCATAAATGTTTTATTCTGCAGCCATTACATTGTCCCTGAATTGGGCCCAGATGTGAAGTTCTCTTATGCTTCTCACAAGGCTGTGGAAGAATACAAGGAGGCTAAGGCGGTATGTGCTAAGCTGCATTTTGTTATATGTATAGGCACAAGCCAGTCTAATGAGTTATTCAAAATCAAGATAGTTCTTTATGTGTAGTCTTTTTTCACTTGCTTAACATTGGGCACAGTTGTTTTGCCAAGGAATTACAAATTTGAAATAGCATGTTTTTGAAAGAATGAACGTGTTTATTGATTTGAAGTAGCATTTTGTTAGATGTACAGGCATAAGCAATTCTATGCCTGATTTAACACCAAAGAAAGTTCTCTACGTATGCTTACGTGTTGGTTTTTTTCCCCATTTGGTTAACACCAGACATGCATGCTTTGCAAAGGAATTACAAATTGAAGTTGAACTTCAAATTACTTGGTTGCAAATTCTCTTTAGATGCATTGACTCTGAGATGTTAGTTCTAAAAGGTTTTAGAATTGTGGAAATTTTTGCTGTCGATTGCTCAAAATTTTAGAATACTGATGGATCTACTACGAAAACATTGGCCTGTCACTTGTTCCTTTGGTGCAGAATGTGCTCGTTAGATCAGTTCCATGTGTTGAAAGAGAATTGGACAATGAAATGAAGTCTTAGACACTAAGGTTCAGAGCCAGCACTAAACTAGTCTGTCCATTCCGGACAACTGCAATGTCCTCCCAGTATCGATTATTTTGTTTTTATTTCCTCATTGCATTCCCTGAATGGTGCTAACTTCCCCAATTAACTATTCTATATGCAAAATTCACTTAGTTGAGTGATTGCAAGATTATCTTTTATTGTCTTCTTTGTGCTTCTTTCTATTGTCAACTAACCCAGCTTGATAAATCAGGGCTTTTGTCATACTTCTGCATATATCAAATGCATATCAAAACACAGTCAGAAACATATATGCACAGCAATATATGTTCACATATAATATGATATTTTTGCTTATTTGTCTCTCAAATGATATTAGGTCTAGTTTTGTCAATGCATTTTCTTCCATTTCTAAATTCTGAAACTGTTTCCCATTATTTTACTCACAGCATGGAGTGGACACTGTTCCAGTTCTTATTGGACCTGTCTCCTATTTATTGCTATCAAAGCCTGCAAAGGGTGTTGAAAAATCATTTCCACTTCTCTCTCTTCTTGGAAAAATCCTACCAATCTATAAGTGAGTTGAATTAAGCCTTACTGTTGGTAAACATTGTCTATGATAATGTCTCCAGTTTGCTCATTCAAAAAATTTATTTATGACAGGGAAGTTGTGACAGAACTAAAGGCAGCTGGTGCTTCTTGGATTCAATTTGATGAGCCTATGCTCGTCATGGATCTCGATTCTCACCAACTGCAAGCATTTACTGAAGCTTACTCTACATTAGAATCGACTTTTTCTGGCGTGAAGGTTCTCGTTGAGACTTACTTTGCTGATGTTCTCCCTGAGGCATACAAGACCCTCATCTCTTTGAAGGGTGTTTCGGGGTATGGGTTTGATTTAGTTCGCGGAACAAAAACCTTGGATTTGGTCAAAGGTGAATTCCCTTCGGGCAAATACCTCTTTGCTGGAGTGGTTGATGGAAGAAACATTTGGGCCAATGATCTTGCTGCTTCTGTTACTATCCTGAAGGCTCTTGAGGGCATTGCTGGAAAAGGTAGAAGCATTTATTCCAAATTTGACATCAGGACAGTGCTTTCTCCTTTCCCGTAATTTGGACTGATGCAACTCTATTGTTTGTTTGCAGAAAAACTTGTGGTGTCCACCTCCTGCTCATTGCTTCACACTGCTGTTGATCTAGCTAATGAGACTAAGTTAGACAGTGAAATCAAATCATGGCTTGCATTTGCAGCCCAGAAAGTTGTAGAAGTAAATGCCTTGGCAGAAGCTTTGTCTGGTCAGAAGGATGAGGTAAACCTCCACTCCTATCGAGTTGAGCCACTCTATGGAATTGTAAATGTGCTCCTCTCTGACCCCAATTTTTTATTTTTCCATTATTGGTGCAACACTGATATTAGTTTATTAGCTCCCTTTTCTCAGTCATTTCGTTTATAAGTGAATACCTACGTTAGTCCCAATGCTATCGATGTCAAGGATTTGGATGAGTCGTATATGATGATGTTTAAATTCAATCAAGTTACTCGTTGACAGTGGCTTGGGTTTAGCTTCCTAGATTTTCAGATTAATTTCACATTCAATCAGTGGAATTTCATGCATTATCATGCTTTGTGTAATCAAATCGACTGTGGCTTGTATTCCAGGGGTTCTTCTCTGCCAATTCTGCCGCCCAGGCCTCAAGAAAGTCATCCACTAGGGTGACCAATGAAGCTGTTCAAAAGGCTGTAAGTAAAACTACAAAATCTGCTGCAACTTCTTTTTTCTTACACCGCTGAACTCATTTCATGTAAATGATCATTGCTTCAGGCTGCTGGCTTGAAGGACTCCGAACACCGCCGTGCAACTAATGTCAGTGCTAGACTTGACGCTCAGCAGAAGAAGCTTAATCTTCCTGTACTCCCGACTACCACCATTGGGTCTTTCCCACAGACGATTGAGCTTAGAAAAGTCCGCCGTGAATACAAGGCAAACAAGTGAGTGATTTATGGCATTATTGTTATGCCGGTAGATGCACTCTCATTCTGCTCTAATTTTGCTTGGAATTGCATCATTGTCCTTAGGATCTCTGATGATGAGTATGTCAAGGCTATCAAACAGGAAATTAACAAAGTCGTCAAGCTCCAGGAAGATCTTGATATTGATGTCCTTGTCCATGGAGAGCCTGAGGTGAGCGTTTTATAGCCGAAGCTCTAAGAAGTAAAGCAATTAGACCATGGATAAAAATATCGGTATTGGTTACAGTCATATTAATATCGATCTATGATAAAATTATTGCATTTTTGTCAAATATTCAGAAATATTGGTATCGCTGGGTTAGATACTAATGTAGCGTCCGATAATTAATTCCTTGAATAAGACAACCTTCAATTATTTAAACCACTTGTGTCTAACCATGCTTTGTTGTTCTCCCTGCAGAGAAACGACATGGTTGAGTACTTTGGAGAGCAGTTGTCTGGTTTTGCCTTCACTGTAAATGGGTGGGTGCAATCTTATGGATCTCGTTGTGTGAAGCCACCTATCATCTACGGTGATGTGAGCCGGCCCAAGCCAATGACTGTTTTCTGGTCATCTATAGCTCAAAGCATGACTGCACGCCCCATGAAGGGCATGCTTACTGGCCCTGTTACCATTCTCAACTGGTCCTTTGTTCGAAATGATCAGCCCAGGTATATTTCTTTCACAAAGCCATCAACAGATAGAAGCAGCCAAGGTTGATTTTTCAGTTAGTTGCCACAAGTTTGCTTGATATGTATGCTATGTTGGTTTCAGATATGTAACGTGCTATCAGATCGCACTGGCCATCAAAAAGGAAGTTGAGGATCTTGAGAAAGCGGGTATTAACATTATCCAAATCGATGAAGCTGCACTGAGAGAAGGGCTGCCACTTAGAAAATCGGAGCACTCATTCTACCTGAAGTGGGCTGTCCACTCATTCCGCATCACCAACTGTGGTGTGCAGGAAACAACCCAGGTGTGTGCGCATCTTTTGCCCTCCATGCATTTTTTTTTTTTTTTCATTTTCTTTTGTTAGAGGATGTTAAACCAAGCGTGGACATACACTTTTGGAATGAGTGATTCTTTGTAGGTGTCCTAATATTGGATATGACATGGACACAAAATAAGACAGCTTGAGTTTAATTAAATGGGTTCTTATCATTAACAAATCAGCATGTTTAAACCATGAAACAATCGTGACGTGTTTTGTAAACATGGCCAGGACACATTAGGTATGATTAGTCAATATGCTGGGTTAATATGATGAAAACTCATTTCTCAATCCAAAATTTATTTATGTATTGTATAAGCAGTCAAGAATTATAAACTTGCCTTATCATATTAACCTTTTACATGTGTGTTATTGCGTTATACGAATACAACCAGTTTATTAAATTGGTTATACATGCCATATTGTGCTCTTTGTTTATTTAGTTGATCATATTTTTGTTTGGTTTGCTGACACGACTATTAATTGCATCGTGTTTGTTTTCGCGAATGCTCTACTATACTAATGTATCAATATGACCCAACGTGAATGCGGCTCTGTTCTTTACCATTTCTGTATCATCAATGACAGCAATTGCGATACTAATTATCTCCAAATAAGTATACTTACCTCCTGTGCAAATACTAACAGATCCACACCCACATGTGCTACTCCCACTTCAACGACATCATCCACTCTATTATTGACATGGATGCGGATGTGATCACCATTGAGAACTCTCGGTCTGATGAGAAACTGCTGTCAGTTTTCCGCGAAGGCGTTAAATATGGTGCAGGAATCGGCCCTGGGGTCTACGACATCCACTCCCCAAGAATACCATCAACAGAGGAGATTGCTGATCGGATCAAGAAGATGCTTGCAGTGCTCGAGACCAACATTTTGTGGGTCAACCCCGACTGCGGCCTCAAGACACGCAAGTATCCTGAAGTTAAGCCTGCCCTCAAGAATATGGTTGCAGCAGCCAAGCAGCTGCGCCAGGAGCTAGCCAGTGCCAAGTGAAGACGGGCTGGCGGTTCAATAATTCTGAGTGTGTGTTGATTTCATGCTCGAAAGAAGAAATTATATCTGTTATTTCTATAATTCTTGTGCTTGATTATTAAATTTCCGTGGGCATAACAACTTGCCTCTTGAGGGGCTTTTGTTTTTTCAATTTATGTTATGTTTTTGTTTGTTATTTTTCATTTCTTTTCGGTGGACATCTATGTCTATTGCTTTCTGAGACCCACTACTCTTCCTTGTAAGTTAATATGATGAAAAGGAAAGAAATTCTATTAAGGGGTGATAATTTGGCTAATTGTTGACCGATTCGATTCAAACAATAGCCGTGCACGTTGGCGTATCAAGCTAGATTTGCAAGAGGTCTCGAGTTCATTTCTCGAAGTGATCCTTTCGACAAAATTTAGTTCTTTACGGTTAATAATGGTGACTTAGAAAGTTATGGTCAAATTCTTGGCCATAAAATTGATTATTACGATTTTATATTTAAATTTACCTGTTTTATATATATATATATGATATTTTACTTAAATAAGTAGTTTGTCTTGTGCTTTCTTCTCAATTTATGCCCTGCTAACTTATAAAACAATAGACCCATGCGGGGCCTATCACGTTATGAGATCAAATTTTCTTAATAATTTAAAGTGATGCATGCCCTTTAAGCTGACATCCTCTTTTCACTGTCGTGTCACAGTTAATGAAATTAAGAAAATATCACGAATATGCAGCAAATTAAATAAATTTTGATGTAGACAATTAAATCCGAAAAAGATGAAAACAAATATTACTATAAATATATGAATATTGATCCATTCTAAGGACTTAAATTATCGTATAAATTAAAGAATCAGGTGAATCTTTCGATTGATCTGAGTGACAGCAAATCCAATCTTTGTGATTAAAAATTATTATCTTGTGTACCACAATAAACTAAACGAGATGTTAGATATATATAAAATTTGCTTCCCGATATATCCTCCGACATTCAAGTCAGTGGTTTTTCTCAATGAAATAGAAAGACGCAAAAGGAAAACGTGAATTGAAAGAGGAAGGAGATAAGTGTGGGTTAGAAAGACTTGGATTCATTTGTTTGAATGCACCCTTCGTTTGATTGTCCCCCTTGATCTGGGAGGTTTTATATTTATATTTAGGATACTTACAGATTGATTAGTTTGAAATTATCGCCTGTACTGAAAAGCATTTAGGACATTGAATGAAAAACATTACTCTTAGGGTGCAACTACTCTTTAAATTATTTTGAAAACTGTCTAGTTGTTAATGTGAGTTTTGTTTCGACCGTTTTTAGATTGAGTCATTTATTATGTATTATTATCTCTCGATTGACTGTAATCATTCGTTAGAATTAAATGCTCCATTTAATACCCTACTGAACCGTTATTCGAAAGATCCAATCGATTTTGTGATCCTATATATAGGCCATTGATACTTAGGCCCTGCTTTAACTTTGGGCAAAACCAGCTCACTTTAAATCATACCCAACTAATATATATACTTCTTGTTTTATTTCTTATCTTATTTTTACAATTTTACTTTTCTTTGTCGTATTTTATCTATGTTTATATTATTATTTTTTTATTTCTATTCTACAAATTACAATTTATTCGATAAACCCGAGCAACATTAACAATTAACTACAAAAATTTCACCTAAGCCAGCCGTAATAGCAAGGGAAGAGTACTCTGTATCATCTAGAGTAACGATTGATAGTGTCAAATATAACATATATAAATATAAATATATTTAATATTATGTAAAATTTTATTTTTAAATATAAAATATTATAAAATCAAAATATTTTATAAATATTTTTATATATTTATAATTATTACTTTTTGTATAAATTTTGTATTGACTACTCTATTCAACTACTCTACTATTATCAAAAAAATATACAATGAATTACACCAACTTTCTAATCTGTATTTGTTAGTGCCCTTTAAACACTTATTATTTTTAACATATTATCGAGATAAATTTTATACTCTTAATCGTTAAAAACACTTATTATATATATACACTTATTCGTATAATTATTCATATGCAATTATGCATACCAATGCCCATTAACACAACTAGATTTTCTGAATAAAATCCTCACCACTTCTATCTACTGTAAAACAAAATCGTAGAGCAAACAGAGCACAGAACTCAGTTCCTTTGTAAGTGACATAACCTACGAACAGTCATTAGAAGAATGCGCAATATTCATGCAATAGTCAACTAAAAGTCGATCAAGGATTATCCAAGCAACAAAAAATGCTAAAGGATCATGCGATATTCTTACGAGGACTAGCCGAAGAACGGTTGAAGGTCAACAAAGTAGCGTGCGACAGGTGCCCGTTGTACGCATGAGCGACAATTCCCAAACGGGGCCGCTTAATGCGCACCCGAGGGCGCTCTTGCATCGATTCCAGTGGTACTCGAGCGCTGTCTCTATTATAAAATCGCGCTTGACATAACTTTAGAACAATTTAAAATCACTTTTTCACACAAGAAGCGCCGTACAAATAGAAAGAAAATAAAAAGAGAGAAGAGAAAGTGGTTCGATATCTAATTAAGGTTTGATTTTAGTTCCATTTTTTCATCAAAGTCGGATACGTCATTCTAGAGTAGATTTTAATAACATATTTCATTTGATTACTCTTATTTGTCGTACTTTCTCTTATGAGTGATTAGGTGTGTTGAGGGGCTTGTAATTAAAAATTCTTCACTCAGGATTGTAATGAAGGGATTTCAAATGGCATTATTTATAACCAACACTATTATTATAGTAGATTTATTTAAAATTTATTTCGTAATTTTTTTTTAGTTTAAAAGAATTTTTCACGTTAAAAACGTTGTGTATTATTATATTTTTTGTATACACAAATTTTGTGGTTAAAATTTGACGAGGGGGTTTGGGTTTGTTCCGTTGTACCGAGTTATGTGTGTTTTGATCAAACTCCAACAAGTGATATCAAAGTGTAGGTTTTAAAACTATGATTTGATGGCGTCAATGTGAGGAGCTTGCCATTTTGTGTTGAGCAATCTAATGGGCAAAATAGTTTTATTCATTAGTAAGAAGGAATGAGGAATATTTTAACCAGAGAAAAAACGATAAAAGAAATTCGATGTAAGGAGGATAAGACGGAGAAAATGAAGACTGAGAAGTGATAAGATATGAGGTATATTGCTAGTTAAACGATCAAATTGTATCTTGTGGATAACAGTCTTTAAGAAGTTATTGGCCTGTCGGATCCAGCAGAGGTCGGGATGAAACTTAAAAGTTGGTATAAGTCTAAATCCTTGAAAATGAGGTTGTATGTGAAGAAAAAATTCTATAGCCTTTATTTATCGAAAGGGAGAAGTTTCAAGAAATATTTGAATGAGTTTAATTGGATGTTGATCTAAATGTAGACACTTGATAAGAAGATCAATGAGGAATATAAGGCATTGGTATTGCTGACATTTTTGCTAAACTTGTATGACTATATTGTCAAGATACTATTGTTTAGAAATGACACGCTCAGTCTCAATTAAGCTATCATTTCCTAACTTATGAATGAGTCGATGTGGAAGGGAAGCGTTGAGGTTTTATGGGAGCTGAGACTCTTAGTATGCACTAGCGGTTGAGGACATGTGACATCAAGGGATCGGGGCGGCAAGTTGGAGATGAGTAACGGTCGGTCCAAGTTTTAAGACATTGAGCACTTCCATTGTGATAAGAAGGGTCACATGAAGTGGGATTACTTTAAGAGGAAGTAGAAGGAGGACGGAGGTGAGCATCAAGAGAGGTGGGATGTCACGAACCCGGATCAATCAGATCAATTAAATAATTAATTAAATTCTAAATATTATTATTATAAATTTTAAACCCGGGTGTAACAAACCAAATATACAGGATTCAACGAATTAAAGTCCACACATGACCATATTAGACAATCATCCTGACAAAAAATATATGACCTGCTCTACAAACAATCATAAGAAAAATAACCAAATAATACATCTCATCCACATATTATAAGAAATCCGATAGCATTTGAATATACTACTTCGAGGCCTAAACTCAGCCAATCCATAACCAAAATATAACCCAATATAAATCTGAAAATATCAGGTGGTATAATGCTAACCGAAATATACAATGCAGTATTAGATCTCATCCATACTCCTTCAATGCATTCAAACCCTCTACTCTGAATAGATAAAATAAAAAACATAAATTTAAAATTCAGCATGTATCATGTATATATATAACAACATCATATTTGATAAATAAAAAAAAAAGGGTTCATAAACAGATTTCAAAATTAATAACAAATATAAATTAGATGTTCGAATATCTTAGGAAATCTCCATTCAAATTCCGATAGACAATGTGAGGTAACTACAACCAAAACTCAACCTTTCCTTCCAAGCGGAAAGGGAGCAGAGTCTCCCCATTGGGAGAGGTGCCAAAAATGTGACATCGCACCACAGAAACAGCGGTTAATAACAGATAGACATAGATAGGATCTCACCACAGAGACAACAATTAATAATAGATAATCACAAATAGGAGCCCCGCCACTAAGACGATGGTTAATAATAGATAGCCACAAATGGAGCCTCACCACAGAGATGACGATTAATAACAAATAGCCAATCAAATCAGATGCCCAATTGGATCGGATGCCCAAACAAATCAAATGCCCAATTAAATCGGATGCCCAAACAAATTAGATGCCCAATCGGATCGAATGCCCAAATAAATCAAATGTCCAATCAAATCGTAATCCGGGACAAAATCAAATAGCCAGATAATCAGATCGTATGGCAACATATTAGAAATCGAATCAGTACCATAAACAAATAACTTAAAGTTTGGACCAAAACGTGCATTCCAAGTCAACCGTACAAGAGGTGTCAAATCTCCTATTGTATAAACAGACTGATATACGAGTATATGTACAATCCAGACGCTCTTTGAGTTCCATAAAATAATAAAACCCTCCAAAATCATATAACTCAAATAAAACCCCCAAATAAACCGATAATTTATTTATATATATATATATATATATATATATGTACAGAATAAATAAATATGGTATATAAAAATAATATACATGTAAATAAAATATCCAAACAATATCCAAAATATATTAGATGCAAAATCAGACCAAGAATAAGGGTTGTAGATACTTGTCTTGACCTTATACTAAGTAAATTTGTTAAAAGGATGCTTTGAAATACCTAAATTGAACCATTCTCTCTCCTCTTTGCGCACACCCTTTCTCTCTCTTCCCGTGCGGCATTTCTCTCCTGCCGCAAGCCACTTCCTGATGCATCGCCGCCCTGCCCGCAAGTCGCCGCTACCTCTGCCTCCTTTCTCGGCCACCACCAACCTTCCCGGTGCTCTATTTCTCTTCGTTGCCGGGCCACCACAGCCTTTCCTCTCTCTCTACTCCCTTCCTCCTCTTCCTTTTCTTCCTTTGCGCGGCTTTGCCACCGCCCGCACCGACCTTCTTCTTTTTCCTCCTCTCCTTCTCTCTTCCTCTTTTCCTTCTTCTTCCTTGTTACCCTCGTGCGAAACCCTTTTTCTTTCTCTCTCTCTCTCCTACTCTACTCTGCTGTGCTGCTTGCGCTAATCCCCTCTTTCCCTTTTTTTTCCCTCTTTTCCTTTTCCCCTAACGCGCTTTTCACCGCCTGCGATTTTATATTTTATATTTTTTTATTTTTTAGACAAATACATATATTATTCCATTGCGCTGAGGCGCCATACTGTAAATCCAATTATCTTTTAAATTTTCACAATATATATATCATCATATCCAAATTAACTTAAATCATAATTAATATTAAAATAATATAAATAGAGAGTTGGAATATTACATTCTCATCTACTTATAAAATTTTGCCCTCAAAATTTGCACACCTCAATCCACCTCAATCCACAAATGAATAGGGATGTTCCCCTAGACTTCTTCTCACTCCCACATCATCTCCTCAGCTAAAAGGTCCTTTGTAAGCATTATAGCCACTTAGATCATCTTGTTTATCGGCACCTAATTCTTTCTATTCCAAAATCTGAGCTAAAACTTTAACATTAAACAAATTCTTGTTGATCAGGACCGGCTCACACTCGATCACATGTGAGGAATTGTTCACATATTTTTGCAGAGATACTTTTAAAAACACATGGTTGCCTACATTAAGCCTTAAATTTTATCTCCTCCTATCAGCATTACTTTTTTGGCGACTCTGAATTTCAATCAGTCGATTTCTAATAATTTTAATCTTCTCCGACAAATCCTGAATGATATCAGGCATACCACGCTCTGTTGTGTTACCCTAATTGATCATCTATCTACGAATCTAAAGCAATATCAAATTTTTAACTTAGCGCCCAATTACTTATGCGAACTTTACCAAAATTTTTGACACCACCTTAGAATCTCCTATCAACTTTCCAAAGCATCTAATCTATCCAAACTATCATGAATCCCCTCTGGCCGTAATAGCTTCTCTAGATTGTCATGGGCAAAGCAAATCGATTGGCCATCCTCCAACTAAAATTCGACAGAAACTTTGGTCTCCCCCTCAAAATGATACTCCCATCTATGGGACTTTTGCTTGTGTTGTATCAATGATTAACTTGCCAAAAAACCCTCTCTCCACTCCACTGGTTAGACAATATTTGACGTTTCTTTTGAACTTGGACCGATTTAGCTCAACTATAGCTGTTGATGACCTTACTTGCTCTAGAACTTCCATCTAATCAACCGAGGTTCTAATGAGATAATTCTTAAAACAACACATCATCTCAAACGCGTAATGGGAAAGTACTTTGTACAGTAAGCTCGAGGTTATCTACTCGATCGCATCCAATATCATGATGACTCGTCTGAAAGGGGCCTTCATCTCTGATCTTCTCAAGGGCTTCTTCCGTAGATAGAAGCTTTTGGAATCCAATCCGAGCAATAAAAAGGTAATTCCTCTGGCCCTATTTTCCCACTAGCATTCTTGTCAAAACACTTCCACGCTGAATCCTCCAAAATGTGCCACATCCAAAGCCTTTTGTTGGATTTTTTTTCTTCATGATGCACCCTACCAAGCTAAATCCATACATATCTAGATCTCTCTTAGGAGTTTCACCAAACACTACTAATCTTTTTGATTTATCAAGGATCAATAAAATCGCGATGCTAACGATAGTCTATTCTTCAATTTCTAAAAACTTTTCCTATAAGTATCACTTTAATTAAATACTAATTATTTCTGTTCCAAGCGCCAATGACACTACAATCCTCGAGAAATTCTCAACAAATCTCCCATTATAACCAACCAAAGCCAAGAAACTCCGTACCCTTGCGACTTTAGCGGATCTATTCCTATTTGCCACCGCTTTCATCTTCTTTGGATTCTCAATGCTAGCTTTTGAAACATATAACCCAAGATGAAATCTTCTCCAACCATAATTCATACTCTTGTAATTTTGACAAATATCTGCCTTCTTAGAATCTGTAACGGGCTTCCTAATCAGGTCTTAGACTCCTCAAAATTTTTCAAATAAATTAGAACATCATTGATAAAATTACCACAACTAACCCAAATACCGTTAAAGATCCAACCGATAACGTCTATAAAAATGTCAAAATATTCATCAACCCAAAAGTACCATTAAAATTTCGCAATAGCCATACCTTAACCTAAAAACTGCTTTATTTCCCACTAAATCCTCAACTAATAATACCCGAATATAGATATCAATCTTAGAGAAACCTAAGTTCTTCTAATAGATCAAACAAATCCTCGATCCTTGGGACGTGATACATATTTGATTCCCAAAAAATCCACACATAAACCCATTGATCCATCTTTCTTCACCCAAGAGCACTAAAGTGCCCCACTCCAAGACATTTGGCCAAACAAAACTTTTCTTCAACACATTCTACAATCGTTGTTTCAATTCCTTTATTTCAGACAGGACCACCCTATATGGAGCCTTCGAAGTAGACACAAGTTTAGGCAAAACATTGATAGCAGATTCGATCTCTCAATCCAAAGATAATTCAAACAGATCCTCTAAAAAAATATCTACAAACTTACAAATGGCCGAAATGTCCTCAATCGTTACAAAATAACCCTTAAATGTGATCATATATACCAGATAAACTAGGCACATATCTCTCAACAGATAACTCACGAGCAATGTCGAGATCAACCTTGAAGCGTTTTTACTGATCCTTTCTTGAAACTCAAATGACTCATACCCTAGAAGACAAAATAGAATGATCTTACCAAAGTAGTCTTCCATGGCTAAGGAATTGACTCTAATATCACAGGCTGTATCTGCAAATGTTCTACCTAAAACTGTCTAACTCCTATCTGGACGTCTGGGATTCGAACAATCCTTTGACAAATGGTCAACCTGGCCACAATTGACGCAGGCTCCATTCTGATGAAAGCAAGCTCGTCTCGCGTGCTTCTTCGAAAAAATTCACAGGCTAACCTTGCAAACTAAAATTTCGGGGAAGAAGACTCTACTTCATTTGACTTTCTTTTATCGTATCCTTTACAGAAATAAATGAGTCCACCCTTCAAGCTCTAGCCTTAATACTCTAATTTCTTCTAAAAAAAATTCTCCTGGAGCTACTCTTACTCGATCAATAAAACCTAGTCCAACTCCTCTCCAAAAGCCCGACATTGGAATGGCATTGAGATTGCTTCAAAATTGAATCTTAAAGTCCTCAGCTATCGTCCTACTTTAATAGTTCTTTTAACTTCTTCAACCTCTTCCTAAATGTTGCTTTAAGATGTTGAACATTGTGCTCTTCGTCCATTGATCCTTCAATGATGAAAGATTTGAGAATATAATTATCCACTCGATCACAGCAATGAGTGAAAATGAACAACCCTTAAGTCTCCCTCTCACTTCAACCATAGTTTCATATCCCTACGTGATCGGCATCATTGTTGCCAATAAGATCAAACCTACACTCCTTGTCCTTTCTCTTAGAAGAGGTTGTTTACCGATGACATCACAGCTTCTCTGCTGAAAATGAAGACGGAAGACATCACAACACAAACTCTTCATGCAACTCTATGTCCTAAACAACATAAGAATAGGGTAAGAATGGCTACACCTTCATTACGAAGAGAAATAAGTTGACCTAGCATGAGCTTCTTCATCTTTATCTGTGACTTTTAATTTTGACGAGTCTTGTTTCTCTCATTTGAACATAATGACCATTCTCAACTTATCATTTGAGAAAACCATCGAGGTTTGTCAAGCAAGAATGATAAACTTTTATAAAATTATGGGCTTACAATATATATATATATATATATATACACCTCCAATATGCCCCCCAAAAGCCAATCCAAGCTATCTCATGTTATCCTGATCCAAAATAATGTGTTGAAAGTCCTACCATCAACTTGACTGCAACTACTCGACCATCGTTTATCACATATCCACCCACTTGGAATCTCAAACCACCACGGTCCTACACAAATACTCTCGTTTTCGTCCTTCATCACCTCCGCTCCATCGCCTACCTCTCTATTAGCCAAAGCCTCCTACCCCATGAGATTTCGATTTAGCACAACCCAAGGCCGCCACATCTCCTTCAAAATTGCAAAATCCTCTTTCTATCACTATGTCAATCTACCCAAATATTTAATTAATTAAATACCTAGAATGACCTAAGACATCTTTCCTTACAACTTTTCTCCAATACCATTTCTATCATGAACCCAAATCAAACAGGTTAATTAAATAATTAATTAAATTTTAAATATTATTCTTATAAATTTTAAACCCGGATGTGACAAACCAAATACCCAAGATACGATAGATTAAAACTTGCACAGGACCATATCGAATAACCATCCTGATAAAAAAATATATGACCTGTTTTACAAATAGTAGTAAGAAAAATAACTAAATAATACAACAACTCATCCATATAGTATAAGAAATTCGATAGCATCTAAATATACTGGTTTGAGGCCTAAACTCGGTCGATCCTATAACAAAAATATAACACAATATAGATCAAACAATATCAAGAAATCAAACAATAAATTGATAAATTTCTATACCCAAGTCGTGGATTTCACAAAATATTTGTATGGGTAAGTTATCGGGACAATAATACTCGATGAGGATTGAATAAAAATTAAAAAGAGATAACAAAAAGGGTATTGGTACACTTGTCTCGACTCGATCTATCACTTTTTTTATTTTGTTATACATACATACATATATATATATATATAATTATATATTTTCTCTTTTTATGTTTATATTATTTCAAAATCTAAATCGATACTTAGACAATAATACGAGAGCACTCCGGTCATCACTCCATAATTTTGATCATTCTTCGAAATATCATAATATTTAATTAATTTTTATTATACTCATATCCCCCAAAAATATAATAATAAATAATCTCAATTAAATTGAATGAAAATTTAAGATATTACAGTTATCTAAGTTAATATAATTAAAAATGAAGACAAAAGATATAGAAAATAATGTCAAAAGGAAAAAATTTACAAACCTGGACGAGTCATCCACCTAGTCCCAAGCTAGCACTGCAGCGCCTACTGCATGCCCTCTGGGCACCTGAGGCGCTGCCGGCTATGTTGAGCATGTCTATTGCTCATTCTAGAATCAAGCGCACCTGCTGTGTGCCAGAGTGCCCTTGCAGGTGAGGATTCCAAAATTTTCGCATTCGAGTGCGAGTCTATTATAAAAATCGGCTAAGAATTCAATCCACTGCATTTCAAGTAGTGGAACTGATCAGAAAAAGAGAGAGAGAAGAGATAGAAGGGCCGAAAGAGAGAAAAGAAGAGAGAGAAAAAGGAGAAAACTTTCAAAAATTTTAATTCGGGATATTTGAAGTAAGAATTTTGGTATATTAGGCAAAGGGATGTGCAGCTTTAACTCTCTCTTTTCGTTGTTGCTATTTATTCATATTTCTTTTAAATATTATTGTTCTAATACTCGTCCAAGCAAAAATTTTAAAATAAAAATATAAAAAATATACATATTTGTCGGTCTACCATGATTTTATAGTAAAATTTATCAAGAACTTTTATTTAATTATTTGTATTATAATTATGTGTATTATCCCAAAATTCTTTTCTTATTTAGAAATGTAAAAATATTTCTTACATGTTTGTGTTTCATAGATATTAATTTTAAATTATTATATGTTATCTATATATGTTAAAAATATACTGTATAATTAATTATGTGTTGTATATTAATTAAATTTGTATTGAGTTTTGTAAATTTTCTTCGACATTCAGTATATTTTATCATTAAATTTTTGTGTTTATAGAATTGTTATAATAAAATATATAAGACATTACAAAAAAAAAATTTACAATTTTGATAAGAAAAATATAAATTATTCTCCAAAATGATGAGAACTAAGAATTTAGAAACAAAGTGTGAAATTTTTCTAAATTAAAAAAGTAAAAATTGGATCAATGATTATGATTCAATGAGTAATATATTCTAGTATATTTTAATATATTGTGATGAAAGATTGTCATCTAATTCTATTATCTATGGGGTTGATAAAAGCGACGTATGGCCCTGTCTATAGACATATCATAGACGGCCCACTTTCGAGTCTTAAATAGGAGCACAAAACCTTTTAATTATATAGAAACAATTACAATCCGGGTTTTGATTAACTACTCTTTTAGCTAATAAGGCCTATTGGTTCAGATCTCTAAAGATAATTGAGTTTTAGCATATTTTAATATATATAAATAAGAAAGAATAAGAAGTATATTTTGATGGCTAATAGTAAAAAAAAATAAGATAAGAAACTAAGAGGTTGCATTCAAGTTTATACTATTTTATTCTATATAATTTCTACCTCCTACGATATAATTTTTTAAGTATAAATATGTATATGCATATTCTTTGTTATTTATAGTGCTTTATTGAGTATTTGGCTCACTCTTTTACTATTTACTAATTTTTCAGATGATTCACATGAGTTTCTACCCGATGAGTAGAAGTGAATGTGGAAGGGCTTTATTTATATTTCTAAAGACATTTTATATACCTGTTTTTGGATAGTATTTACTGTATTTAAATTGTTAATTTTAGTTTGACTTTAGTAGTAGACTATGGTGAAATTGATATGGAGTTTTTGGATTATATAATTCCGTATTAGTTATTA
This sequence comes from Nepenthes gracilis, assembly GCA_033239525.1. Classification (NCBI taxonomy): domain Eukaryota; kingdom Viridiplantae; phylum Streptophyta; class Magnoliopsida; order Caryophyllales; family Nepenthaceae; genus Nepenthes; species Nepenthes gracilis. The sequence continues at coordinate 8,033,712 of BSYO01000031.1, forward strand.
TACTAGATATACATAGTTGTTAGGAATATAAGAAAATTGTATCTTAGTGATGATTTTTGTATCAAATGGACAAATGTTATAAATGTTTATTACTTCCGCAAATGAATATGTGATTGATTTTTAGTAATTAATAGGCATCTTTTTTCTTAATAAAGACTAATATTATTCTATTATTGGATTGATGTTAGAACCATAGATAATGTGGTAATATATTTGGATCCTGTGTATTATCATGTATTATTTATGTATAGGTTATTGTGATATTAATAAGAAAAGCTCATGCCCAATAGGCTAATAATTTATTTATTTTGTAAAATTAATAATTAAAAAGATAATAAGTTATAATTATAATTAATGATGGGCTTTAGGACGTGGTCCATCACAGCTTAGTTATCAGTTTATTTTTTGACAATTTATCATTATGTATATTATAAGAGATTTTAAAGGGCTCATATTATGATGAAAGTGTATTCAAAATGTAGTATATAAGGAAAGATTCAGATATATCCACATTAAAATTTTTTAATTGAGTATATCTTTTATCTGCATTATATACTCACACACACCTGTTACACTGGTGAATCTCAAAGATAAAAATTTCATAATTACGATATTGGTTAGTACTTTATTTGAAATATTAAATTATTTATCAATAATTTTCAGTAAATCTTGTATATTATTATACTAATCGACAGAACCACGAATGCCAATAGAGATTTTAGTCTTTTATGAATATTAAACTAAGGCGATTAAATTGCTCTTATTGTTTATAAAGAATAACATCAACTGCAATGTTGGTTTCGATAAGAGTAGGTAGTTCATCTTTTCTTATAATATAATCAATATCTATCTACCATAGATGAAGAAGAATGCTCTCCATTTAAATTTTATAGTTATCACTTTTTAATTTAAAAATATCATATTTAATATCGAAAAGATTTACATATTGTACAACTGTATAAAATAAAATTATATGCTTAATAAATAATAAATAAGACTAACAAATACAGAATAAATTTTATCAATATAAAATATACATCATGAATCAAATAATATAAAAATTACTTGTGTATTAAATTTTTAATTCAAATAGATACATATCAAATCTTCTAATAAAATTATCAAATTTTATTCTAATTTTTAATCCTTATGAGCAAATTAAAAAAATAAATTGATATTTTATCCTAATTAATCAATTTAATATAAATAAGATAAATTTTATTATATTAAATATGATTAGTCACAATTAATATTTTTTTATATCTTATATGATTATAATATATAATTTTATTAATTAAGAATGTTGTGATTAATCACTAATTAAATAAATTATATTAAATATTAGATATTATATATATATATATATATATACAAATAATATGAGAAATATTAATTAAAAGAATAAATCGTACTACTAATGTAACATTGACCGCCGCTTCATACACGTATCCAAATGGCGTGAGTTTGACTTGCATGCCAACAACGCATTTGTCTGTGGATTCAGAGATTTTTTTGAAGTAGGTCACGCCAAGCCCACTATGCATTGAGCTTTGGTGTCAAGGTGTAGAAGATCGGAAGGATACCAACAGACGAGATTAAAATTGGCACAGGGCCCAATTTTCTTTTAAAATTACCACACAACGATAAAATCAACATCATTTTGACCATCTTTAATCTCTAACTGAATCTATACAGATTAGTTTAACTCGATTTCAAAGCCCAATGAAAATTACAGGATTTTTACCCAAATTGATATAAAAATTACAAAATTGTTAGCAATTTAATTTTCTAATGATTTTTAACATTAATTTTCATTAAAATTTTATAAAAATTTAAACTTTTAAATATTTTAAAAAATCAAATAAATTAGAAAAAATTACATAATAATTTAAGGCCAGGGTTTTAACTTTTCCTAATGCCAAATGTTAGATAAAAGACCGATTTTCTATATTAAAATTTATCCCATGAAGGCCGAATACATAAATAAATTAAGGATCGAAAACTAACCTCTCACTGCTAAAATCACCTGCAATTTACTCAAATTTTTATAAAATTGCCTACTTGTTTAAGTATTTGAAATATTAATACCCTTCAATAATTGTGTACAATTAGAGTATTAGACTCAATCACTCAAACAATGCACAACACTAATATATTAATAATTTCCATCAAATTATTTTAGGGTAATTACCATCAGAAAGAAGGTTGACAAGCAGTTATCTGAAAAAAATATGGGCCATAACTGTTAATTTTTATCTTATTATTATCATCATTATTATTTATTCTAAAAAATTAAATAACCAACACAACATTGACAACAGTCTTGCCAAATCTTCCTCCATCTGATGTAGTTGTGCTCATATCAATCTTGATAGGCTGGCAAATGAGCTTTCCAAGAGCCGAAAGAACATCTCACCGGTAAAAGTTGACCGGTAAGTCCGGGAACCTCAACCAAATAAGAGCAGTGTCGATTTCATTTTCAGACGGTCTGTAATCAGGGCTCCAAGGACGAACCGTTAGATGGTGTTGGTGCACCATCCAAGGACCCTTCAACAGAGCATTGAAATAGCGGCCTATAGGATTCCACAAAGAAGGGATCTTAACGCACAAGACTTTGTAACCAAGCAGGCGACCATAAAGTTTAACCGCACCTGAGCACTCCTAATCTTTAGCAAGTTTCTCTCTGAAATCATCAGAGATAGTAATAGATGGCCATCTACCTGAGAGGTCTATTGAGATGTCGCCTTCTATGGCAATGCTGTCCTCCAACTCTTCGATTAGGGTTCTCCGGTCCTGACCAGTTGCCATAACTGCTCCAAATAACGAAGCATTTCTTGCGCTGGTTACTGGAGATGCGTAGGGATGGCTTTTATCTGTGGTTTTGTTGCAATCAATGGCGACTTTCAGATCTTCTGAGGGATTTGAGGCTTGTTACTTTTACTTGTTCTATCGGCGTCCTTGACTCCAGAGGAGGCGACTAGGCCTCCGGGCATCGCTTCCATCGCCCGGGGAGAGGGGGAAACCGTCGAGAGAAGACGGGGCATCGCCAGAGTTCTCTCGAGAGTTCCAGGGAAAGACGATTTGTCTTGCGTAATTTTTTTTCTTAAATAAGTCACAGGAGTCGCGGTTTCGCGGGAAAAGCTGCGGACATCTCTACCAATATAATTTTTATATAATCCTGTGGAAGGATTTTTTTAAAAAATAAGAAAATTATATATAAATTATGTAAATATCATTTTTATTGTTACAATAAATCATAGATAGAATGGCCACAAAAGCTAACTAAAATTTGTTCTCCCAAATTTAAAACTCCCCAATTTGTATTTTTGATAAATATTGATGTAATTTTTAAATTTAATCTACTGATTGTTAACAAATTATTATGAATAAGTATCAAAGAGATAATGTAAAAATAGAAATAAAATTAAAAAAAATAAAAAAGTAATCATAATAGGAGAAGAAAACGTCAATGAAAGCAGGTGAAGATCTAAAATAGTAAAAAGTTATAATGTCAGATCAAAATTATAACTCAAAAAAATCTTTATTATCACAACAATCCAAATGCCGTGCTAAAGATCGTCATATAAGAATCATATATTAAGTAGAGTTAAAAAAAAAAAAAAACAAATTTATATCCGCAACAAGTAAATGTACATGAACAGGCAATGAGCATATCTCTAACGTTCAACTGGAGACTCAAAGGATATTCGATTAAAAGGTGGTGGATCATGGTTTTATTCGATGAGGGAGAACATCATTGTTGTCCATGCGGAATTCATCACCATCATTAAAATTAGATGAATTTAAGTCGTTCAATGACTAAGGGATAATCCGATTGGTTAAGCCATTTTAGACAAAGTCGTAATCAGCATGTGATTTTAGTAGAAGCCATGGCTCAATAGATACGTATCAAAGTATGGCCAAGTAGTTATAATCAATTGTTATCGCTTTAATTATACATTAACTAGTCAATTCAAAAGTATCTTATTATAATAATTAGATAATCTTAATTGAAATAGTATAAAATAGTAGTATATAGTAAAAGAAGAGCAATTAATGACATACGTTTGAGTTACTTAAATTTAAAGATCTCTCTCTTTTTGAATTGAAAATTTTAAATTTACTTTACTATTCTTTTCATTTGGAAATTCTATCACCATTCTATCTATCAATTTTGTGCAATCTCCTTGTAAAAAATCAATTTAAGATTTTCGAATATAGTCTCCACAAATTATTGTTAGAAATAGAAAATAAGAGAGAGACTTCAAATAAGCCAACTAATTAAATCGATAGCCACAAAAACCAAAAGCTCAGTACATTGAATTGAACAACCAACACATGGAGAAGCTTGAGCTCAGCATAGCTGGGTTCACATAACAAATGAAGTACTTATTCAATTTGTATCATAAGTTGCTAGTTAATCCACATGTTGTTTTACTTCCTACTCAAACCCTACAACCAAGAGGGGAGCAAGAGGAGAAACTAGGAGTTAAATTAACTAGACTATCATAATTGATTTTTCAAGATTCGATGGTGAAAACCCGAGTAACTGTGTTAATAAGAGAAGACAATTCTTTAGGTTCCATCAAACCTTCGAGAATCAAAAGGTTGTATCAATCTCCTTTTACATGAAGGGGTAAGCCTTGATCTAGTTTTAGTGAGTAAACGAAGCCAAAGATTTTGAAGATTAGGAGACATTTGTCCAAGCTTTGCAAATCAGGTTTAGGATTCTAATTTATGATGATCGTGTAAAATTATTATGAAAATTGATACAAACAAGAAGCATAGCTATGTATAAGACCCAATTTGAGGCCATTATAAATTAGTTTAGCCATGTCCCAACTTAGATGAAATTAAGCTATTTTACTGGGAGGCCCAAAAAACAAGATTTGTTACCCAATAAAATTGTTAAACCCGACAAGCCTTTACTGGTCTTTTGAAGTGGCTTAAATTTAAAAGGAGTTTGTTACCAATTGAAAAAAAGCCAACCGAAGTCAAATTACCTTGACTAGATGCCATATGCATCATCATTCCTCGTTGGAGACAACTAGCACATCAAGAGCCACTACTACATTAGAGATAATAGTCCACCAAATCACACATAAACAAATGAAGGAAAGAAGGGAATGGCTTATATTATACACGTAATGAGAAGTGAAAATCTCGAGACACAAATGTACCAAATCCAAACTAATCTTTGTAGAAGCTATCAAGATAAAGAAGACCAACTTCAAACAGAATATTAAAGAGTCCTTATCTCAAGAAATTAGCTCTAGTTATGAATTATTATTGAAGATTTTATTGTATGTAATTACGAAAGTCTCAAATTATGAGATAATGTATGTAATTAGAAAGATAAATAGAGTATCAAGGGTAACCCTATTTTATTCAGGAAGCCCCCACAACTTCCTTGATGTGAATTTGTGAATTTGGTTAGGACAATGAATTAAAGGATGTCAAAATAAACGAAGGTGAGAGTCCAAATCACCAATGTTAAAATAGCGCAAGGTGAGAGTTTCACTAAACAAACAAATCATCGGTGCTCACTGTCCTCGTACAACTCAGCCAATCTGCAACTCAACTACTCATTTGAAAGCCGGCTGCTTCTCCTCGGTCGTCCACCAAGCCATTGAAAAAACTTGTCCTTCATCTATGCCGCAATCTGTTATTTACTCGCTTAATCGATGCCCTAATTTGAATAATCAAACAAGCTTGCTTTGGGGCCTTTCAAAACTTTTGAAGCTAAAGCAAAACTGCCAGTTTCTGTAAAAATTCGTGCATTTACGGGCCAAAAATCATAAAAACTATAGAGAGAGGGAGCGTGGTGGATGCTTCAATGTCTGGGTTTCCGTCGCAACGATACACCGGCCTTCCGGCGCCTACTTTAAGCCATCAAGAAACTGAACAAAAACAACCGCCATCAAACTCTTCATCACTATCCGTTACCATTGGACCGGCTACTCTTTTGGTTCGGCGCCTCCCTGAAGCTATTCCTGTTGACACTCTCTCACGGCTCTTCTCCCACTACGGCGCTTCCTCTGTTCGCCCTTGCACTGGTGCCAGGTACTCGTTCAAAACAACTATCAGTTTTTCTTTTTGTTTTATTTCTGAATTATCTTTCGTATTACTTTTACAATGGGGTTAGTTGTTTCTGGCGTTTTGATTAGCTATATGATGACCATTGGATGAGAACTGATACTGATCAAATTGAAAAATTGAATTCTTTTTGGGGATTCCAATCTTTTAAAACATAACTGTGATGTTGCGGGAGTTGGTCCATTTTTATTACGGTAGGATCTCTGTTAGCCGAAAGTTTAAGGGACATGGTTCACAATCAACAGTTGGCAGCAACCTTTGCCGCTGACCTAGTATGTGTGGTAGGGCCGGTCATACTGGGTTGGTGATTTATTCTTTGTTAGGCTAAAGTTAGCTGCCAACTGGTCACGATTAATCACTTTTTAAGTTCTATTGGATTCTTAATCTCAATGTCAACCATGTTGGATGGCATTGACAATAGGGGCTCTTGATGTGCTTATTTCTTGCCTTATTTCGGTATATGCACACCTGTAAAAATACAGAGTGCAATAAGTGAACGGGGTTCAAGCAACTGATACAACTTGTCTTCAATGTCAGGGAACAGGCCACACTTTTTCTTTGTGATATTTTGGTGCTTGCAATTTGCTGAACCTATTTTCACAACTTATGGAGGTGATTTCACATGCGTTCACTAAAATAATAGTTATCGGCCAAGAGTAATCATAAATGGTTTTGTCATGCTTCTGGCATATGAATTGGCATTGTGTTCTCTGGCTAGGTACAGCTCATGCTCTGGTTCTTTTGCACCTTGCGATAGCTTGATTTAACTAGCAATATTTTGTGGTTGGTTGCTTGATTGCTTCATATGATAAGATATGTGTGTGTGTGTGTGTCTCTCTCTCTCTCTCTCTCTTTCAATTATTTTGGGTTTTGTATGTGCATTGATTGTAGATTTTATGCTGCTATCTTGCAGTGCTCGACTGTTGCAGTGATTTATCACATTAGTACAATTAATCTAGTATGTGAAACACATAGGGATTTGAACAATTTCCTTCGCCATCTCTTGCTAAAGTGCTATGCTTTTCTTTATTACTTATGGTACTGACTCTAAATTCTAGGGGTTATTGATGCATGGTAAAATTTTGGTTCAAACAAGGGTTTTTCTGTTAGGCTTGTATTTGTTTTACCATAATGGTAATTAAGGAATGAAGACTATTTCTCATTGAATTCTTAAGCAGGTGTGGGCTAAATTTATCTATTAGGGAGTTAATAATGTTGCCTTAAGAAAACCTCGAATGTTGATAATATAATACCTTTGAAGAATGATAGATAGTCATTGCCATTTCTAATGTGTGTATGGCCAAACAAAAAAATATAAAAGAAAAAATAAGAAGGGAATGCAGGAAATTTGTCTCCCATTCTTTAGAATCACATAGATGTTAAATTGAAGTAGCTTAACAAAAAAGAGAAGAAAGAATTTTTGGTGCTACATGCTTTGATGAAGAAAAGATTAACTACCTTGTTTATCATAGTAAAGGATGGGGGAAGTTGCAAATCAACCTATTTAAATCAACTTATTATGGTGATTAAGGAGATGAATTAATGACAAACTGACAAAGCTTACTTAAATAATTGAATTTTGAAAGTGAGTGGCACAAACAAACAAAGTTTTTGCTAGGATGGCACAATCAAACTTAAGATCACCTCTCTTTACATGTATTATATTTTAAAGCAAACATCAGACTTGATGAAATATGATGGGCGATAAGCATCTATAACAAAAAAAAGGTTATGACATATCTAATTAATATTTGGCAAATGAATTGCATGCTAGTCTAAGTGTGTGATTACAATAACTTTATTTCAAATAAATAGTTTTTATGTATATTTGGATGAAAAATTGTTATATGACAATGGGTAAAGATTGAGCTTACAACATTCCATGTGAATATTTGCACCGTTACTACAAAATTAAAGTCAAATTAAGATTATACTTATTAATGGATAAATATACTATTTATCCTTGATAGATGAAAGGTAGAGGATACGGAGGGTAAATACAAGTTGCTTCATATCATAGACTCAAGGTTTCATATGACGAGTATGGGCAGGAAGTTGTTAGAGAGGAGTAGTTCCTCCTTTTTTGGATGAATGGAAGTTACTTTATGCAGTTTTCTTTTTTTACTTTTTGGTATCTAGTAATCTACTGAGTGATAACATATACTTTCAATTTGGTGTGATCTACTGAGAGAATTTTGGCTATCATGGAATTTTAACAAAGTATTTTTACAAAGTGCTATGCAAAGATTCCAAAAGAAGGGAGCTGGCTATATATATTATAGATTTTGTGGACTAATACTTCTAAAGATTGAATAATTTGGATTTGGAGTTTACCCCACCTCTTCTTGTTTCTCATTTTTTTAAATGTTACTTTAACAAGTTTCTCTAATTTTTATTTCAGCTCTGCTAAGCACACAACATTCTGTATATTGGCAGGTTGAGAAACTGTGCTTTTGTGGATTTCCAGGACGAAGCTATGGCTTTGCAAGCACAACACCAGCTAAATGGGTACCTTGTATAGTCTTTTTTTCATGACATGGATATTACATGCATTTTCTTAAGAAACCAATTATTTGTAGTTCGGATGCCACAGTTGTTGTTTGTACAATGCATTAATAACCATATTATGAGAAAATTCTATTTTGTATGGTTAGGTTGCGGTTTCTCGGTAAAGTCTTGTCAGTGGAGAAAGCAAGCCGGTCTGCAGGGCTTAAGCGTGTGGGAAGTGAAATAGAAAAGGATACTCCGCTGACCCCTTCACGTAAGGATGCTACCAGGAGTAAAGATTCCCAAGAAGGGTTCAAATCAGGCCATTTTCCTGGTGGTGAACCTATTGCTGAAAAGCTTGGCGTGGATTACCCATTCCCACCTCACTTAGAGTATGCCACTTCTCCCTTCTGTGATTCCCGGACACTCTAATCTATTCTATGATTTATGAGAGGTGAGTGGCATTAGTTTCAGCTTTCCTAGAAGAAAATAAGATGCTTTTTTTAGCTAAGCTTTGAAGGTTTGCATGATTTTTTGAGGGAGAGGGGGAAAAGAAAGAGATCAGTATACAACAAATGTCTTATTTTGGATTTGTCATTAGTGTGCCAAATGAATTTTAGCATTTGAAAATGTTTTGGTAAATGTCTATTATGGATTAGATATGGGTGTAGTGCTAAGAATAAGTTCATATATTGGTATCCATTTGGAGAGTAATAATTTCTAATTCTTATTCCATATGGTTTCAGAGTTGCAAGGGGGAGCCTTGAAGCAAAGGTAGGGTTGCTCCATTCTCACTTGGAGGTTATGGGTTTAGACTATGAAAATCTCTTTGCAATGTAGAAGTAATGATACATATATCTAGAGTCCCATAAAACGGTAGCCTAGTTTATTGGGCTGCCATTTTATAGATAAGGCTTGGAAGTTCATTAATGTCGCTCTTAGGTTTGGATAGCTGCTGCATAATGTAAGCTCTTTAATGGCGGGAAGGAGTTGGAGGGAGGTTGTAGAAGCAAGGGTAGTAAGAAAGTTGCTTGAAAAAGAGGTGATCATTTATCAAATTCGGTTCTCTGACATTGAGGAGTCTTGCTTGAAGGACATGCCAACTAGTAGCTAGCTAATGATTCTTCAGTGTGAAAATGAGTGAGATTATGTTGTGCATTGTCTTATGTATGCAAGAGTGCATGTTGAACGAGATATATGCTTTAATCAAATGATGTTAGACCTCACGTCTTTTTTTCCAATATGGTGTTTGTGGATGGAGGGGTGCTAAAGTTGGGGATGTGGGCTCACAATGGCAATCCTCTTAATGCTTGCAGTTTGTCTCACGGGGGTCTGGTTTATGAGTTAAATGAGAGGCACAACTCCTGAGAGTTGAAGCTTCCATTCTTGGTGGTGAGTCTTCATCTCATATTGTTGGCGAAGGTTTTGGTCAGTTATTGGCTTGAAAGGGGACAAAGGCTCAAGAAGAGAACATCCTTGCTTAATTTTGTCCTCTTGCTGTTGAGGTATTGTATGTGAGAAGTTTTCTTATTGATCTTGAGGTATTATATTTACTTATAAAATGTGATATTGGTGGCTAGAAAAGAAGTTTTTTGTTACAACCCATGATTTAGAAGTAACACCAAATGCGTGATTAATGAGGTTTCTGGTGCTAAGGAGATTTGTCATTGAGTTCTGTGTAATGATTATATTTCATTAGTAGAGTGAATCAGTTAACTGTGGGGTTTAGGGAGACCAGCGCTATATTTTGTTCTATATTCTTATTCCTCTAAGATTGATATGGTTAGGTGTGCAAATATTTCTTCTTTGTCTGGTTTACCTCTTGATGCCATTTCATCATATGATGCTTCTGGTCATGCTGATGCTGCTTGTTTGTCAATGCCTGTGCTGTTGTTCAGGCATATCTTCTTAGTGGTATTAGATGTCAGTGTATGGAATGAAGGATATTTAAATCTATGGAGGGTGAGGTCTTGGATGATGTTTCTTTAGTAGCAGGTGGCTGTGACAATACTTTAGATTGTGTGAATGTATTAATTATTGAGATTTTGCAATCTGAATATGTTGTGTTAGCACTCAGTTTCTGAAGGAGATTTTCGTTTGTCAGAATATACCATACTAAATGAAAAATGGTGATAATGTTGGATTGTCATGCCTGTGAAGGACAAATTTAGTCCAGTGATAACTTTGGATTTTGATTTTGGGTTCAAATGGGAATGCTTTTGCTAGTTTGTTCATTGGTATGTGAAGTTTGATCTGAATTATGAGGCATTCTGAAAGGTGTCAAGGATGGTATTGCTAAATGCATGTTTGACTTTAGCAAGTTTTGAGTCTTTCATTAGTTGATCAGGGACATTGTTTGTGGAAATTGAGATGAAATTGGAGGACTCGAATAGAAATGTTATCAAGAGGGAGAAAGGATAGAGAACTAAGGAAACCTTAGTTGAATATGACTTGTGAAAAGAAAAGTATTATTACTTTTTCCTTTGATCGTTTGTATTTGGATTTTTATTTCTATTTCTTTTTCTTCACTTTGTGTATTTTTGTTGGAGGGTTTTGTTGGAAATTTTGACTCAGGTTACCTTCTTAAGGTGAAATTAGGGAAGTTAAATTATTTGTACATCCGTAACACCACATTGGTATCTTTTTTAGTACATTCCATCTCCAGTAGGGGAACGTATAAATGGATGTGTGTTATGTAAATATACATGTGCTACTTTTTGTCTGGAAGAGGCAAAGAAAATAAAAGGAAGTTAGATGAAGAGAACAGAGGATGTGGACAGACTTTTGGAAAGCCATGCGAGGTTAAGGAATGATGGGATTTAAATGAATAAAATCTTGTTTGGGACCTATGGAAAAAGGAGGGCTAGGGACTTAGCAAATACTGTACATTCTCTAAATTCACCATTTTAAGTGAGGATATTTGATTCCCCTCAAATGCATGTTCCTGGCCTGGGTGTCCCTGCTATGATCCCAAGGACCTCATGACAAATTTTTCTTTTTTGACCTTAACCATACTAAATTATGGTTTTCTACTTCCTTCCTCCTCTTTGATTTCCATGCTTTCCATGACCATTAGAAATACTACCTTGGGGAAGAGACAAAACACTTGTAACAATGGAAATTCATATTCTGCCTTTCAATATGTCAACATGAGTTCTATATAAGATTGAAGATTGCATACTGACTATTTTTTGCTGTTTTCATACTTTGACAAATTAACCTGGTATTGCATAATTTGTTTTATTAATGGCTGATTTTGTTCAGTTTTTTATATAATATTATGAGGGAGTTGAGGATCTTTGAACAGACTGACAATGATGCAAAGGATGAGGAATTGTCCTCTATTCTCTGTACGACTCCTATAGAAAGCAATGTAAATTTATCTTTCTTTGATGCCCAGTACTTCATACTTGTGAAAACATATATTTTGGAACGATGGGATAACTTATAAGGAGGAAAAATATTTAGCAGTTTTATTTTTATTTTTGTCAGTGGTTCTCCTTTGCGGGGTAGACATTTTGGAGTGCTTTGATCCACTTATGTGGCCTGTTTTGTTATAGGTATGCCTATCCTCCACCAGATGGAAACATATTGACCAACATTGTAAATGCTCTTATTGCTGTTCCTCGCTTTTATACCCAGGTTATACTTTTGATCCATATTTTATTTCTGTTATTGTTGTCTAAGCAGGTAAAAGTTAATTTCTCTTATCTTTTATCCATGTAGGTATTGCACTTGATGAACAAGATGAATATTCCTGCTCCGTTCCGCATGGCACTGCCCACTCCACCATTACCAGCTGCTGTTCCTTGCCTGCCCTCCCCTCCACCTCCTCCACCCCTGGCATTTGAAAGGTCTGACTTGGAAAATTCTAGTGATGAGTCAGAAATGGAAACTTCTGATGAGGTAATCACTTGACTCTTGTTGCTTGGCCATGTCGAGCCTGGCATAGCATCTAATTTTTGCAGGCTAATGCCTAAATTTGCTTACAACATTTTCTGTGACATGAGATTGTACCGTCTCACTTGCGTTGTTGTTTACCTCTCCTACCTTTGTACTATTTTTAAGCATTTTTAAGAAGGGGGGTGTTAAGGACTAACATCTATGTTTAGGGAGGTAATTAGGTTTTCAGCTTGTGTTGATGGGAATCAGACAGAACTCAGTTCAAGGTGATGAGAACATGAGTTTATTTATTACACACATTTCCATAATTTGTTATATCTCAAAGATTATTGGAAATTTGTAATTTTAGTAGTTTTTAAGATACCTAAGAATGATTAGAATCTCACTTCGTTATTACCTTATTTTGGATTGTCCTTGTTTAGGAAGTTATGTTTATTTTAGTTGTTATTTTCGATTTTTGGATCATCATCTTTTATGAAGTTATATATATATATATTCAAATTAATTTAAGAGTTAAGTGCTTATATGAAAATCCTAATTTTTATTTTTCAGTGGTTTTGATGAATGTATTGTGAGTTTGACCGATGATTGTTGCCTAAATCTCTCTCTCTCTCTTCAACTCGGCTTCTTCTTCTCCTCTCCTCTTTTCTATCTCCTCTCCCTGCCCCCTTGTCATACCTGCTTCTTCTCCCCTTTCCCTCTTCCTCCCTCTGCTTCCCTGCATCACAAGGCCACGTTTTAATTTCTGTATGTGGATATTTTTTTGGCTGACCCACTGGAATATTAAATGTTGAATTTCTTTATTGAATTTAATGCAATAGTGGTTTCATTAAACAGTTGGCTGTCTTCTGTCCTTTTTTTCTTTTTTGGTCATGTTTTTTGGGGGTAAGATAAGGACAAGGCTATTAAGCTGTCCATGGACACTAAATGTACTAGTTTGGAGGAAATGATGGCTTTGAATGGCCGTGATAAGATCGTTTGGAAAAAGTGACGAATGTTGATTAGACTAAATTACTAAGGTCTACGATGACTACTTCCAGTTCTTCCAGATATCTTATAGATTATCCAAATATGCATCACTTCGAAATAAAAAATCTCTGATGAATATCCAGTAGTAGTGTTGTCCAGAAAAGCCTTCTAATGATGTTTATCCATGATTTGATTAAACTTGGTGGCATTTTTTTTTTTCAATACAGATGTATTATTTGCTTATTTATGGTTTAACATGCTTTTTTTTCTCTTTATCATGTATTTTACATGGGACAATGAACAAGGAGCAAGAACCAACTATTCAGATGTGCAGCTCTTTGATAGAGAGACTGTGAACAGTAACCGTAAACAATGTTTTGGGTGTTGGGCTTGTGATGCTTAGTTTGTGGATTTGTGTTGTGTGCTGACTGTGCTGGAGCCTTGACAAGGGCGAGCTTTGAGATTTTTGAGTAAGCAAAGACCTGAAAATAATGAGAGAAAAAAAGCAGAGAGAGTTATAATAACCTGCGAAATCTACAAAATGTTTGTGAGAAATCCTCTCATAACAACCAAGAAATCTCCAAGTCCATGAAACTAATAGACTTGCTGATAATTACATATATGCCTAAAAACTTAGAGAGTGCTTCTGTATATATAGACAAACTGTTGTCTTTTATTCTACTAGGAAATGATATGGAAAAACATCTAAAGAGATAAACTTGTCTCCAGACGTGACAGTTTAGGTCAAGTCAATTCTGGTCTGGATAAATAACATCAGGTAAAAGAACAATGTAGATAGTAGATACAAGAATTCAGTAAGAACTAGTAAATTACAATTAGGCTTCTGAAACTTCGAAAAAATGAAAATTAAGAATATGCACAAACAGAAAGTTGACATCCTGGCAAACAACAACTTTTCCTGTATTATGCCTTGTTTTAAATTTTGAATCAGCATGCCATGCATCATTTCATCTCACCCTAAAGTTAAGGTGGTGTATTTAATTGATGTTAAGGTAGTATGCGCATTTTTGGCCTGCATTGATAATCAGTGGCATGTAGGAAATATTTAATATCTTGTGAACTGTTTCCAGGAGGTAGATGGAACACAAGCTAGAAAAAAGCGCATCAAACGAGAAGCTATTGTTGGCCCTGCCATAGATAAAGGTGTTGCTCTTGAGGCTGTTGGGCTGAAACCAGGCACGCTAGTGCCAAGGGAGATTCCTATCATAAAAAAGAAAAACCCAGTATTACAGGTTGTCACCTTCCCTTTTTGTAAATGTTGGATCAAAATTAAAATTTTTTACTGCCTTATGAATTTATTATATATTTTCTTCTTTGGCTGACTTCAGATTAAAATTGCCCCCAAGCAACATCAGCCTGAGGATATAGTTAATAGTACCGTGGAAGAAGAAGCAGACAAGCCGGAGGAGGTTGTGGATCACAGACCTTATGCAACTGCAGAAGAAATAGAGAGCCAGAAATTACCTCCTGAGGAGATATTGTCACTTCCAATGTTTAAGGTATCAACTTTGAATGTACAAAGCTAGAGCAACTCAAGAGATATCCTTTGCATGGCATTTTCTCATTTGTTAATATATAAGTTCGTCTTGTTTTGATTATCTAGGTCAGTGGTACTTAGTGTCACTAGTAGCTAGTCTCAGGTTACATGATCACTCTCCCAATTGCTCCTCTAGTCACATTGTGTGGAAACTCAGTTTCCTTGGCTTAGCCTGCTCTAATTCTAGTGTTTTGACTTCTATATGCATTTGTGACACAAATTTACTCAAATAGGGGGAAATATAGTTTACTGGAACAAACCCTACTTTTTTGAATTAATGTGCAAAACTAAAATTATTTTTTTTGTGATAAAAAATGATTTTAATTTATTTGTATTTTTGGGTGATATTATACTGAATGGATTGGAATGATAAAAATGAATTCATATGATTGATCCTACTTAGTAAGACATAAGACTTATTAATGTTATTGTACTAAAAGGAAAGCAATATGAAGATGTTTCCCTCAGTCTCCTACCGAAACTATGGAACATTTCACAGAATTTATAGACACAAGTAACCAGTTAACGTTTGTATGGTTAGAGCAATTTTACGGACATGGGACAGCTGTCCCAGCCACTGCCTTCCGGTATACATTCTTCCAAAACTTTCTTTGGTAACTCCCCACATTGCTTTGAGTAGCTTCTGCCAGCAATCTCAGTTGATAGTGCTAGACTGTCTTAGATAAACCATAAACTTTGCTCCTGGTGTTAGTGGTGGTCCAAAGCTACATCACCTACTCGCATCTTTTGGATGACTGTTTGAGCTTCTAAACCACGCCAGTATGTCGCTTCCAGAGATAACCAAAAAGTCATTTTCTCTTTTCCCCCTTTTTTGTTCGTTTTCACAATCAGTAAGAAAATAGAATATCTTGGAAGGTGCTCATTGGCCTCCATGTTTCTGATTGGTATCATTTTTTTGAAGTCTTGTACAACTTATTGGAATTTTGAGAATATCTTAATGCTTTAACAATTTTTTCCTTGTTGAAACCACTTCATACTATTGTATTTTTAAAAGCAATTATATTTTCCCTTTGAGAGAACTGTGTATGACTTGGTGTTTGCATTCATGCATATGATGGTTCCTATGATGCATTCAATTGGCTACCTATGTCAGTTTCTGTTGTTTTGATACTGTGTTTGTGTAAGTGATTCATCATTGATATCTATAGGATAGTCTAAGAGTTGCGTTACATGCTTTTGGCTCAACAGAATTACTCTGCTGGAAACCCTGCTTGTGTGTTGTACATTAAGAACTTGGCAAAAGACGTGATCCCAGATGACTTTTACTTTATTTTTGGTAAGTTAAACATTCAGTGTTAATTGAATAACCCCGAACTTTCTCTAAATCTTATATCGCATATGTACTTCTACTATTTTACTGTAAATGAGGTTTGAGTTCCTGCTGGATTATTGTTCTCTTAATGTTAAGCTGCATTATTTCTTCTCTCTTTATATGTACACCGATAGAATTACATTTTTACTTGTCTTGTATTATGTTATGTAGGTTCACTGTTTCGGAGCATTGATAAAGCTAAATCTGGTCTTAGTGTCAAGTTGATGCAGGTTGGTCATCTTAATTGATCCTTTGCTCTTAATAAGGACCTTACGTTTTGTGCCTCTCTTTTGTTGGCTTCTATATGCTTTTTGAGTAAAAGAGTGTGATTAACTGGAGCAATAACCCTTACAAGTTACAGCCCTTCCTGGGCAATACCCTGGGAAGAAGACAAAAATCAGAGAAGGAAAGGCTGAACGCAAGCTAAACACAAAAAAATGCAAATTCAACTGCTAAACACATGAAAACACAAAGAAATATTGAAAGCATTGAAACTAGAATACCTGACAGAAGGAATTTAGGTTCCTCAAGCTGGTCCGGAGATCAGTGAAACTGACCTAGTTTCAGAGAACCTTTGTTAATCCTAAGATCCTTTCATAGTCTGATAATTTTCAGTATCGGGGAAACCTAGGGCCTATTCAGTAGTGGGAAGTTTTATTTGGAGTCTTAGCTTACTATGTCTATCCTGATGTTTGTCTTCCATCCAATTCAGTTCTGTACCCATTTCCATTAAACGTAGTTGCAGGCTTAGCCATTTCTGTTGTTTCAGCTACCTTTTGGAATTATTTTTTTGTAGCTCTGCTTACTGGTTACTGGGAGGATGGAACATGGGTTCCTCCAGTACACAGAAGAGAAGCTGGATTGCAGAGCATAGTTTAGCATGGATAGAATTGTTAATTTAAGTGATTTAGAGCAACCAAACAAGGATAAGAAACTTCTTTTAGATCTTGAAATCTTGGAAGAATTTAGGTTTTGAATTGGTATAGTGGTGGGTGGGGCTTCCGGAAATATGGAGAACCAAATGATGCAGGTCAAAAGTCAACGGAATTGTAATCTCCATTTATAACATCCAAATCCTGTGGTAATGCAGAGCAGTGGGTTTCTAAGCATAGCTTGAAGGGAAAGAAAACTATTATAGTACACCTTTCCTTTTTTATTGCAAGTAGCAACAATTGCAATAAAATGAAAACTGAAATATTAGTTCCAAACTTTTAGTATAACTAGGATGACAGCTCTGGTATTATCATCCTAAATGTAATGCTTAAAGTACCCATAAGAATTTAGGGTGGGTCTTAAAAATTCTAAGATGCCAAATACTGTGTTTTGAGTGGAAAATAAGCTTATTTGGTCCCATTGGAGCTTTTAAAAAGTGATGTTCAAGTAGAACTTGTGCAAAGTGTTGTGAAATAGTACAGTAGGGATTCTATTCTTAGATAGTAATGTCATTTGTTGCCAGTTTCAACTTCTTGCATGAGCTTTTTCAAGAAAATCTGACTTTTTCTGAATGTGCTTGTGATTTCATTTTCTTGTGTAGTCCAATGTTGTGTTCACAAAAATCCTGTTTGGCCCAGCTTAAACGTATAGTATAGATTATGCTTCAAAATCCAGATGAAATGCATACTGAAAGAACTAAATCAATGCCCTTATGTCTTGCTCCAATTGCTCTTTTGTTTTGACACATTCACATTACTCAGGGAAGTCTAAGGTCCTATTTAAAAAACTTGATTTCTCATACTCTCACTAAACTGAATCCTGTAGATCCTCATTTAAAAAAATGATTCCTGTTTCTTTCTTTAAAGATTTGTTCTCTGTTTCTTCCATTTCTTTGGTTTGAGAAATGATATTTGAAGGAGGTGATTTCATTATTGTACCTTGCCTCTGAAGAACCCCTCGACCTGAATCAAACTAAAATTGGATCATGAGGATGACTGAAGATGGTAACAAGAACAGCAGCCAACAGCAACAACAATGGTAATAGCATATAATATTAAAAAATAATTTTGTTTTTAGTAATTAATTTAACATGTATTAATAGTAGTTTTCGATAGAGCTTGAACACCTTTTATGGTTCTTTAGAACTTTAGTCCCTCTTATTTGCATCTATATTTCTGCATCAGATCTGATCATAGGAACTGAATAGAGCCTTAAAATGATATGTTTGTTTTACCATTCAACACCTGCAATAATTGTGACCATATGGTTTTCAGGAGGGGCGAATGAGAGGTCAAGCTTTTGTGACATTTCCAACAATTGAACTTGCCAATCGTGCCCTGGTATTACATCTGTTCAGAGTAATTGGAAGTTGATCATTTACTGTTTTGTGGTTTCCACATCTAGCTGTTCTTATTTATTTTTGTTTCATTCCTATATGTCATAGCTGCTGAATAATACATGCTTTATACAAACTATTTAAGGGCAGCTGGCATTTGGAAAATGATTTTTGTAGTACCCATGAACACATATCAATTGTTATGATGTTGAACAAACTGTTATGTTTGTTAAAAAATGTAAATTAATTCCATTTTACCTTGTTCAGAAATAGGGATGAGGCACACGGACAAAAAATGACAGCATGGTCTTAATTGCACCCCATGGTTTTGGCTATATGAAAGTTCTGTTGTTCAGTTTTAAGGAGATATCCTTTAAGGGTGAGCATGTTGTCAAATTAAATAGTTGATTGGTGAAAATTAGACCAAAACTCCACTCAGAACAAACGAAGGGAATACCATCCTTATAATTTAGTCAACTGTGAAATATTATCTATCTATGAGGTCATTGGTATGCAGATGCCCTTTCTTGCACAAATTATTAATTGATGTGGGGAGTATTAATTTATTAGTAGTTGGGAAGGATGAGATATAAAGAGTTTGACTGATTTAAATAATTAAGTCAACAGATTTAGATGCAGGAGTTAGACACAGATGATATCAATAGACACACAATTAAAAATTTAATATTCCAGGGAAAATGAATTCTGGGGTTCGTGGTCGTAACAACATTATTGTAGGGTTCCTAGGGTTTCTTGGTCCGGATATTATATATATATATATTGGATTTGCTGTGTTATATGGGGCTGTATGATAGCATGAAGAGCTTAGGAAGAATTTATTTTCAGTTAAGTGGGTTAATTAACTAAAATGAGAAAATATTATGAGAAGATTAAAGGAAAAAAAAAAAAAAGAAAAATGGGACTGTGTGGAGACTGTCTCCCCTCAATACAAATCCCTCCCCCCAACATCCCAACCACATTACCTTAAACATTACCACCACTGGGACCCTTCCCAATCCATCCCTCTCCCATTAGTCCACACACTCAATCTGCCTCCCTCTGCTTTCACAATCTTCTTTCTTAGCCTATGATCTCCATCTCCATACCCTCAATCACCACGGTAGATTGTTTGTGGAGCAGTTTCAATGACCACAATCATGTGTTTCGTTATTTAAGTGGTTCTTCATCTAACAACAACTCCTAGATGAGAACACAATGAACAAACATGGATTTTCGTGTTCTGATTATTGAATGACTGAAATTCCTGTGACATGTAATCTCTGGTCCTTTAAAGTTTCACACTAATCGATCTCACTGATTTATGTGATACCTCACTGATCTCAGCAATTTGACTGTGATCGAAAAAAATAAGGTAATGAGAAGCCAGAACCCTAGGAAGAAACGAAGCGTCGCAGAGAAGATGAAAACAAAGATTGATGATACATAGAAAAGATCTGACGGTTATGAGTAGCTTTAGTTGTCCGTACAGTGGAGAGATCTCATCTGTACGGCTGGAAAGATTGCTGCTGTTCATTTGAATCGTGAAGGATCAGATTAATAAGTGTTAGACCGCTCATTGTTGAAGGCTTTTGACATTCATGTGAGAAGGAGCATGGCATTTTTTACAACTCAGCAATGCAAATCGGTGAAGGCTTTTGCCGGTTACGTGAGAAGGAGCATGGCATCCTTTACAACTCAGCAAAGAAATTAGCGTGCGCAACAAACTCCAGAACATGGCTCCAACTTCTTTCCCATTTCATCGTTTTTATTTCCTGCATCATTTACCTGTTTCAGTTAGGAAAGAATCAACTAATGAAATTGGAATATATTTCTAATTGGCTATAAATAGTAGTGTAATAGAGGAGTATGCGATGAATTACCAAGTTTGAGTAGAAATTGTTCTTAGTGACCTCCCTTCTCAAATCGGGAAAACTATCCTTCTTCCCTTCATTTCAATGTTTTCCAACCATTTTCCAAACCCAAATTACTCATTGAAAAAAGAAGAAAAAAATAAAGAAGAAAAGTAGGCTCTTACAAATGACATCAGAGATAAAGTAATGGCTAAGGGAACCCGTTTGAATCAGTTGATTGAATCAGTAGCAATTGAGAGCCAACGGCTCATCACCTTCAAGAAAAACAACAACGAACGAATGGATCAGCTCGAGCTAAGTATCATAGGTTTAACAGAACAAATGCGGCATTTATTCAATTTATGATAGAGGCTGCTAGCAAATCCTCTTGCAGCTCTACCCAGCTCCAACCCCACAATTGGAGGAAGTGAGAGGAGCAGAGCAACTTGGGATCAATGTCCATCGGAATGTAAAAATTGATTTCCCATGATTTGAGGGAGAGAACCTGAATGGATGGATTTACAAGGCTAATTAGCTTTTTCAGTTTCACCAGACCCCTGATAATTAGTTGCTATCCTACTTTTATACGGAGGGGAGGCACTCATATGGTTCCGAGGAACTGAGGTGGCAAAAGATTTTGTGGACTGGGAAACTTTTTCCTAGGCCTCACTGACCCAATTCTATGGCATGACCTATGATGATGCTATGGAATTGCCGTGGAAGCTTAGACAATTCGAAAACGTGCTTGAATACAAAGCACAATTTGAATCTATTACTAATAGATTGGTGGATATTTTAGCTCAAGTCAAGTTGCTTCTTGGGAGGGTTGAAGGATGAAATACGTTAGCCAGTTAAACTTCAAAACCAGATGAGCCTACTCCAAGCTTTTGGTATGGCCTGGATCCAAGAGGCATTCATTACAAGTTGGAAAATGGTGAATCAGGGTCAGACTCCCTTACCTAGAGGGCATACTTGTCATCATCCCCCTTTTGGGCCAACAGGGTCGAGTTGAACTGCTATAAAACCGAAAATGATGGGCCATCTGATCAGTCCTGCACAGATGAAAGGAAAGATTGAGGGCTGTGTTACACGTAATGAAAAGTGAATTCTGAGGCACAGATATTCCAACCCACGACTCTTTGTTGTGGAGGTAGCAGAACTGGAGGAACCAGGCTTCAAGCAATGATTCAAAAATCCAACTCCCCAAGAAGTTGATGTCACCGAAGACCAGTTGGCGGAGATCTCACTTCATGCGATTACAGAAACACTCCACTACAAGTCAATGTGACTGAAGGGGAAGATTAATGGAGTGTGTGGGGACTCAGGAAGTGTCCACAACTTCCTCAATGCAAGCTTAGTCAAGATAACCTTGTGGAAAAGATCAAAACCGACCAGTGTTATTGTCAAATAGCTAATTGTGCAAGGGGAAGAATCTTGCCAGGATGTGACCCTGGAGGTGCAGAAAATTCAGTTTAATGTGAGTTTCCCTATCTTAGCCTTGGGGGGTTGTGATGAGATATTGGGAATACAATTGTTGTCAACACTAGACCATAGCACTTGAATTTTCTTACTGTTCAAATAGAATGCTAGTACGAGGGTCTGACAGTGCGCTTGCAAGGATTTAGAGTACTAGAAGATACGGTGCAAGAAGGAAGTGCTTGACAATGGATTCCGGCTAGTGAAAACAAAGGGGTGCTGCTAAAACTCCTGGCCAGTTCAGATTCAGAAGGGGCTATTGACCTACCTATTAATGTGGAACAATTATCACAATAATTCAAACAAGTTTTTAAAGATCTAGTTGGCTTGCTTCAAATAAGGGCATGAACATCAGATAGTTCTCTAGGACGATTTGAAGAAGATTAGTGCAAGGACATATCGCTATCCAAGAGCAAGATTGAGAGGTTGGTACCAGACTTACTGGAAATAAGGCTTATACAACCCAGTCAAAATCTCTATTCTTTACCTGTTTTGTTGATGCGGAAAGCCGACAGAAGTTGAAGAATGTGTGTTGACTACTGGGAGTAAACAATGAGGAGAAACTACGAATTCTTGGTTGTGTGATTTGGAATGATCAATGCTCCAGCCACGTTTTAGGGGTTAATGAATGAAAATTTTTAGCCTTTCTTTAGAAAATTTATATTTATATATTTCGATGACAATATAATTTTTAGCCAAACCGGGGAAGCATGCACATTGCATCTCCAAAAGGCCTTACAAACTTTGGAAGTCCATCAGCTTTATGCCAAAATGAGTAAGTGTTAGTTCCTTTGTAAGGAGGTTGACTACTTGGTGCATTTGATATTGAAAGAAGGGGGTAAAGTAGATCCCTTTGAATATTGGCTATGTATGAGTGGAGTTCACTTGGGACTATTAAGTCCCTAGGGGGAGTTTTCGGGCTTTTAGGCTATTATCAAAAATTTATTTGCAATTATGGGACAATCGCAGCCCCCCTCATGGCCCTTCATAAAAAGAATATGTTTGAATAGTCTAATGAGGCCGAAGAAGCCTTTTCAAAGTTTAAACAGGCATTGTCTCAACCTCTAGTTTTGACCCTACCTGTCTTCACCAAAAGATTCGTGATCAAATGTGATGCTTTGGGGGTAGGCATTGGGGCAATCTTGATGTAGGGACATTGACCCATAGCATTTTTCAATCATACTCTTAAGGGGAGGATCGTACATTTTTCAACATACGAAAAGGAGTCAATGATCTTGGTTATGGAAATAAAGAAGTGGAGGCCTATTTATTGGGGCAGTCCTTTATAGTCAAAAGTGATCAATAGAGCCTCAAGTTCTTATTGGAACAAAAGGTAGGAACCCTCTTGCAACAAAAACAGGTAGCTAAATTGTGAGGATACGATTTTGTTATTGAATATAAAATGGGACACAAGAATAAAATGGCATGCATCATCCAAGGCTAAGGAGTTGACACTTATGTTGGTATCATAACCGAATTTGAGTTGGATAGATGAGCTTAAGGCTACTTACGAGACAACTTTAGACATTCAAACCCTCCTTTGGAAGGGATTACTTACACTGACTCTTATCATTTGAAAAGGGAAAAATTTTTAATAGCAAAGATTAGGGAATAAAAAAACACATTTTTGATTGGGTTCATACTTGTCCTATGGAGGGGCATTCAAGTTACCACAAAATCCTTAGTGGAGCTAAAGCAGATTTGCATTGGAAGGTTATGCAAGGTGATATTGATGATTCATTAAAGAGGGCCAAATCTGCCGAAACATCTAAATTGAACCACAAAAACCTTATGGACTTTTCCCACCACTACCCATAGCCGAACGCACTTCGAACCATCCATGGATTTCATAGAAGGTCTTCCCATTTTTTAACAATTCAACTATATCTTAGTGGTAGTGGACCGTTTAACCAAAGACACTAATTTTGTACCCATCACCCATCCTTACATAGATTGCTCACATATTCCTCACCCACATTGTGAAATTAGATGGCTATAGTCACTAAAATGTGATTTTCACTAGTTCTTTTTTGAAGGAACTGTTAAAGTTACAAGGGATTAAACTGCAATACAGCTTGGCTTACCATCTTCAATCCGATGTGCTAATAGGGATTGTGAACAAAAGTTTGAAACAATACTTAGGATGTTATGTGGGTAGTAAACTCAGAATGTGGTCTAAATGGCTCGCAATGGTTGAGTGGTGGTATAACACAAGTCAACACTCCTCGACTAGGATCACCCTTTTTGAGGCAATATATGGGATCTCATTGCCTAAATTGGCTAGATTTGTTAGCGGGAACACAACAAATGAGGCAATGGAAGGAGAGCTCAGGACACGGGATCAGATTCTAAACCTACTGAAAGAAAATTTGTAGAAACCTCAAGCTCAGATGAAAACACTATACGATATGCATAGAAGGGGAAGAGAGTTCTGGATTGTCAATTTTGTGTACCTATGCCAGCAACTATACTTTCAAAAGTCAGTCTTATTTAGAAACAGCTTAAAATTAGCGCCTGGGTATCTTGGTCCTTGTGAAATCATTGAAAAGATAGAGACCATGGCCTATCGTTTGGCTCTCCCCCCATATGTGAAGATCCACCTCATAAACCATGTGTCTTTACTAGAGAAACTAATAGGAGTCAGATTTGAAGTGATGCTGTCATTACCACTGGTAGATATTGAAGGTTTGATCTTTGTTGTAACCAAGAAGTGCTTGTCTGAAGGTTGAAGAGGTGCTTGTGAAATAGACGGGAACCACTGATGAAAACAACACCATCAAACTGCTGCACTCTCTCAGGCTCAGGTATCCCCACTTTGAGGTAAGGTTCTCTAAAAGAAAGGGTTTTGTGAGCAACAAAAATAATGAAGGAAATGAGAAGCTAAATCCTAGGAAGAAACAAGGCGTTGTTGAGAAGACAAAAATGAAGACTGATGATAGCAAGAGAAGGTCTGAGGAATATGTGTAGCTTCAGGTGTCTGTACAGTGGAGAGAACTTGTCTGCACAGCTAGGAAGATCACAGCTGTTCATTTAAACTGAGGAGGGTCAGATTGATTGGTTTTAGGCAACTCATCGTTGAAGGCTTTTGATGGTTACATGAGAAGGGGCATGGCATCCTTTGTTTCTCAGCAAAGCAAATAATTGCTTTTGACGGTCACGTGAGAAGGAGCATGGTATCCTTCTTCCATTCATTCCACTGTTTCCCTGCCATTCTCCAGACACAAATTGCTCACTGAAGAAAGAAGGAAAAAATAAAGAAGAAAAGTAGGTGCTCACAATAACCTGAGAGGATTCTCTCCTCAACGGCCTCTCTCTACACATTTTAGCAGTACCAAAATGGTAGATTTATGCATTGAGTGACATCTCAACAACAGGAATGTTGGATCCATTAATGTGATTGTCTATAAGTCTGTACAATCCTCTACTGCTTTGAATATGTTGCTCTATGTATGTGTGGTGTCCTGGTAGAATGAATGGTGAATCATTGTTTGTTTTGTGCAGATAGCGCTGTGTGTTGGGTTCAGACATGTAAGTGGAGGAAGGAGGGGGAGGGGAAGGAGGTGGGTGGCGGTAGAGAGGGTGGGCAGGGTCTTTGGTAGTAGTGGGGAGGGATGGTGGTGAGTACGGTGAGGGCAAGGTTGGCAGAGGGGAGATAGTTTACATTTTTTATGAAAATATCGCAGCCCCCAATTCATTTCATTTGTCCGCCCATTTTAGTTAACTTGTGCTATTAGTTGGCAGTTGATTTCTATTTAGCATCTTGCATCATCACGTGACCTCATTTGACAACAGAAGAAACTCAATTTCATTTCATAATTGAATAAAATTGTAAAAAATGAATAATAACAGTATAAAATCACAAGAAATTATAATACATGGCTGAAAGTGGGGAAATCCGATGTTGACACAGAAATTCTTGAAATCAAGAAAAGTTAATGATTGCAGGGAATTTTTTTCCTACCGCAATTTAATTTTGGTCTCAACTTCCTCTCCATGAATGCAATTTGATCACCTGGCTGAACGTCTTGTAAGCAATGAAGGGGAACAGAAGAAGAGAAATCAGAGGGATAGAAGTAGAGTCAGAGAAGAATCTGGGGAGAACAGACATGAGGGGAAACCACTCTATCAACGTGTCAATTTAATAAACGATAATCATGGAGTAATTAAAACAAAGTACATATGGGAGAAGCACCGTATCAATGAGTCAATTCAATTACCAATAATCATGCAGAATTAAAACAAAGTTCATATGCTACTTATATAGACCTAATAATCCAATCTCAAGTGGGGAACTAATTAATCTGGAAACTAAAAGATAACAATAAACCTAAAAATAATAATTATCTAAAATGCTTGGAAACACGAAAGTACAGGAATTCTCATGCTAATTATAAGATAGTGAATAAATTTTTGCTTGATCTTTAGGCGCATTTTATCGTTTTGTGTCATTCTCCTCCCATCAGAAAAAAGTCTATCCTAAAATTTTTGAAATAAGGAAAGAATCAGAGAGAGGAGGCAAATCAATATAATCTTCAATGCAATATGCGTGTGATAAATCCTGCTGGATATGTGCCCTCAATTGGCAGCCATTTTGTTTTCATCATTTTCTAATGATGCATAATGATGAGATGGGTCTGAAGATCAAATGAACATTAATCCTTTTAACTTTTACCTTAAGAATTATTATATTTTTCTATTTTCAATTATTTTAGGTTGTTTATTATTATATTTTAGTTTTGTGGATTAATTAGTATTGGATTAATCCATATAAGCAGCATATGCACTTTAATTTGATTAGGCCATGATTATTGGTTATTGAACAGACTTGTTGGTTTGGTGGTTCTCACCTCTTCTTTCTGCCCTGTCTTCTATTATTTGCTGAAATGTTCTCCAACTGTTCTTCTATCAGTTTTATTTCTCTTCTCCTTCCCTATCTATATCAGTGTGATATAAGAGCCAAATTTTTGATTCCAAACTTCCTTCCTAAGTTCTCCTCCTGCTGCTGTTCACTAATCACAACTAAGGGCTGACAACCAGCAGCTGATGTCCCTCCCAATGATAATTGTAACTGCCTACCACAACCTGTTAAAATTCCTGCGCAATCAACCTGCCACACAATGACACTTCATCATCACAAATTGGAAACCCATAGCTGCCAGCCAAATTTTCTCTGCTCTTTAAGCCCTTGTTGGCAATCAAAAAAGCTCAAATGCTAGCCCAAAAATTCAGCCTGACCAAAATCAGAGGAGATTGCTAGAAGGAGAGAAATCAGGGGATTTATTA
The DNA here is from genome assembly GCA_033239525.1 of Nepenthes gracilis. Lineage (NCBI taxonomy): Eukaryota > Viridiplantae > Streptophyta > Magnoliopsida > Caryophyllales > Nepenthaceae > Nepenthes > Nepenthes gracilis. The sequence goes on from BSYO01000031.1 coordinate 8,060,936, forward strand.
GAAAATAATTTGGAAAAGAAGAGATGAGGGTGAAGAGAGTAGAGAGGAGAAGCACTCGATCAGTGAGTGAATCCAACAATCATGACTTAATTAGTACAAAGTACATATGCTACTTATATGGACCTAGTAACCCAACCTATACTGGGAAACTAGTTAATGTAGGAAACAAAAAGATTACAGTTAAGCTAAAGATATCAAACTACCTAAAATACTTGGTAATATAAAATTATAGCAATTCTCAACATAATGGGATAAAGCTTCCCTTCATCTTTAGACACATCTATTTGTTCTGCATCGGAACTGGTTTGAGTGTTTTCAGGCAGGGGGGGAGGGAGGGTGTTCATGACCAGGAGCTACAAGAAGTTTGGAATCATTAGAAATTTTGTGATTATTTTCATATTCATTTGTTAGGAGAGCTTATGCCTGAAAGGATGAGATCATTTCTCTGTCTATTCTATTTATGATCTCATAATTTCTGTAGGTAGACTGCCTAGCAAGCTATTTAGAAATCCAGTCAGTTGATCTTACACTGAATCGAGAGTCCCATTTAATTTTGGTCAATTTTTGAAAACCCAAGAGGACCAATATACATGTAGAGAGCTCCTCCAATTTATATCCAAATGACAGCCTGTCTCCTCAAATTGATGAAATGAACCATGAATTCCTTGATTGAGGCCCTACCTAGTTGACAACTTGAGGTGAACAGGCCAAAGTCACAATCAACTTGCCTTGCAGTCCAACCGTGATGACCAAAACTTGAGATCTTCAATGCATACTGCAGGACATCCAGGTTCTAATCTTAGCAAACCAAAGTGAACAGATACCAACCATGATCTCTGAAATCAACTAAACGGTCTTACCCACCAAATTTCTTTTTCGAAGTCATCAAGCCTATCCTGACTGGAATCTCCCACTCTGCAAATAATTGCACACTACTTTTCATGAATTTACCATGTGCTATCGTAAGCCAAGATCTTGAGTTCTGTTCCATGTGAACTGTCCAGTAGACATTGTGTTTTGTGCCTTATTTTGTCTGGACATGCTCTTTTCTAAGCCCTCAAGTCAAGTCACACTAGCTGAATCCTTAATTAACTAGAGACCCAATCATAGTATCTAACCTGGCCTATCTGCCAACACAGCAAAAATGAAAGACTTTCTTCCCATTTAACGGAAAGTTATCTTGTTGTCTATACAAGGATTGCAAGTGACTTCATGCTGCGAACTGCTCATGGCTTATTTTTCTGCAGCTAGTTTTTGTTGCTCTGCAACTCTAACTCGATCAAAGGGACACCTTGTGGAGTGCTTCATATCTAGGGGAGTTCAGGCTCTTAATGGAATGAGTGAACAACAAAGGGTAGTCCAGGATTTGACTGCTGCTCCGTTTAGTATAGCCGTGATGTCCTATTAGGCACCATGGATTTCTGCAGAAAACCTGATTATTAGATAATATATTTCTCAAAGCAAATGGGAATGGGAACTAGCTATATTATGTTGTTGATTTCATTTGTTGGAAACATATTTGCATATGGAAAAATAAGGGTAGAACGAAATAAATGTAGCCCTTCCTTATCTGAGGGTTTATGCCAGCTCTTGATGCATTATATGAAATGCCATAGGGTTTTCATGAACACTCTAGCCCAATGGAAAAAATTGTCATGGCGGAAATATTATGCCCTTCATTGTGGTCAGAAATCGGGTTCTAAGTGGTATTGGCTCAATTGACTCATGTAAGCATGAGTTGTAAAAGTTTATTGTGAGAGGTAGGTTTTAGGAAAGTGAGGAAAGGTGGATTTTCAATATTACAGGTTCGTGGAGCCATTAAGTTACCAGAAAATAATTTGACATGTCCTGGAAATACCACTTCCCTAAAATAAAGTCACGCTTCACCAATTGTGTATATTGGATATCAACAATAAGTACATTCATAACTCCAGTGGATTGATTTCCGGTTACACCCCCCAAAAAAACCCCAAAAAAAAAAAAGGAATATGAATGACTGAATGGATAACCAAATCAGAAAAGACGGAGACTGGAAAAATCCTATAGCAAAAGAGAGAATAGTCAGTTGATTTTTTAGTGATTAAAGAGTTCATTATCATAGTTTTCATAGAATGAAGAAGCAAGTGATGGTCTTTGGCAGCAGAAATCACAATCGTTTGTGTTCAAGGAAATGCCTATTAAATGGGGAAAACTTAGTAAACATTTGGAAAAAATGGCAGTCAGAGATGAAAGCCATTGACGGAATTACTGATGAATATTGGGTAAAACATTTTGCTTTGTAAATACAATTTTGATAATGTTAAAATTTGCAGCACAAACTCACTTTTCTCCACATGACAAGTGATGTGCTTTATGCAGCTTGCTACTAGGTCCCTATTATAGGCCCAAGAAAGCAATTTAAGTGGGTCTAAAAATGGATGTAATATTTTATAAATGTGGGACAATCAAGCAAGATAAAATGAACAATCTTTTGAACAATGTTTCTTTAGGTTGGATACATAATAGTTTTGAGATGAGTTACTGTGTTTAGTGATGATGACATCAGCTTTGTTTTGTTTTTTAATCTATATAAACATAACCTTATTGATAGTAATGGAAATTTTCTAAAAAAGGAAGGAGTGAAATTGTCAGTTTTACCCATTTAACATCTTTTGAATTCTTTCATTGTGAGTTATTTCCACTTTGGAAGTTCATGCTAATTGTCAATTTTCTCCGTAGAGGTTCCACTTGTGACATAGCTCGGTTTTCATGCTTGCCAGGTTCATATATTCTTCTGTATATGTTGGTTGTCCTGAGTCAATGGTGAAGAAAGTTTATTGTTTTTTTTTTTGGCAATTGATTTGTTTTGCAGAATCTAGCAAATGGCTATGTGTTTAAAGGCAAACCAATGATCATCCAGTTTGGCCGAAATCCTGCAACTGCCAAACCAAGTTAAGGATATTATTTAGCCTCAGACACTCTTTCACCTAAAGCCATAACATCCTCGCATTAAGCCTGCGATTTCTGGCTATCGGCCCTACTGGGACATTGCTGATATTTAGATTCTTCGAGCCATGAAACAAAGAAGTTCGCCATTTAGTGCTCCTTTGTTCAACGCTTCTTTTAGTGATTGCTGGACTACTCTGCATCCATCTGCAGTTGTAGTCATAGATGAGCATCATCCCTCTTTTTTTCCCTTGAATTTGACTAATTTTGTAAAATATTTGATTCAATTGCTCGAGTTTTTATGTTACTCTGTGCCAACACGCTCGGGAATTGTAAATTGATTTAGGCTGTGGCAGTGCAGAAAAGGATATGAGCCACAGGCTCAACCATTTGCTTTTGTTAGCTGATTGTTTTGGACTCAGCATCTATTCCATGGAATGTGAAGGATCGGATTGATCCTGCTTTTTTGAATCACCAATATATTGCGTTTGGCTGCGTTTTGGGAAGCTTTTTCTTACAACTACAGGGTGCTTTTGGCATCGTGAACATGCTGTGACCTTCTTGTTAACTTTATGCGGCAGCAGTTTCCGAAGCCCGCTGAAGGCTGGTTAACAGGAGACGAGGAAAGCTTGTCTTTGTCACAAGATCCCAGAAACAATAGAAAGCCCTCACTAATCACACCCTCTTTGATGCATTTTTCCAAAAGACCACAAACTCTAAGCCATGGCATCAATGTTGTTCATCAACAACAATCAGAAGTTCACAGGTAAAAATTTCACTCATAATGCAAAACTGTGTTACTCGTTTCAGAGGAAAATCACTGCAAGCAGATCACAAAAAGCATGACTATTTTAACTGTCTTTCAAGGTTTTCAAGACCAATAAATATCGGCATCAACAATACCGGGTGTGCTTCTGGAGCATCTGATTCTGTTCTAGATCCAGCATTGCAAGCTAGAAGTGCCAAATCCGTGACGGCTTCATCAGTTACTCTCCATCCTCCACCGTTGCTTCCAACTACTACTGCGTTCACAGCATCTTCGACTACGATTCCACAACTGTCGTCTGAAACTCCAACCCAAGCCTCACCCAGAAAGCTACCAACGCCACTAAACGCCACAATCGCACTTTATCTTTCTTTACCTCAATAGGAAATTGTTTTTCCTTGTCTGTACAGCCACAGGTTGAGTGCCCTTAAGCAAACCGTCATGGTGATCCACCTTTAGAATTGGGTACCAATGAGAGAAGATGTAGATTGCCTAGGCTTCCTGTCCAACTAGGAGGTATTCATTGAGGCTGTGGCTCTTGATAACCCGAAGGAGAATGCTGAAAACGCTGAACAGAATATAGAGGTTGAGTGCCCTAATCGAATGATAGCTCTTCTAACACATATTCATGACCATCTGGATGCAATGAAGCAATCTCAGTGCATTGCAGCTGGTTCATATCCCTGTTGATGGTTTTAGTTGATGATACGGGAGGAGAATGGCCAATGATTACACATGCTCCTTGGAATGGTTGCAACCTTGTTGATTTTGTCCTAGTACTTTATGGAACGTATGTTCCAGACAAGGAATTTAGAGTCCAGAATAGTTACAGTGCTGATTATGAGAAGCATTTTAATATAATCTGTGGTGTGAGTGGAAACCTAGATCCTCCATGCAATGCAATAGAATATGTTGATAGAAAAGTGCTAGGGATCACTCATATGTATCGACATCCAGCTTGGAGGAGGTCTGAGGCTTGCACATCGAGTTCGCCTTATGAGGGCCCTATTCGGCCGGATGCTCCATCTTGGTGCAGTGCACCTTATGAACCTGTAGGAATTTTAAGATTGATGCATTGGGTTTCAATGGGTCTCACGCTCTTTGTATTAGGAATGGTGTTTCATTTCACACATGCAATTTCCTTGAACAAGCAGTTGTACACATTCAGCTATGTTTGATTGACCTCTGGTGCAGCAGTTTTGGTATTTTCAGCTGTCTATACAGTGGTTGACATTATTGGATTGAAGTACTTTCGACCATGTGGATTGGCATGAATGCCATGCTCATCTATGTTATGGTGGTTGAAGATAGCTTTGCTGGATTCTTTAATGGGTGGCTACTTAGCTGTCAACAAGCAGCACTGCAAATTCTGATGGCCACAAGAACCTTGCTGCTCGGGTTATGGACACACACTGCTCTTGCTCACCAGGATGATAAGGGCTCCATAGACTAGTGTGAGCAGAGGGTGCTCGAGTTGGCCCTGGAAAGAGACAGTAGCAATACCGGAGGATTTTGTGTTCTGCACGATACCCTACGGCGCAAAGGCTTGGACGAAGTAAGGTTGTCAACGAATAAAGGTTACCATGACAACAGTCTTGCTGGGGACGGCCACACACCTCCCAAGTGGGCGGCAAGAGGTGGCCATGGATGAGGGTATGAGTCCTTAATTTCAAGAGGAGGTTGCTGCGAGACTGAGAATTCAACAAGGGCAATTGCTCTCTACTTGCAAGGAGGTCTGGTGGGAGGAGAAGCAACGGCGCACATGCGATTCAAGATGGGCTATCGCGGAAATTGGAGTTCATAGTGCACTATGAATTGTCCTTGATCAACATTGAGGACAATGTTCTCTTGATGGGAAGGGCAATGTGACGGTTACAGGGCTCCTCAATGGCTCTCGGGCATACGCCGACAATAGTTCACAGCTACACGACGAATTACTCAGACTATCTCGTTGCTACCGAAATTCTGTGATTATATTTAATTGCTGCACTGATTTAATTTGGTTTTCTTTCCGTGCCCATAAATTGTTAGGAATCTATTAATTTGGTTTTTCCTCCCCTTAATTTGTTAATCTGTTAATAGATTATAGTTTGTTAATCTATTAGGTTGCTGGACCACATGCTTCTTCACTGCCCTCCTCCCCTCTTTTCCCCAGTTTGTTAATCTGTTAGGGATGTGTGCTTTTGCTAGGCCACTTGTATTTAGCCCATTACTGTGCTGGGCGGAAGAATATGAAAAAAGCATACTGTCTTCTTCCCTCTTCTTCTATGCTCTTTGTCTCCCCCTTTCTCTCTCTCTTTCTCTATCTCTCTCGCGCCCTGTCCTCTCTATCTCTCGGTCTATCTTTTTCCTTCTACCTTGCTCACTTCCTCTCCCTTTTTTCCCTCTACTTCATCTCCCCTCCCCAGTCTCTTCTCGTTGATTTCATCTTCTTCTTGCATTACACAGTTGAAGCACGCAACAGATCACCTGATCCCTCCGCTACATAGCCGACTTTCTAGCTCAAGTTTGTACTTACACAAAGTCCAGCACTCATGAAGAGTCCATTCATGGGGAATATGTCTTGATTTTTTATGTTGTCCCGCCCTTTAGGATGATGTCCGTAGTGAGTTTGTAAATCCTGCTCCATCAATTCATACTATTGAGGTGCCTTCTAGGTCCCCTGCTTTGGGGAGTAGAGGATTATTTCTTATCGATGGGGAGTAGAGGATCCTCGTCCGTACAGTGACTGTAATCCAAGGACGCAATATTACTCTTTTTAAATATTTGACGATTTGGGTTGCATCTCTTAGATCAGCCGTTGTATCTTTTACTTTGGCTCAAAAGGTTTTCTGTTGGATTGTTGTCACTTGGACTTTTCTTTTTTCTGTGCTCTGGATTTTAGGCCAACTTAAGTACTGCCATACTTATCATATTCAAACCATGTAAATTTTTAATTAATTATTTATTTATGATAATAAGTTTATAAAAAGTATATCGATAGATAGATTAATATTATATTATTTGTAGACATACAACAATCATTCCTCATAATAGATATCTAGAGTGCACTTCCTGCGTTTTGTCACAAATAGTTGAGAATTATTAAGGTTATATGCCACACTTATATGATAAATAGGTAATTGTCCTACGATTAAATTATGTATATAAAAATATATATGTGTGATAGATAATTATTTTTAATATTTTAAATATTTATAGAGCAACTTGAAAATTTATAAAATATACAGGAGATATAATTTACTTTATAATGCTTTTGAGTAGAAAAAAATATGAAACTTTAGATTATTCTTTAAAAAATATTTATAAAAAAAGTACTCTATAAAATAAACTCTAGACATCTATAATAGAAAATAGGAAGATAATTCTAGTCATTAGTTGATAAAAAACTCTTGAGCTGGGATCACCAAGCTTCCATTTTCATTGACAATAATCTTGAGCTCGATCACAAGGCTGCAAAAGTCAACCAGCCACGCATGTGTATTCCGGTCATCAATCTTCAAGGCATCGATAGAGATGAGACCCGGAGAAGGAAGGTGATCGAGGAAGTCGAACGCTCGTGCGAGGAGTGGGGTTTCTTCCAGGTGCTCAACCATGGAATCCCTTCAACCGTTTTGGATGAGGTGATCCATGGCGTCCGCAGATTTTTCGAGCAAGACGTTGAGCTGAAGAAGCCGTATTATTCGCGGGACTTGAAGAGGAAGGTCCACTACAACGCGAACTTTGACTTGTTCCAGGAGATAATCATTGCTGTGTCATGGCTCCTCATCCGCTATTCCTCATGAAATTCCTGAAGCTTGCAGGTATTTTTTCAGCAAACATGCAGAAACTCATAATATATATATATATATATATTATTACAGTTTTCCCAAGTTTACGGTCTGGTTTGTGGTTGAGGGGCCTGTGCCACACAACCTTGGCCGTTTGATTTAAATCTAACGGTAGAGGATTGTGTAGAATTTTTTTATTTGTAAATTAAAATAAAAAAAATGCTCGTTGTTGAATTTGATCTAGAAGGCTAAGGCCATACAGTACAGGGCCCCTCGTCTTGTTTATGGACAGCACCATAGCCTGTGTTTACGTGTTGAACTTCTGAGCTTACGCTACTCTAAAGAATATCTTGCCACAATATAAATGATTTACGGATTTCTAACATTTTAACATAAGTTTTTATAAAGAATTCTATTAAAGTAGATAGAGAATAATAATATGCTTACTTCTTAAAAGTTTGTTAATTTAATGAAGATTCTATAATTAAAAATATTACTAGGGACTATGCTTCCTAGCTTTTCTACTAATAAAAAATAAAAAAGAAAAATTATCATCATCATTAAAATATATAATTAGTCATGCTTTTGATTAACGAAGGCTCAGGCCTCTATGTATTCAAAGTCAGAGGGCATTTATGAGGAAAAAGTATAGTGGCATTATGGTCCTTTAAAAAGGAATAATCAAAGTTAAAAATTAAGTAAAGAATAAATGTCATTAAGGTCATTCTCCCTCATTGTTTGATCATCAGCGTATGACAATTGAAATAGACTAAAAAATCTCTAATTATAACTCGTTTTAATCTTTTTTTAATTCGTGGGATGAAAAAGGTATACGAATATATAATATATTTAAATTTAGATAAACTAACAATCAAAAAAATATAAAAAATAAGCACAATAAGAGACAATAATTAAGATAAAATTTTCGTGACGAAGAAAAATCTCAATAATTATGGTTATCGATTAAAACCCTTCAGACTTCTATTGTTAGGAAAAATAACGTATTAAAAAAGTCAATTTATAAACCAGCTGGTATGAATACAGTAACTTAATTGACTTACTCCCGATTTATATTCCCTATTAAGAAACTTTTAGATTTGCCTTCGGTAATAGAATCGCATACATTCTTATATTCTCATCAATCTTATTTCACAAACCTTAAAATTTTCACACACTATTGGATTTCAATTTTCATGTCACATAAGTCTCGTATAAAAATCAACAAGTAAAAAAAGGTGTCTATGATAAAGTATATGAAGTGATAAAAGTTTAGAAATGAAGCTCAATGTTCGAGGAACAGTTTTCTTAAAAGAGAGCCTTTTATAAATTTTAAAGAGAGAATTTCAACTGAAACGTCATGAGTAATATATCACAAAAAGTTCTTTCATAAGATGGAGAAGATAGGTATTCATAGATATGGTCAGAAATTAAGTCAAAAGATGCAGTAATTTAGAAATACGTGCCCCAATAATCGAGTGCTGCTCGGGCACTCATCAGGTGAGCATAATCTAAAAAGAGTGCTTCTAGCGTACTTTAGGCACACCTTGAGTACAAATATTCTGGAAAGTGCACTTCGAGGGTGCCTTGGGCGCATCTCGAGTACAAGCATCCTAGAAAAGGCGCTCGTGCATGGATTGGAGGCACCTCAAGTATGGACATACCGGAAAAAACACTCGTGCGCAAGTTAAGAGCTAGGCAGGCACGGATACTTGGAATTGCGCATTTGTGAATATAGGGTACGAATTAGATGCAGATATTTATGATACTGAAAAATATGCAAATAAATGACCAGATATTGTCACGAAATATGTCAATATATAATATATCTAACATTATTCTCCTTTGACAATTCCTTGACAAAACTCATAAAAACGATAAAACTAAAATAAAGGAAATCACGGGGCCAGAGACCAACGAGATAAAATCTATGTACATAAAAATCTACTCCTAACAGATAACCAGCACAGTAAACTCAATCCGAAGGAGATACAGATATTTGGTGTTTCTGTTTAGGCAACGTTAGTATAGAAATAAATAGAAGCAAAACAAGCGAGATATATATAAGGAATGTAATAAAGCAATAATAGTAAAATAATAAAGAACACACAAGGAGAAATAGCTATTAGAGAAAAAAAAAATAGCAATTACATCGTGTATAAGCGAAAAGCAAATATATCAAGGCACTTCCCCTAAAATATAACTAACCTGCCCCTACAAAATAAATCTTCCCCTAAGAAATACGAGAACATATGAGAACAAGCTCCCCTAAGGTATATACTCCTCCTTTTTGTCATGAATGACCAAATGGAATGTGTCACTCAGAGTTAGAATGATCACTCAAACAGTGAGACAACCACTTGGCAAATAGACGGGCAAGCTGCACCTCCTGAATAGAGAGCCGGGTGTCAAGGCGGTGAAAGCCCACAAGAATGTGAGACTCTATCCACTCTTAAGAGGTAGAAAGCTGCGTGAGCTAATCAGAAATCTAAGAGAACTATCCCATGATCGGTGAGGAGGAAGAGGTAGAGGAGAGTAGTGGATTGGATGGGCTAGAAAAGGAGGAGTCAGCAACAGTCCAAAGGGTTATCGGGAGCCAAGAAGTGATGATGAGTGTGGGCTTGGCTTTGTTTAAATGTGGTGCGAGTAATGGGTCGGCCAAGCTGCACAATAGAAAGGTCCAAATTGAACACCTAAACTCATAATGAGGCGTTAGATGAGACAATCATGGAAAAGGTTTTCATCCTTCCTGGACACAAAAATAGATATTATGTGAGAAGAAAAGTAGAATGGGAGATCAATTGGCGCCCACTCAGAAGGGCATAGGGGAATAATGTATTGTCTAGATGAATAAAGGTGAAGTGTATAATCGAAAAATATTAGTCAATATAATTCGGCACACCACCATCATTTGTAGGGTAAGATATTTGGATTTAAAGGATTTTCCATGCCATGTCATAGGAGAGTCATGAAGGAACGTGGCTATCTCATCATAATGCAGTATGGTACAATAACTGTATGGGTAATTAGAATGGGGAACATGTGAAATACCTAGAGTATGAGAGAGCACATCCAAGGTAATCCGGAAGGTACTCCCCCGCAAGTAGGTAGTGAAGGAGGTCTATCATGAAACACAATACAAGCATCCATAATAAAACCGGGCGTGCGAACACATACAGGACCCAATATGATAAGCCCAGACAGTCTCATGGATATAAATCAGGACAAACCTGATATCGACTATCCAAATATCAGGAGTATACAACATTACAAAACTTATTAACATAATGCGATAACTCCAAACATATTCTATATAAGGATCAAGGCTCTCAAGGCTATGACAAAATCATAATATATCAAGATTAGCAATATAAATATCTCCACTCACCGAACGCCGATGACAACGTGGAATATACGAAGGGATAAAACATTTGCAAGTATCAACAATATACACATAAGGAGATATTATAGCAATCACGTAAAACAAAACACAAGAAAATCGAAGATGTATTGTACTAAATCATCATGTTTATGATAAAATCATAGAAAAACGGTAAAATATGCGATAATAACATATAGTCACATTACATAATTAGTCACCTCACAGGTGTGGGAAATCCGTTGTCAATCTAAAATCATAATGTAAAAATCAAGAGAAACAAGACTAAAACATAAATCAAAACATGTTCGGGTTTATCATCTTTGATAATCCATCCTTAAACCACGTATCTCAAATCAAAATTCAAATAAAAGCGAAATCGGAAAACCAAAGATAAATAAAATCAAGGAAACCATTGTCCCCACGGCTATATCGAGCGCGATTTAAAGACCAAAGGCTCGGCTACGGTTTAGGCCATAAAACCAAGTACTCTATCTCCCATAGATTAGGAAAATATTTTACTCCTAGTTTTAGTTATATATTAACGTCGAATATAACATCATTCCTTACGATGGTTCTCAATGGGCAGGTCGGCTACGAGAAGTAGCCTATCATATACGTCCTGTCGGGAGCGGCGCCACAAATAGCCAATGCCTCGGATAAAAAATCGACCCTAGGGTCTCGGACCGCCATGGTCCCGTGTAATGTGGACGAGACGCACGGCTGGTTCAAGTTCCGCAATATATGGATACACAAAATAAATAGAAGCAAAACAAGTGAGATATCTATTGATAAATTTGGTGTATATAAAATTTCATGTATAAGTAAAAAAGTCAAAATTTATCAGAAATTAAATCAAACCAAGAATAGGACTAGAGGATACTTGCCTTAACATTATACTCCACAGATCAGAAGAAAGGAGGTCCCAAAGCACCCAATTTGTGCCTCTCTCTTTCTGCCTCAGCACCAACGGAGAAATACCGTGCCTCCTCACGTGGCCGTGCGGCCTCCTTAGCCTCTCCCTGGCGCCGACGTCGGCGGCCAAGCTAGTGTCGCATCCTCTCTTTCATCGAATGACTTCTCTCCTTCGCACCACGCCACCACCGCCTCGGCCCACGCCGCGCCCACGGCTCAAGCGAACGAACCACCCAAAATGCCGGTCGACTCTTGAGCATCGATTTCCTCGGACGCCGCCGCGTCCTCCGCCTTAACTCACCCACGACAATCGCAGCCTCCCCACAACCACCGCACGCCGCCGTTGACGCCGATTCTTAGCCGTCGACCCCTTCTCCTCTCCCTTCCTCCTTCTTTGCAAACCCTAGCCCCAAGACTCTCTCTAAGCTCCCTCTCTTCTTCTTTTCCCCATTCTTTTTCATTCTTCTTTTTTTTTGTTTCTATTATTATTATTATTATTATTATTATTATTATTATTATTATTATTATTATTATTATCTTTAATTTTAAAATTCAAATCAAATTCCGAACAACAGCATAGGCCTGCCTCGGGACCACTTCAAAATCCCGATCATTTCTCAAAATTTTAGAATATTTTAATTTACTTTCACCATATCCAAAATACCCAAAATCACAATTAATATTAAAATAATCCAATCGGCATCTGAAATATTACTCTCTCCCCTCATAAAAATTTCGTCCTCGAAATTTACGCACATCAATCCTTGAACAGATAAGGATAATTCTTCCAAGCTTAACCTCAATTAAAAGATTTTTCCAAAAGAATCTGATACTTAATACCTGATCTTTCTATCCTAATATCGAAATTAAAATCTCAACATAAAAAAACTTCTCGAAATCAGCAACAATTCACACTCAATCACATGCCAATAATCAACCCATATTTCTCTCAACATACATACACAAAACACATCATCACGATCTGCCAAACTTGGGACAATGCCAATTTCTTGGCCATCTCTTCAATTCATTGCAAAATCTCAAAAGGCCTAACGAACCTCAACCTCAATCCATCATTTGTCCCCAAAACTAGAAATTCTTTTCTTCAAGATGCTTTCAGAAACATCTAATCACTGTTCTTGAACATCCAATCAGGTTGCAAATATGATCTCTTGCTTCAATCCCCAAATCAAATCTTGTGACTGATAACCGTGAATTTACACGATTCCACTGCGCAACTCTGATCAATCATCTACTTCTAATCACAATCAAAGGCTTCAAAATTAGAATACTATGCAATTTTCTCATCTCAATAATGTGTCGACGACCAAATTCAAGAATGACTTTCTGATCAGCAAACAAAGAGCTGACTTCATCAGCTTATCCATCATCATCCAAGATGCCACCAAATTCCTCGCTGTCTAACGTAGACCAGAAATAAAATCTCGAAGGCTTCTTTTTCTTGGCTTCTACCTTTAGGCATGAGACGTATGATCAGCTCGTCACTCCGTCGGTAAAGAATCTTCGACGTTCTTAACAAACTTAGATCACTTCAGCTCTATAATAGTTGCTGACAACCTCAACTGCTCCATGAGCTTCCATCCAACAATCGAAACTTTGCTTGATTGCGTCCAGCTTCATGACCGCTCGAACAAAAGGATCTTCACATCCGATCTTCACAAAAGCATCTTCCGCAGACAGGAGCATGCTTCGGAGCCCAATCCTAGTAGGAATTATTCACCGATAACTCTACAACTTCTTTGCTCAAAACAAAGACAGAAGATATTGCAGCACAAACTCTTAATGCAACTCTGATCCTGAACATCATACGCATAGACTAATGATGGATCCACCTACCTACTCCTTCATCGACCGAATCTCCTTCTATTCCGTGAGATTTTAGATCGATCCAATCGAAGCCGCTACTTTTCCAAAATCACAGGACTCAACAAAACCTCCACATAATCAACGTCCTCAAACCGGATTTCAAATCAAATTCTCTACCTAAGAATCCCAATCAAATCTACCAATGAGGGCTAGAGGAGACTTTCACTCAAAACAGGTAGTATTCTCCTTTTTGAAATGATTTTGTGAAGCCTTTATAATCAAATTAAACAACAATTATCTTCATACAAATAACATTTCTAAATCCTCAAAGCAAATACCTCAACTGCTAACTCCAAGCTATAAGTGAAGTAATTTTGATAAAAAACATTCAACCGCCGTAACCCATAGGCAATCACCCAAAAGCGCTGCATCGAACACAATCAAATGAGCATCACAACCTAGCAGTTGATCAATCCGGGATCCAAATTAACATTGTCGATAATCGCCATTCATTTTTGGAAAGCTCTCATTATAATTACTATTCCAATAAACATTGATCGTTTCAAAGCCAAACGTTGAGAATCATCATCAAATCGCTTAATAAATTTAACTAGATCTAAGAAATCGTGCATCGGACGATGGTCCTTCCCCAACTTCGCCACCGCTTCAATCTTCACAAATATACAAACATGCCATCGAAGAAATAATATGCCCAAAATAACACTATTTCCAACTAAACTCGCATTTTCTCAATTGGGCAAACCACAAACTACCCTTCGCAGCTATGACATAGTCCTCAGACGGACCTCATGCCCCACATAAATCCCTCGAGTAAATCAAAATATCATTAATGAAGCCACCATAAATAGACCAAAATACAACCGACAGATCATAAGATTCATAAGACCTACAAAAGATGCCAACAAAATCACTAACCCAAAAATATCACCAAAGCTCACAATGGCCGCACCTTTATCTTGAAGGCAACCTCAGGTATATTCTCCCGATATCCTTCGTTGGCAATACTCCAAGTACAGATCGATTTAGAAAATATCGAGTACTAACCATTGATCAAACAAATCACCTACCAATTCCTAACATTTGCTTATCAAATAATTCATTTTCCAAACGAATTAAATTTTAATAATTCATAGATAACCTCATAGATTCATGATGCTTATCCCAAAAGCATTTAACACCCTGCGGCAAGGCACTCGACCAATGCCTGATTGACTCTATATAAGGTTCTCGAATCGATGTCACTCCTGACACAATCTCAGCAACAACCTCAACTACCGACTAAAAGATAATTCAGGCTAATCTTCTCATCTAGGAACATGTGGAAGATTTCAAATTACCATACAACGAGAAAACCTTTTATGAGACTCTAGATGTGGCCACATAGCCAAATAAACTCGGCACACATTTTCATCAATTAAGGAGCCACAATGATATCAATTTCAAAGGGCTATTCCCGTATTCAAAATTCAGACCCAAATTATAAAGAATATTCTTACCGAAATCGTTTACACTAATGTGGTGACTTGCCAACCAAATCACCGCAATATCACATTAAAATCCGGTTCATTAAATTAAATTAGGTCAACCAATCATTGATATTTACAAATTCAGACTGGACATCGGAGTCTACGAACCTAACAGATCAAAGGTTTATCCATCAAGGACAAATTTTATCAAAGCTCACTCTAAAAATTGGGAAAACATATAACATTTACATACAATCTCAAAGGCTACAAACTTATTTCTATGCCTTGACTAACTAAATTCACCTTCTTTACTATCCCGAATGCCAAACAAAGAATGACTACCAAAATTGCCGCCACAAAAACATCTCAAGAAGTGCAATACGGCACTGAGAAGCCCACCATTGGCTTACCTCACTCTCCAACTTAAGGGCAATAGACCAAAACTTCATTTGAATTATCAAAAACCTTAAACACCTCCTCTACTTTCTGAAATTCAATTTAAGCCTTAATTGAGATTAAGCATCCCAAAATTTTTCAAATCGGTTCACATTTAATCATTCGAAGGACTCTCTATCTTGCCTACAACAAACCATCCTTCACAAAGCAACCAAACTCTCATTTGGCTGCTTAATCGAATTACCAATTACGTCACTCACGCGACTCAACACAGCCAATTAATCGACTTTTTGAGTCAAATTCAAATATTTATGACTCAAACTTCCATTCTTTATAATAGGCCGCACTTATAACGCTAGATATTTAATCAATTTCTTATCCAAGATGACCCAAAATACCTCACCTCATAACCTTTTCTCTGATACCACCACTGTCACGACCCAGGAATATAATATTCGCAGTTTAAAATAAAATCAATAATATATATATATTCTATTAACCATAATAACCCAATCCGGGCGTGACAATCCGAATATATACAGGACCCAATATGATAAACCCCGCACAAGATCTCATTGGACATAAATCCGGACAAACATAATATACGACCTGCTATCCAAATATCGCAAGGGAGGTATTTAACATTATAACAACTCATTAACATAATGTGATAACTCCAAACATATTCTATACATGGATCAAGCCTCTCATCCGGTCATAGATAAAATCATAATATATCCTCGAGATTAGAAATATAACAATATAAACATCTCCACTCACCGATAGAGATCGGCCGCATCAGACAATGTCCAATCTCTACAAGCGTATCTAAGCCACTGGTTTGAAGGGATAAAATATGAAAACATGAGCCTAGAGCTCATCAAGTATTAACAATCGTATAAAACGGTACACATAAATCAGAAGCAGAGATATCGCATAACAATCATGTAAAATAAAACACAATGTCCATGAAATCCTTGAAAACGAGGAGATGTCTCGTACTAAATCATCGTTCGCATTAACTCGTCCCTCTGGGACAAAATCATATAAATTACGATCCGGTAAAATCTCGTAGACGATATCATAACATATGATCTGAAGTCACATTACATAATCGCGACCGTCACCACATCCGTGTGAGATACATACCGTCGTCCGGATCTAAAACTCACAGTGTAGAAATCAAGAGAATACCGTCGGAACTAAAATATAAATTAAAACACATTTCGAGTTTATCACATCAGTACGTACGAGACATTCCTATCGTCCATCCGTGGGCCAAACCACGTATCTCAAATCGTCGTGCATGCAATATATGTAGAAATACAAAGCATGCACAAAATCAGAGAACCAAATATAAATAATACCAACTTGAAGAAGGGTTACCCTCGTCCGGTAACCACGGCTATATCGGCTGCGATTTAAGCCAGCAGCTCAAGGCTCGGCTACGGTTTAGGCCAGTAGCTTAAGGCCATCTATGTACTCTGTCTCCTATAGATTAGGAACTTGCTCACTGTGTTTTATCACCCGCGGCTTTGGATACAACCTCAAGTTTTAGTTATATATTAGGATGTCTGAATATATTAGTTTTCCGTCAATTCCTTACGATGGTTCTCAATTAAATACATAGTGTGGCAGGTCAGCTACTAAATGTCTCAACCTTCATTTCGATGGAAATAGCCAATTATATACGTCCCCGTCGGGAGCGGCGTCACAAATAGCCAATGCCTCGGATCACAAATCGACCCCTAGGGTCTCGAACCGCCAACGGTGATCCCAAATGCATGTGAACCAACGCACGGCCTGGTTCATGATTCCGCAATATATGGATACACAAATATACATATATATAAGTGTCCAAAACCCTCGAAATCATAAATACAAGAGTACAAAATCACCGCACAACCGTTAAAATATACATGCATGTACATAATTGATAAATTGGGGGTATATAAAAATACATACATGTTAGTAAAATCTAAAGAGAGAAATTAAATCAGATCAAAAATAGGGCTAGATGATACTTGCCTTAACATTATACTCCATAGATCTGAAGAAAGGAGGTCCCAAAGCACCCGATTTGTGCCTCTCTCTCTCCTGCCTCACGGGCAGCCGTGCGCCCTCCTTCCTCTCTCCTCTACGCACAGCCACCACGCCGTTGCCGCTGCTGCTGTCGGTCGACCACCGTGCCTCCTCACGTGGCCGTCGTCGGCCTCCTTGGCCTCACCCAGCCGGCGCCGACGCTGAAGCCGCTGCGCTGTCGCCTCCTCTCTCTCATCAAACGACTTCTCTCCTTCGCACCACGCCACCGCCAAGGCACCATAATTGCGACCACCGATGTTGAAACCACCCGATTTGGAGAAGATCGAAAGAATCTGCGACCGCCGTGGCCTCACCCACAACAATCGTAGCCTCCCCACAACCACCGCACGCCGCCGTTGATGCCGATTCTCAGCCATCGACCCCTTCTCCTCTCTCCTCCTCTTCCTTCTTCCTCCTTCTTTGCAAACCCTAGCCCCCTGCACACTCTCTCCCCAACTCCCTCTCTGCTTATTTTTCTCCGTTCTTTTTCTTTCTTCTTTTTTTTTTGTTTCTATTATTATTATTATTATTATTATTATTATTATTATTATTATTATATATATATATATATATAATCTTTAATTTTAAAATCCAAATCGGATTTCGAATAACAGCAGAAGTACGCCTCGAGCGCCGCTCCAAAATCCCGATCATTCCTCAAAATTTTAGAATATTTTAATTTACTTGCACAATATCCGAAATACCCAAAATCATAATTAATATTAAAATAATTTAATCGAGATCCGAAATATTACAAGGACGATGAGAGGTTTAGGTCATGCAAGTTTGCACAAAATGCTTGAATCAAGATTGTGGCAGGAGGAACTAGGTTTGTCAAAATCGGCTCCCAATGTCGGTTAATGAATATTGAGAAAATGGAGGATTCAAGGGAAGCGAAGTCAACTTCCCATTCAAGGGGTAAGTTGCCTATGGGACATACGTTTTAGAAATAAGTCTTCAGTGGAGGGATCGATGAAGTGGACGGGTGTTGAGGGCACACTAGCTCAGGGATGCTTATTAGTAGCCTTTTTTGAGAAAGACATCCAAGGAGCCAACATTTATATAGAAAAGTGAAGAGAGAGACGATGAGGACACAAATTGGAGACAAAGCTTGCAAATAATGAACCGATAGACCTCAACATCATGGGTCAAGAGAGATAGGAAATCAGGACAAATCTACACACAAGAGGCATAGATTGGACCATATTGAACCCAAAAACATATATGGGTTCCACACTGGCACACCCAAATCCCACAAACCACTCACCATCACGGGTCCAGAGTGGGGCTAAAGTATGACAAATCTACACAAGAAGAAGTAGATTGGGAGGTGGCTCAAAAATGTGGGTGTGATCCAAGTTGGCACACCCAAAACCCAATACAAGGCAAGGCTTGACCTACGCAATTTTGTTAACAACAAATCAGAATTAAATATATGCATAAATTATATAAATCAAGCTACATAATAAAGGAAAAATGGTGTTCTCGGATGGAGATAAAAATCACCATTAAAGGACACTAATCAAAGGAAGGAAGAAATGAAAGGACAAAGCTTACCTTGGATGTGGTCACAATTTACAAAAGGAATAATAGATCTGAAAGATTTGGAGGATTTAAAGGTAGAAAGAGGAGAGAAGAGAGAGAGATGAGAGGCAGGATAGGAGAAGTGAGAGAGTGAGAAAAGGCACTCGAATGGCACTAGAAGATAAAGAGGACAGCGATGCAGCGCTCCTGTGTACTTGAGAATGGAGGTAGACCGCTCAAGTGTGAGAAAGACATGTGTCATGCACACCTAATTTGGATTCGGCGCTCGAATGCCGATTGGGTCGCTCGTCAATCGCAAGGAACAGTACACCAAATTTGTTTTTAAATAGGAGACAAAAAGAAGGCTCACTTCAGTCTAATAGGGGAGAGCAAATTCAATTGTCCTTTTTAAGTGATTCAAATCTAAGACTATCTAATGGCTTGATAAGAATATCGACTAAGTGGTGTTCAATCAGAGTAAGTTCAAGGGCAATAACCCGAGTTTCAACGATTCACGAATGAAGTGTTGTCTAATATCTATATGTTTGGTTCGTGAGTGTTGAACGAAATTTTTAGAAATATTGATCGCACTGGCATTGTCGCAATATATTATTATAGTGTCTTGGGTAATGTCGTAATCGCGCAACATTTATTTCATCCACATAGGTTGTGTGCAGCAGCTGTCAATAACAATATATTCTACTTTAGTAGTAGATAAGGATATAGAATTTTTCTTCTTACTTGTCTAAGTTACTGGATTAGAATTGACCTAGAAACATTTACCAGAGATACTTTTATGATCATCGGCATTTCCATCCCAATTGACATCAAAATATCCTATCAAATCAAAATTAGAGTCACGAGAGTAAAGAATCTTATAAACGGACATGCCATTAATATAATGAATGATTTGTTTAATGGTACTTAAGTGTAATTCTTTAGAGTTAGATTGATATCTTGCACACATCCCTACACTAAAGGAAATATCGAGTCTTCTTGCAATTAAGTAGAGGAAACTTCTTATCATACTTCTATAGAGTGATTAATCTACACCCTTTCTAGTGGGATTATGATCTAATTTGGTAGAATTGTTTATGGATGTCCGAGTGTATTTTCTGTTATCTAACCTAAAATGTTTAACTAGATCCTTAGCATACTTAGTTTGAGAGATAAAGATTCTTTATGGAAGTTCTTTAATATGCAAGCCTAAAAAAAATTAGTTCTTTTACCATACTTATTTTAAATTTAGAAGTCATACAATTTGTAAATTCACAAGTATAGAAATCTACAGTAGTACTAAATATAATATCAATAATATAAATTTGGACAATAATTAGATATTTTTCAGTAATTTTTATAAAAAGTGTTTTATCAATACTATCCTTAGCAAAATCATGGTCATTAAGTTATGAGGTAAGGCACTTGTACCAAGCTCTTGTGGCTTTTTTAAGACCACACAAGGCCTTTTTAAGCTTGTATATATGGTTTGGTAATAAGGGATCAACAAATCCCTTCAGTTGCTCAACATATACTTCCTCTTGGATGATACCAATGAGGAAAGCACTTTTAACATTTATTTAATAAAGTCTGAAATTCATAGAGCAAGTAATGGTTAATAGAATTCTTATAGATTCAAGATAAGCTATTGGAACAGAGGTCTCACAAATGTCGATTCATTCAATTTGTGTGTATCTCTAAGCAATAAGACAAACTTTGTTTCTAGTAATATTGCCATTTTTATCAGTTTTATTTTTAAAGATCCACATGGTGCCAATGACATTCGTATGTTTAGGTTAATGACCTAAGAACCACACATCGTTCCTAACAAATTTGTTTAGTTCTTCAAGCATGGCGTTGATCCAGCATTCGTTATTCAAAACCTTTCCAACCTCGTTCGGCTCTAAGTGGGAGACATAACATATATAAGCGAGTTCATTCAAAAACATGATAATGCAATCTCATGCCCTCACTCAAATTACTTAATATGTAGTCTTTGGAATGATTTAGTTTGACTCCAACAAAAGGTTCTTTAACTGCAACGATGTCCAAAATCTCATCAGAAATATCAGCAGAGTTGATTCATATGAGGATTCATTTTTATCAATCTCTTTGTTCATGCAATCATTGTCTTCAAGTTGCTCACTAGGGATATCATCTACAGCTATATTGATCAATTCTATTACAATTAAAATATAAAAATTATACACTTGATAGGCTCTATTGGAATGAGAATATCCTAGAAATATTTCTTTATTACTTTTAGTGTCAAACTCACTTAGATTTTTTCTATCTTAAAGTATGTAGTATTTACTTCTAAAAATATGAAAATACTTTATATTATATTTCTTTCCTTTCATAGGAAGTTTTATCCATCCCGGATCTTAGGTAGACTCTATGGATTATATGACAAGTCATGTTTATGGCTTCATCCTAAAAGTACATAGCTACATTTTTACTTTGCATTGTAAACCTAGCTAATTCATGGATAACCCAATATTTTTATTCTACTATCCCATTTTGTTTAGGTGTGATTGGTGCAGGGTATTCATACTATATTCCTTCTTCATTACAAAAGTTGTCAAAGTTAGTGTTTTCAAATTCTTTTCTATAATCACTTTGAATTCGTACAATTAGGGTTCCTTTTTCATTAGCGAAGTTTTTTGTACATAATTTTTATATGGCCAAAAGTATCAAATTTTTTACATATGAGATCAATTCAAGAATATCTAGTGTAATTGTCAATAATCACTCAGATATACCTTTTATTATCTAAACTCTCAATCCTAGAAGTTTCCATGAGATCCATTTAGTTTAGTTTAAGGGAACGCGAGGTGTGAATATTATGTAGTGATGGATGACTAGCTCTAGTTTGTTTTCCAAGTTGGCATAGACAACACACATGGTGTTTGACATTAGATAATTTTGAAAGACCTTCAATATAAATTTCTTGAAAATTTTAAATAAAATTTTAAAATTTATATATCCAAGACGTTGATGCCATAATTAAATAATATGGATTTTAGTGGGATGATATCCTAAGACAAGGCCAAGCATGATACATAGATGTTATCAAAAATTCTTTTGCCTTCTAATACAAGAGAGTCATTTATGTTATAAATAAAGTAATTATTTTAAAAAAAATCTTCCTTTAAAATTTTTATTAGAAAATTAACTAATGTTAAGGAGGTTAAATTTTAACCCAAATGCATATAAAATATCACAAGGCTTTAAGAGTTTAGAAATACTAATTTGCCCTCCGTTGAGAATAAGATACCTAGTTCCATCTCCAAAAACAATAGTCTAATCGGGATAACCAAAATGAGATGAGAACACAGCCTTATTACCATACATGTGTCTAAAGCAATGTAGGTAATGTAGAACATAGCCTTATCTACTATCACGATACCACAACAAATAAATTTGAGCTTTTAGAGCAATGTAGGCAACTTTGAATAATTTTTGAAAATCTATACTTTTCTACCTTAAATAATTTTCTAATTTAGTTTTTTTTACTTGTTTATTTAACTATTAAATATGATTGATAAGTTTTTTTGTTTTTATACTTTGTCTTTGGTTGAATAGTAGATTAATTGTGTGACAATGTGGGGTGAATGTTTTTGATTTACCCACATACATGGCAAGTTGGCACAAACTTAAGAATAAAGTAAACTTTACTAGATTGGTTTCTAAATCAATTTATAAAGTAGACCAATTTAGGTAAGAATTTAGGAACATTTATTTTCTCTGTATGTTATGACATAGGTTTAATGGTTTTAGATGTGTTTATATTTCGATGTGAAATGTTGATGGTAGGAACAAAAATTATTTTTGTGTGTACACCAGTTTTGGAAGTATTATCTACAAATCTTAAGCCTTTCTTATTTTTTACTATCTTCCCTAATTTTAATATATAATCGAGTTTTTGATACCACTTAAGAATTTCTTAATATCATTCTTAGTACTTTTGAGATCCAATTCTAAAGATTTAATTTTTACATTTAAGGAGCAATTCAACATTTCAAACTCGCGATATTTAAGGGTGGTAAGATCCAATTTGATTTTAATTTTAGCTTTTTTTTTCTAATTTAGCTAATTTATAGTTTATTAATTTATTAATTTTCTTCAGTTTTAAACATTTTTTAAACAATTTGGCGTAGACTTCTTGAAACCCATCAAGCTTATTATCATATTCTTTATGTGAAGAATCAGATTGTTCTAGTAACTCACTAGTGGCTTTATCATCACCAACAATGAAAGTCTTAAAGACCATATAACTTACCTCATCCTCTTCCGAGGATTTTTCATCATTATTTTCTTCCTCTTCATCATCCGTTAGAGAGACATTCAATGATTTTTCTTTCTATCTTTTAAAGTTAGAACATTCAATCCAAATATAATCAAAACTATAGTATTCATGGCATTAAATTTCTTTAGATTTTTTATTCTTTGTGCATTTATTTTTCTTTTTATCTTTCTTTATGGAATTATGTGTGATATCATTTTATTTAGAAATTCATTTTTTACTTTTATTCTTGAAAAATTTTTTGACAAGTAAAGAAAAATTCTCATTACTAAAGGACTCCTCATCTAAGTTTAGATCTCTCTTCTTTAACAAATTCAAGAGTAATAAATTTATTTTTCTTTAATTGTGAGAGCGTGTTCATATATTTATAGCGATCCAATAAGTTCTTCAATTTTTAATTTGTTAAGATATTTAGTTTCTTCAATAGCATTAATTGGAATGAAATCACTTTGAGAGCGATCTCAGAATTTTTCAAACATTACTATTCTTAGGTGTCTTTTCTCCTATATTGAACATCAAGTTTATTATATCGTTTAATTTAGTATAAAATTCATCAAAGATTTTATCCTTTTTCATTATGATTTCCTCGAATCTAGTGGTGAGTATTTATAATTTTGAGTTCTTCACTAGTTCAATACATTTATGTGTAGTTTTAAGAATATCACATGTATCTTTAGATATCTCGTATATAGAAATACATTTAAATTCTTCTGATGACACAAATATAAAAATAGCATGTAGTTTTTTACTATTCCAATTACAAGTATCACATTTTCTTTTGTCTACAAGGATAAAACTTTTGGTCTATCACTCATAGTACTCTTGGGTGGAGTCTACCCAAATTATGTGCTACTCCATACGCGTTCATCCATGGATTTGAGAAATGCTCTCCTACATACATTTCAATAAGTATAGTTGCTTCCATCAAAGTAAGGAAGAATAATAAAAGATTGGTTAGCATACATCTAGATTGGGGTCATGGATCAGGGTGAGTCTCTAATACTAATTGAAATAGATTAAGGAGTCCTTAATCACAATTTATTTTTACCCTTTTTAATTTACAGAATAAAAAAATACGAATATATAATATACGTAAAATTTATTAAGATCTAGATAATTAAAAAATCAAAAGAATATAAGAAATAATCACAATAAGCAATAATCACAAGCAACAATAAGCAAGACAAAATTTTGGTGACAAATAAAAATATCGATAATCATAGTTATTGAGTAAAACCCTACAAACTTCTATAGTCAGAAAAAATAATATAATAAGAAAGTCAACTTGTGAATTAGGTGGTATAAATATATTAATTTAGCCGCCTTACTCTCAATTTGTGACCCATACCAAGAAACCCTTTAGATTTGTCTTTGGCAATGGAATTGAACGCCTTTTAATTTTCTTATCAATCTTTCTTCATGAACCATAAAATTTTCGTACATCACTAGATCCCAATTTTCATACCACTTACATCTCGTACGAAAGTCAATAAGTAAAAAAGGTTATGTATGACAAAATATATGAAGTGAAAAAACTTTAGAAATGAAGCTCAATGTTTGGGGAATAGTTTTCTCAAAAGAGAGCCTTCTACAAGCTTTAAAGAGATAATTTTAATTGAGTCATCATGATCAATATACCATAAAAAGTTCTTTCATATGATGGAGAAGGTGGGTATTTATAAAGAGAATCTAAAATTAGGTCAAAAGATGCGATAATTTAAAAATACGTGCCCTGGTGCTCGAACACTGCTCAGGCACATGTCAAGTGTGTGCCTGGCTTGCATAGGGCCTGCACCCGAGTGCTTAAGAGCGCCGCTTGGGCGCTCATTAGGCAAGAAAAATTTGGAAAGGGACCTTTGAGTGCGCCTCAGCATACCTCGAGCGGATATTATGGAAAGTGCTTTTTAGGCTTGTCTCAGGTGCATCTCGAGCGTGGACATTCTGAAAAAGAGCTTGTGCACAGATTAGATGCACTTTGAGCATGGACATATTAGAAAAGGTGCTCATGTGCAGGTTAGGTGCTAGGCAAGTATAGATATTTGAGAATTGCATATTTGCGAATTTCAAGCATAATATAAATGTATATTTTTATGACACGAGAAAATAAGCTAATAAAAAATTAGATGCAATTATAGAATGTGCCAATACATGATATGTCTAATAATAACTCATCTACATATCTAATTTTTTCCTCCATCCTTCTGAAAAGGAGTAGTTTCATTTTCCAGTTTATCTTTCTAATTTTTATGTGCTTTGAGCTCTAATTATTGCAATATTACACTATGAGTGATTCATACTATTATTTTTTAGCCAAAATTCTTCTATCAAAACTCATACTATGATTTGTTAGCTATTAAAATTCTTCAATTTTATTCTTGTACCCATTCGTCACACACATCAAGCCATAATGAAATAATCCCGATTAAAAAAGATGCATCTCATGAAGTCCTACTAAATTTAATAATTTTTTTCCATCCAACACAAAACATGTCATGCATGATGCCCCGACGAGACATCCCAAAATGAACACATAAAATCCTTCTATTTTATTTAGCATTTTCCATTCATAACATATATTATACCCTAAGGAAATATCCCACCGAAAGAAGGATAAATAGCATAAAATCCTTCATTTTTTTTATTGTTCTCCATTCACCACGTATATATATGGTGACCTAACCATATATCACAACAGAAGGAGGATCATATAAAATGCTCATTTTATTTTATTTTTCATAATATCCTATTTATAACGTGTACATTTTAGTATAAGGAACTTTAGAGTCTAAAATAAGCCAACGTAGAGTCGTTATCAAGACCAACAGCATGGCGACGTGCTACAAATTCATTAGGTGTAGTTTCCCTGTACTTTGGGGGATTGCCCTCCGAGATTAGTTCCTTAATTGGTCCATACACACATTTGCCATCCTCCTCATCACCGGATTGTGTTCTGAAGAAGGACGCAATTGAAATCCTTGAACTAGTATCATTTGCAAGTACTCTGTGTTTCACGCTCTTGAACTTGTCATTAGTAATCAGCTGCACAAACACAATTATGCATGCAAGAATCAGTAGAAGCACTTGCCATTTGTGTTCAATAAATAGAAAAAATTCATATGCAAAATCCATCTCAGTTTCAAGTTTAAATGATTCTAACAAAGGTTAGTAAGGTTAAAGGCAAGGCAAATATATACACTGGTCTGTTTGTTTTTTTTTATTTATTTATTGGTTGGATTGGAGTTTGATTGTTATAGAACAAAAAAATAAGTTTTGACACAAGTATATCTAAAATGATCAATAAATATGCTTTTAAATGAGTATCTAATAAGAACTAACAAGCCCAAAAAGAAACATTCAAACGCATCGTTTGTAAACATAAATTAAAAATTGTGTTCAACTTTATTCATTCTTAGTTTATTTAATTAATATAAAATTTTCATTTATAGGAATTCAATTGTTTGGTTGGGTTAATAGGTGGGATCAAGATGATTCCTTGTGTTCAAATACTAACACCATGGTTCCAGCTATCTATCTTTGGCTCTTCCAACAATGTAAGCATTGTAGATCTTAAAGTTTTGATCCACCTCAAACCATTCTCGTCCAACTATTTTGATGGGGCGGAGATTCTTCGTCAGATTCCAAACAGTTGGTTAGAGTGCAGTTCAAATTTTATAAACACTCCGGCAATATGCTGAGTTTGATACATACATGGATATAGAAAAAGATCAAGCAATCTGACAATGATTAACTGATAGAGATATTTATTCATTAAAAAAAGGAGGAAAATAGAGGCTTGCTTGCCTGTGTAAGATCTCCCAAGTTTACAATGATGCCTCCTGGTACAGGCGAAACATCTACCCATTGATCGTGATGGAGAACCTCCAAGCCACCAATTTGGTCTTGCAGAAGAACCGTGAGGAAGCCACTGTGGCTGCTACTGCCAATGGCTTTCTGTGGTTCAGGGCAAGCTGGATAGTAATGGCCTAGCAGGAGAAGTCCCTTGGTGCAGTTCATGTCTGTCAGACGGTTCCTGTTCAGCCCCAAGGCTTCCGAGAGCAATTCAAACAAACTGCTTCCCAACTTCTTCACATGCTTTGAGTACTCCATTATGATCTCTCTGTAAGTATTAATTAAGACCACATTTGAGACCTCAGTTCGAGTTATAATTCTTAAGTAAATCTCCTTCCCTCTAATAGTTTCAACTCTAGGGACAGTGTCTCCCAATAACATATCAAAACACTTGGAATAAAATATGGTGCGGAGAATTTGGATTCTTAGAATTTTTATTTTTATTTTTATTTTATATATTCAGTTTTAGCACACAGTAAATTTAAATATGTGGATATATGCATCCGATTTAAAAGGGTACTGACGGCAATGGTGAATTAGTATGAACAAAATTTGATTTCAAACCTTTATCTAAAAAAATTTATAGATTTTAGAATGATTTTGGCTCTTCTCAACATGCAACGTGATACATCTGCCAAGAACGATAGTGTTACACAACTAGGGAAGAATAAACAAACATATCACCAAGAAAGGACTATAAAGTTTATGGATATATGATCGTTTGTGAATTTCTTTGAACAATTTAGCAAAATTGCTTGAATATTTGTTGATTTTTTTACTCTTTGGTTTGTAACTCTTCTAACTCTATACCTAAACTTCAAAAGTAATAAAAAATTCAGATGAGGTTTTTCAAAATTTTTTATTAGTCAAAGGATTAGGTCCCACAGTTTTTTAGCCAATTTCGCTATACACTTTTTTTTTCTTTTGTCAACTTATGAGTATATAAATATTATTTTATAAATGTAAATAATCTCAAATTCAAGAAAAATTTTAAAATATGTAATATTAGAATTTCATTAGCTTTCCTGTAAATTTTATTTTTGCTTTACGTAGCAATATCAACAACTTACTGTTTGGAAGCCTTTTCTTTCCAAATTTCTCATCTGGATGACTTGTTTCGATTTGAATTGGTCATTTGAGACATTATTTGATTTTACTTTTGGTCCTCTTTTATACGGTCATTGTCCTACTTTAAAAAACACACATAAATAAATTACTTACCAAAATTTACATTATTTATTCATTAATATAATATTGATCGGCTCTATTGTTTATTTTAACTAATCAATTTATTCATTCATCATTCAAGGCCAGGTTTGTACGGAGGAAAAAGCATTAGTTACCTAGTCAAGTCAAACATCAATAAAAAGGCCTTAATTAGACTTGTCTAGATATATTGATTTTTAATGCTGTCCCAACTAAAATATAAATTGACCAAAGTTATACATGATGGGATTAAAGTTAAATCTGGACCATCCATGACAGGGCCTTGATTAGAATTGCCTAGTTATATTAATCTAAACAAATATATAAATTGACCTAAATAATATATAATCCGACTAAAGTTTGACATCTTACAAGATGACTAATTCAAACTCTATTCTTCTATGATTGTTCAAAATTTTAGACATTTTTTGAAATTGTTCAAACCATGTGAAATTTTAATTAATTATTAATTAATGATAATAAGTTTATAAAAAATATATATATCGATAAATAGATTAATATTATATTATTTATAGATATTTTTAATAATCATTCCTCATAATAGATATCTACAGTGCACTGCCTACATTTTGTCACAAATAGCTGAAAATTATTAAGGTTATATGCCACACTTACGTGACACTTAGAGAGTTATCTCACGAATAACATATGTATATAAAAATATATATATGTGATAGATAATAATTTTTAATATTTTTAAGTACTTATAGAGTAGTTTAAAGATTTATAAAATATATGGGAGATACACTTTACTCTATAGAACTTTTGAATAGAAAGAATGTGAGAGTTTAGATTATTCTTTAAAAAAATATTTATAAAGAATATTTTATGGAATGAATTCTAGATATCTATAATAGAAAATCAAAAAGATAATTTTAATCATTGGTTGATGAAAAAAATTAGAATAACATAAAAAATAAACAAGTAAATACTAAATCAAAAGGTGAAGTTAAGAAGTAGTAGGTAACTAAGGGGTGAGAGCTAATTTTGAAGAATTCTCTTGAAATGAGCTTATAAGTGTGAGTATCAATGGGTTTTTCTTAACTCTTATATTCAATTAGTAAAAAATATTTCTTTCAAAAATCATACATCTCTACACATTTTTGGGCAAATTTATCAAAAAAATGATAATTTGTCTACACATATACCAGGTGCATTAAGCACATGCCACACAAGTGACAGTAGGACAGTATAATCTCATAACATTTTGCTATTCATATTACTCATGGTCCCAATTATGAAATTAGGACTTTTTTCCTCTAAGTTGATGACAAAAGAAAAATCTAAAAGGGTAATACGTTAGAAAATAACTTTACTATTATTCATTAATTATAGGTATGTGACAGATGAAGAAAATATAAGTCAATGCCATATGTTTTCGAGGCAACTTTAGTACCCGGTGTAACTGGAGATAGTTAAATTTTTTATCCTACAATATGTAATTATATAAGTGGAGATATAAGTTATAGTTGAGTGTTACAATTTCGGTTAAAAATAATAGTATGAATTACTC
Organism: Nepenthes gracilis; assembly: GCA_033239525.1. Taxonomy (NCBI): domain Eukaryota; kingdom Viridiplantae; phylum Streptophyta; class Magnoliopsida; order Caryophyllales; family Nepenthaceae; genus Nepenthes; species Nepenthes gracilis. Next base: position 8,090,896 of record BSYO01000031.1, read on the forward strand.
AGAGAGTAATATGGCAATAATTAGAGCCCAAAACACATAAGAATGAGAAATATATACTGAATGAGGAAGCAACTTCTTTTCACAAGGATGATGAGGAAAAATAAGATATGCAGATGAGTTGTCATACTTAGATGATCAAAAAATGAGGCAGAATAATGTTAATGAAATTGATTCTTTAATTAATTTTTAACTTTTCTTTATGGGGGACGATGATGCCACTATACTTTTTCTCAAAAATGCGCTCTGACTTTGAGTACAAAGAGGCCTGAGCATTTGTTAAGGCAAAAGCATGACTAATAATATACTTTAACCATGATGATAATTGTTGTTCTTTTTTTTTTTATCATTAGAAAAGCTAGGAAGCATAGTGCCTAGTAATATTTTTATTTATAGAATTTTTATTAAATTAACAAACCGCTAAGAAGCAAGTATATTATTTTTCTATATTTTCTTTTATCGAATTCTTTAAAAACACTACTTCAAGATATTAGAAATCTCTGTATCGCTCATACGGTGGCAAGTTTCTCTTTAGAGGAGCCTGAGGTTAAAAAGGGATATCAACCAATGGTTAACGTTTCTCATGCTAATCATTGCCCAACCTCCTCATGGTAACCATCCTATCAGACTGTTTGATGAAAATTATATATAAAATGAAAATGATGCTTGGTTTGGTCCCTATATCTAATACTCTGATAATATACTACCACTAAAAAGTATAAAAGTTTAGAAGATCAAATTTAGTACGTAATTTTACAAAAATTTGAGTAACTGTAGTATTCTAATGGTTTGAGGTTAGTGACAATCCTAAATTTTAATTTTCGTATTTAATCTTTGTGTGATAAATTTTTAAACATGAAGGATCAGTTTTATGTCTAACAAGTTAAACACACATTCTCCATCCCCACCATCATAATTTTTGGAAAAAGAAGAAAAGAAAAAAAACAGGTGGTGGTGCTACCACAAAATTGGGAAAATTGTAAAGAATGTTTGTTGGTTTGTTTATTGAAAAAAATACCTGCAAGCTTCAGGAATTTCTTGAGGAAGGGGCGGATGAGGAGCCATAACACAGTAAAGAGTATCTCTCCAATTAGCAACTGCAGCCTGGAACAAGTCAAAGTTCGCATTGTAGTAGACCTTCCTCTTCAAGTCCCGCGAATAATACGGCTTCTTCAGCCCAACGTCTTGCTCGAAGAATCTGCGGACGCCATGGATCACCTCATCCAAAACGGTTGAAGGGATTCCATGGTTGAGCACCTGGAAGAAACCCCACTCCTCGCACGAGCGTTCGACTTCCTCGATCACCTTCCTTCTCCGGGTCTCATCTCCGTCGATGCCTTGAAGATCGATGACCGGAATACCAAAGCGTGGCCCGTTGACTTTTGCAGCCTTGTGATCGAGCTCAAGATTATTGTCGATGAAAATCGGAGGAAGCTTGGTGATACCAGCATCTACGAGCCCCTTTACCCCGGCTTTCGTTTCGTCGAATGCTTTTAGCTCGGTTGTGCGGTCATAACATACTTCGGTTGTGTTTCTACCCTCCATCTTTACTTCTCTCTCACTGAGGATTTGTTAAAAAATTGTTTAGCGATAAAATACCCCAGTTGTGGCGGAATTTAGTGTTACCCCTATCCCTGGATTCAGGGGACATCTTTCTCCTCATCTAAACCGTCGAATGTAAAATCTGACGATCCACACGTTTTAAATGGATAATATAACGTGGACCGTTCGATTTTAAATTTAATCATCAAAAACACGTAACCGTCGGATTTTACATCCGACGGCCCAGATTAAGAAAAGGATGGTCCTTCTCCACCAGGGAGAAGGACGCCCCCTCAATCCCGTCCGGATCCTAAGTGCATCCCTTTTGCATCAATTTTAAAGCAATTAAATAAAAATTTAATAGCTTATATATTTATTTTAACTTTTTTAATTTTATACTTAAAGATTTTTTTAAAAAAACAAAATAAAACACATCAATTGTTTTATAAACATTCAGCAGCCTTAAAATCTATACAAAGTGGCTGTGCATTGTGTTGGATTTTTTATTACTCTTTTGTAAATGCCGTAACAAATGAATAGATATTAGAAGGCCGCATAATATTTATGCGAGAGGCGATCAAAGGTCAACAGAGGTGTACAGATTACAATATTCATGCGTATGAGTGCCCGAAGCACCAAAAATAATGGGGGTGTGCTTGAGACGTGGCTGAGATGTCGAAAATAGTAGGCGTGGGCTCGAGGTGTCAAACCAAGTGACGCTCGCACCTGAGGCATGCTCAAGCGCCAGTTTGTAGTATAAAATCACGCTGACATGATTTTAGAATATTTTAAAATTGTTATTTTCATACAAGGGTGTTGCACAGAGAAAGAAGAGAAAAAAAAGAGAAGATGAAAAGTGAAAAGATAATAGGTTCAGCATCCGGTTGAGATCTAATTTGAGTTCTATTCCTCTGTCAAGATTGCGTACGTTACTCTAGAGTAATTTTTAGGACGTATTTTGGTTTGGTTATTCTTATTTCTTATTATATTTCTCTTATGAGTTGTTCGGTATGTTGTAGGATTGTAATTGTATCGACCCAAATCAGAGTCACTCGACCCAATTTAAATCGATCACGAGGAAATTTAAAATTTCAATCATCATCATAAATTCAACATCATAATTATAATTCCCATAAAAAATTTCTTCAAAATAATAAATATATATACAATATTATTATCCCAAGAATACATTCATAATAAAATCTCGACCAATAAACTATCTCTAGAACATCTTCTCACAAGCCTTTATTTCTACTATCTTCTCTATCTTGAATTTCTAAAGTCAAAGTAGGATCTCACGGTCCACACTATATAATCAACTCAATTTGGAGCCAAGAAAACGCAAGGGGAGGCCAAATCCCCACAAATGATAATAATAAAAAATATTTAATAAATAATAAATATCTTGGATATCAAAATATAATGGTTGCAACATTTCTATAATAATCTAACTATATCCAAGAAGTCACAGCACGTCATAAACATAACTCAAACCAAAAGTAAGATAGGTCTCCCCTGACTTTTATGTGACAAAAATAATAAGATTGCCAATAACACGCGGAAACCCCTCAAAATCCAACATCAAGAAATATGCAGGGGTTCCCTGATCCAAATGTCAGCGTGAACGACCTGAACATCAAATAACAATAACAATATTAATTCTACTGAATTCGAATAGCGTAAAATCTGACACATGGATTCTACCGAATATAACTCGTGGATTTCACCGAATCCTAAACTCGAGAGGTATGAACAATGACGGAATATCACAATAAATCTCCTTGGACTTTATTTTGCTACCGTGAACTAAAAGCCACATATTTACACCCCCAACGGCTGGGTAAGTGCAACGAAATTATCCATAGTATCCTACTACCCCTACAATCCTCATAGAGACTGTACCTGTAGCATGCTAATACCATCCGTGATACCCATCGCTAAATAATATCCCTGATATCATCTCCTACAATTGTTTATGGCTATAAGCATCCCTCCACAATAAATGATAAACCTCATAATTACCATAATACGAAAATCAGTATTAGATAAGTGTAGACCATGCTAAGGTACCGTAGACTCCCATTCGATTAGATACCTTAATATTTTTATACGCTCTCCTTAAACTTGACCATAGGAAGCCAAACATCGAAATACTCACGCAATCGAACATAACGCAAAAGAAGCTTTGCAAGTACAATAATAGAAATATCGTTCGGTACTGACAATAACCGTATACACACAATCAAGACTAACACAAAGAAATTTATCACGGAACGATGAAAGAATAAAAGAGAACCAAGAGAATTATTGGACCAATTTAAACATTTATCTAGCCTCCAATTCTATTTCGATATGCATATCCTATCATTAAGATCACATCTTAATTATCACCTATGAACAAGCTTATTATCACAAATCTGATTTAATCATCCCAAATTCATTCAATTATTTCCAACGAAACGAGATAATAACTTTAACCCTGTCATATAAATCGGCTTATATTTTAATATCAACATAATATGCTAATATTTTCTTCACCAATCATTCATGTTCATATATATATATATATATACACCCACTTACACCCACTCGGCAACAACGCTGCCAGCACACACATCAGAGACACACACCCACACACCCATAGCAACACACAGCCGCACACCATCTCCACTGCCATCACCAATCTGCCCACACTACACACACACTCTCACAACACACGAACACACGCTCGACACCCTCACAGCAACGCACCCAGCACACACCCACGCACTATGATACTATCAACACCCATAGCTGCTCTTTCTGCCTTAAGCACTCATACACCCACAACAGTAGCATGCCACACTGTTCCCCCCCACACACAAACTACACACAGATACGGTCCACATACGCTGTATACACATTCCTACCCTGTGTACAGTTACTTATGCGATTACATATATATATATATATACCTCTATACGCACCGTATACATACACACCCAACAATTTAATCACCAAATTTTTGAATCCCTTCCTCACAGAGTCTCGGCCAGAACAGAACACAAAGCCCTGCTTTTCTCGATTTTTGATTTTTCAACCGTTTCCACACAATCTCCACATATATCGAATTTCAACAGCAGCTTGAAAATTTGAAGAAGAGAACGAGCAGATTTGCAATAGGGACACGTTTATTTTCGCAGAACAAGAAGAGAAATGACAATAAAGGAATTCACTTGCCTGTAACTATAGCATGGTTAGGGTTTTGCGGCGGCGGCAGCTCCGAACAGCAACGGAAACTCTCTTTCCGGAACCAGTCGACAACGGCAGCGGCGACTTTGCTTTGCTTTGGCTCCGTTTTTTTTTTTTCTCTTCCTTCACCGCTCTCTCTTCAAATAATGAAGGGTTAATGCGTCTAGAGTCTCACTGATTTCCAGTTGGGCGTCGATTACTTTCATTCCTCCTCAGCCGCAAACTTTGCGCGCGCTGTTTCCCCTTTTTTTTCTCCTCTCATTTCCTCCTTCTTCCCCTTTTTTTTCTTTTCTCTTTTACCCTCTTTCCTCTCCTCCTTCTATTGTATTTCTCCTGTTAGTTATTATTATTATTATTATTATTTACTTATTATTATATTTATTATTAATATTTATTAATACCTTATTATAATACCTTCTAATATTATTATCGATTAATACTATTATTTATAAATAATAATTATTATTTTTATTAATATTTATTATTACTCATATTTATTATTATTATTATTTATCATTCATTATTTGTTATTAAATACTCGTTATTATTAGTAATATTTATTAATATCAATACATAATATTATTTATCACTATATTAAGTTCCTAACTATATAATTCGAGTCAAAATAGCAGAGTTTATAGTAATCAACCATTATTTATTCATGATCATAGTGAAGGGATTTCGAAAAAAAATTATTTATAACTTTCACTATTATTATAGTGAATTTATTTAAAATTTATCTCATTTTTTTCTTAATTGAAAATAATTTTTTTTACATTAAAACGTTGTGTATTATTGTATTTCTTATATTCACGAATTTGATAGTTGACGTTTGATACAATATTTAATTTTTGTTCTGCTATGTTGATTTGTGTGTGTCCTGGTTGATGGGAGTTCAACACTTGGATTTACACACAACCTGTCGGAGCGAAAAACCTAAACTCCCAGGTCGGCCGTCACCACCAATTTAGTAAATATAACGAATAAAGAATGTATAAACTTTTTAACGTAGAAACCCTTCTCAATTAAGAAAAAAATCAATAGGCAAACTCCGAAAGCAAATCTATTATATAATATCGGTTACAAATAACCCCTGAGATAAAATACCCGCAACCCACCCGAGACAGAATAAGAAAAACAATCTCTAAAGTAAGAAAACTCTCATTTCCTCTTATCTCTATATTTTTCTTGTCTCCTTACTCTCACTGGTGGTACTTTCCATTACTGATTTTACATGTATGGCGGTGGACGGTGAACAACAAGAGCTCCCTTCCGCACTTTGCTCTGTTCCGCTCTTCTTCCACGTTCCACTGCTAAGCTGCCTATCTGCCACATATTCTTCTGAAATGCCTGGTGTGCTTTATAATGACATTCACTCCAAATCCCATCTGCTCACCTAGTTTGATATTGTAGATGATTTATCACGTTATTTTCTATACCTTCACCAATTCTCATACTTCCCCAGAAGGCGCATACTTAGCTAGCTTGAATGCGTGCCCTATAAGTCAGCTACATGCTTTCGATACATATTCTGCAAAGTCTATCAACTCTAGAAAGACAACTCCCTACTCTAAAAAGCATGCAACCTACTCTTCAAAGCCTGGTGCCCATTCTGTAAAGTCATCTACTAGTTTTACCAGGTTGATTCCTCTGAACTGGTGTGGCCTAGTGCCGTTTTACATTAGCGTCCTTCGTTGGCCTCATCACAACTTAGTTGGACGACTTCTTCTCTGAGTCGTTCAACCTCCCGTTGACCTGCTTCTACTGCCAGGCCACCGTTTGGACATACTCTTGCAGTCCTGCCTGGCTTCGCCCTTGACCCTGCCGGCTTCACCCTTGGTCCTATTCAGCTCCACCATTGGGCCAGCCTAGCTCTACCATTAGCCCTAATTGGCTACTCCAATAATTGTCACTCCAACATTTACCCACTCCGACAAATTAGTTTTCTTCGAGATTTGCCTACTCCAGCAAATGATTTTCTCCGGTTATTTACTGCTACAAATTTGTAACACTCCAAATTTCGCACAAACCCTATGTGATCTTCCGATGATACGTCCATTTATTGAGTTACCCGCAATGGGGTAACCAAACCTAATACTAGTCGAATCCCAATACATCAAAGGTGAGGCGCAAAGCATTTGAGGGTGTTCCATTGTGCCCCTGTTACTGTGTGTCTATCCTGCAATGAATATATAGAAACTCTTAAATTGAGATAATTTGTGTGTAAATAAGTATTTAAAAATATATATTGATGGGTTTGGTAAATCTGACCCAAGAAAAAGTCCAGATGAAGTAAAGTAAGGTCCAATAAAATTCAAACCAAAGAGAGCCCAGTGGTCCAATGATTCCAAGCCCAAAAAGCAAGCCCTTGTGCCTCTCACAAGTTACCTGTTTGTCATTATCCGCAAAGATCGTTTAAACAGGTGGTTTAATTAGTAGTTATTCAACCGTCCCTACTCCTCTATAAGTATCCCTTTATTCTCACGGAAAAAGGGAGGGGGGAGAAAGTTCGACCACCATCCAACCCCGAAGGAGAATTCACGAAGAAGAGAAAAGGATTTGGACCATGAATCATTCTAGAAACCCTCTCTCCTACCAAGTGGCCTAATACTAGTAAAAGCTATCTAGGAGACTCTCCATACTATGACCGGCCATTCCTCCATAGCATTTCTAAGACAACCCTTTGTGGGTGCATTCCAAAGTTGCCTCTCTACTAGGCGCATTTCTAAGCCGTCCTCTGCGGGCGCACCTCTAACCCATCCACTAGTTGGGCGTACCCAAATGCTTAATCCACCATACATGTATCCTCCATGCAACTTTATATACTCTTAGAAAGATATCTGATTTGAATGTCGGAGGGTTTACGGTGGGAGTAACTCCCGCCATCCTCTAACATCTTATTTTCGGTTGTATTGCGTAGGGTTCAAGTTCGAGGTTATGGAGATCAGATCTGCATCAGATCAATCAGCACGAAGATCTGATTCACAACCCTCAATCCGTAGAACAACCCGAATTCTTGATACGTAACATATATATATATATATAGTTTTAAATTTTTTGTAATATTAAAAATAATAAAATATTTGTATTATTTAAATATATATATATATATAACCATTTACTTGTTTTTAATGAATTTTGTACATAAAAAATTTGGACGGCTAAATAAAATGATGTTCCATTGTCCTCTATCGCCATGAAGTGCATCAATACGAGGCGCACCCCGCGTGGTCATGAACTAAACTATGTCAGCCAAACCTTGATGGATTATTTACCCGCGATGTTTGAATTGCGCAACTTTGATTAACTAGCCAGATCACGTTTGGAAATAATGCGGCAAGGAAGAGATACTTTATTTTGTTCCAATCTGCGGGCATATATATATATATATATATATTGTCCATTGTACCAATCGTCAATCGTCATCTATGATGAAAATTCTATATGAGCGCTAATTGATACATTAAAAATATGTTGTTGCCTTTTTTTCATGAAATGTGAGTAATTAGCAACCCTGCATACAAGAGTCCGGAAAAATGTGAAAAAAATTAAAAAGGGTAAATTATTGAAGTTTAAAATGCATATCTCTAGATAAAAATAGCAGTTGATATTAATATTGGCGAGGTTTTCCGAGTGTAAAACTAATATCAACATATGAATTGGCTGTATATAATTGAAAGAGTTTAAAGATTGATATTATGGTGGCCAATTAATTTTCTCATGTGCAATATGAAAGTCTTTAAAATATTTGGGGATACTGCAACGATACACAAAATGTGAAGGGTCAAGTGAACATGAGTAGAAAATTCAAGTAGTCAAATAAAATTGGCATATGATTTTTAAGTTCTAAAGAATTGAAATTTAATTTCAGTTTCGTTGTTCGTGGTAGGTAGCAAAATTATTATTAGTCCACTTTGATCCCTTAGTAAAGGATTTGCCCTCCAACCAAAGAAAACACCACCGTCAATGTTGAACATATTTGGCATTTAATGTTATTATATGATAGAGATGCCAATAGCAAGTTGGCCTACAAAAAGAAACAATGACCCAAATCTAACAGCAGCCCATTTTTACTTGGGACGGTCAACAATGTCATTGACCGAAAAAGTAGTAAGTGGGTTGGCAGTGGCCCAAGGTCAACGACGGCCCATCTATGCCCAGGACAATCAACGCTACCATTGACCAGAGAAGTAACAAGTAAGCCGGTAGCGGCCCAAGATGAACGTGACCCGTGTCTAAATCGGCCCACACATCCCTTTCCAAGCCTCAATGGTCATCTGCCTTAATTCTTCGTATCTCCAAGGAAGGTAATCTCCACTGTAACAGCAACCTCCCAAAATCAGAGCACATCCTAGGAGGAAAACGTGCGAATTTGCTTGCAATCTATAGAAAACCCTAACGATTACCATACTCAGAAGGAAAGGAATCCACCTTCCTGACTGTTACAGCCAAGAACGGCGCTCATGCCCACACAAGAAAGGCAACGATCCTCATAGAAGGCGGGTATCTTGCCTCGCAGAGTAAGGAAGGCAGTCAAGGGACATGGTTATAAAAGGCCATGAAGATTCACTCCATAGGCACTCTTTTTCTTGCCTACCAAACACCCTCTAGCAAACTAAAACTCATGGAAGCTCTCTGCATTCTCGAGCTTCCCAGTGCTCTCTCTCTTTCTATTATTAGTTCCCTGCAAGCTCAATACTTAGAGAAACTACTTTCTACAAGCATCCATGACCAAAGTCACTCTCTCCACGAGTGCACCTCCCACCATTATTCTCAAACCCCACACTCCAAGTATCCATCTTTGTATTCTCTACATTCACCTTCTTATTCTCATAAGACCGCTTACTAATTTGAGCATCGGAGTATTTTCGGTAAGACCAAATCTCGTCATTACTTGACCTTGTATTTTAAGTTGTAGTGTGCAAGATCCGAAACTTAGTGGATGGAAATCGAAATTTGATGGGCAACTCGAACCGAACCTATTTAAAACTTGGATTCAGGATGTATTATTGGTGCCGTCTGTGAAAACGCTGATTAAAAGCAGATCAATTACATCCTTAAAATCAGCATCATCAAGCAAAATGATGAACATTAGGGCTCACATTAGCGTTCCCGCTAGAGAGGCTGTCTTTCCCGACCATGACCACTCAACTGGTGATTAGGTCGGAGGGCAGCCTGCACCATTTTTCCTGAACTTAGCAGAGTATGTGAACAATATGTCCCAAATGCTCTAAATACTCTGTACACGCTAAGGCAAGAAGAAGCAGAGGGCTCAACCCTCCTCGATTCCCATTTCAATCTCCAGGCAAAGAGGCCAAAGGAAGAAGAAGCTGACCAAGAAGGCTTCGAGGTTGGGCAACTCTCGCACTCCAGAGGCCTTAACGCCCGGAGCCGTCCAAGGCTTGAAAGACACTTGGGCCGTGGGAATCCAGATGAGAGTCCCGAAAGAGGAAATCCCCGGTACTCCTGGGACGAGCAAGGGCCTCACACTTAGGAGGGAGCCCTTCGGATCATTTGATCCATTAGCAGCAGCAGTCGGCTGGCTACATGCCGCGCCGCAAAAAGAACTGAGTTGAGAACATATATCAACTCCAAGAGATTTGAGAACTCCTCCCGAGTGGAGGAGAAGATCGAAAAGATCTAGAATCACATGTTCAAGGACGACGATGAGCACGCCGCCAATTTAGAGAGATCTCCCTTCACCACTGAGATCCTAACTCAACCAATGTCGGCGAAGTTCAAAATTCTAACACTGAATTTCTATGATGGGAGCGCTAATCTCATGAACCACCTAGATCACTTTTGCACCCATCTGAATTTCTAGGAACTAGAGGAGGTGACAATGTGCCGATATTTTTCACTCACTTTGAAGGGAGACTCCCGGATCTGGTTCCATCGACTCCATTCGAACTCAATCCAGTGTTTTTGGGACCTCATCGATCTCTTCTTGGCCAAATACGCTTCCAGTCACCGAGAAGAGAAACAGTTATGACACCTCTCCCACATCAAGAAGAGACAGGGTGAGAACCAGAGGAAGTTCCTGGAGCGGTTAGCGACGAAAGCTCGAAGAATCCCCAAGCTCATCGAAAAGATGAAGCTTGGCAACTTCATCTCTACGTTAGGGTCGAGCAACTTCTTCAAGCACCTGACTCACAAAAAACCAAAGACTTGTCGGAAAGTGGAGGTCATCACCAAAGTATACGTAGCCGTTGAAGAGGCCAACAAGACAAAGCATCCAGAGAGGACCGACCAGCCTTGCTCCTTCCCGGCTGAGGGAAAAAGGAAAAAACGGTGGCGGCGACAATTCCCACAGGAAGCAACTCAGGATTGGAGTACTAGACTGAAAGAAGTACAGGCTTGTTAATTTGACTCCACTAAACGACACATGGGCCAACGTCCTCATATAGATCCGTAGAAAAAAGTTCATTAAGTGGCCAAAGTTGCTAAAGAACATGGAGGGAGGAAATCCAGCGAAATATGATAATTTTCATCGATCTCCGGAGCACACCACGAAAGAATGCAAGATGCTCTAGTGGGTGATTGAGGAGCTAATTCGGAGGGGCCATCTCACCAGGTTATTGAGGAACCCTGGACAGAATTCCGGCACCACAGGCGGAGAGGGTCAGATTCGCCCCAGCCACGGAGCCGAATCGCAATTGGAGTGATCAATATGATAAACGACCAGTCACCCAAAACCAACCAAGCAGATCACAAAGAGAGGCAAGTTGGACGCAAGAAGCAAAGAGTGGAGGAAAATGTCATTTGTTTTAGTGATAACGATATGGCACGTGTAATTTTCTCACATACTGATCCCCTTATTATATTTGTACTCGTTTTAGATAGTATTGTGAACTACCAACTGAAATAAGTGTTCGTCGATAATAGAAGTTCCAAAGTTTTGCTCTACCTCGATGCGTTCTTTAAGTTAGCACTAAAAAATAATCAACTAAAACAGGCTGAAGAACCACTGTACGGCCTAGATAATAAACCAGTTGTCTAAGGGATAATACAATTAGAGATCACCCGGGGCACGTACCCCAGAACGGTAAGTCACATACTCATTTTTTTGGTTGTTGACCTACCCTCCACATATAGCACTATCTTAGGCCAGCCATGTATAGCAGCGTTCAGAGCTATCATTTTAATACTGCATTTAAAAATAAAATTTCAATAGCATACGGTATTTGTGAAGTGTTGGGCGACCAAGTGACGAGACGGACGTGTTACATGTCATAGATAGCCCCAGTCAGTACCAAAAGGCCTGCGGGGATGTTAGACCATTGAGACGAAGCGACCCTGCAGCAGGTGTAGTTCGGCGAAGCCATTGACCACATACCACTGAATCAGGAGGACCCAGAGAGATGTGTACAAATAGGGGCTCACTCGCTGGACACCTACGTGATGAGCTGATAGTGTTCTTAAGGTAGAACGCGGATATCTTCGCGTGCATGCCTGTTGACATGCTAGGAATTCCGGCTAGAGTAATGGTCCACAAATTGGGTCTCAATCTCGCCCGTAAGCCTGTCAGGTAGAAGTGGAGGAACCACTCCGTTGAGAAGTTCGTAACCATTCGGGAAAATGTGAAGAAACTACTAGATGTCGGGTTTATTAGAGAAGTCTGATACCCGGATTGACTTTCCAACATTATTCTGGTGAAGAAAAGGATCGAAAAATGGTGGATGTGCATCGACTTCATCGACGTCAATAAGGCCTACCTAAATAATTGCTTCCCTTTCCCCATGATTGACTTGCTGGTAGACTCAACTTCTGATCACGAGTTATTGAGTTTCATGGATGTATACTTGGGTTACAGCCAGATCAAGATGAGCTCAGAGGATGAGGAGCACACTTCGTTTATGACCGATCGAGGCATCTATTGCTATAATGTCATACCTTTCGGTCTAAAGAACGTAGGTAGTACTTATCAAAGACTCATGAACAAAATATTCGAGAAGCAAATCGGTTGTAATATGGAGGTGTATATAGACAACATGCTCGTCAAGAATAAGACCACCAGTGACCATATTTGCAATTTGGTTGAATCTTTTAATGTACTCTGTATGCACCAGATGAAGTTAAATCCATTAAAGTATATCTTCGGAGTGTCCTTAGGAAAGTTCTTGGATTTTATCGTCTCTCAGTGGGGGATCAAAGCGAACTCAGAGAAGATCAAGACCCTTACAGATATGTCTCCACCACTGAGTGTCACGGATATCCAAAGGCTGACCGAAAGACTGGCGGCACTATCCGACTTCTTAGAAAAGTCGGGAGATAAGTATCAGCATTTTTTCAAGGCTTTGATGAGGATGAAGGTGAATTGTTTTCAGTGGACGGTAGAGTACCAGGCTGCCTTTGATGAGCTAAAATAATACATGCCTTGTCCACAGTTGCTGACGTCACCAGAAGATGGAGAAGAGCTGTATCTTTACTTGACAATATTAGAGGTGGGTCTTAACTCTATTCTTATATGCTAGGATTCTGACGCATAGTGCACGATCTACTATGTGAGAAAAACGTTGACTGACGCAGAGACACGCTACCCACGCGCTAAGAAGCTCGCTCTAGCACTCATCTTCTCAGGTCGGAAATTGAGACCCTATTCCATGCTTATCGCATGGTTGTCCTGACTGACCAGCCACTGAAGGGCATTCTTCAGAAACCCGATATTTTTAGACAGTTGGTTAAGTGGGTCATCGAGTTAGGAGTGTTCGATATCAAATTTCAACCTAGGCCAACTATCAAGGGACAAGCCTTGGCCGACTTTATCATCGAGACTACAACCCCAATCATTAATGAGCACCACGCTGAGGATGTAGATAACTGCCCAGAAGAGTCAGAATGGGTTCTCAACATGGACGGTTCATCTACCAACTAAGGCAACGGTGCCGGAGTGGTCCTAAGAACCTTGGACGGATTTGAGGTGAAATACTTCCTTAAACTCGATTTTTCGGCCACCAACGATATTGCTGAGTACGAAACCTTATTAGCTTGATTACAACTATCCAAAGAGTGCTCAACTAAATGACTAACCGTCTACAGCGATTCAGATTTAGTCGTTAACCAGATCAATGGGAGCTTTAAGGCGCACAAGCTTCTCTTGACTAAATACCTGGCTAAGGTGAAGGACATGATCTGGAGATTTAATGAACTAAACCTGGTCCACGTTCCCAAAACTAAAAATTGGAAGGCCGACTAGCTCACTAGAGCAGCGATGAGCGAAAATTCAGAACAGTACTTGGGGGATATAAGAAAAGTTTAGAGCATTCCCAACATAAAGGAACAGGAAGCGATGCAACGATGAAAATTGAATGATGCCGTACTGGAGGTATCTGACGGACAGAACACTATCGGAGAACGCAGATGAGCCTAAGCGGATAAAAAAGATGGCCAGTTGGTACACTATAGTTGATGGAAGGCTATATCGTCGAGGATACTCGACTCCGTACCTTTGGTATCTTACCCCTAAAACGGCTGACTATGCCTTAAGCGAAGTCCACCTCGGGATATGTGGATCACACATTGGCGACATGAACCTAGCATTCAAAGTTATACGTTAGAGATATTACTGGCCAACAATGAGGAAGGATGTCTTGGAGTTTATGATGAAGTGTGAGAATTATTAATTCCACGGCAATTTTCACCACCAGCCACCTGCAGAGTTGAGATTCCTCCAAACTCTTTGGCCTTGCGCACAATGGAGGCTTGATATTCTTGGCCCATTTACTATCGTGATCGGGCAGAGGAAGTTAATTATCACGGGCACAAACTACTTCACAAATGGGTTGAAGCTCTTCGCTGGCCAAGATCACTGAGCATAATACACTAAAATTCGTCCGCCAGAGTATAGTGAACAGATTTGGTATTCCTGATGTCATCGTAATTAACAACAAAATCTAATTTTTAGAAAAATGCTTCACCAAGTATTGCGCCAATTTGGAAATCAGATTGGTCCACATTTCAATAGCGTACCCTCAGGAAAACGAACAGGTTAAAGTCACTAACCGCATACTACTCCAAGCTCTAAAGACCAAGCTTGAGGATGTAGGGCGCTCCTGGGTCGACGAACTACCCTCCGTGCTATGGTCATACCAAACGACTCCCAAGAAATCAACTCATGAGATACCCTTCAGCCTCTACTATAAGACTGAGACTGTAATACCGGTTGAGATCATGTTTCCAAGTCTTAGGGTCGAAGCCTTCAATCCACTTGGCAACTCCCAAAGAATCGGGGAACACCTAAATTTGTTGAAGGAAGCCTGCGACACAGCCAGGATGCGAACAATTGCCTACCAACAATGAATCGCTTGTTATTACAATAAGAAAGTAAAAAACGTGACAATTCAAAATTGGATACTTGGTCTTACGAAGTATAGAGGTTACTAGCAAAACAGCCAATCGAAAAAAGCCTTTTCCGAATTGGAAAGGCCCATTCCTTGTCTCAATCATTCTGCGAAATGGAGCATACAAACTTCGGATCCAAAGTGGTAGGTTAGTCCCGTAGACGTGGAATGCGGTCCACCTGAAGCGCTACTACCAATGAAGACCTAGGCAGGTTATCTGTGTGATGTAAAGCATGCCTGTAACATACCTTGCGATTAATAAAATATGTTTCTTTTCCCTTTTCATCTACGTATGTACTCTGTTTCTTTCCTTTCTTTTGTTTCCATATGAATGCTTGCGTGCAGGTTGCGTGAAAATATATGACCTAGACTACTATTAAGTCGAACAGGTTTTCACTTGCTCGTAATTTAACCCTTGTTATCCAAATAACCTATAAACGGTCGAATTAAACCTTAGTCATTCAAACGACCCGTGAGCGGTCGAATTAAACCTTGATCATGCAAGCGGCCCATGAGCGATCAAATCAAACCATGATCAACCAAGCAACCTACAAGTGGTTGAATTAAACATTAGTCATCTAAGCGGCCCATAAGTAGTTGAATTAAACTTAAGTTCAAGTGGCCCATTCGCAGTCTAATACTAAACCTTAGGGGGTATAAACGGCATGCGTGACAACCTCCTCCGGTAGGAGAGAGCACAGTCAGTCTACTATGGTCGACAAATCGGGGTAAAGTGCTCTGACTGAAGGCTATAACATGGGCACGCGACACACAATATGAAACCTCGACTCATTAAACAAAAGCGCACTGGAGAATAAAAACGGCTTGATACAAAATTAAGACTCACCCTGATATTTCCTCGAGGACTTTGGTCCATCTAAAAGTGCAACACACGTCTTCGAACAGCTGGATTGCGACGATTATTGTTACGAGATGGCCGGCCATCCTACACGGAGTGCAAAAGGCTAGCCGGCCGACGCAAAGAGAAAACAACTAAAAGAAAAGCCGGGTAAAGTCAGGGGATTCGACACGTCAGCAAAATTAGGTTTTTATTAATAATAATTCATTTACAAGTACAATGAAGAAGAAAGAGTACAAGAATCCCAACTAAGGAGTAGAGCTCCGAGAAGGACATGAGAGAGGCCCCTGCACGCTTCAAGAAAAGTCAGTCAGGTCCTCACGCCACTGTGCACCACGGTTCGAGGGGTTGAGAATGCCAGTAGGAAAATCAGGATCCACAATCTCAACAATCCGGCAAGAAATGCTGACGCCTTCCCAAAGCCTGGCCCACAGCACCTAAGTGATCTCCTTAGGGAGCAAACGGATGGATAGTTTGTTCTCTAACGAGGCTATCTTCCCCCAAAGCTCACCCGTGAGCCCTCCGTCTGAGCATCCCTCTCTTCCAGTCTCACAAACTATGCCCTCAGCTTTGACAACTTTGACCGGAGGGTAGCCTTCTCCTCTTGGTGCTTCTGAACCTGAGCACTTAATTAATTCAGTGACTCCCTTAGCTGGAGAATCTCTTCTTCCTTGTCTTCGATCACGCCTCTTGTTGGCCACAGTCCTTTCATCACTACGCCAACAATTTTCTCTTACTGTAAGAAATAAAAGGAAGTTAGGCTACAACAGTGAAGAAAAGAAGAAAAGAAGGACTCATAAGAAATTACTGGGAACATTTTTTGTTGCCTCCTTGTTGATGGGCCTTGCGACCCTAGGCCTGGTTGCGGGAGACTTGAAGTGGTAGCCTCTTGAGTCCGCTCCATTGAAGCCTCACCAGTGGAGACTTGGAGACTTGGAGTAGTGGTTTCTTGTGCTAGCTCCACAATGATGTCAACCGCCTTAGCAAGTTCTCCGGTGACTAACTCCTACAGCTCTACATGCAGCTCGATGACTGGCTCCAATCTGGCGGCTTCAAGCAAAGGCTCCACTGGTGCAGCTTGCGCTGCGAAGTCTCCCGGTAGCGATGGCTCAGGGACAGCACCTCCCATGGCAGCTCGCTCGATGGCCACAAAGTCCTCCATAGAAGCCTCAACCCCGAGCGCTGTCCCGACTCCTACAAGTTGGCCGACCATTCCAGAGCCTGGCTCTGTAGAAGATGAGCAAGAAGGCTCTGTTGGCGCAGCTCTCTTCTTCCTTGGACTGCTAGGGGAATCGTCGATTGTGAGAGCACGAGCCTTCCTCTTAGGTTGCAAAACTGCCAACAGAGCCTTAAACTTTTGGACTGGTGAGGGGAGACCTCAACAAGCTCTCCTGGCCTCCGCTTTGGATATCAGGTGATTCTCCTGAACTCAAAGAGATGCCCCTTCATCAACTGCAGTAGGGGTTCCATAGCTTCCACCTCTTTCTTGGTGGGCCTCTCGGTGAGGTCATCAGGAACCTTGCCCCAATCTCGAGACAAGGGACAACTGTTAGCAACGGGAACAAAGAAGAATTGGTCTTTTCAGTTCTTGATCAACTTGTAGATAACGTTGCTAATACGAAGCTCCTATAAAATTAGGGAGATCTAGTCACCACTCTGGGTGAACCGGAACATGACCCTGACGACTTCAACTGTCTGCAACCGTGAATGGTGGCGGAAGAAAATACACAACGAACAAAGATATCACACGACATTCGCGTGGAGTCATACAATAGGAACGCTAAATGCCGTAAGGATACGGAGCAGCTCCTCTGGGACTAGAAGGTGAAGCTCACTCTGCAGGTGAGCCTCGTATACTATGATGTTGACGGCCGGAGGAGAGCAAGCCCTATCCTACTAGTTGGGTATTGAAAATACAATATGAGATGGGATATTGAACTCAATGTACAGCTCCCTCACTTTGCCGGCGGAGATGACTGATCGAATCTTAGAAACAGAAGGAGCCATGGAAGCAATACATCGAAAGAGATGAAGCTTATAATTTTTCTTGGGAAGGGATATTAAACTGACGTGTACTACTTTTATAAGCCATTACCGTCGAAGTAAATAAGCATATCTAAAAGGCGCGGCAATCATAATGGACACGTGTCGATTCCGAAGAGGGCACAGTCAAATTAAATTTTTTGGCAAATTAATTACAATGATTGCAAATTTACTACATGACCACATGCGGTAGAGTGTTGCAGCGGCTCTACAAACCTTTCGATTGTCTGTACAGTGGCATAACGAAATAATGCATCGATCTCAATCCACACCATTCTCCGGATTCAAGTGCAATAGTCAACGAATACAGTCAACATTTTTCCTAACTCAATCCTCCGAATTCTGACGTTACAGTCAACGAATCCGATAAACATTCTTCCCAACTTAGTTCTTCGAATTCTGACATTGCGGTCAATAAATCCGGTCAACGTTCTCTCCAACATAGTTCTTTAAATTCCGATGTTGCGATCAACGAATCTAATCAATATTCCTCCGAGCTCAGTTCTCCGGATTTTGACGGTACGGTCAACAAATCTGATCAACATCTCTTTCGGCTCAATTCTCTGGATTCTGATGGTGCGGTTAACGAATCTGGTCAACATCCTTTTCGGATCAGATCTCTGGATTCTAATTGGGGCAGTCAACGAATCCTATCAACACTCTCTCCCATTCAGTTCTCCGGATTCAGACAATGTGGTCAATGAATTCAGTCAACGTTCTTTTCAGCTCCATTCACCGGATTCAAGCGCAATGGTCAATAGACTCAAACAACATGATCAACGGACCCGGAGTAAAAAATAAAAATGCACAGAGATGAGAGATGAAGACCAAGAGCCACTGCTAGTTTCCTCATCAAACTGTCTCTTACATGCTACATAGCCAGACACATCCCATCGAAAACTTGTCGGAGGCGGGGTCTTAGAACCACCAGTATGGGAGGCTAGTTATGGGGACACTAGTAGCAGACCGACCCACAAAGGAGGAAATAACCCAAATCTAATAGCGGCCCATTTTATGCCTAGAATGGTTAACGCTGCCATTGACCGGAGAAGTGGCAAGTTGGCCGGCAGCCACCTAGGATGAACGCAACTCATATCTAAATCGGCCCACACTACCCTTTCTAATCCTCAATGATCGCCTGCCCTAGTTCTTTACATCTTCAAGAAAGGCAATCTCTACTGTAACGGTAACCTCACAAAATTAGAGCACATCCCAGGAGGAAGATGTGTGAATCTGCATGCAATTTATAGAAAATCCTAACGGTTACCATACTCAGAAGGAAGGGGATCCACCTTCCTGACCGTTACAGCCAGGAATGGCGCTCACCCCCATGTAGGAAAGGTAATGATCCTCACAGAAGGCGGATATCTTATCTCGTTGTGTAAGGAAGGCAGCCGAGGGCCATGACTAGAAAAGACCATAGAGATTCACTCCATAGGCACACTTTATCTTACCTACCAAACGCAATTTAGCAAATTAAAGCTCATGGAAGCTCTCTACGCTCTTGAGCTTTCCAGCACACACTCTCTCTGTTACTAGTTCCCTGCGAATTTAGTACTTAGAGAAACTGCTTTCCACAAACATCCATGGCCAAAGCTACTCTCACCACGAGTGCACCTCCCACCATTATTCTCAAACCCCACACTCCAAGTATTCATCTTTACATTCTTTGCATTCACCTTTTTATTCTCAGAAGGCTACTTACTGATTTGAGCATCAGAATATTTTCAGTGGAACCAAATTTTACTATCATCCGACCTCGTGTTTTAAGTTGTGGTATGCAGATCCGAAGCTCAGTGGATAGAGACCAGAATTCAATGAACAACTCGACCCGAACCTGTTCGAAATTTGAATTCAAGATGCATCACTATTAAAATTTATTTTTATATAAATTAAATAATATAATATTTATGTATACAACATTTGCTACTCATCCTAATTTCTTATTCCTAGATAATTTCGGTTTATTTAGAAAATCAGTATTTCTTAACTGGCAATCAATACATGGTTTTGGTGAGGATGCTCTTGGTCAATGAAATACTTATTAATCCAAGGAAGGGAGAAATTAATCAAATGTGGCACAACTCAGAAGAGTTTTAATTCAAAACCCTTATAGTCATGTTTTTAAATATTATACGGATCCATGGATATAGGTAAAAAATATGCAAGTAATTTCAACAAGCAAGCCTTTTCAAAACATAAACTTATGACACATATATCAAATTTGAATTTCAATTTGAAAGATTTCAAAATGGGCTCATGAATCTTTTAACCTGAATTCTACATACCATAAATCAAAGTAAGAGTTTAAATTGATGGGTATACTATAAATGGGCTGGCCCAATAGTCAAAGGCGGCCCAAATCTGCTGTTAGACAGTCAACGTTGGCCCAACAGGAA
This sequence comes from Nepenthes gracilis, assembly GCA_033239525.1. Lineage (NCBI taxonomy): Eukaryota > Viridiplantae > Streptophyta > Magnoliopsida > Caryophyllales > Nepenthaceae > Nepenthes > Nepenthes gracilis. Next base: position 8,111,307 of record BSYO01000031.1, read on the forward strand.
ATGATGGCTGAATTCCTAGAAGTCCCAAACACGCATCAGACGGTCAACGCCAACGTTGACCGATTGAGGCACAGGTAGGCGGCCTACTCGCGCTCAGGACGGTCAACCTGTACGTAGACCAGAATCACTGTAGTAACAGACCAAGAATAAAAAGGCTTTTCACGGGCCTAGCTCACTTGGGCCCACGCTCCAACAGGCGGTTACTAACGGCACTTTCCCCAACTCTGCACCTTCCATAATTTCAATCAGCTCCAAAAAATGACGTTGACAAGATCGACACCTTTCCCATAAGGAAGGCGCCAGATCTTGTTAATTCCTACCAAGTGGAGCCTTCTAACGGTAATATACTCGAAAGGAAGGCATAAAATTTGGAAAGTCGCTACCCGCCAGAGAAGGAAACAATCTCAGCTAATTAGGCAACGCGTGCCTTCCTCACAGGGGAGGCCGCCTAAACATGGCGCAGGGGATCACGCCTTCCAACCCAGAAAGATCACCCGGCCGCTATTAAAAAGAGCCTTAGGTTCCTCACTCAAGACACGCGAACAACCACTCACATCACACCTGCTACTGTGCTTTCAACTATGCATCCCTGAACGATTTCATACTCTCTCTCTGTGAAGCTTCCTAACAGGCTGAGAGAAAGAACATAAATTAAAGGCATACAGGCGCTCTTCTTATTGACAGACGCCTACTGCCTTCACCTACCATACAGGCGTTCTTTCATCTGGAAACCCACACACTCTCATAGTCACCTTCTCAATTCTCATTTTCAGTTACCTTTCCAGATTTTGAAGGCTATTTATTGACTTGAGCGTCGGAGTATTTTTGATGGGATAACTTTTCGTCGACACACTGATCTCCTATTCATTTTAGTGGTGAGCAGGATCCAAACTCAGTGAACGGAGTCGAAACCAGACAAGCAGATTAGCCCGAATCTATTCGAAATTCGAATCCAAGGATGCATGATTGGCGCCGTCTGTAGGAGGCGCTTACAAAAAGGCAACCACAATCCCTCACAACGCTCTCTTTTCACTGCCAGACTCATCTGCAATGGTAAATACGTGAGCCCAAGCTAGTGGTTCCGCTAGAGACGCCACTTCTCCCGACCAGGATCATGCTACTGGTACCCTGGTCAACAGGACGACAGGCGGGGTGCTTGCGCCTTTCTTTCAACGACTGATGGAGCAGATGCAGACCAACAACCGTTTACTCCAAATACTCTACTCTCAATAAGAGCTGCCACAGTAGGGGGCTTCACTAGCAATCGTCCTTACGCCAGCACTAGAAAAGGTGGCCAGAGGAAAAAGAAACCAGCAAGAAGGCCCAAAAGGCTGACAAATAATCAAATCCCAGCCTCGCGCGCTTCAAGCCAGAACAGGCCTGAAGAGCGCTTCGGGAGCATAACGCCTGGAGAAAGTCCGGAAAGAAGAAATCCCCGATACTCTAGAGCAAAAAATAAAAACTCAGTCTAGAAGCGAGCCTCCAGGACCGTCAGGTCCATTGGAGGCAGTAGCCGACCGGTTACTAGATCCTCCGGGGACAAAACAGAGTTGAGGGCTTACCTCAACTCTAAGAGATCTACCAACGCTGCTCACGCAGATCCACGGGTGGAGAAAATTTGAAACCGCATGTTCAAGGACGATGAGCACGCTGTTGACCTTCACAAATCTCCTTTCATAGTGGGGATCCTAAATCGTTCACTGCCCACCAAATTCAAGATGCATTTCCTTGACTCATACGATGGGAGCAGTGATCCAGTTGACCATCTGGATCACTTTCACACCCATCTAAGTCTACAAGGGTTGGAAGACTCAGTAATATGTCGCTAGTTCCCACTCACGCTAAAGGGAGATGCTTACATCTGGTTTCATCACCTCCCTTCAGGCACCATCAACAGCTTCCAGGAGCTCACAGATTTCTTCTTGGCTTAGTATACCTTGAGCCCACGGGAAGAGAAATAGCCGTGGTACCTCTCCCACATCAAGTAGAAGTTAAGAGAGAACCCACGAAGATTTTTGGACCGTTTTGTGGCAGAGGCCAGGCGGATTCCCTGGATCACGAAAGAGATGAAACTAGGTAGTTTCATCTTCGCGCTGACCTATGGGGACTTCTTCAAGCACCTGGCTCACAAGAATCCCCAGACCTTCCGGGAGGCAAAGTCAATCACCCGGACCTATGCAGCGGTAGAGGAGGCCAACGAAACAAAATGTCTAGAATGGGTAGATTAGCCTCGCTCATTCCCTAGAGAGGGAAAAAGAAAATACAGCGGCAGTGATCACTCCTGTCGGAAGCAGCACAGAATCGGGCCACCAAAACGCAGAGATTACGGGCCCACCAGCGTTACACTCCTGACGGACACACGCTCAAATGTCCTTATGAAGATCCGCGAAAAAAAAATTCCTAAAGTGGCCAAAACCACTGAAGAAGAACACCAGGAACAAGTCAAAGTATTGCGATTTACGTCATTCTGCTGAACATTCTACTGAAGATTGCAAGATATTGCAGAGGGAGATTGAGGAGCTGATTCGCAGGGGCCACCTCACCAAGTTTGTCAAGGGCCCTGGGCAGAGTTTTGGAGCAGCTGGCGGAGAAGAGCAGGAGCCATCTCCTCCCCGAAACCGGGTTGCGGCAGGGATGATTAAGATGGTCACCACCCGACTTGCCCAGCTGACGTCAAGGAGTAGCAGACTGAAAGGAAGAAGTAGAGCACGACAGACAACACAATTAGCTTCAATGATGATGATTTGACTCATGTAATGTCCCCCCATACTGACCCCCTTGTTGTATTCATGCTCATTTCATATGGTAGTGTCGACTTCTAGTTGAAGCGAGTATTTATTGATAATGGTAGTCCAAAGAACTTACTTTACTTGGATGCATTCTTTAAACTAGGCTTAAAAAAGAACCAATTAAAACCTGCCGAGGGCCCATTGTATGGTCTTGACAACGAGCCAGTGCGTGTCCAAGGGACAATCCAACTAGAGATCACTTTGGGCACATATCCAAAAACAGCGAATCGAATACTCACCTTTTTGGTTGTCGATTAGCCCTTTATTTATAATGCTATACTAGGCAGACCGTACTTAACAGCATTTGGGGCAGTCACCTTGATCCCACACCTCAAGATGAAGTTCTCAACGCCTTACGGTGTAGGAGAGGTGTTAGGCGACCAAGTTATTGGGCGAACATGTTACATATCTCAAATTACAACTAGCGGTAGCACTAGAACGGTTGGAAAACTCGATCATCGAGATGAGACAACCCTACAGTAAGTGCAATCCGGTGAAACTACAGATCTAGTCCCACTAAACCCGAAGGAACCGAAAAGGTGTGTACAGATCAGCGGCTCACTCACTGGAACACTACGTGATGAATTAATTGCGTTCCTGCGACGGAAAGCTGATATTTTTGCGTGGATTCCAGCAGGCGGTTAGCAACGGCTCTTTCCCCAACTCTATGGTTTCCATAATTCCAACTAGCTCCAAAAAAGGACGCTGATAAGATCGGTGCCTTTCCCATAAGGAAGGCGCCAGATCTTGTCAATTCCTACCAAGTGGAGCCTTCTAACAGTAATATACTCGAAAGGAAGGCAGGAAATTTGGAAAGCTGCTACCCGCCAGAGAAGGAAACAATCTCAGCTAATTAGGCAACGCGTGCCTCCTCACAAGGAAGGCCGCCTGAAATGGCGCACGGGATCACGCCTTCCAACCCAGGAAGATCACCCGGCCGCCATTAAAAAGAGCCCTAGGGTCTTCCCTCAAGACACACAAACAACCACTCACACAACACTTGCTACTGTGCTCTCAACTATGCATCCCTGAACGATTTCATACTCTCTCTCTGCGAAGCTTCCTAACAGGCTGAGGGAAAGAACACAAATTAAAGGCATACAGGTGCTCTTCTTATTAACAGACGCCTACTGCCTTCGCCTACCATACAGACGCTCTTTCATCTGGAAACCCACACATTGTCATACTCACCTTCTCAATTCTCGTTTTCAGTTACCTTTCCAGATTTCGAAGGCTATTTATTGACTTGAGCGTCGGAATGTTTTCGGTAGGACAACTTTCCACCAACACACTGACCTCCTGTTCGTTTTAGTGGTGTGCAGGATCCAAACTCAGTAAACGGAGCCGGAACCAGACAAGTGGATCGGTCCGAATCTGTTCGAAGTTCGGATCCAAAGACGCATTATAAATATTCGGGATTAACTTTTTAATTTATCATTCAATGTCCAAAATAATAAACTACTATTCAAATTAGAATAATTGATGTTAAAAGAGAATGAAATATATTTAAATGGTACTGCTTCGTGTCATATAATTTGTTTAGAGGAAAAAGTAGTTGGCAGTCTAGCTTTTCCATATGCACGTTCAACTATTGGAGCACATGTATTCGACTCATTATTTGATATATATTTTGAGGATTAAGGGATTATAAAATATTTATAAGATGCCCTTTTGAATGGTGAACTCCCAAGGGGTGTAGAATACTGGAAAGAAGCCCTTACAGTAAGATGGCCTTTTGAATTGTAAGACATTCATAAGATGACCTTTGAATAGTAAGACGTGATGCCAGCGCCAACCCATAATCAAGCCATCAAACATCACGTCATTAATGAACAAACGGTTGGAGTTTGATAACCAGATTCACACACAATCTGGTTGTAGTGGAAAACTCGAACTCCCTTTGACCGTCAGTCACCAAGAATGTGAGTACAAGAAAGATAAGAATACACAATGATTTTTAACGTGAAAAACCCTTTTCAATCAAGGAAAAAATCATATGACAAACTCTGAATAAACTTTTACTATGTAAAATCTGTTACAAACAACTCCAGAGACAAAAGAAGAAAAACAATTTCCAGAATAACGAAACTCTCGTTTCTTCTTTTTCTCTCTATTTTTCTTCTCTCATTCATCTCACTGGTGGTACTCTCTACTTACTAATTTTACAAGTATAGTGGTGAATGGCGACCGGTGAGGGCTCCCTCCGCACTTAGCTTTGCTCCGTTCCATCCTTCATTCTACACATGGTTCAACCACACGCCGTTCACGCATATCTTCTTCCGAAGCACCTAGTGTGCTTTTATAATGACGCTGGCCCCAAATTTCATTTGCTCACCTGACTTGATCTTATAGATGATTTGTCACACCAATTTTATAATTTTCTATGCCTTCACCAGTTTCTATGCTTCCCCAGATGGCGCATGCTTTACATAAACGGTGCATACTTTTCATAAACAGCGCATGCTTTGCATAAACAACACATGCTTTGCATAAACAGTGCATGTTCTGTAAAGACAGCTCACTAACTCTGAAAGTTAACTGCTTGTTCTGAAAAGCCTGCCTTCTACTCCTTAGAGCCTGGTGCCCACTTTACGAAGTCATTTACTAGTTTTGCCAAGTCAACTTCTCTAAACTAACATTGCCTGATCACCCTTTAGCATTGTCCTCATCTCAGCTTGGTCGGCCGTCCTCCCTGGTCGACTTCTTTTCTCAGATGGCCAGCCTCCCTTACCGGCTCATTGCTGCCTGACGTGGGAAGAGCTTTCAATGGAAGTGGCATGGTTGATAGCATTTTCAAGAGAGCTCTAGAGACTTAATGCCAAATTTATACTTCACCTACTTGTGCAATGGCTATCTCACTTGGACGCCGAGGTTACATGGAAAGCGACAACGACATTTCACTACGACTTCTCATTCTTCAAGACAAGGTTCTCTTGATGAGGAGGGTAATGTTATGGTTTTAGGGCTCCTCAACGGTTCTTCGAATATGCGCCAGCAGCAGTCCCCAACTACACGGAAGAATGATTCTGTTAGGATGTTAATTTGGTTTTACACACGTGTACTGTTCTGTTAATTTTTTTGGTAAATTTGTATTCTTGAGTTGTTAGGTTGTTATTATTGTTGGCCATTGATTCTGTTGGACCACGTATGCTTTGTATATATATATAGCCCATTCTGTGCTGGGCAGAAGCAGAATATAGGTATGTTTTTCCCTTCTCTTCTTTGCTCTCCCTCATCTTTGTCTTTTTCTTTCTCTCTTTCTCACCTTGGTCTCGTTTTCCCCTAACGCTCCCTTTCTCTCATTTTCTCTCGATCTCTCTCAAACTCTCTCACTCTCATGCTCTTTGTTTCCCCTCTTTTTCCTATCTCCTCTGCCAGAACTCCCCTCTCCTCATCCATCTCACCTTCTTGCCATCGATTACCACAATACAGCCATGAAACACATATTGTTAGGTTCTACTTATTACTCATTGTTATTTATCGCTCTATTTTGTTAAAACATTTCATGGTAACTTATAAAGCTGAGAAGGGTCTTCTCAACTTATTGTCGGTAGCTCTTTTTAATACCATTTCGTGTAAGTTGTAGGTCTTACAGCAGTGTATTTAATCGAAAGTTCACTAGAACAAGGTGAGTTGTTATGGTTATTTCATCATTTTACCTTCCTTATATACCTAAATAAAGATAAATATTAGAAAATAAATAGTAGATATTATATAAAATCACACAATACTTGATGTAAATCTCTACTTTCTATTATTTAACTTCTAATTTGTCTCTTGGTTATATATGAGAGCCTAAATAGTAGCGAGAGTATTATAACATCACTCTAGAACAAGATCCAGACTTTTTGTATAGCCAGGTGAGATTGCCATCATTCTTTACTCCATATACATCTATGCAAATTCATGCATTTTATTGCTATTGATTTTATTGGATGATTTTCCATCTTTATTTTAATTACAAACCCTTACACATCTTAGTAATCTCAAAGCCATTAATTATTCTTTAGAGACTTTCAGAGAATTTATACTTAAGATGTTCTAACCTAAGGAAGAATCTAATTAAATAATATAGCTAATTTGATGGCAAAATTACCTTCTCCAAAGACAAGAATAAATCTTCCATTAGAGAAGATTCCAAATAACATTCTACTCTTTATTCATAAGAAAATTTTAAATATACTTCCAGAGCCTTCAAGAAAAAGAAACATTTGAATAAGTTTCATAATCGATTTGCAACAAGCCGAGAAAATATTCCTCAACAATGATAATCTTTGGATTTTTATTAAATAAATAATTGATAATTTCACAGAAGAAATTTTATAATTGCTATTGAAAAAAGAAAAATCAAGACAACAATTAGTCAAGGTAACGATATATCCCTAGACGTGAGGCGATGGAACACAGACTCGGAGGTCACCCCTGCATTGCTTCCCGACAAATAACCTGGTATAGTTTTAAGATTGTATATCATTAGAAGAGAATTCTTATACACAATAGAATTGTGCAGAGTATTGTGAAATATTTTATAAAATTTTGAAAAAAGTACAGATATTGACCATTATAAAATGTCTAAATATACTAAACATAAGAATGTAGTAAAGGATTATGAAAAAAAAAAGGCATCTAGGAGGAATAATTTAGAAGACATCTAAAAATTAAATTATAGATATTCATATGAGATGATATTAGCCATTGGTTAAATTATAAAAAATGTGATTTTGTATATATTTTGTATATTTTTTTTATTTGTTTTTGAGTCATTTAGCTTAAGCTTAAGCATGTGGGGTTAAAGTGACTTTGTAGCTCTAATGGTAGTGGTATTGCTAATTGCTGTGTAAGTATGTAAGTTAGGAGTGTCATCTTATAATATATTGAAAAAAAAATTGAGCTTCTTATTTTATTAAACTAATAATAAAATAATGAATAAGTTGTATATAAACCATTTATAAGTGAAACTAAATTTGGTATTTTTATAATGTTTTTAAAATTATTTTAATTTTTTGATTATTTTGCAATATCATATATTAATTTTCCAAAATATTAATTATGTTATTTACTATTTACAAGTGGGGAATATTTATTTTTAAATAGGTAATTGTGATTTATATTTAATTTTAATTAATTTTTAATTTTTTTAAAGTTGTTAAATTATAATTATTTATATAAAAATAAATAATTTAGATTGAAAAAATAAATTTTCTCTGTTTAAAAGATGAAGTTGCTTTGATCGGGTTTGTGAAAACCAGCTGCCGTACGATGCAAAGTTAAAAATAAAAAATGAAAAAATAAAAAACTTCGGCAAGTAGTTTTAGCTCATCTCTCTCTCTGTCTCTCTCTCTCTCTCTCTGAGTTGAACAAAGTAGATCGCGTCCTCTCCATCTCTTTGTCTCTGTCTCCGTCGTTTGAATCCCTGGATATCTGGTTTTGTGGGGGAAACTTCTCCAGAATCAGATCGTCAATCCTCAGGAGCTCTCTCTCCAATTCAACACGTATCCGCTCTATGATCTTCAGTATTTCACGTTAACCTTCCAGGAATTCATCTAATTTCAGCTCCTTCTAACCATGAACGACCTTCTATCGGTACTTAAACTTTTCTGATTCCAATCTCTTGTCAGTTTTTCTTCGTTTGAGTTTGATCTTGTCCATTATACGTAATTGATCTGGTTTTTTGGTTCTTATTTCGCATTATTTCTTTTCGCCCTGCTTTGTTGTTTACTCTTCGTTTCTGGGTGGTGGATTTACTGAATTGTTTCTTATCAAAATAAATCAGTGGCATTGAGTTTGTATTGCATGCCTGCTAAGTTCTGCATCAAGATATTTTGAGATTCACGCGAATCAGCTTGTCTACAGAGACACGAATGACAGGATATCAACGTTTTTCCCCTTCCTATGATTGTTTAGTGAAATTGGGGATATTACTCGAGTCTGGGTTGTTATGTTGGTTTACTGACGAATGCCCTGTATAGATGAGTCATGATTAAATTGTTGTTTCTCTTTCCTGACTGGAGTGATCTTGGTGCACCATGCATGTTGTTTGATAACTATTTATTCTATATTGTTAGGCTTCTGTGCTTTTCTATGTATATTTCCAAATACATAATTTTTGGCTGCCTGAGGTAAAATGAAAAAATAAAAGTAATACTGTGTCTGTAATTGATAACTATTTATTCTATATTGTTAGGCTTCTGTGCTTTTCTATGTATATTTCCAAATAAATAATTTTGGGCTGCCTGAAATAAAATGAAAAAATAAAAGTAATAATGTGTCTGTAATGGAATGCATATATTTTAATTTATTTATGCAGTGAGGATGCAAATTATTTTGTGCAATAGCGAGATCTTATGTTTGTCAAAATTACTACTTTGATTGGAAATTGTTTTGCTATGCCCCTTCAGAATGCCACCCATCTTAGAAATAGTGATCTGCATTCTATGCGGGTGTGCGCATAGAAAACAGTGCAGGTAACATGGATAATAGAATATTATGATATTGCATTTAAAATGTCATACCTTGAAAATTATGCATTCCATCTTCGTAGTAATTTTGCATGGGTTTAAGCAAATGAGGAGAAAATTATCAGACGAAAGGGCTCTTTTTTAATTGTTGCAGAAGAGGGCAGAATGGTTGCATATTGCTATGCGCTTGGTTGAAAGGTAAAGGGAGCATTTAGGTGGAAAAAAGCAGCAGATGTTTGTGGGCAGCTGGTAGATTTTGTTTCTTGTAGATCTTTTCCAAAATTTTTTTAGAATAGTGAAGTAGCCAAAAGTTAAGTCCTTTAATTTTCACTTCAACTACTTGAATGGGTGGTTAAAAAGCTCTAAATTGCAGCTACACGTACTTAAAAAACTTATTTTATCTTCTAGATGCCGTAGGTTGTTTTTTTTTCAATATTTCTGTTTGGCCCTCTGTAAGCTTATGGAATAGGGAAGTTGTTTTAAATGCCATGCCGAGTAGGTGTTGAAAGCACTCACTTCATTATTTCAGATTCATTTAAATGATTGTGATAACAATCATATTCACATGTTCCATCTACTACAACGACAAGAGACACTGTAAACCCCTTCATACACAAAAGGCTGCAAATATAACAAGCTGATAACTAGGAACAAGCACACACCACTTACTTGCATACCCAGATATCACCACCTAAGAAGCATTGACACTGGAATATATTTTCCTTTTTGATTTTGCATGCTTCACCACGTTGAGCAATATTATAATTTTCAAAAAAACTGGGTTGATAATATTAACTAAAGAAAATTGAAACCCTTTGGTAATTTAGAAACCTATCCCGTCATTGTCGCCTTCTTTATTATGTAAGGTGTGTTATAACACAACTCATTTATATTAGTTCACTTGTATACCTTGGACGAAAATATTGATATCGATATCTAACTTGGCCATGTTGCAAATTTCTTTCCATAATCATATTAAAATTGAGATAAATAATAAAATTTAACCACATTTAATCATATTTTATATATTTCAAACGTTTTAAACAAGCTTTGCTCATTGAATCAACATTGTAATATTAAACTATATACTTACAAATATGAAAATGATAAAATAAAATCAAAATGAATTGTCATTTACTACTAAATAACATACATGCAAGTTATAAATAATAAAAAAATTAAGAGCAAATGATATAATTATAATTTTGTATCTTTTGCATAGTATAGCCAAGTTTGCAATTAAACAAACTTATTTTCGAATTACATAGTCTACAGCCACTCGGTAAAGAATAATACTAGTTGTGGAATTGTTTGATATTCAATCAAGTCAATACTAGCAAGTAATAAGCAAAATACGATTACATTAATGGAAATTAAAGTTGTGCAAAATGCTTTGATATCACAACCATGTCGATCTTTGACCTAGAGCATATCCATTGTCTTCATTGGTTTGATCATTGGACGATTAATTTGGATAGTATCCTTCTTAGAATTGGAATTGGTCATTAAACAAATATCCATACATTCTATCAAACTCATTATTGACGGTACTTTTTGAATGTTCTTGGCTAGACTTTTGTTGTGGTGAAAATCGAGTTGGGGCCTGCTGTGCTCCATAAATAGCTAGCTTTCTAGGATAATGGTAATAGGGAGGAGAAGGATGTCTATACCCATAAGTCAAGAAATTCTAGGGTTTGGTGTGGTGATTAGTTTTGTGTATTTAAACTACCACATGGAGAATTCTAAAATCCCAAAACTACCAAAACTATCTATCGCCCATTGAGATGATGACTCCAGCTGCTTGGACATCTTTCCCTCTTCTTCAATAAGTTTGTGTTGGCTCCTATGGTGATTCTATGCCCATCTCATCCTCTGGTAGGGCAGCCCAAGAATGGTCTTTGAGACATGAAAAGAAGATGCCCAATTGATTCATCAATTGGTAGTATAGGGTCATCATCACCATAGCTCTTATCATGACCTTGAATATCAACTCCATCACCACCTCCTCCACCTCCACCTCCACCTCCATCTCCACTCCTTGCATCATCATTGCCTCAACTTTGCTTATTTGGAAAAGTAGAGCTATCATCATGTTGCCCTTTTCTGGGCTCTATAGTAGCAACATCTATCCTGCCACCACCTTTTTCATCTCCTTTAAATTCTATAGTGAGCCACTCTGAATTATCTTATCTATTGAGAAGTGGTCTTTCCCACTTCTCCAACCATGAACCCAAGGGATTATTTTTCTCAAATGTATAATATAAGTTTGTCAGATTAAATTGATATTCTAGTTTAGCTTGGATTTTTTGTATGACATTTTGTATTTTTAAACTTAAGTTATAGTGGGCATAGACTAATTTATTGAATTTCTGATAGTTTACTCTATCCATTGTTTTTGTGTTGTATAAGTCTTAAAATACTCAAATTTCTTTCTCACTTGGAGGAAAAGGTGGCTTGATTTAGAACCTAGCCAACAATCCTTTGTAGCTCGAGAGTAAAAGATCTACAACGAGTCCACCATTCAATTCTATCAAGCCATTAACCAATATTAGAATTAGTAAATCTCAAATATAAAAATATTATAATCAATTGACAAAACAGTAAACTAAATTTCTACTGACCTAGATTGTCACAAACTAATGAAATAACGGCTCTTTGTGTAAGTTATGTTCCAATAGAATCTTGCTTACCATGAAATAGTGACAACTAAAAAATACTGAGGAAATTGTTAATACTCAATAGTATAATGAATACACTACATAGTTAGTAGCTACATATTGTTATATACTTGATTTATTGCTTTGGTTTGATTAATCAAATCATGTTCTAACATTTGGATGACTTTTTTTACCCCATCCATCACCTCAAAATGGCTAGAAAGCTTTCCACCATATTAATGTAAGATATTTAAATAATATTTTAACAATAATAATATTAACAATTAAATTAACACATATTGGTAACTAATTAAAGAAAGGACTAGTAATGACATTAATGATATAAATAAAAAATATAATTGAACAATAATATTTTTAAATTAAATTTCGTTACATACTTATTACGTGCAAATTATGATGTAACTGGAAATTGCACCTCTGGTCAATTATCTACTAAATGTTTGCAGAAGAATGATAACCTTTCTTTATGGCCATCTTTGCTTGGTCCATGGCTTCATAAATGAACCTCATTGTTGGTTTCGCATCACTGTTAATCAATCTGGGCACTTTAATCTGGGGTTCTTATATTTTAATTATTTTTTTGGACCTTTTCTAGAATTTTTTTCCTAAAATAATCTTCTTCACCTTGTGTGGCAAACTCGATTTTGCTTTCCCAAATCTGGAAAGACTTATAATCATCTGATTTGAATATGTTTCTCATGTCCTCTTTGTGGTAAATAGACTTCATGACAAGAAAGTTTGTGGCAAAATGTGTGATGGTAGGGCGCAGCAATTTCCAGCCATTAGTAAATATCTTCATGTAATTAATAAGCCATATCTAGATGTAGTTTTGCTCATTGTTTTCTTTGCCTCAATTAGGACATTTTCTACACACTGCTTTTTCACTAAATCCTCTAGAATAAGGTCTCGATAATGTGCTGCATAATTAGTCCTGCATAAGGAGTTGCGTAGATACTCTCATTACTCGCTTGTTGTTGGAAAAAACTGATCAACTCGATCCTCTCCAATCTTATTGACTACTTGTTCAATCAGTTTGATGTAGTATTATTTGTTTCTACTATGGACATTAGTGGCATCAATGTGCTTATGGAAAATTATTTCTCGAGGGCTATACACTAAGAAATTAATCAGGTGTTTGTGTAATATCTGTTTATTCATAGTACATAATAGTAACACTCAGCTCATCAAAAATAGTGCTAAATATATCAATCAACTAATTGCATCAATTGCCTATATTCGTCTTCTTGATGAATATTTATAAGCTCATAAGAGTAGGGCCCTCAGTTCCTATGCTAGGCTTGAACGCTATGTCTTAGGCTGTTAAAAGGGGTTATTGTCATCAACATTTTGTGGAATGTTACTCCACCATTAAAAATGACCAATAGCATGTCCTAGCCTTTTCTGCAAGCCTTTATTGATGACTCTTATATTTGGTTATTTAGAAGACATACTCTTGTGCATAGTTGGGTCAATATCCGCCAAATGAGCATATGTGCCCTTGGGGTTAATTTACTATCTTCACTGCTAGCTGCATATGGATCCTGCTCTTAGGCAATAATCGATTGTTGCAACCTTTGTCTTCGACCAGTAATAGCCCTCGCTGCACCACTACTGCCATCTTCCTCAAAATGAGATGACTAGGTTCTGAATTTTTGTCTCTCTTCCCATATATTTTGGCTCCTGATGCTCTCTTGTCGAGCCACTTCAAACTATACGTCCTCATCATCCCCTAAATCCACAATGCTGCTAAGCGGCCCACCTAAGTCAAAGCCACCCATTGCATCAGGCTTGATCTTGCTACCTATAATATCCTCATGCAAGTTCTTCTAAATTCTCTTTTTCTATGCTCTTTGCTTCTTTTGTTCATTTAGATGTTTTTACCTGAGTTGCCTAACCTCTTCCAAAAACATGGCTCTATGGAACACCATTCTCCCCAACATCACAAGTAGAATGCTAAGCAGGGATGGAAAGGAAGCGGGCTTTGCAACAAAAGTGAAGCAAGCCACCTAATTGCCTCTCTCTATAAAGCCCTATTAATCAATCTCTCAACCTGTTGGCGCTGGTAGCATTTTTTTTTCAACTGGCTTCAAAGTGTTAGTTATAGTGCGTTAACGTCCCTATAGAGTAAGGCTCTTTTGTATAGTTACACTCTACGAGCCATGTCTTTCTTCTAACAACTAAGGAAACCTGTCCATTAAAGAAAAGGAAGGAGGAGATCAGACAGTGCAAGAATGCTCAATTTCATAATGCACATTAGAAAGGAGTGTTTTCTTGTGAGCCTATTAGTGAGTTGGATGGTGTTGGGTTGCCTCTTCCATGAAAGAAAAAATACATGTTAGTATACTGACATTTCCCTTGCTTTACATGGTTCAAATTTTTTTTACCCTAGTGATCTATCTATTAATTATTTTATCATAAAATTTATATTTTAATTTATTTCTATCTTTGGGTATAGGATTACAAAACCGCCACCCTACATCACCCCCATAATATCCTCTTGCTTCACCACTGCTACTTCCATCCCTGCCTTTGATGTTGATATTCTGAAATGTCTATAGAAAATTTAAAAAATCATAAATTTAGAAACAAAAAAAAAAAAAAATCATATATGAAAGTTTCAAACTCAACAATTAACAATAATAAAATTTATAATCAATTATAAAATTACTAATTAGCAATTAGTTACATAATTTGACCAAATTGTCAAACATGAAAATCTGAAAATAAAATTCCTAAATAGATATTGAATTACCTAACTAAATTTCGCAATAAATTTCCTAACTAACTATTTAAAATCTAAAAATAAGTTTTTGAAAAAATCAAAAAAATATTAAGAGCCTTAAATATAAATAAAAAAATACTAAATTTTATGAGCAACTAATATTACCCATAATATTATAACTTTATTTAACAAAGAGTCTTCAAAAAATAATTTGAAAAAAATATATTTTTTCCAAAAAAATTAAAAAAAATAAATTTTAGCATTCATTGAATTAACATGAAAATATACAAATTAAAATTTTTTACCACATATATATGAATTTTTGGTATAAAATTGAGTAGATTTTTTGTCCAGGAAATTCTAAAAATATTATTTAGAGCCACAAATATAAATAAAATGTGCTAAAAATTTATGAACAACTAATATTACCCATAACATTATAACTTTATCTAACAAAGAGTCCTAAAAATGATTTTTAAAATAATTATTTTTCCCAAAAAATTGACAAAAAAATATCATTCAACATAAAAATATATAAATCAAACCTTTATAATATAGATCTATGATTTCTGGGTATAATTTTGAGTACATCTTCAAAATTTACTGCATATGTAATTTTAGGGTTTTCAAAGTGTAGACTTATATATCAGTTTTAGGCCTGAAAATTGTAAGATATTTGTTAGAAATACTCTATATAAACTAAATCAAGTAACAAACAATAAGAGAAATGAATCTAAAATAATAATTTTTACCTTTTTTCATCTCAAGAAATTGTGCAAATAATCTGAAATTTACTATAAAATATGAGAATTTGAAAGATGAGAAATGTTTAGAATTATAGGATTTAGGCATATGTTTGAGTATTTTGTGTTTGATTTGAAGAAAAAAAGTTGAGAGAATTTTGAAGAGGAAGAAGAACGCGCCCTTTCTTTCTCCTTTGTTGAGCTCTTTGGCATTTGTTGGAGTGAAGGCAGAGAGGACTATTTGTGTTAAGGTATGCTGATATATCATGATATGTTGTTAATACAGTGACATATCACGATATTTTATCAGTATCGCAATTTCGTGAATACTGTCCAATACCAAGATATATTGGCTAATACATAACGTATCAGCTGATATTTTCTACCATTCTATGAATTTTTTTTGGATGATGAATAAGTAAATATACATTTTCTTATTGATTATTTAGTATGAATTAGTGGTGTTGATCTATTATCAAATCTATAAATAAACTATGAAATTTAGTTAATGTTTCCTCAATTTACAAAAAATAACGTGTTGGCATCGGTGTTGTGTCTATCTGTGTTGATTGTTGGTGTTCGTGCTTCTTAGATTACCACACATTTTATAATTGAATAAACTATGAAAGGAGGAATAGGTATTTTAAATAAAAATAAAATTCTCAAATTACGTGAAAACCAGAGTTTAATAAATTGCCCAACATAGTAGGGCTAATTATATCCTTGTATTCCAGTAGATTTGTTTGGTTATCAAAGTTTTCATTTTTTGTTACCTTGAATTTTTTTTTTTTTTTACATTGTATCATGTTTTTTCAGATCACTAGACTGCTTAAAAGTTTAGTAGATATATAAGTTGAAATTAACATGAAGTGATTTTTTTTTTCTCAGGATCATCAAGTTGTTGGGGCTGGAATTTTCAAAATTTATTCTCTCAGAATAAGCAACCTTTTGCAAATTTCACCACATATAGCTTGTTGATTTAAAATGAAATGACTCCAACATTTGGTTTATGCTTATTATTTAATATTAATCCTCTAAAACCTTATTATTTCTAGTGATCTAAGAAGCACGATGAAATATAAGAAAATTGAAGCTAACAAAATCTTTAAGACTTTGATATCTACATGAGCTAATAGAATCGTAGAAATATGAGAACCCCCTTTTTTGTTGGGCAGTTGTTTAAGCTCCTGGTTTTGCTAAATTTGATGAAGCACAGCTGCACAATTAAGTGCATGGGCCAATGAAATCCTACCTAATGGTTTAGGTATTCCATATATGACATTAAATGGTGAAGACTTGAAGTAGTTATTGTAGCTAAAATGAATCAAGCATGTCTAACATGGAAAGGAATTTGTTTTAGCTTGATGATTTATATGCATCTTTCCTTTTTATTTTATATCATAGAATCATGTTACTATTGCATATATGAGTAGATATATTATAAGCAACTAGGCAATCTAGAGAATCTGGAGCTTGCTGTTTCAGCTGTGAGTTTTTTCTTTTCATGCATAACTTTTGTCTATCAAATCTAAGGGGAGTTTTAATGTCTTTGGAGTGTCCCAAGATGAGGTGCATCAGACAAATAAAATCAAGTGTTAATATTTCTTAGCAATTAAATGGCTTTGCTTTGTGGCCTCTGTTTTTTTTGCTTTGTGAGTATCTGTCTCACATGTTTGTTTTTCTATGTGCACGTTCTGTATAGGTAGGATATGCAATGTCCCTTGCTATTGTAGAATATGGCACTCATAAATATAACTGCTATTTGGCATGCTTTCTGAACAACTTCTGTATTCCATAAGCTAAACAATCTTTGGTTTGTGGAAGATGAAAAAGCTTTTAAAGTAATTTTGATTGAATCATCAGTTTGAGTTTTGTGACCTCTTTATTCTAGTAGTTGAAGTTGGCAATTACAGAACTTTTATCTTTTCTATTGTTTGTGATCTAGGACATCCCCACAGTGGAATGTGGTAGGCTGATTGCTTGGATGCCAAAACACAGTGAATGACGAATTTTAGGGACTGACAAATTGAATGTGATGAACATAACTGGTTACTATATGGGTTATTTTCGTTTAAATCTGCTTTTTTTTTTTTCCTCAGTAAGGATTATTTGATGAAAAGTTCTATGGTTGACATTGATAGGTAAGAGTAATATACATAGATAATTACTAAATGATGAAGAAAAGGAGGAAGAGAGAAAAAAATTGTCTCAAGGTTTATATTGGATTTTCTGGAGTGTCTGGGGAAAAATGATTGCAAAAGTTCACAAATTTTTTGCATCATTATCTTTGTATCTAGATTGGTAGTAAAATTTGAATCCTGATTTTGTATTGACACCTTCTCCAAGAATAAATGAGATCTAGACAGGTAGTAAATGACAAACATTGGTTCTTTGTCTAAATATGCTTCATTGAGAGTTCTATTCCATTAACAAGAAAAGCATTCTCTGATTACAAGTTAATCACATCCCATCAAATCCTGTAATTATGACCCTATTATAGTCATCCTTAATTATTGTCGATACGCAAGTAGAGAGAGGAAAATGAGAGAGAACCCACTTAATAGGGTTTGTCAATTCACACTTATATAGAGTTATTTGCATACATTGTAAATTACTAAGCTACCCTTATAAGGAATACACCACAAGGATATCCTCAAGCAAATTTCTCTTATATTTTAACTGAATATTCTCGTTATATTTCTAATACTTTCCTTTAAGTTGTAGCATAGATATTGATCATACTTGGCTTCTTACAAATATACTTAACACAAATATTAGAAAGACACTTGCTAAAAATATCGGCTATCTCCTAGCATAGGATCACAAAACTGCCATCCCACATCACCCTCATAATCTCCTCCTGCTCTTGCCCAACCATGAGGTCCACTACTCCCTCACTGCCTCCTTTCTTTGATGTTAATATTTTAAAATATTTGCAGGAACTTTAAAAACTTGAATTTAGAAAAAAAATGGAGAAAACAATGAACTTGAATCAACAGTCTGTCAGTTAACAATAATAAAATTTGACATTGAGAACAATTAATTACTCAGTTTGATCAAATCTTAAAAACAATTTTTTTCCAAAAGAAAAAATATTTTATTTCCATAAATACAAAATCCAAAAAAAAAAAAAAAATTCTGGATAAATAATTCATGTTCATAAAAAATTAAGGAAAAAAGGAACATCTATCAAGTATCAACAATTAACAATAGTGAAATTTTGCAATCAATTGTAATTACTACTTACATAATACGAAGCACACATAATCTTTAGAACAAATATTTTCTTCCAAATAAGTTTCCTAACCGGATAGTAAATTCTAAAAATAATTTTCTTCGAGAACAATTCTGAAAAAAAAAAAATTGCCTTAAACATAAATAAAAGATAATTAAGTTCATGACAACTAATTATGCATCATAACTTTATCTATTCAACAGTCATAAAAAAGAATTTCAAAATGAAACGTTATTTCCAAAAAAATTGGAAAACACTTTCCACCATTCGGCATAAAAACATGACAATTAAGCTTTATAACATAGATCTATAAATTCTAAGCATAAACTTGAGTAGGTCTTGAAATTTCTCTCTAATGTAATTTTAGGGTTTGAAAGTTTAAGGGTTAGATTTCATTTTTGGGTCCGAAATTTATAAGATATTTATTAGAAATACTATATATAAGTTAAATCAAGTAACAAATAGCAAGAAAAACATATCCAAAACAACAATTTTTCTTTTTCTCTTCTTAAGAAATTTTGCAAATAATCTTAAATTCACTACAAAATTTGAGAATTTGGAAGCTGAGAAATGTTTAAAATTGTAGGATTAAGGTGTATGTATGGGTAATTTGTTAATTTGAAGAAAGAAAATAATGAGAGAATCAGTGAAGAAGAGAAGTTGTGCATATGAAGGAGAAAGATATTAAGTATGCTTTGTGAAGCCTTGAACTGCGAAGAGAGAGGGGCGTGTGTGCATTAAAGTTAAGTGGTATGGGTTTTATAAAAATAGGACCGAATATATTGGCCTCTATCAGTGTATCGGTTAATATATTGCAAATTTGCAATATTTTGCTGGTATCTGGTTTCCTTGGTATTGAGGATTTTGCCGTTGTCAGTCTATATTTACTTCAATGTTGTCGACATTAAAACATAATTTCTAGCGGCCCTTGTTCTCAATTCCAATGTCCACAGCTGTCTACATATTTTTCCAGGTACTCGTATCCGTTACTGTCATAATATTTTCTCTTGAAAATTGTCCATTTTGATAAAAGCAGTGTTTAGGCACCGGCCCCCAAACACGGGATTATTAGGTGTTCTTTAGGAAAGCACAATTTGAAATTCTCACAATTTGAATAAACGTCAATGAATCACAGATCTAGGTACTTGTTAATATATAAATACCAAACATATTTCACACTCGTTCTTTACACACTATGATGGATATCCACTCTCTGCTTTATAAGGAAACTGCCCAGAAAATTGTTCCAAATCCACAGTTAAAGCCATTTGAAAATCTCAGAGTAGGTTGAGAAACTGAATCGCTCAGAACCCTATCTTCTGTGTTGCCTGCGGCTTGCTTTTAGGAGGGTTACTGCCCTCTGCAGCATAAGTCAATGTCTCGCTTGATACCTGCCGTTCGTTTCTGGACACCTGCAACTTGAGCCATCATCTTGCAGTAAACTCATGGTTTGGTGTCCTGTTGAATCTGGAAAAAAGAAAACAGCTTGATAACCAATGTCTCAACAAGCTCTCAGTTTTGTGATCATATGATGTACTTGTATAATTAATTTTGCTCTTAATTCATCTGAAATCTGAAAGATAACTTATACACAAATTAAATCTTCAATTGGTTGTCAGTGGCTGTTTGTATTTGATGCTTTTATGAAATTATGTAGCCTATTTGCCTATTCTTTTTTAATCTGTTTATTTCATAGTTTTTGATAACTTTGGTAGGAATCCTTTGAAATACCTCGTGGTCAAGGTCCCAGTGGTGGTGATATTGAGTTAGGAACAAATGTTGCAAACTCCGGAGAATTGGGCTTGGAAAACTTCTTTAAAAAGGTGACTGCAAATTATTTTATTCTTACAACTTATTTGCTTGAAGAAGAATTACCTTTATTGACTTGTGTTTGACTTTAATATCTTATTCTTATGTGGAATATGATTATCATCCTCTTCCTTCAGGTTCAAGAGATTGAGAAACAATATGATAAGCTGAATAAGCTGCTAAAAAAGCTCCAGGTATGGATTGTCATGATTTTATTTTCACTTGTCTCGTGAGGGTTATGAGTTGGCCAAATTGATGATGAATACTTGGATTTGCCTATAAAAACACACTCCTCATTCTCAAAGGGACACATACACTGGTATTTCTTTAAATTTCTTGGAAATTGTGCATACAGGATGCACATGAGGAGTCAAAAGCTGTTACTAAGGCTGCAGCAATGAAAGGTAATGCTCCTCCTGCTTTTTTGTTTGTGTGGACTTTCACAAGTGATTATGTCAAATATGGATCCACTGTTTTTGTTAGCCTTCCTGAGATGCATATCATGTTCAATAAAAAAGGGCCTAAATCGAGGTTATACTGAGGAGTCTATCTAACTTAAGCAACAGAAAAAAGATTCAAAGTTGCAATTGTTTGTGTTGGATGATAATCATGAGAAAAGTGGGTACGTCTTGTATTACAGGTTCACATTCTCTGGGTTGATGCTCTGATTGCATGAATGGTTTTGCCTTTCACTTTCTTTTGAAGTAACAAAAAAAAAAAAAAAAGAAGTTTTTCTTCAGATTGTGTTTGATCATCGATGAGATAAAAGGACAATTCTCTTATAATTTGACAGCATCATCTCATTTATGATGACATGATCTTTTAACTCTCTTTTGATTGTTATCCCTTAATGTTCGTCAATTTTGACAACATGGTATAGGGTTATGTTGTATTTGGAACCTCGTTTTTTAGAAGCTCCAATTTGCCATACCTTGATGTATTCAAGTAAGCTCTAACTGTATAGACATTATGATCTAAGGGGACAATATTTATTACTTTTTTTCCAACTTATTGGTAGAGACTAGATAGATCTTTTTGGGATTGCAGAAGCGTGCACAAATTTTTTGTTGAGTAGTCGTCTTGAGTGGGCACCATTCAAAGGGGAAAATTTATTAATTCCCCAGCTTCAGTTTCTCCAGGAGATTGTTTGTCTTCCCTGGTGAAGAACTTGTTCTAGAAGTTAGGACAAACAAGTAATAAAGGTATGATAGTTTAAGCTGATTCTTATCTTATCCCCATTAGAAGAAAAAGGTGGAAGGTAAAAGATGAGGGGATGGACAACGGGGTGCTAACACAGCTGTTGACTGTTTATGATCCAGGGAGATTGCCAAAAAAATGTAATTGAAGACCATCACTCTTGGGGATGCTAATCATGAATTAGGGGATGCGAAATACAATGAACATTGATGAAGTTATTTACCAGATAGAGTGTGATGTATATAAAATAAATAAGGGTAACTTGAGAGGGCTGTTGATTTGTTGAATTTGGGAGGCAGATTCATTCATTACTTTTTTGATTGAGTGTAAATCACTCAGGTTCTACTTAATTTGAGTCAAAGATTTGAAAATTTCTCACAAATTTGGAGAATTCTTCCATTTCCATGTTTTCCGGTGACACTTCTTGTTGCTCCTCTTTCCAGTGTCCATCTCAACTTACAACTCATATTCCTTTGCTTCTGTTGCCATCAAAGACAACCACATGGCACCACTTTCCAATATTTTTCAAAAATCAAGTCGGTGCTTTCTCAAATTGGCTCATCTGTATTTGCACTTCAATGACAATTCCAGGTTGTCATTTTCCGTTTGGCCTGATTCCAGTTTTTGGGAGAATTTGCTTCTGTGCCATTTGGCTGAATTTTAATTTGGGGCAACAATTAATAAATTGATTTCAATTAAAAAACATGGTATCAATTTGGTATGAGACCTTCTAGGTGGCCATGCCAATCCGAGGGCGAGGCTGGCGTAACCACATTTCTGACCCTCCTTCGCTGGAGAGGGATATGAGAGATATCAAGATTGAAGAAGTGAGGCAACAAGTGCAGCAATCACAGTAATGCCTAGAGCAATTTAAAGCTCTTGGGCAAACTGGTACATCTCAGGAGGCCACCTCTAGATTGCCCAGCAAAAAACAGGACGTCAACCATTTTGACCAGGAACATGACTTTTTTGTCCAATGATGAGGAACCCATTGATCTCTCTAATAGAAGGAACAATCTCTCTCATCAGGATTCTCACAAATTTAGTAAATTCATAAAGAAGTTGATTGGAATTTACCTCTCAAATTTAATGTGTACTCAGATGATAGATGTGAAATGGAGGTAAGTAAGAGGGTTATACATGATGGTGATTCAAATACACTCGTTCATCAAAGACTGGATCAAGATTATCTTAGCTCCAGTGAAGGTAGTTAAGTGATCCAGGCCTGATGAAGGCACAATTGATGTCTTCCTTACAAAATTTGAGATGAAGTTATTGAAGCAATTCTGGGGACTTGCACTGTGAATGTGTTTGTAGAAGACACCCCATTTCAGCATCCAAAGAAGTTTCAACCATTGTTTCAAGAATTTCATGATGTTATTCTTGAAGACGTGCCTGCATGGCTTCCACTTATGAGAACCATCCATCATCTTTTTGATTTCATTTCTGGGGCTGCCATTCCAAAATAGCCAGTCTACAAAACGAATCCTAAAGAATGTGAGGAGCTCCAAAGGTAAAATGACAAGTATCCAATGGAAGTTGAATTCCAGGAAATTTCTTTAATTCATAATATTGCTCATATTGTTCCTTAACACAGTGTAAATGATGAATTAAACTTGAGGATGAGTTATTTTTTTTCTTCAAGCTGGGGTGTTTGATCTAGGAGAATAGCCAAAAAATGAATATATTCAGTCTTGGGCAATGGAATCATGACTTAGGTGATGTGAAACCCAATGAGCACTGAAGAAATTTTTGAATCAGATGGAGTATGATGTATTTTCAATAAAATAGGGTAAATTTAAATTTTTTTTTAAAAAAATTGTATACTATTAATCGATTTGATGTAATTTGGCGGCAACTTTGATTTAAGTCCTGATCAGTCAGATTTCAACTTCATTTGCGTCGAAGGTTTGATAAATTCTCATGAATTTGGAGAATGCTTCTGTTTCCTCTGTTTGCTGCTGATACATCGTTGTTCCTGTTTCCATTGTCCATTTTGAATTACAACCCCTCTTCCTTCGCTTCTGTTGCCAGGAAAGACAACCACCTGGCACAGCTTTTCAACATGTGGAAAAAATCAAGTTGGTGCTATGGT
The DNA here is from genome assembly GCA_033239525.1 of Nepenthes gracilis. Classification (NCBI taxonomy): domain Eukaryota; kingdom Viridiplantae; phylum Streptophyta; class Magnoliopsida; order Caryophyllales; family Nepenthaceae; genus Nepenthes; species Nepenthes gracilis. The sequence continues at coordinate 8,135,033 of BSYO01000031.1, forward strand.
TTTTGGCCTGGAGATAAATCTGCTATCACTCCTTTGTTCTATTGCGCTTCAGTGGCAATTCCAGATTGACATTTTCTGTTTGGTCTGATTCCAATTACGTGAAGAATATGCTTCTGTACCATTTGGATGAATATTAAATTGAGTCAACAATGCCTAAATTGCCATTAATTTAAAAACCTGGTATCACTTTAGTAGAAGGAAGGTGAAGCTACGTTCTCAGTTTGCAATTTATTACTATCTATAAGTGCATAATTGCCTGTTATATGGCTCTAAGAGTGCACATCCTTTGTTTACAGACCAATGGTCCAGTTTCAGTTCTCATCGATTCTCCCCCTTCCCCATCATACCTGCAAACAAAAGGAAAAAAAAGAGAGTCTGTATTTTCTTTCTCATTTGATTTCTCCCCCTTACCCTATGATAAACTTAGCTAGTATTGACAGTTGGTGTTAATAATCGGGAGATGGACTTGTAATGGCTAATGATCTGTCGGAAAAGTAACTGGTAGAAGATGTTAAAAGCCCCGTCAGCTAAATTAAAAAAATGGCAGGGAAAACTATGAACTTTTCTACCAACAATAGCTGCCGTCATAGGTATTTATAGAGTTAGTTGTCAGTAATATTGTGTTAGACTTGAAAAGTTAACGATTCGCTCGAAAATGATTATATGATTCTTTTAGGAAAAGTTATTAGTGATATTATTTTCCAAATTCCTGAGATATTGTCCCGCAAGGGTTGGCACAGGTGGAGTGCTTGCTTTTTCATAAGAAGGATCAAAGGTTAGACTCCACTTGGCAGCGTGTGAGGTTCTTACCAATTAAAGGAGAATTCTTGAGCATATTTGTTAAGTTTTCTTGAGGTTTTCAATTCTTTCTTCTCTTTAGTTTTTCTCTGTTTGCGCATTTGCATGTTATGTAGCCCTGGTGTCTGACTCCATATGATGTGATTCCACATTGTGTATGTGTTTTACCAACCAAATAGTTGCTATAACAGTGCAGTGATTAATGGACACTGAAATATATGGCCCATTGAGGTGGTTGCTAATATTTGTTTGCACAGAAAAAATGTTTGTTGCTAAGCTATATGTCTATATGATTAGAAACTGCCAATACCATTGTGGAAATTGGAACTTGAGGAGAAATTAATAGGAAATGGGAGGTCTCATTATGGTGAACAAATGATGCTAGCACTAGGCATTGGTAATTTGGGATGTCTATATTACTTACCATTCAACAAGTATTAAGTAATTTTTTGAATCTTTGTATTATTTTGTAAATTGACAATTTATTAGGCATTTGGCGACTCTATAAATCCTTGTATAGGTATTAAATTCAGATAGGGTGGGTGGCAGGTAGTGGGGAGAGTAATGATGAGGTGATGTAATTGCAGGTATGGGGATGGTATGGAATTTTGTACATGCCATGGTTATGACTTCTCGTTGAAAAGTGTTTTGCTTGGTAGGTCCAACCCACCCATCTCGTTTCCAACTTTAATCCACCCTGTTCACCAGATTTTTTTTTCCCCCTTTATATGTAAGCAACAAATCATTAATGGGACACCCAACTATGAAGAGATGTGGAAGCAAATTACCCTAACAAAAAGGTCTACACCCTAAGGAGCAGGATGGTAGATGTTGCTCCATGAGTTAACAGCTTAATGTCCATAAACATCTTGTAAAATGAAGGGAACCCTTTTCAAAATGGGAACTCCCCATATGTAGGTTGCTCAAAATATTTTGCTTTCTGTATCTGCTATGAAATCTCCTATTCTACTCCTTCCAAATGCACCTCTAGATGGTTAGGGGAATTATCTTCCAATCAATAGTTTTGTATCCCTAGTATGATTTTGCAGGGTAAAGTGTCTAATTTGTGCTTAGAGCACGAAGAAAATTTAGCCAAATTAGAGCAAGAATGAAATGCCAAAGCTTTAAGGGCTATTTGAAATATTGGAGTAATGACTGGCTGATTCCTTAAGCAACTGTGAGGAAGGCAAAAGCCTTTGTCCTTTCCAGTCCCCTTCAATAATCTTTTCCTAGTTCCTAGGATGATGTGATGTATGCACGAGTTGGCAGTAGTACCGGCAACGCAGGAAGGAGGCTAAAACAAAGGAGGAGATGGAGGGAGGGGAGATCGGTAGAGGAAAAAAAACAAAGAAATAGAGGGAAAAGATGAAGACGAGGGAGAAAGTATTGGGAAGGGAAAACTACAGAGAGAGTTTGAGGGGCAGAGAGAAGAGTTCGAGAGTGAGAGAGAGTGTGTCAGGAAAAAAAAAGAATAGGGCTCAGGGTGACAGAGAAGCAAATCAGAGAGAGATAGCAGAGAGGAGAGGAAGCAGGAAAATCTCATCCATGTCATTTACTGTAGCAACCAAATACATATATAGCAGTGAGCCAACTAATTCGGTTCCAAACCAACTAAACAAAGTGACTAACCAAATAACTAATTATAACTAAATAATAAACTAATAGTATAATATATTTAACTAATAATTATAATATATTTAACTAATAAACCTGTAATATTGCCCTTCCCATCAAGAGAACCTTGTCCTCAAGGTTGTAGGAGGAAAAACTGTGGAGTGTTGCAATTGTCTCCCATGTAGCTTCAGCGGCCGACTGTAACCCTTTTGGAATTTGAGAATCAAACTCGTCCCTCAATGGAGGGAAGGAGTCCACTTCTGGCAGCATAAACCTCTCACCCGATGCAAAAAACTTGGCCCACAATTTCGTTGAACAAGTGCCCACATGTGGAAAATCAAGTAAAGCCATCTTGGAATTATCAGTTGCAACGTCACCAACATCAAGCTGTTTGAGGGACCCCAAATAAAATTTCACAACACCAGTGAGCTGAAGTGGACCGGTTTGCTTCCACCTAAAGGTTTGGCCGGTTGGGAATGTTGCTTCCTTACTCACCATCATGCCTTGTACTCCAGCGCTCTTCACAACAATATTATAGTTAATTGATGCAAGCTGGGACAAGTTCTTAAAAGAGGAATTACTGGAAGAGTATTTCACCCCAAGATCTGGACCGCTGGAATATGCCAAACTACCGCATTCCTCTCCAGCTTCATCCGATGCATTGCTAAGCAACTCACTGGTACAAGAATCACTACTGGTTTCACTGATTTCATCAAAATTGCTGCCTCCATGGACATGTTCATCTTCGGGACTTCGTATGTGTTGACTCATGAAATAACTTATGCCATGTGCACCTTCTGCTAAAGGTATGAACATAGCCTTTTGTCCTGCCAAAGTGTCCCAATTAATATCCTTGAAGAAAATATGTCCCTTTACCTCTTTGGTCCCAGTTGCTCCTAACCGTTGAGCTGGACTTCCAATGAGCAATGGGTTGATCAAGTTGTATGTGTCATAGCTCATTTCCTCCTGTATCTTGGGCCGGTGTAGACCTTGGTTCATGTTATTATTAAAATTGTGCTGCGGAGAGTCTGCATTAAATGGTAGAATGCCTACTAGCAATTCAAAAGAATCGCACCCACAGACCAGCAATCAGCTGTTGCACCACGTCCCATTCCAAGAAGTATCTCAGAAGCCAAATCATCTGGGGTGCTAATGACAGAAGGCTTTTGGAGCAGTTCTCACTTTGAAGAATGCCAAGTGGCTGAATCCGTTGTGTCAACATCCAGAAAAGCATTGCCGCTGGCTGATGGGCCAAACAAGGCATTGGTGCTGATGATAAGGCCAACCTTGGAGAGCCCATCAAGAATGAACAACAGGTCATCAGGTTTCACGTCTCTGTGCACCACATTTAGGGAATGCAAATACTCCAATGCAAGCACAACTTCTGATACATATACCCGAGCCATATCTTCAGCTAAGCAGCTCAATTTTCTCAGTAGCGAGTAAAGATCTCCTCTATTGAAATACTTCATGGGTAAGTAAAGGTTTTCTTTGCATGCCAATGAATAGAAAAATCTAACCACAAAGGGATTGCGAGTTGTTTGTAAGATATGTTGCTTAGCCTGGATTCTTTCAACTGCATTCTTATAAATCATATCAGCCTTCTTCAAAACCTTTATAGCAAATAAGTTACCGTTTGCTCGTATTCTAGCAAAAAAACTGTGGCCATACGCCCCTCTGCTGGTTGGGTTGATGATTTCATAATCTTCTATTGACGTTTGGTCTTTGGTACATGGATTGATTGGGCTCACTCGTAAGTTACGAACAGGATCATTCTCTACCGACTTGTCTTCATCAGCCAGATGTTCTAACTCCACTAATTTATCTTCTATTTGTACGCAAAGATGTACATACCTTTTCTGTAAGGACTCCTCTATGAGTCTTCCAAATGTCTCAACGACATTTGGCACAATCATATGCTCTAACGCACAGTACCCATGATTGTTTACACCGGCAACTGAGTAGGCAATATAGACCAGTTTTTTTATTCGACTGGCATCCACCTTTTGCTCCACCCATTTTTCCATACTGAAGGCGTTTTGTATCGTCACAGGCTTCCACATGAGGAGCACACGGCTCGAAGGTCCTATCATGGGGTGTACCGGCTGCTTGGACAGCGGCCGACTGTGAAAATTGGGGCGTCCAGAACCAACCGTGCTGTCGTTGGAAAGCCGAACGGAATTGCCGATGTTGAAGACGGGTGATACAAGTGGTAGTAACGGCAAGGTTTGAGCAAGTTGGGAGAACATATCAGAGATTGAAGTCGTGAACGATGATATAGGTGGACGGTCCGGGAGAGTTGTGGATGGTTCGGGAGAGTTGTGGAAGACACTGTTTGTCGTTCGATGAGGGTTAGTGAGCGTCGGCTTAGAGGAGGGGTATTTAGGCAAAACTGAGTTAGCATTAGTGGTTGACTGGGTAAGTGGTTCCTCTCCCAATTTCTCCATTCCAGTGGCTCCAAGTAATGACACAGGCGTCAATAATAAGGATTCATGACAAGTCGCTGTTTCATCATATAAAGTTGGAGGAAAAATGAAGGAAGAAGGAGATCTCAGTGGTACCTCTAAGGTGTGTACTGGGTGTTTGGACAACGGTAGACGGTGGAGGTGCGAGCATCCAGCATCAGCGGTTCTGTCAATTGAAAAAGGAACGGAAGTAATGACTTGAGTTGCTTGTGGTTGTACGAATGCAGCGAAGGAAGGAATTCCAGGTTGAGGAAGGTGAAGAGGAAGAGCGATTGTGGCCGCTGGTGGTGATGGTAACTTGCCGGGTGAGGCTTGGGTTGGGATTTGAGGTTGTGGTTGTGAAAGCAATGGTGGAGGGTAAGCAGTTGCAGATGGAGAAGCCGCTAATGGTAAAGGAGTCGGCGGCCATGAAATAGTTTGTCTGCTCTATTTTCGTTCGATCCGGTTGAGCGATTGAAGGATTTCATCAAGGGAGTTTTGGATTTGTAATTAGGTGGAAGCTTGGGCAACAATGGCGGCTGAGTGTTGTTGGACGGTCACCTGTATCTCCTTTGACTCCATCGACAGCGTTGCGATGGAAGTATCGAGTGCGTCGAGTGCTTGTGCTTCAGTTGCGAGCGCCATTTTTTCTGCCGGTCTCAATGAAAGCACCTATGACGCGTGCACGAGTCGGCAGTGGCACCGACAACGCAAGAAAGAGGCTAAAACAGAGGAGGAGATGGAGGGAGGGGAGATCGGCAGAGGAAAAAAACAGAGGAATAGAAGGAAAAGATGAAGACAAGGGGGAAAGTATTGGGAAGGGAAAACTGCAGAGAGAGTCTGAGGGGCAGAGAGAAGAGTTCGAGAGGGAGAGAGAGTGTGTCAGGAAAAAAAAGAATAGGGCTCAGAGTGACAGATAAGAAAATCAGAGAGAGATAGCAAAGAAGAGAGGAAGCAGGAAAATCTCATCCATGTCATTTACAGTAGCAACCAAATACATATATAGCAGTGAGCCAACTAATTCGGTTCCAAACCAACTAAATAACGTGACTAACCAAATAACTAATTATAACTAAATAATAAACTAATAGTATAATATATTTAACTAATAACTATAATATATTTAACTCATAACTATAATATATTTGACTAATAAGCCTATAACATCATGTCATGAGGAAAACTTCTCTTTGGATTGGATTTTAGTTTCTCAACTTCCCTTGTTGAGGAATATCGGCTTCTTGTTCTTCATCAAGGTTGCATAGTAACTTTTGATTTTGAAATTGCTTGAAGCATATGTGAGCCATTTAGGTGAGTTGTCCTCCTAATAATATGGCATCAATGCTATAAATCATATTTAATGCAGAAAATGGGGGAAAGTAGGGGAAGGGAAGCGAAGGAGAAGAAATTTGGAGAAGGGAAAGAAACAGGAAGAAGAGGAATGAAGATAGGGAAGGGGAAAATGTAGGAGGAGAAGGAGAAGAAATTCGGAGAAGAGGAAGAAATAGGAGGAGGAATAGAGAGAAGAGAAGTAGAGAGATCAATAGAGAGAAGATAATCACAATCACTCAATTTTATTTAATTCATTAATCATCCTCAAATAATAGAGTTTAGAGTCCTTATATAGAGAAACCCGAATTCTAGGATAATTTAAAAATAAACATAATTACCTAACTAAATATGGTATAATTTTTTAAAATAAAAATTTACAAATAAAATAAAATAAAATCTTTTCTAATTAAATAAAATCAAATTTCTTTTAATTTGAAATATTTTTGATATCTACATTAATTCTCCTCGAGTGGTTGGGACTCGATCTTGTTGAGTAAAACTTCTGTAGTCAATTCCCCAACCACAAGTTGAGTGGCTGTGCGTTCCTCTACCAAAGTTGGTAGACACATGTGAGTGCGGGCCGAAGTTTGACTAAGCCACCAGTGTCTCCGGAAGGAACATGACTTGGGTCTAGAGATGGGCAAGCCTATTGACCCTGGTAAAATTTTAAAATATTTGGGTCTAATTGTTGGAGTGTCTCTTTAGAAATCCAAGTATTCTCGAACTCTGGTCGGCTAATTCAATGGATAAGAAAGTGCTGAACCGCTCTATTCTTGGTAAACATAATTTGCTCATCTAGAATAGTATCAATTTTATCTTTATGTGCCGGGAGGGTGGAGAGTTGTGTAGGTGTGGGTGGATGTGCAATATGTGGCGCATCTGGGGTTACGTTGAATGGATTAACCGGTAGGTTAAAACTACCTTTATAAGTAATTAAATTTTCAATATTGAAAGTATTATGAAAACTGAAATGAGATAAAATATCAATAGTATATGAATTTGATTTAATCCACTATAAAATTTTAAATTGACCAATATTACGAGCCTGTAATTTAGAAATGGGCCTATGCAGGAGCCGCTTAGGCCTGATCCGAATCATAACATAATCTCTAACATTAAATTCAACATGTCTTTTATGTATATTAGCTAGAAATTTATATGAGGCATTACTTTCTTCTAATTGTTTATTGATCTTGAGATGTAAGTTATAAAGATTTTGTGCAAAAATTTCGACTGTCATAGACACTAACATGTGGGGACATTAGGATAAGGTCTAATAGCTTCTAAGGTTTGTAACCATGCACAACTAAGAGGGCGGGCATCACACAGGGACTCATGCTTTCTCGAGCAAATTCCTTGCGAAGCAGTTCATTAACTTGTCTCTGAAGCTCAGCATGCTTAGTGGGATTTATCCTATAATGTGGTAGGTTTACAAGAGATGTATCCGAAATGAAATTAATAGCATGTTACATGTTGTGTAAAGGTGGTAAGTGATTGGAAAGGTCATCGAGAAAGGTATCTTGAAAGTTTTGGAGAATGTGACGGGCCTCAATAGGAATCAATACGAAAGAATTCAGAAAGGCTACGAGAACGATAACAACAGACACAATAGGCTCTTTTATAGCTATATGTTCAAACGCTGTGGGACTAATAACAAATAATCCTTTTGTCTCTATCACAACCGTTCTTTATTGAGAGGCATCGATTTTGGGGATAAAGGATAGACGTGAATTTTCTTTCCCTTGTGAACAAAAGAACAAGAATTAGAACGACCTTTGATTGTAACATTTCGGTTGCATAAGCAAGGGCACTGGAGAATGATATGACCCATGTCTACTAGTATGGTGTCTCGCCAAATATGATCTTTATACTTTGAAAATTGAATGAATACAAGACAACGTTATTTAATGGCTATAGAAAATTTGTCAATCCTCGAGACATTGTATGGATTATGATGTGAGACAGTTTTTAACCCCAAACGAGGAATAGTATTAGTTGAGACCGTATTAATATAACTACCGCTATCCATGATAATCTTGCAAGCTTTTTTATTCACTTTGATATTAGTGTGAAAGATAGGGTGACGTCGCCAATGATTAGTCTTTTTGGATTGTGTCAAGGTGTATTGTACAACGTTTAGAAATAAAGTATCAGGGAAGGAAGAATGGGAGTCTAAGCTAGTGGAATTAGTTTTGATGTAGCCCATAAATGTGTCAATGTCATTACCATCTAAGTCATCAAACTCCTCTAACTTGGGTTAATATATTTGTTCTTCAAGAAGTTCCTTGTTTATTCCATCTTATCCGTCAATTAATAAGGTTTTACTTAGACATTTGGAAGAAGTATGTCCAAAACCTTTACAATTGAAGAACTGTAACTGAGAATTTCTGTTCACGATTTCAATACCCTTTCCTCGGACTTCCCTTGCAGGGGAAATGATGGACAGAGGGGGTCCTAAGACAGATTTAGAATTTGCAGTAGGAGTATGACATTGATTGACGATACGGTGTTTTGATAACTAATTTAAAATCTCGGACATGGTAACTCCACGGAGGACAAGTTCTCTCCTAAGATCCCCATGTAGTCCTTGCCAGCACCTACTTAACGTTATGGCATCATCTTCAATAATGTGACATCTCATTTGACAATCATCAAATTAAGTCATATATTCAGTTACAGATAGATTATTTTGTCAAAGGGTATTCAATTTGTCTAGTTAGTGGCTATTATAAGAAGGGTAAATATTTCTCTTAAAGGTATCGTTTCATTTCTGCCCAACTCCTGACAAGAGTGGCTTGACGCCTAGCAAGGAGGTTCTCAACACTTTCTCAAAATAGTTGGGTATTTTTTATCAACTTGAGGCTAGCAAACTAAACTCTTTTATCTTCCGACATGCCATACCATTTAAAGGAACAATCTATTTATTAAGTAAAAACTCGAGGGTCTAAGCAGCCGTTAAAAGTAGGGGCATCCAATTTGATGTTTTAAAAAGGTGTTCGTCCGGATCTAGTTCTTGACTATAGTGTTGGGCCCTGTAATTAAGTCTACGAGATGCTTGATTGTCTTGTTTTCATCAGTAAGTCCCATTATGAGATACATCAGAATTGTCAGCCTCTGATGAGGGAGGCCTTATTTCTAGGATAGTAGCTCGATTTGCGAGATCTAAATTTGTCTACAAGTAGTGGCCAGGTCAGTTTGAATGGCCATCATATGGCCTTGCAATTGTGATTGATTGGAAATTAGTTGGGCTAACAGTTGTCTCGGAGTTTTAAACTTGTTAGAGTCCATGATTAGGTCAGGGGTGTTATGGAAAATAATGCGACCACTTCGTAAGTACATACAATACCAATATGACTAACGGTGTTGAGATTAATAAACAATTGAGGTAATCCAAGCTAATATATATTTTTTCTAAGATTTCATATGGTTCAAATAATTCAAACAAGTGTTGCTAATCTATTGATATAATAAAGCAAGAATCAATTGCCATGCGATTGTATCTACTATAAAGGTAGCTATAGGATGTAAAAGGGATGAATGTCTTTTTTTTTTTAAAAGGTACATGCAGATAAAACTAAATACTATTAAGAAAAAGTAGAAATATATTACCCAAAATAAAATGGAACGAACGCACTTGAATATGAAATATGATCTAGACTTCTTGTATGATCTGCCCTTGTATGATGATAGCTTTTAGTCCACTGCTCCCTTTTATTTTGTTGTTGCTTTTGTTTTTTGTTTGTTTGTTTTTGCTCTTTTTTTTCTCGCCTTTTTTCTCTCTTTTTTTTCTCACTTCTTTTTTTATTTCACTTGGGCCTCAAAGCCCACACACACAAAGGAGACGCGGCACATGGGGGTGTTCAGTGCCTGCTCTCTCATTTAGGTAGCGACGACAATAAAGAGGACGACGACGATGACGAAGATGAAAGTATTGACAAAGAAGACGGCAATGAGGACGAAAAAGATGAAAACGAAGATGAAGACGAAGATGAAGATGAAGACGAAGAATTTGGCGCAACCCGATTCGTGATTTCCTCTCTCTTTGAGATCTCAATTTTTTCTTTCTTTGAAGAAATGTCAATGTGGTGGCTAGGGTTTGGTTGGGTTTCGCTCAGGCTTCTGGGTTAGGGTTTAATTTAAGCGACGGTGGTGGAACTTTGGGCATTGGGTTTTCGTGCAAGTGGTCGATTAGTGTTTTCGGGTGGTTTGGACGGTTGTTTTGGATGCAACTTGGCTTGGCGGCGACCAAAGAGGTAGTTGCCGTGGCGGTCAGCGGCGATGTGGAGGATGGTTTCGGTGGGTGAAGGGAGGGATGAAGACGTACGGTACTGTCGGTGAGTGTGGCCACCGATGGTGTTCTCCTGCGTCCGGCTGCTGCTGCTCTATTAGCTGCTGCTGGTGTTTCGCCTGAAACCTCTCTCTTTGCCTTTTTTTAACACACTGCTGTTTCTCTCCTTTTTTTTTTGTTTTTTTTAACAACATTTTTTTTTCACAAACTGTTTCAAAATAGTTCTGGCCCTTCAAATTCAATAATGGTGGTTGTGCGGACCGGGGATTCACGAACTGGGTTTTACTAGTTGTTGACGGGTGGGTTAATGGCGGTTTAGGTTATGGTGAGGCAGTGGTGGCTGCATGGAGAATGGATAGAAAGCAGTATGCAGAGGATCAAAATAAGTCACTGATACCTAATTTGATGCAGGGAAGGGGGAAAGTCGGGGAAGGGAAGGAGAAGAATTTGGAAGAAGGGAAACAAATAGAAGAGAAACAGAGAGATCAATAGAGAGAAGAGAATTACAATTATTTAATTTTATTCATCTCAGTAATTATCCTCAAACAATACAGTTTAGGATCCTTATATAGGGAAATATTAGTTGTAGGATAATTTAAAAATAAATATAATTGCCTAATTAAATATGACATAATTTTCTAAAATAAACACTTACAAATAAAATAAAATAAAATCAAATAAAATCTTTTCTAATTGTAAATAGAATAAAATCAAATTAAATAAAAATATTTCTAATCAAATAAAATCAAATCTCGTCTAATTTGGAATATTTTTTATATCCACATCAATATTTGAGAAAGGTAGAAGAAAATTCCTCTAACCAGTGACCACATTTTTATAGGGCAATATCCTCACAGCTGCGCCTCCCTCCATTTGAGTGACTTTCTCCACATTTTGCTTTCTTGTTCACTGCCGAATTGAAACAGCAGGAAATAAGATCTTAAAGTGCTCATTAGGCAGCATTTGTCATGCCAAAACAAAACTCTCTCTGCCCATCTCTGAGTTAGTAAAAGCAAATCATTGCTATATTTTATGTTAGCATTATAAGCCCACCCTCTGGAGTTTGAATATGCATTGTTTCCCATTCAACATCCCAAATGTCGCTTCTTTTTGCTTCTATCTTCTTCAAATGCCTTATCATCTTGACCAGATCTCCATAGCCACTATCTGATGCCCAAAACCTGAGACTCCTTAGGTCTAGTCTAGTGCATTCTCCCAAGAAATGAATGTAAATTTTTTCAGATTCTTCGCCCTTAAAAAAAAAAGTTTAAATATGTCCTTATTATTGGAGTTGACTTCCACTAGTAAACCAAGATAGGTAATTCAAAACCTTGCTTTGCTGTTATTTGATGCTAACTTTTCTAAATTGGATGTTGACCCGAGAGGAATCGAAGTATTCTCATCCAAATCTTCATGCTTGCCATTGCCTTGCAGCAGAGTGGCATGCTCAACTTCAAATCATGAAAAACCAAGTATCTGCAAAGATGAGATCAGAAATCCAGATGGCCTGACCAATCTTAGTGCCAATGAAAAAACCCTTCAGGCGTCCCTCCCTCTACTGCAATGTTGATCAATTTGCTCAAATCCTCTGTCTAAAAGAAAAAGGGTGGGGACAAGGAACAACAATCTTGTCTTAAACCCTGTGACCTCTGACGAAAACAGGTTGTCCATTGACCAAGCTAGAGGAAGAAGCTTAAATATGCAAAAAAGAGCCACCTTTTCCGTTTCTACCTCAAAGAAATCTTTTATCTTTTCTTTGAAAAATTGGGTTTAGAGTTTAGACATTACATAGTTTATCTTTAATACTTTGAAAGTCCAGGCCTCTGCTTCGGCCCTGTCCCTCTATTTTCTAGATTGTTTCCCAAATTTTCTTTTTGCCATTTCTTCTTCTTTATTTTTACTTGTATTTATTTATTTATTTATTTTATTTTTTCTTGCTTGTTAAAATGGGGAGGTGTTGGGAGTGGAACACAAGGCCAGGGAGGTAGCTGTGGTGGTGTACCTGATGATTACCATGTTCAACTGTCCATCTTCTTACATATCATCAATATTATCAACTCCACAATTTTCAGTGTAAGCATTTGATTATGGGAATCCTATTCCTTCACTTTTCTTCATCAAAGGCAATATGCTCTGAAAATTGAGGCTTGTCAAATACTTTTTCTATGTCACTCCACATCTTCCTAGGTCTACTGTTCCCTCTTTTTTCTTTTAACCTTGATCAAATAACTCATTCTTTTCACGGCACCTCCTGTTCTGTGGTTCAAGTGCCCGAACGATCTTGAACATCATTCATCTCATCTCGTATAAATGCTACCTCTAGCTTACTGCAGATGATTTTGTTGCCTAGTTGATCTTTTAGCATTTCACCATCTAGCTATTTATCTTCTTATGAAAATATAAAGTGCAAAAAGTTTCCATTGAATTTCGTTGACTGAATTTGTGTTGCTTTCTAGCTAACAAAGAAAGAGATGAAATCTTGAATGAATGATTACAGTGTGCCACCTACTGCTAGTGTCCTCAACTTTGAATGTGGAAGGCTGAACAAATGTGGTTATGTTTGATTTGATTTACTCTTGCACTGTTAGCTGGAGAGGAACATAATATTGTTGCTTGTTCTTATTTAAATGTTTTCGGTTATCTTGGCACTGCTCCAAAGCAATCAAGCAGCGGATGGAGAAAGACATCGATGATGTTCAAAAGATTGCCCGCATGATAAAATCACAAATTGAAGCACTTGACAGAGATGTAAGACAATTTGCTGCCTTATGTGATATTATCTTTTTTGCAGTTTTCTGTTGACTTTTTCTTTTTTTCAGAACATAGCAAACAGGCAAATCCCTGGATGCGGTAAAGGAACAGCTGTTGACCGCTCCCGAAGTGTGGCAACTGTGTAAGTTATCACACAACTTGCACCTGTTAGTCATCTGGATAAACTTTTACGGCACCAGGTGTCATTAGCATCCTGGTGTTTCTTGATAGATGCTGTTGTTTGAGATGGATGTTCTCGGGGACGTTGTTTGGTAGCATGTTCATGAAAACATTTGCATGCTGATCTGAAGGACTACTATAAAATGCTCAGCAGACTTTACAGGGAATGGTTCTATATCTTGAAGATGGAAAGGGAAAGCAAGACAGATTATATGGTTTCATTTAATCAGGTTGTGAATAGAGGATATTGGTCGTTTCAGGTGATAGCAAGATTGTGAGGAATTTTCTAAAAGAAAAAGGAATTATAAAAATAAAAGAAAAAGAAAATCAGGCAAGAGCAACTGAAAACTGAACGTATAAATGACAAAAGATTGATGACTATATACGGCAAATTTGATCGTTTTATCTGGTGGGAGGAATGTGAGAAATCAGCACGTACAACACAAGCTTTTTGAGTTCATTAAATTTTGTTCTTTCTGGGATTGGGAATCTTGTGCTTTACATGGCTGCAGGATGGAGGCAAGTTACAGTACATCCTTAAATTAACAAAATTCTAATGAAAAAGACTTAAATTGTGGCATTTTGGTGAATGTGGTTCTTGACAACAATTGGTTGGTTGTCTGAATGCCTCTCAATCACACACTCTAATTGTAGTCTATCAAATCCATAATTACAATCTTAAATAAAACCGTCCTTTAGTACAAATAATAAACATATGCTAAATAGAGATACTAAATATTATTTAATAATACATACAATTTAATATGACTAGTATCCTTTTCAAGTTGAACAATATGTCAATACGTTAGATTGTAGCTTGTTAGAAAAAAAAAAAAAAAACTCAATCAAAATTTACCCTTCTAATAGCAAACAATGCGTTGGTCTATATTCTGGTGTGAATATTGAGGCGTTTGTATAAACTGACTAATTGCCTGTACGAGAAAGGAAATATCTAACCTGTAATAGTCAAATAATTCAAATTGCTAACTAGTTGTCTATAGATAGATGTATTAAATTATTATTCCCCCCTCTTCTTACCTGTGCTTTAAATTTACTTTTATAGGTGTAAGAGCTAAGTTTCCTAACTAAAGATCGGCCAAAGTAATAAGATGCAATATTGTGTGTATAGGAGAAATATGCACCTGAAGATCAAGAAAATACTATGACAAACTAGGATTGTTTATATGAAATGATGGCTTGAGATGCCTTGATAGTTGCTAAATTAATTAAGGATTAGACCTTGTTATGACAATTACATCAACATATACAAGAAGCAAAACAATCTCAGTTGTCTTTCTTAGAAAAAGAGATAAATCGTATCAGCTTTGTGTGAATTTAAAATTGAAAAGAGTGGTGTGAAAGTTCTTAAATTATTCATGTGGTGTCTTGACAAACTTGTATAGAGATTGCTACAACCAATAAACCTCCAAAGTGAAGCAAGTGAACATGCTAGGAGGAGTTATAGATTTTTTCCTTGAGATCTACATGTAAAAATGCATTTTTCACATCTATTGTTGAAGAGACCAACCTTTCGAGACTAGAATAGCAATAGCAATTTTCGTGGTAGTCATTTTGTTTGTGGGTGCAAAAGTCTTGTCGTTGTTAAGTCCACATTTCAGTCGATTCCCATGAGCTACTAGACATGCTTTATGCCTATCTATAGTACCATCAGACCATAGTTTGATGGTATGGACCTATTTGCACCCGATAGGACTTAATGTATCAAGATAAGGTACTATATTCCATCTATGATTGTTCTAAAGGGCTTGAAGCTCTTCTTGCATAATTTGTTGCCGACATGCTTGAATAGATGTCTGGGAATATGACAAAAGTATAAAAGTAGTATCCAGAGTTGCCTTAAAAGTTGTATGAAAGAAAGCTTACCCATCAAGAGGTTGAGTGATCTGAGTTGACTATTGAAGTTCGGGTAAAACAAAATCAGGTGGTGGGTTAGTGACAAGAAGAGGCAATAGGCGTCAATTCTGATACACAATCCTAGCTTAAATTGTTCAATAGTACACAACCTGACATCCAATTTTGGAAGCTAATTGAAGTGGAATCATGGATGAGATGAGATTGGAAGAAATATTGGTTTTCAAAGAAGTGCATGTGAGGAGAAATATAGAGGTTGGCATCCAAATCATAGCATACAAATTCTTTATAAGCAGTAATGAACCCAAGAAATGCACATCTAGTAGCATAAGCAGCAAGCTTGTGATGTTTATTAGAGGAAAAGTAAATAAAACAAAAACAACCAAATGTATAAAGAGAGTGATATTCAGGAGTAGCTTTAGACAAACAAGAATACAGAGAATTAACATGTGACAATTGTGAGGGCATATGATTAATCAAATAAACAGTTGTATAATTGTAGATAAGTTTTCAACCCAAAATTTAGTAGGTATAGAAGATTTAATCAACAAGGTTTGAATAATGTCCAAAAATGACAATTCTTACATTTTGCTACTCCATTCTATTGTGGAGTGTAAGGAGAATAATGTTGGAAAATGATACCCTTTGTGCTTAGATAACCTAGAAGTTATTGGACATATATTCATCTCCACAGTCAAAAGCATATGATCGTAATGTATGTGAAAAATTGTGTTTTAACAAAAATAACGAAAGTTTGAAACATGAAAAAGACCTCATCTTTTAGACAAATAATGTATACCCAAATGGAACAACTATAATCATGAATAAGTGTTACAAAATATTTGTACTGAGTATGCAAAGTGACTCGACTCATGCCTCACACATTAGTGTGGATATTCTCAAAACTTGTGGAAGCACGATTACCATGCAAAGGAAAGGGTAAAGCTTTGCTTTTACCAAATTTACAAAAAGTATGATTAGGTAACATAGTAGAGGTGAAATCGATTGTGTATTAGCCAAGTAACTATGTTTCGTAGGATGAGTCAGCATAACATTATCCCAATTTCTTATACCTGATAGTAATATTATCAAGAATGATAATATAAACTGAAGAAACAATACTAAGAATAAAAAACAAATTTATATTACCTAATTAACCATGTTTCATAAGATAAGTCTAAATGATAGAGTTTGGATATTACAATTTCTTATGTCAAACCATGATGAAAATATCGGTATTAACCACGGTCATATTGATATTAGGTAATACATATCGTTATCGGATATATTAGACGGAAAACTTTTGAAAAATCGTAAGTTGACATGGTTGTAATGGTTGATATATCGGCCAAAAATCAGTCATATTAGTTGATATTTTAAATATCATCCAATATTTTAAATATCGGTTGATATATTGATTATATCAGTCGATACAAAAATATATTTTGATATTATCATGATATTGAAAAATATTAATTTCAGGGGGCCTAATACCAATGCATATTGGATGATATATGCATTAATGTGCCAGGCAGTAATATCATTAGCAACAGCAGTATAAGATAAAGAAATAATAGTAAGAATGTAAAATTAGAGAGGATATTAACGTCCCTCTTTAGGCTTATTAGCAATTACCTTCTGTAACGCTTGATCTTGCATAAGACAATTATTGTGCTTAAATTGAATTTCACAATTGTTATGGACTACTTGTCCAACAAAAACCAAACTAGTAGATAACTTTTGGTGATGCAAGTTTATTGTTTAACCAAGAGCCCAAATTTCCAAGCGTAGTGATTAAAAAAGAACTGTTATTCTTGTCATATAATTTGATGTGGTAGAGTCAACCAAGCTAGGACAACTGAACAATTTTCACTTTGCTTGCAGACCTAAGGCACATAAAGCAGACTCAATCATCTGTTGTACCATCTCGAGTGTGAGAGGAAGTGAATGAGTGTTACAATGATTGGTTGTTGGTAGAGATGATATGAACAACAGTTGAAGTTGACTAGGAAGCAATGTGGAAACCTTGAGATTGTTGATTTTGAGGCCCTATACACAATCCTTAATGATTTGCCCTCGTTTTTGTAATAATTATATAATTTCTTGTTCCAATTCTTTGTAATTTATCCAAACTCCTTGCAACTATAATACCGAGTCCGAGACTTAAATTCTTTCCCTGAGTACTATATGCCACATTAACCATTTTAGAAGTTACTGTTTCTTGTGTTATGTTAAGCTATGCGGCCAGGTGTTATTCTCTAATAAGATCTCTCAAGCATACATCCTAGGATATTGTTGAATTGCTATTTAGCAATCTAGCCTATGCAATTTTAAATTTTTGTCTTAGTTTCATCATAAATTAATTCATAAGACTCTCAGCATGAATTTCTTGTAGTACTGTAAGTGTTACCTTTGGGAATTTTGAAATGAATTATCCTAATATATTCACTCCATAGATTATGAAATCCAAAATAGAATTGTTCAATGAAGAGACTACTTTGGTTGTTGTTAGCAATCTCTAATACCAATGGAAATTTTTTGACATTGTTATCTAGGCTAGAAATTCATTTGAGATAATCTAACATCTCCTTATTAATAGTGAAGGACTGAAGATTGTTCACAATAAGTGTTTTAATCGAATCAAATAACCAAGAGACTATGCATGCATCTTTATTGTCCCATTTATCATGTTCCATTGAATTAGTGGGAGTCTTTAATCATCTATCGAAATGATTCCATAGTTCTTTTTTGTTTACAAATATTTTAAATTGTAACTCCCATGTGGAGTAATTATTCCATTAAAATTTCTCTCCACATTATAAAGAAAAGAGGGCTAAAAGTTGTTAGTGAAAGATCCCCTAAACTTTCTTACATAGAAAAGTGCCAAGAATTCTAAAATAATCTAGGTCAACTTCGTAGAGAGAGGCGAGCAGCAATATTAAGATAATGTACTCTAGAAAGACACATGCAAATTAGGCCAAATAACTTACTTTTGCCTAAAGTTTGAATAAATCTAATTTAGCACAGCCATGGATGAAAATATCAGTATTGGTATCGATATTAGATATATTGAATAATATGTATCAGTATTAGATCTATCGGAAGAAAATTTTTTTTTGAGAATCTTAAGCTAAAAGGTTTGAATCGGCTGACATCTCGGCTAAATTTCAAGTATATCAGCCAATATATTGTAATATATCAGTTGATATATTGCAATAAATGGATAATATATTACGATACGTCGTCGATATGGAAGCATATCTCCATATTGTTGTAGTATAAGAAAAGTTTGGTATGAGGCCCGAAACCGATATATATCGCTGATAATTGCAATATTGTCGGATATTTTCATCTATGGGCACAATTGCCTAACTTAACTAGATGAAGATAGAAAACTAGACGGAAATTGAATATTCTCGAGATACTCAGAAGAAGAAATCAATCAAAATCAAAGTACTCGAAGATACAAAGATGAAGAAAATAGGAGGGAAATCGAAGATACTTAAGATACTTGAAGATGCTCAAGATACTAGAAGAAGAAGAAATCGATTGAAATCAAAATAACACCATGAACCAATCAAAATTGAAATGACTCCATGGATCAATCCACAATGAAAATATTTGGCAAAGCAATTGAGGCTGATGGTGAGCTGGTCATATCCAATCAAAGATAGATGACTGATGAAGCATGAAACAAAAGCTAAGATAACTCTAGAAACAAATTAAAGCACAATCAAAAAACCCAAGAATGCCAAAATTGACTGAGTTATTTGCCGCTCAAGCCAGATTAAGAATTATGGGCTGCAGTTGTTGTGATCTAAGATGAATGCCAAAACAGTTGAAGTGACACAGGTAACCAAGAAGATGATTTTGATTTTAGGTCTTTGATACCAGGATAATAATTGGTTGTTTGTATTAATGCCTATCCATTGAGAGATCTTCTCCATTAAATAAGAAAACATTTCCTAATTGCACGCTAATTACAGTTTATCAAATTCCATAATTGCTGTGCTGAATAAAATTATCCTTAATTACAAATAATCAAGATATGCTAAATATGGCAACTAAATTGTATAATTTTATGACAATTTAATACGACTGACTGTTCTAATCGTTCATCAAAGTTTCATTATGCATTCACCAAGGGTAACCTCAAGGTACATTTGGGTTTTTATTAAAATTTAAATCGTTTAAATATTGAACTTGATTATTCTGCTTTTGATTTTGCACAACAGAGGACAGGGTAAGATTTGTTTTGTGAATAAAATATGATCACAGGCTTTTTCTCCCCAGAATAAGCTTTTATATGACATTGTTAAATCCCTTGTTTTCAGTGTATCAGAAGAGAGGAATTTAAAGAGGAAATAAAAATGGTGAAGACTAGGAAGACCGTTAAATCATATGATATTTTTTGTGAGGCTTGGAAATGTACGGGGGGAGGAAATTTTGTCTTTGACTTGAATGTTTAACAATATCCTAAGTAAGATAATGATGTTGGATGATTGGAGAGATAAATTGGTATGCATTTGCAAGAACAATGAAGATGTAAATGGTTTTGCCAACTATAAGGTTTTTGAGTTGATGAGCCATATGATGAAGACATTGGAAAGGGTGATTGAAAGGAGGCTATGCGATATATAAGTGCAATAAAGAACCAATTTGGTTCATACCACACAAATGTAAATGCAATAAAGAACCAAGTTGATTCATGCCCCCCAATTATGCATTGGAAGCTATTTGTTTGCTAAAAGACCTGGTGGAGCAACTTAAAGAAACTAAAAATAACTTTAGTATTGTGTTTATCAATTAAGAAAAAAGAATGTAATGTAGCCCAAAGAGAAGTATTTTTGGGATTTTTTTTTTCTTAAGTTTCCATTGCTGATATTCAAGTTATAAAAGATGTGTAATGAAGCAATGGCACTTGTTAAGAACATAAGAAGGGGATAGGTTTTCCCAGTTACAATCTGTTTACACCACTGGGTAGATTCTCGCTCTTATATATGTGTGTTGATTATGGATGAATTAACAATACACATTCAAGATGGTCTA
Organism: Nepenthes gracilis; assembly: GCA_033239525.1. NCBI lineage: Eukaryota > Viridiplantae > Streptophyta > Magnoliopsida > Caryophyllales > Nepenthaceae > Nepenthes > Nepenthes gracilis. Next base: position 8,155,361 of record BSYO01000031.1, read on the forward strand.
TCATGGTCCATGATTTTTTGCATATGAAATAACTTTAGTAGAGGAGAGAAGAGAGGGCATTAACACTGAGTTCGAAGTTTAGAGAGGAAGAGAAAGACTTTGGAAGCAAAATTCTAAAGAAATAGTATAACAAAGAAGGAATAAGTAGAATATAAGTTTAGGTATATAAAAACATACTGTAGGGATGGGAAAACACTCTAAGCCTATCAAACAGTAATTATTTAAAATATCATGGATCAATAATTTAGAAAATGAAGTTGTTACTCAATGGATTAAATCAGACTAGATGAGATGGAGAAATGCATCTAGCGTTGTGTTATTCATGAATATTTCCAATAGTTTAAAGGAAAATACTGTAAGGTAGTTATTTGGTGAACCATTTTGTATGCCAGGAGTGTTGGGCAGTAAATATTGGTATGTACAAAAGAGGCAATAGGGAAGATGAAGAAGTTGGGATGGCCTTGTGGTTATTGAAGAAGAGATATGGTTGATATATGAAAGATGAATATGTTGAGAGGGACTATGGTTCTGCAAGAAGAGATATGGTTCATATTGATGATATATGATAGAGGTTGGGGTGGGATCCATAGGGGACTTCATTTGAGATGATGTGGCCATTATAATCGCAAGTTGCTTAATTGGAAAATGTGAGAGCTTGGAAGAGACATTGTAGAAGATGAAGAAGAAGAACAACTTAGGTTTGAAGGAAACTATCAGTATCATGTGTGATCTTGTGTGATGCGTACATTGCAAATATTCTAAAATTAAGGAGATTTTATTTTATTTGATTTTGATTATTGATTTTGTAATATCTTAGAGATTTTTAGAATTTTCTCATTTTGATATCCCTTTAATATTTTAGAAATGTTATATTTTAATTTATTATTTCTTTCTTTTGAGTTGCCACTAATTCTATTGATTGGTCATATAGGCCCGAGTCGGACATCCAATTGCTTTGATTTGATTATGAAATTATGCTTATTTCTTAATTACCATAGGAGTAGGGCACTTCTATATAAAGACTATAACCATATTATTGGAGAATTCATTGATGAAAGTGAATTGATACTAAAAATTGTGATTGTCCTTCTTTCTCTCTAGTAATCTCTACTTTTTTTCTATGTTTCACTCCCTGTTCTTTTCTTCCCTTTCCCCCTTTCCCCCGTTATGCCCTCTCCCTACATCAAATGTGGTTTTGGAGACTTATTTGATCCTCTACTTCCTGCGTTCTGCCCATTGCCTATGAAGCCACCTGCTGCCTCGCTGTAACCTCAGCCACTATTACACCAACTGCCAACAACTAGTGGGACTCAATTCTTGAATTATAGGCCACACAACCACTTCTATTGAATTTGAAGAGCTAATACTTTTTTCTGAGAAGTTTGTGTTACAAAGAAGTGAAGATGTGGTTGAAATGAATATTTTTGGAAAAAAAGAAAGGTGAACTTGTTGAAAAGAAATATGTAAAAGTTGCTAAAAAAAAGAGGAGGAGAAAGGATTGCGGTGGAGGCCAAAGTCACCAAAATTATCGCTGGAAACCCCTAAAAGTCGGCTTCTCCCCTTCAAATCACTGGTCCCCCCCTCCACATTGCCACTGACTGCCATCACCACAATATCTTCCATTGCTGCCAAGCCAAATCAATGCTCGAACACAGAATACCACCAACACTAGCCCACAATACTATGGACTAACCCGAAACCCTACATGACCACCACCATTAACCGAGCTACACTATCATCAAATAAAGCCTACCTCTCAAGCCGTAGCCTAAGCCAGAAACCCCAGCTGTCACATCTTTCTTTATTCAATTACAAAGGAGAACCCATTTGCCAATTTAAAAAAGTGTTCCTTCTTTTTAAATAGGGTTGCTTTCTTGGGCTTCATCGTTTTCTCTAACGGAGTCTATGCTGACCTTATAAAGATTCAAACGATCATACATTGGCTTGAACCCAACTTCACCCACAATGTTCGAAATGTTTACGGTTTAGTTACTTTTTATCGTTGATTCATTAAGGGATTTAGTATGATCATGATTCTTTTCACTGAGTGTATGAAAAAAAGTGAATTCAATTGGTCTTTTGACGATACTAAAGCCTTTAAGAGTATAAAAGAGAGGATGACAACCTGTAACACCGGGGACGTTACAACAACAGCCCTTGTCATGAGACTTCCTAACTTATCTAAAGTGTTTGAGGTAAATTGTGATACATTAGATGTAGGAATAGGAGAGTTTTTAACCAAGAACACCATTTTGTTGCCTATTTTAGTGAAAAGTTGAATAATCCCAAGCTATTGTATTCTACTTGTGATAAGGAGTTATGTGCAACTGTATAAGCCGTACGTTACTAGTACCATTACTTGTTAAATGAGAATTTTGTCCTTTATCCATGAAGTTCTTAGTCTTCATAGTTCTCAATAGAAATTGAATCATAGGCATTGTTAATGGGTTGAATGTTTACATGCCTATTCTTTTATCTTAAAATATAAAAAAGGAGTTGAAAACCAAGCAGCAAATGCCTTGAGCTGTCAAGTGTCTTTGTTGTCTATCATTCAAGTTAAGATTGTTAGATTTTAGAAATTCAAAGAAAAATACAAGTATTGTCTTAATTTTAGTAAGATCTTTCTAATTTGACAGAATGGACAGCCTGACACCACAGATTGTTTTTGTATTCAAGATGGATATTTGTTTCGAGTCAATAAACTTTGTTTCCATAAGATAAATGCTTGAGATTTTATAGTTTGGAAGGCTTACGTTGGCAGTTTATCTAGCTATTTTGGATGTGATAAAATAACCAAAGAGGTTGATCGGTAGTTTCACTACCTAGTTTAAAAAAAGATGTGACTAAGATAGTATTTGTCAAATATGCCAACTAACAAAGCATAAAAGGCAAAACACTGGCCTCTATATCTTTTTACGTCGTTACTCTTGTCAGGACATGAGTATAGGCTTTGTGTTAGGACTCTTGCATATCCTTAATAAGTAGGACTCCATTTTATTGTTGTGGATCATTTTTTTAAGATGGTCTACTTCATTCCTTGTAATAAAATTTCTAATGATTTTCAGATTGATAGACTTTATTTTGATGATATTGGCAATTTAAATGATCTTCCTAGAACTATTATCTCTGATAGAGATGTTCATTTTGCTAGTCACTTTTGGAGAACCTTATGATACATGGTTGGTACAAAACTAAAGTTTTTCATTATCTACCACCCTCAAACAGACGAAGTTAACTTCCACTACCTACCATTTTCAAATAGATGGTCAAATCAAAATTGTTAATTGGTGTTTAAGAAATTTATTAAGATATTTGGCTCAAGTAAATATGAGAAACTAGGACTTAGTTTTTCTTACAGCCCAACTTACATATAATAGCCCTGTTAATAGGTGTATAGACATGAGCTCATATAAGGCTGTGCATGGCTAAAACCTAGAAAACTTTTAGATCTAATCACGTTATCCCTGTATGTTAATATGTCCATGTTGGATGAAACTTTTACACGGCACCTTCATGACCTACACATTGATATCAATAAACAATTGGAAACAAGCAATATATTATATAAACTTCAAGCTAATGTACATAAAAAACATGTTGAATTTAATATTGGGGATTATGTCATGGTTCGGATTAGACCAGAATAGTACTCACATGGGCCCGTTTCTAAATTGTCAACCCATAGTGTTGGTCAATTTAAAATTTTACAGCAGGGATCAAATGCATGTATTATTGATATTCCATCTCATTTTGGTTTTCATCATACTTTTAATATCCAGGAGTTAATCGTTTACAAAGGTAATTTTAATCCACCAAATGACCCATTTGAAGTACCCTCTAACGTGCCAAATATTAAAGTTTCATCTACTTCTATACAATTCTCAACCTTACTAGTATACTAAGATAAAATTGATGATATTATGAATGAGAAAATTATGTTTACCAAGGATTGAGAGGTTTGATGCTTCCTTGTTCATTAGGTTGGACCAGATTTAGAGAACATTAGATTTCTAGATAGACACTCTAGTGTTTTGATTCAGGCATTTTGGAGTTCTATCAGAGTTGATTGGATCGACCGTCACCAGGTTAGAGTTCTTCTCATCCAGGAGAAATTTGTAGTTCTATCAAATTTTAGCCACCACTCACACATGTCTATGGGCTTCAGAGAAGGATTGCATAAGCACTTAGCTTGTGGCTAGGGGAATAATAACAGAAGTCTTACTTAACAAGGTCAAGTCCCAGCCCCCCTTGAAGAGTTGATGCGAACATTGTAGATATTCTAAAATTAGGGAGATTTTATTTTATTTGATTTTAATTATAGATTTTGTAATATTTTAGAGATTTTTGAAATTTTCTCATTTTGGTAGCCCCATAATAATTGAGGAATGTTATATTTTAATTTATTTTTTTCTTCTTTTAAGCTGTCATTAATTAAAAAATTATATTTATTTTTTAATTATTTCAGGAGTATGGTACATTTATATAAGAGTTCTAACTCTATTGTTTGAAGATTCTTTAATTTAGACCATTCACTATTTCGTGAAGCTTGATCTCTCCCCCGGATGGGCTCAATCTTGGTACCAGTTCATAATGATCAACATAATATACAACTCTACTTTCCTTTTTTTGACAATCTCTACTTTTGTTCTCTCTGTTTCCTTCCCCATTCTTTCCTTTCCCCCTTTCCCTCCTTCCTTCCTCCCCCTTATGACCCCTCCTTGCATCATTGTGCATTTGGACTTTGTAGATGGCAGGGTAGAGCAAAATTGAATGGAGGTAAATAACTCATATAGCTGACCCTACTTTCTGGTAAAAGGCTTAATTATGTTATGTTTATCATTTAATCTGTTATGTAATGGTGCTTTCTCATATAGAACTCTGAAATGCACAAGTAGAAATGAACAACAATTTTGTGATATTTTTTTATGTTGAGATCTGTTTGGAATTTACCTCTTTCTTCTTTTGTGAATATTGATCCTATGTTTGGTTTCCCTTGGTGCAGTGCCTTGAAAAAGAAGTTGAGGGACAAGATGGCCGAATTTCAGGTGGATTTACTGACTTCTATTCATATGGTGTCTTTTATATGCTTCTTTTATTTACAGCTTTTAGAACTGTTTGCAGACTCTACGTGAAAGGATTCATCAAGAGTACCGAGAAGTTGTTGAGAGGCGTGTTTATACAGGTTTTGCCTCCTCTTTATTGGCATGACTTTCTTCTGCCAATTGGAATAAATACATATATATCTACTGTTCAAATGTTCCAATATTGTGCCTAATTGCTTTTGTTCTCCACTTCACAGTGACGGGTACACATGCTGATGAAGAGGTGAACACTTCTTGCCTTTCGTCTGGAGACATTAGTGTGTAAATGTATGTGTTTTTGCTCACTCATGCGAATCATTTACTTCCGACAGACGATTGATCGGTTAATTGAGACAGGTGAAGGCGAGCAAATTTTTCAGAAAGCTATCCAGGAACAAGGACGAGGCCAGGTGTGTCCACTCTCCTACGCCTCCAAGTCCTGCTTTCCCCCTCTAACGAACAGCATAATCATATAATCAAGAAACTAAAAGAATGTTTCTTCTGTGAAATTTTTGCGATTCTATTTTTATGCTGCCCTAAGGCAGTATTTCTTAATGCTTAGGATAACATCCCCACCCCCCCAAAATAAATCTCTCAAGAAGGCGTGAAATCTACTTTTAACAATCAAGCTAATGAACTTGTGCATGGTGCATCTAGATAATCAGAGCTGTAAGGCTCATTGGACGACCAAGAAAGAATTTTTGGATTAACTTGTAATTTTTGTATATGCATATTTTCGTTACAGGTAATGGACACACTGGCTGAAATACAAGAGCGTCATGATGCAGTCAGAGAAGTTGAGAGGAAGCTTCTTGAGCTGCAGCAGGTATTTGACATTCGGCATTATACCATGCAGTTTGTTGGACTTGAGGTTCTGGAATGACCGAGATCCAACATCTTTAACTTACATTCTCTTAACATTTTTGTAGTGTAACCATGACAGTCTCCCTCCAGATCAGAGGCTATTTGACCTAAATTGTTGCTTCCAGCTGACAATTGAATATCTTAGGACCAGTTTTCTTAGCTAAGGGCTTTGAGAATTTGTACCTCTGCCAACTCTGAGGAAACCGCTTATCCCCCTCTTCCTGTTCAGAAAGAGCCGTTGTAAAATGTGACTTCCCAGTACAATGGGGAAGATGATTTTATAATCTTTTCCTTGCGATGCACAGATTCAGTATGAACATTGTATCTGGTGTCACAAAACATGTTAGGATGATTTGATTAAAAGTATTATTCTCAATGCAATCTAAACAAACCAATTGGTTTTAGACTTTATGCTTTGTTGTGATAAATCTGTCTAAAAACCAACAAAAGTTTAAGATGTTAAATAAAAGTTCAAGAATAGTTTATACTCTCACCGGCTCGTGTAAACGCCCTTTTGGACGAAGTGTGGGTTAAGCACATACCTACTGCACAACATGTGCTGAGAAATAATTACATGAAAAATAGAATTGATCTAATAACCACTTGATCCTTCAGGCTTTGATACTGTGTCAAGAAATCAGCAAATCCAAAAGCTTAAAATTAATTACAAGTCTAAGAATGGTTTTATACTAAAATAGAAGCATGGTTGTAAATTCTAAGGCATGGGAGACATGTCTGTTCTTGATTGTTGGTAAATGGAGAGTAGATGCTTGACCATGGACCATAGTTTTGCGATGAACTTTTTGTAAGATCCCCCTCCCGTACATAGATTTTAATGTTAACCGGCAAGTGGTAACATAGATTTTAATGTTAAAAATGTGGGTCGCATAGATTGTAATGTCAATTTTTTGAAAGCGGCAGATGACAGAAGAAAGGTTGTCTGATTGATACCCTGACTTTATTGTGATCTACTATCAGCAGCAAACAGTGTTGTGGTTCCCTATTCCCATCATGAAATGTGTTTCTCTCACTGTTGTAGAGACAGTTCCATACTGCATATATGCAACAATGTGAAATTCATAGTTCTTAATTGAGAATACTATGTGCAGATATTCCTAGATATGGCAGTTTTGGTGGATGCACAAGGAGATTTGCTGGACAATATTGAATCACAGGTAAAATTTTCATTCTTTTTGCACCATTTTCTATAAAGAACAGCAGAGCCTAGTCCCGAGGCCCCTGCTTTACAGGGTCTAAGATGGGTCAAAATGTATGCAACTGCACCCCATTGCATGCAAAGAGGAGTCTTGTTATTTCCCTCCTATTTTTGTGCTCCCTCATATTTCTAATGGTAAATATTTTATCTTAAAAATTTGATGTTTAGTTTTAGGACAACACATTAAAATATATGAAACCTATCTTATAATCCTAGCCATCCAAATAGTTATGATAAAATCCTCACCACCGAAAATATGAGAGGACTCTAACAAGTCCATTCAATAGGTTATTTTTATAGTTTAAATCCATAACATCTTGGTCACATAAGAATAATTTTACCATTACATAAGGTATTTCGCATTATCTTCATTGATAATATGTTCTTTTCCTTTTTATGTTTAGCCTGTGAATAATATCTTCATCCATCAGGTTTCCAGTGCTGTAGATCATGTGCAGACAGGAAATACTGCCCTCCAAAGGGCAAAGACTTTACAGAAGAACTCTAGGAAATGGATGTGCATCGCCATTATCATCCTCCTCATCATCGTAGCTGTGATTGTTGTCGGCGTGCTGAAGCCATGGAAAAGCAGCTAAGGTGCTTAGGTGCCTTTTGTCGCATGCTTAATATTTACATGCACATGACATCTGTGAGTTATCCCCCTTTTTTGTAAACCTGGCTTTCCTTAAATAGCAATTGAGCGTGTTTTTGTGTGATTATCAATCTCTTTTTGGTATATCGCTTATAATTCTTTCTGTCCAATCACCATAAATGCTTAATTTTATTCCACTTTTTGTATTTTTTTTCTTTTTGAAATCCATCTCCACTGTAATCCATTTAGATTCTCTGAAAGGCTCTATACAGCATAGAGGTGGTGATAAGAATATAGCCTTGTCCAGTTATCTATTCAAATCCTTCAAATGGCTCCTCCTCTTTTTTGCATGAAAAGTGTGAATCAGCTAATGTCTTTTATTTTACCTTCCCTAATGTAAATTTCATCTTTGAGACACTCCTCTGCTGCATTCCTTCTTAACTACCATGGGGAAAGGGTATAAAAGCCGGTGCCAATAAGGGGACCAAGATACGAGAAATGCTTAGGGATACCCTTCAGAGATTTTTGGGACACCTTTAGAAAGCACGGCGCTCATCAAGTTTTACACGAGTCTACAATATCACGTCATTTGAGGGTGTTCTTTTAAAACTTCTCATTTAAGAGTTAAGGTTCATGGTTGATTCAGACTCTAAGATCAATGATTTTGAGATGATATGGATCCTGGAGCAGTTTTTGTACATCTGTAAGGACCAAAATAGTAATGCTGAACTATCAAGCACAAGCAAATTTGTGTATCTGTCGCATGCGATCCTTCTGATTGAGGAAATATTAAGCCAAAGTCACAATTAACTCCAGAAAAGCATAAGATACCATCAAAAGGAAAGATGGCAGCAAATTTCATAATTATAAGAAGATAATGCCGAAATGGCTGTGTTTATAAAAGAGGAAATGGACGAGACGGTGAACCATTTTTCTATTCACAAGGTTGGATTATTGATTTTGTTATGAGATGATCATTTAAGATAAACAAAAAATATTAAGTATTTGTTTGAATTTAGAAAATTTTGAAGGAAATAAATAAATATATATATATATATATGCTTTTGGATTGTATGGAAAATTATAAAGAAAAATTATGATCAAATATATATATTAGAATATCTATATTTTTAGAGAAGTAATTTTTCTTTTCTTTTCTTTTCTTTTTTGTTCTTTTTATTTTTTTCTTACTAATATTACTTTTTAAAAACTTTTTTAGATACAAATACATCCTAAAAGAAAATAAAAATAAATTTTTAATCTTTAAAATTTTATTCTCCATTAGCAATTTTTTGTCTTCTTTTTTTCTTAAGAAGAAAAAAAACATATATTTTTTTGTCTTAATTCATGATTTGTAAAGTATAATGCCTAATTAATCAAATTTTGAGTCAGCAAAAAATATAAAATTATAATAATTTAAAAACAATATCAATACCTAATCAATCAAATTTTGAGTCATTGACAAAAATACAAAAATTGAGAATATGATTTTAAAAATAAAGAGGAAAATTAAGTCAGAAAATTTTGATATTTTTTGACTTTTTCAGGTGAATGATAATTCTAATAAGATTTTCTGACTTGAAATGCCAGAATTTAGTCTAAGTCTTCTCTGTTGTTATTATTATTATTATTATTTGATACAACGGCTTCTCTGTTATTTAAATGTAAACAATAAAGAATAACGTAATTTTTTCCCTTCATTTTTTCGTGAGAGAAGAAAGGCGCCACATTTGAATGGCAAGCACATGCATAGGCCCCACCACCTCCGGTGGAACCGGCTTCTTCCAATTTGTTTCCGCCGCCGTATGGCGCTCCCGCCCGCCTGAAAACACCCTCCCTCCTCCGCCCAACGCTGGCACCGCCATATCCAATGCAGATTCCATCTTCAACAATTCCTCCATCAGGGATTCCAATGCTGCCCACCGATCACCACCAGAGAAAATGACAATTCCCTCTTCCCCGAAATCCGAACCCCAATCACAATCCCTACCACCGCCACCACCACCACCACGAAACGACGCCGCTCCGAATCTCAGTTCCACCACCAACGACCCTGGCAGGCCGAAGAAGCCATCCCAGATGAACCGAGTACGGAGTGCCGGCTTCAAATGGAGTCGATTTTAGGGCTAAAAACGGGGATAACAAGGACTTTTACAGTTTGGGAGGGAAATTAGGGCAAGGGCAATTTGGAACGACATTTTTATGCGTGGAAAAGACGACAGGGAAGGAATTTGCTTGCAAATCGATCGCGAAGAGGAAGCTGAAGACCGTGGAAGACGTGGAGGACGTGAGGAAAGAGATTCAGATAATGCACCACATTGCTGGGCACCCTAATGTGATACAGATCGTGGGAGCTTACGAGGACGCCGTGGCGGTTCATGTGGCTATGGAGTTATGCGCGGGAGGGGAGCTCTTCGATAGGATCATTCAGCGGGGGCACTCTACGGAGCGGAAGGCCGCTGAGCTGGTGAGGATCGTTGTTGGGGTCGTGGAGGAGTGCCATTCTTTAGGAGTCATGCATCGGGACTTGAAGCCGGAGAATTTCCTCTTCCTCAGTCATGAGGAAGATGCATTGCTTAAAACAATCGATTTTGGACTCTCGGTGTTCTTCCAGCCAGGTAATTTGGTGGTGATTTTGAGTTGGAGTACGTTTCCCTTAAGAGTGGAAATACGTAGCATTTTAGAGTCTTGCGTCCCTTTTAAAACATAAAAAAAGTTATGGAGTGGTTTTGCCTAGAGTATATTCAAAAAATGGGTTTGGCTTCTTTAGCCTTTTTTTTTTTTTTCGGTTAATTCATTTTCAAAAAAAAAAAAAAACATAAAATTATTTTTGAGAAACGTAAAATTATATCTTTTTTTGTTTTCAAATATGAAAAAAACAGTTTTGGGTTTGTGGATCATTGACTTCTCTTGTTAGCTGGAATAGTGAAAGACTAGGAGACCTTTAATTTTGATTTGTTTAAACCCTTTGTAAATAGCTGAAGTGAAATATACATAAACACATAATATGCCTAATATATATTCGCTATTGGAAGTATGCAAAATTACAATTTTAGTAAAAACAATAAACACCAAAATAAATTTGAAAAATAGTGAAATATAATGCACATATTTTGATAACAAAGAGAAATTTTAAAAAATAATTAGTTTTCAAATAAAATCCTTTGAGCTTCTCTAATAAGTGAAAATAATGCAATATAAAAGTTAACATATAACCTGAATGATGTAAACATAATAAACCTTGGCCCACTTACTCCAAACTCAGGATCCTTTCCTAAGAACTCCTTAGGTTTGCTTATAGCAGCAGAACCGGAAGCTTTTAATTTTTTTATTGGACTTGCTTTACATGTTTTTGAATCTCTACACACTATTAAAATCTAGTATGTACGCCACCGGTGACACACCAAAAATTTCCAATGTTGGAACAATTATATAAGCAATGGTAGAAAATATTGGGTAAAAAAAACTTGACAATTTTATCTTAAGAGAATAATTTTGATTTTCTCTAGTAATGAATTTTTTTTTTAAAATTTGGACAATGAGAACATAAGGATTTATAGTTACTTTTTCTTTCCCACTTATGTGAAAAGAAGGGAGGTAGTTATAGAGAAGGTTAAAATTAGTTCAAAAATCTCATATCTGAATTGGAGGAAAATATTAGATGAGAAAATATTGATAATTTTATCTCAAAATAATAGTTTTAGTTTTCTCTATTAATGAGCACGTGGATTTACAACCACTTTTTCTGTCCCACTTCTGCAAAAAGAATGGAGATATTTATAGAGAAAATTAAAATTAGGTCAAGAATATCGTGTTGAAAAAGAATTAGTGCCCCAACACTCATATGTTGCACAAGCGCGTAACAAGTGTGAGGGCAAATGCAAGGTAACACACAAGCACTACACGGGCGTGTATTAGATGCGGACATTCTAAAATAACTAGGCTCATGCATGATACATGCATCTATTAGTTATGGGCATTTTGAACTAAGTGAGCTTATGCAAGACATAGGTGTCTATTAGGCATGGACTGCCACGGCTTTGGATTAAAGTAGGTCCTAATAATAATTTAGAATATAAATGACTCACAAAATCAAATCCCAAAATAAAGCAATAACCAAGATAAATCCCAAATCCGGACGTGACCTTATGACAATCTATACAACCTCAACATTCAATAATAATATATTAGAATACAAATCATTCACAAATTCTCATCAGATAACTCATTTGAGTAACCAAGATAATCACGACCTGCTTCCCAATGATTGTAAGGAAAAGTGACCAATGACAATACTAATAAAAATACTAGTTTATTACAAAGCAAACGCTACAAATATCCCAATAGCAATAATAAACCAAACTCTGATTCTCTAATAGTAAAACATACAATCTTCATTTCAGCTGGCACCCCAAACAATACCAAAATACATTCGAATACAAGGCTGATACTCATAAAAAAATATGAAACTTCAATTAAATTCGCGTCCAATCTCCCTACAATGTATCCATAGCCCACTAATCTGAAGAGATAAGAACAATGAAATTGTGAGTCGAAAGCTTAACAAGTATCAATATATACAATATGAACGATACGTCCATAAATAGAACAAAGGAAATCAAAATGTATATGAAAGCTCATAAAAACCCATATCTAAATGTCCACAATATCATATCAATGAAAGTCCGAATGTGGTCTTGTATTCAAAAGTATAATCCGAAATGAAGATCAAAAGTTCTAAATGCACAAGACCAACCGAATTCCCAACAACGGGTGAAACCTACAAATCTTAATCGAAGTCTCAAATACCAATCAATGTAGATAAAATATATCGAAAATCTAAAACATACATAAATCAGAGAACCAAAGACCAAAATACTAACTTGAAAAAGGATTATATGTATTTCCAGTAATTTTAGGCCATAAGTTACTATTTAGACCCATAAGGGGGTCGTCTACATATTATCTCCTACAGACGGGATCAAACATCACTTTCTTTTGCAACATGTGGATGATAGGTGCACTCTTCAAGTCTAATATATTAGGACGTCCAAATATATTTGCTCCGTTTAATCACTTTCTTTTGCAACATGTGGATGATAGGTGCACTCTTCAAGTCTAATATATTAGGACGTCCAAATATATTTGCTCCGTTTAATTATTTATGATAGTTTTCATAAAAATACAATGGAGGAGGGTCTTTATATTATATATCAAAGCTTTCCTGTATGTCAGAAAAGGTCAAAACTTCTACTCGGGAAGGTCAAATCACAAAGCTTTTTTTGCGGAAAAGGTCACATATCGAATCACATAACAAATATAGAGCCCAACTCGAAGCACAATGCATGGATACTACATGCATGGCCCATATGCAAGTTTTCATGACTTTTTCTTTGCAAATATACTTGTACAAAAACATAATACCTCAAAACATTTATCGATTTTTCACAAAATAAGCAAAATTCTCGAATATTAGCCAAATTCGAAGCAAAACTCCAAAACAACCTGTAAAAGTGGCTTGCATGCATGAGGGAGTCAAATTGGGTAAGTAAACTAAAATGCATATGCATTAAATCCACCAACATAAGCAAAAATAACCGGAAATGGAAACAGATCAAGAATAGTTCATAATGATACCTGCTTTAAACTCCAATTAAACAAATCTGACAAATGGGTGCTTCGAAATCACCTTACTCCTCTCTCTTCCTTCCTCTCTTCTTTTTCTTCTTTCCATGTAAAATGACCGAAACAGTGTGTGTTAGTTCTTCTATAGTCGAATCAGCGAACGAGCGCCACTCAGGAGCGCATCATGCATCGTGTCTAACCTTTCGTGAGCCCGAGCACTGCCTTGGGCACGCCTCGAGCACTCCTATACTAAAATCCGCGCTCGCGTTCTACCTCAGGCGCTCCCTGGGCATGCCCTATCATAAAGATGAACCAAAACAGGTCTAATTAATTATAATACACAAAAATCAAATCCCAAACAATATAACAATTATCGACAAATCCCAAACCCTGGTGTGATGAAACAATCATCCACATGACTCGATAAGACAACATAGAATAATAACCTGCACAAGATCTCATCAGACAACTGTTTGGATAATGTATTACATATGACCTGCTCCACAAATATCGCAAGGGAGGTGATAAACCAACTATGTCAACCAAAACTTAATATACGTAACTAAACTATTCTCAATACTCAACCATGGGCCTACACTCGGCCTATTCCAATATCCAAAATACAGCTCACACTAACAATATTTGAACGAATACAATACTCACCAAAATATACGCAGCTGTGGTTAGATTATATCCAAACTCCTGCACAGTATCTAAACCCACTAATCTAAAAGGATAATAAACAAAACGTGAGCCTAAAACTTAACAATTATCAATATCATATAATAAACAATAAGGTTTGAAATCAGAAGAAGGTCCATAAAAATATTCAAAAACGTGTAAAAGACAAATCCGAAAACCCGATATCGAAAGTCGTGAGGATATTTTCATACTCCAAATCATAATTTGAATCAAAATATAGTCCAATTGGGACATATTCATAACAAATCGTGATCCAAAGCCAAATTACATAATCCAAATCATATTAGAATCCATATGAAACATATATTGAATGAAATTAAGTCCAGATCAAAATCACATATGGACAAACAAAGGCCAGAATGAAATCATATAAATCGAAACATGTTTCAGGGCAAATCACATATCCAAATGTATGAGACTAACTAAATTCTAACTGGGAGCAAACTTGTAAATACCAAATCGAAGTCCAAATATAAATCAATACAAAAATATAAAGCATGCTCGAAATTAGAGGACTAAAAACCAAGAGACTAACTTGAGAAAATATTACATATTCTCCTGGTAACCTTAAAATCAGAGTCGTGTGCTATTTTGATCTGTAAGTAGGGCTATTTATGTATACTGTCTCCCATAGTTAAAGAACATACTCACTATGTTTGCCACCTGAGGAGTTGAGTGCAATCTTCAAGTTTAGTACATATATTAAAATGTCCGAATATATTAGTTTCCGTTCAATTCACTTACGATAGTTCTCATTAAAATATGAACGGGGTAAGTCATTTACAAACAAAGCCTTTTCTGCCGACAGAAAAGCGAGTCACAAATATTTTCCCGTCGGGAATCAAGTTCTCCCTGTTGGGAGAAGGTCACATACCACATATCGAATTGCATCACAAAGGTAGAGATCTCGATCCCTAGGCAGCAATATATGAGTATTAATGCATAGCTCATGCAGGTTTTCATAACTTTTTCAAATATACTGATATAGAAATAGACAATTTGAAATAATTACCCATTTTTTCATAAAATATACAAAACCCTCAACTACTTACAAAACCCCCGAACGATCTGTAAAAACATCATGCATGCAGAAAGGAAACAAGTGGGTTAAATAAAAATAGCATGCATGAATACTAAACCTCGAAAACGTACACAAAATTTATCAGATATGAAAACAGACAAAGGATAGGATTTAAAGATACTTACCTCAACCTCTTACCAGGCAAATCTGACAAAAGGATACTCCGAACCACCACTTCTCTACTTCCTGTCTTCTCTTCCTGGTCCTCTCTCTATTTGCTCTCTTCCTTCTCCCATGCGAAATGGTGAACAGTGCCTCGTAGCCGCTTATATAAACTGCCAGGTGCTCAAGCACCATTCAAGCGTCCCTCCAGCGCTACCCTCTCAACAAATGGAGCTCGTGCATTGCCTCGGGTGCCCCTTGAGAGCCAACTCTGGGCAAATGGCGCTCAAGTGCCATTTGGGCGCCAATCTGCTGCTCCGAAACTCTTTCAAAATTTTACAATATATAATTATTTTTAATACATCTAATATACCCAAAATAATATATAATGCCAAAATAAGTCAAATAGGAGCCAGGTATTACACGTCCACATGGGAATCCGCACTCAAGCGTGCGTCGGGTGTGCCTCAAGTGCACCCAATCTACTTTCTTCCTCCGAATATATTTTAATTTCCCATTACACAATTATTTTTGATATATTCAATTTAATCTAAAATAAACTGATAATGTCAAATTAAATCGGATAAGAACTGGGTATTACATGGGCATTCTAGATACGCTATACCCATGCATTTCATAGGCATGTATTAGGCATAAGCATTTTAAACAGGCGTGCATCAGGCATTGGACAGTCGCGCATTAGACATTGGTGTTTTGGATAGAATTTGCTCATGTGGTAGAAAGGCATGCATCGGTCACTAACATTATAGAAAGAATGTGTTCATATGTTATAGAGGTGTGCATCAGGCGTAGGAGTATTGGATGCTAGTCTTTGGATGAACACAGTGTGTCAATCTTCATTGATGTTGGAATGTCCTTCAGACCACCTATTTCTTTAGCCACAAAATATGCCAATACAAAATATTTCTAGCAAATAGGTAGCATGGACTCTGTGAAGAACTTAATGAATGTAGGTTTTGACAAGGTAAAAAGTTAAGTCCAAAATGCTGCCTCTTTTATGGCAAGATTATAAAAATTTTATTGTAAAACTTAAAACAATTAGTTTATAATTGCATAAAAGCAAAATGTATACGTGGATCTTTGATTTTTTTTGGCTGAACCTAAATGAAGTGGTGTTTGTCCTGCATAGATCTTTTGCTTGCTCTTGGATCTTATTTCGAAATGATAAGAAGAGAATCAAACGGTAGATAGGAAGGGTTTGCCTTCTAACAGATTAAGTAGCCTCTGTTGAAGTTAAACATTGAAAGTATGGCATGTTTATAGCTGAGACCTTTTAGCTTATTGTTTCTGTATAATAGAGAAGAATATTTCGTCTGAACAAGTTATTTGTTTGTTGTATGGACACTGGTGGAAGACTGAGATTTTTTATCTTGATTTCTTCAAGCAGTATCTCATTTAGGGAGTAATTGTGATTGCATTGTTAGATGACAAAATATAGTCTTATTGTTGAATATTTCAGATGAAATTCGGAAGAATTAGTGCTACATAGACTGCAGACCGCCTTTATGACTACAATTCAAATCATGAAAATAACTTCTATAATGCAGTGTTTAGGTAGTGGACGTTAAGGCCTTCCTGAAACCTTGTGCATTGGCTGGCCCTTCTCTATTACAACATTGATCAGTAGTTAAGCAACCTCAACATGCTTGTCTTGCAAGACACGTGCGGGTTCTCACAGAGGGTTATCAGGACTGATCCCAGGGACCTAACTCCATAATCACATATTTAGTCCTCACTAGTAAATCCTAAACAACCCTCATACAAAATCGTAGTTCCTTATTGTGGTGTCTATATCAAGGATTGAAGGGTTTGTACTGTGTCACCTTCAAGTCATGGTTGAAGGGTTTGTACTACATCTTGAAATCAAGGAATAAAATGAATAAGGAGAATACATTTTATGGCTAGTCATGTTGGAATATTGGTGGCATCACAAGAATGTTTATGATGTAGCTCATAAGGTCGGTGATGAGGATGACAGAATAACTTTTCTCACGATGTTTATGTATTCTACCTATGCCCAGAGTTGGAGATTATAGATATGAGATGGAATAAAGCAAGTCTGGATCATTATACCTTGGCAGGTGATAGGGTGTCTCCAATACTAAGTTTAAAAGAGAGGGTCAATGGCTCTATGCTACCAGTAATGAATAAAGGAGAGTTTGGAGGTGGAAATTTGATGCATTTGAAATTCAATGGTAGTTTGTTGACCTGGTTTAATGGTCAACACATTGGGGAGAGCATACAGTGCAAGTCGGATAGGCGGCATCTAATTCACTAATGTAACCAGCTCATTGCATATCTAGCCAAATCTCTCAACAGTGTAGTCCCTGATCACTGCTAGGTGACTGTCTATGTGGGATAAGATATAGCTTAAGGAGAGAATCCTTTCAGGTTCTGTAATGATCAGACTAAATATTAGCAATCATGACCTTGAGGTCTCTTGGCAGCCTTCTGATAGCTACAAGGTCCACTGTGATGGACTGTCAAGCCTTGTTGAGAGTATAACCAGCATAGTCAAAAGCTACACAGAATTGCTGCTTAAATGTTGTGTGACTTCTGAGTTTCAGCTGATAAAGTGATGGAGAACAGCATCATAAAATATCCTCTCCAGTTTTAAGTTCATAAGAACAGTGCTCAAATTTCATATCTTTCAATAAATTAAAGTGAAAATCTTATTAACGATAAAGGTGAAGTTGAGAGGGAGAAGCATGATTTAGATGTAGTCATTTTTTTAAATGAATTCATCATCTAGTTGTTCTTGATGCGTTTGTATGAAGTTTTCAACTTAGGTATGAAGGCCATGTCTTACATATTTTAGTTATATGGTCATTTTGATTTAAAAGATGTTCCTGTCAATATTTTTGGCGTGTTAAAACAATATTAGCACATGGAATACGTGCTTTAAACCTATTTAAGTAATGGGCCTATGGAATCATGCGCATTGCCTAGATTCCTGGGCCCAGTAAATGTCCAGGCCAAGGCATTTTTTGCCCGCCCCAATATAATGGTTTGCTTTTATAGATAAAAAGAAGTATCAAAAGAATATAGTAATGATAGTAATAATAAAAATAAAGATCGCAGATAAGAAGATGGAGAAGTTTCAGGTGAGGAAGAAAACGACAATCTTGTGAGAGGAAGGCAACAACAGAGCTGAAGGGAAGCGTAAAGAGCAGAAGAAAATGGAGTGGCACAATAAGAGCTATCCAACCTGAGGGGGTTGCTCCCAGCCACGAGTTGCCTGCCAAGCATATGGTAAATGCCAGCTCAGCCATCTGCCAAGGCATGTGAAGAGCACAAAAGGCTCCAGAAAAGGGAGCAGATGGCATGAGAAGGACCGTCTATATGGAAAGGATCTCAACCGCTCAAATGGAGCACACAGTACGCACGTGAGGGAAGCTGACATGGCATATGGGTCGTTGCAAATCCCTTCAGATGGAATTCAATCCTAGCGGCCGATCCCTATTAGTTACTTCTTTTATTCTTGCATCAAGAATAATTCTACCAGTGGGTATGAAATATATTAAGGATTAAATAGGGAACAAAAAGAGAAGGGATATAGAAAAACTTATCTGAATAGTCTATTTGGAGAATCAGCTCCTTTCTCAAATTGAGGGCTCCTTACTTATTTTACTGTTCTTCTTGTTCTTTGTAGTCTTTGGAGAGCGCTGTTACAATTGGTATCCAAGCCAGGTTAATGGCTGAAGGCACGTGCTTCAATCAGTTAATCAAGGCAGTCGCAGCCATTAATGAAAGGCTTGACAGTATTGAGCAGAGTCAGAACCAACAAACTAATTGGGTGGTGCTGGGCAATAATCAACGGATGGATCATATGGGCTAGAATTTAGTTGGACTTATGGAGCAAATGAGACAGCTAGTCCATTTGCATTAAACTCTTCCGGTTGCTCAACCCCTAGCTCTAATGGCTCCACCCATCCGAGGGAAGTAATATGGAATCAATGTCTATTGGAACATTAAAATCGATTTTCCCCGATCTGATGGTGAAAATCCCTGTTGGTGGATCTACAATGCGACACAATTCTACCAATTACATGAAACTTAGGAACAGCAAAAACTATTAATAGCCTTATTCTATATGGAGGGTGAGGCCTTCATGCGGTTTTAAGTGGTTGAGGAAGCTGGGGAGTTCAGCAATTGGGAAGCATTTTCTCAAGCTCTACTGACATGCTTTGGCAGCGTGGTATATAAGGATCCTATGGAACTATTGCATAAGTTGAGACAAACAGGTATAGTTGCCGACTACAAGACTCAGTTTGAGGTTATTAGCAATAGACTAAGAGATGTAACGGAGCACAGTAAACTGAGCTGTTTTCTCGGGGTCTCAAGGATGACCTGCTTCTGGTGAAATTGTTAAGCCCTGCATACCTGCATCCAGCTTTCAGAATGACTCAAATTTAGGAAGAGTTCATTGGAAGTTGGAGAAGAAGTAATAGGGGTCAGACCACCTTTGTTGGAGGAAATAAAAGTCATCACTTCCCCCCAAGTAATGAGCTCGAATAAAGTTACCAAATCGGAGATGGTCGTACACTGGATCTCACTTGCTTAGATATTCTTAACAATCTCCCTTTTGATGATTTCGTGACAAAACCCATTATATGTAAAAAAAATATAAACATATAAATTACGGATTCAAACACCATCGAGATGGAAACTGTAATATCCAGATCCAAATTTGGATTATTTTAATATTTATTGTCATTTTGGGTATTTCGGACGTGGTGGAAATAAATTAAAATATTACGAAATTGAAAGCGATTGAAATTTGGAAAGGAGTGCGCCCGTGATGTTGTCCAAATACCGAGTTGAATTTCGGAATAAAAGAAAATTAAAATAGAAAAGTATATATAATAATAATAATAATAATAATAATAATAATAATAGAAAAAGAAAAGAAAAAAATGGAAAAAGAATGGGGAAAACGAAGAAGGAGAAGGGGAATCGGGGAGAGAAAGGGAGAAGAGGAGAGAGAGGGGGTTAGGGTTTCATATATAAGGGGAAGGAGGAGGAAGAGGAGAGCAGGAGAGCAAAGTCGGTGGTAGTTGTGATCGTGGAGGTGATGACGGTGGCATGTGGTGTGGGTTGCGAAGAGAGAACTGCGGCGAAGCCGTGCGAGGAGAGCAGCGATGGCAGCCGTGTAGTGGTGTCGGTGCAGCGGGGTGGTGTAAGCACAGCGGCTCGGTGGTGGAAAGCAGCAAGAAAGAGGGTAAACGGGCGCGTGCGGAGGAGAACGGAGTAGAGGAAGGGGCGCGCGTCGGTTTCGTGGATGTAGGAGAGAGAAAGGCCCAAATTAGGTACCTCGAGACATCCTTTCTTCAGATCTGCGGAGTATAAAGTCGAGGCAAGTATCTTCTAGCCCTATTTTTGGTCTGATTTAATTTCTGATGTGTTTTAACTAATATGGAAGATTTTACTAACATGCATGTATTTTTAGATACTCCCAATTTATTAATTATGTACATGCATTTATGTTTTACTGGTTGTGCGGTGGTTTTACATGGGTATTTATGATTTGGAGGGTTTTCGGACACTTGGATGGTATATATGTTTATTTGTATATCCGTATATTGTGGAACTATGAATTAGGCATTGTATTAATCATGCATGCTGTCGGGGGCGGGGTCACTATGGGACCATGGCGGTCCGAGATCCAATGGGTCGTTATATGTGATTCGAGGCATGAGATATTGTATCGCCCTCGACGGGGAGGCTTAGTCCCAACGGGGACATATATGATAGGCTAATTTCGTTGGAAGGAAGGTTGAGATGTTTAGTAGCTAATCTGCCCCACTGTGTATTTAAATGAGAACCATCATAAAGGATTAACGGAACTAATATATTCGGACGTCATAATCTATAACTAAAATTTGAGATTGCACCTAAAACCGCGGGTGGTAAAATATAGTTAGCAAGTTTCTAATCTATGGGAGACAGAGTACATGGATGCCTTGAGCTACTGGCCTAAACCGTAGTCGAGCCTTGAGCTGCTGGCTTAAATCGCAGCCGATATATCCGTGGTTACCAAACGAGGGTAATCCTTTCTCAAGTTGGTATTATTATTTTTTGGTTCTCCGATTTCGTGCATACTTTGTAGTTTTACATGTATTTGGGTGGAGGATAATTTTGAGATACACTGATTGGCCCACAGTTGGGCGATAGGAATGTCTCGTTCATATAAATATAATAAACTCGGAACGTGTTTTGATTTATGTTTTAGTTTCGGCAATCTTCTCTCGATTTTGCATTATGAGATTTAGATCTGGACGATAGTATGTGTCCCACACGGATGTGGTGATCATTGTGGCTTACGTGACCTCAAATAATATGATATGATATCGTCTATGAGATTTTGCCGTATCATTATTTATTATGAATATATCCCAGATGGACTGTTTGATACGGACGATGATTTAATACAAGACATCTCTTCGATTTTCAGGGATTTCACGGATATTGTATTTTGTTTTACGTGATTGCTATGCGATATCTCTGCTTCTAATTTATGTGTACCATTTTATTCAATATTGATACGTGTTGAACTCTAAGCTCACGTTTTCATATTTTATTCCTTCAGACCAGTTGTTTGGGATACGCTTGTAAGAGTTCAGATGTGATTTAACGTGGCATATCTCTATTGGCGAGTGGAGATATTTATGTTGATATATTTCTGATCCCGAGGATATGTTATGATTGTATCTTTAGTAGGATGGTGGCCCTGATCTTTGTATGGGATATATTGGAGTTATTGTATTATATCGATGAGTTATTATTATGTTCAATACCTCCCTTGCGATTGTGGATAGCAGGTCATGTATTATATTTATCCGGATTTATATTCGATAAGATATTGTGCGGGTTTTATTATATCGGGTCCTATATGTGTATGACTGTCACGCTCGAGTTGGATTTTTTATGGTTGATGGAAATATTATTATCGATTTTATTTTTTACCTGCGTATATTATATTTTTGGGCCGTAACAAAGGTGGTATCAAAGAAAAGGTCATAAGGAGAGGTATTTGGGGTCATTTTGGATAATAGATTGATTTAATATTTGGCATGATAAGTGCAGCCTATACTGAAGAATGGAAATTTGAGCTGTAAATGTTTGAATTCAACTCAGGAAGTCGATATATAGGCTGTGATGAGTCGCGCAAGCGACGAAATGGGTTATTCGTTCTAACAATCAGATGAGAATTTGGTTGCTATGTGAAGGATGGTTTGTTAGGGGAAAGATAGAGCGTCCTTCGAATGATTATATGTGATCCAGTTTGGAAGATTTTTGGGATTTTTGATCCAATAAAGGTTGAAATTGAGCTTCAGAAAGTGGAGGACGTGTTTGAGATTTTTGATTGTTCAGACGAAGTTTGATCTGCTGTTCATAAGTTGGAGAGTGAGACAAACCAGTGGTGGGCTTCTTAGTGCCGTAGTCCACTTCTTGTGATATTTTTGTGGAGGCAATTTTGGGATAATCACTCTGTTTGGCATTTAGGAATGTAAGGACGGTGAATTTAGTTGGTGAAGACACGAAAATAAGTCTGTGGCCTTTGAGATTATATGTAAATGTTGTATGTTTTTTCAATTTTTAGTGCGAGCTTTGATAAAGTTTACCCCTGATGGGTAAACCTTTGATCTGTTAAGTTTGTGAACTTCGATGTCCGGTTTGGGTTTATAGATATCAATGGTTGGTTGTTCTAATTTTATTTGATGAGCCGGACTTTAATGTGATATTAGGAGTGATTTGGTTGGCAAGTCACCACATTAGTGTAAATGATTTCAGTAAAAATATTCTGATTTGTAATATGGGTTGTGAATTTTGAGTTTGAGAAAGAGTCGATCGAGAGACGATGAAATTGATATCATTTTGCTTGCAAGTTATTTAATGAGAATGTATGCCGAGTTTAGTTGGTATATGTGGCCACATCTGGGAGCCTTTTTGTGGTCTTTAAAAATTTTTTAGTTGTATGGTAATTCGAGACTATTTCTTAGAGGATTAGCCTGGATTATCTTCTGTTCAGTAACTGAGGTTGTGTCAGAATCGGCACCGATTTTTGGAATTTTGCATAGAATCGTTGAGGCATCAGTCAAGTGTTTTTCCGTGGGGTGCATTGATGCCTTTGGAATGAGCTAGATAAATCGATGAGGTTATCTATGAATTTTTAAAAATTTAATTCACTTGAGAAATGAATCATTTGATAAGCGAGTAATAGGGATATTGTCAATTAAGCTGATTGGGAGATTGTGCCAGAGATAGCCCTCGAGATAAAGGTATGGTCGTTGTGAGCTTCGGTAGTGCTTTGGGTTAGTGATTTTGTTGGCGTCTTTTATGGATCTTTTGACTTGAATCTTTCAGCCTTATTTAGGTCTATTTGTGATAGCTTCATTAATGATATTTTGATTTGTTCGAGGAATTTACGTAGGGTATGAGGTCTGTTTGAGGACTGTGTTGTAGCCTGCGAAGGATAGTTTGTTTGTTCAATTGAGGAGATATGAGTTTGGTTGGAAGTAGTGTTATTTGGGGCGTGTTGTTTTTCGATAGCATGTTTGTAGATTTGCAGAATAATGAAGCGGTGGCCGGTTGGGAAAGGCCATCGTTTGTCGCAAAGATGCGCGATTTCTTGGGTTTGGTTAAATCTGTTCAGTGATTTGTTAATGATTCATAGAGAATTGTAGCTTCCGTGGGACATTTGGCTCAGGAGTGGTGGGTGTTTGTTGGAATTATAAGAAGAGCTTTCAGAGGAAAATGAAAGGCAGATTATTGACAATGTCGATTTGATCGATCCCTGATGGATTAAATTAATCTGTGGTAGGTTATGATATTTTCGAGAAAGATTTGAGGTTGTGTTCTAATACAGCGTATTCGGGTGGTTGCCTATGGGTTACTGCGATTGGATGTTTATGATCAAGGTTACTCCACTTATGACTTGGAGTTAGCAGTTGAGATCTTTGTTCTAAGAATCTAAAGGTGTTGTTGCATGCAGAGGAAATTGTGGTTTCGTTGATCATAGAGGTTTGAAGGAATTATTTCTCAAATGAGTTAATCATGTGGTAATGTAAGTGGATGGATCGCTTATGGCGGTGATAGTGAGTTTCGGTTCAGCCAAGAAAGAAAATATTATTGGCGATATTTTGGGTCAGAAGTCTTCAGATTTGATGTATTATGTGTTTATATGAGAAAGCAGTGCATGAGTAGCCTTCATGAATTTTGTTTGGGGATTGCCAAGGACGGTGAGAATATGGATGCGCTTAGGATAATTATGGAATTGGCTATCAAGGTTGGCCCATTTATTACCAATTCGGATGATGTATTGGTCGGAAAGTTGGCTCGTCGGTATGCCAACGAGATAATAAGGTTGCAGGATATTCCAGTTTTGAGGTTTCGATTGTGATCGGATGTTATGCTGAATTTGGTCGGTGCAAGTTTGTATGAGAAATTCGAACACCGGATTGAATTTGATATGGCGATAATTCGCAGTTAGGTGATTAATCAGAGTGGTGCAGTAGAAGCATGTGGGTCTGTAGCCCTTGGTAGTAATATTCGATTTTGATTTTTAGATTGAGAATCTGATTTGAAATCTAGTTTGAGGACATTGATTATGTGGAGGTTCTGTTGAGTCCTGTGATTTTGGAGAAGTGGTGGCTTCGATGGATCAGCCTGAAATCTCACGGAGTAGAAGGAGATTTTTGCTGACAAAGTGGTAGATAGGTGGATCCATTCTCAGCCTATGCGCATGCTGTTCAGGATCAGAGTTGCATTAGGAGTTTGTCCTATAATGTCTTCTGTCTTCGTTTTGGGCAGAAAAGCTGTAGAGTCGGTGAATAATCCCCGCTAGGATTGGGCTCTGAAGCAAGCTCCTATCTGCGAAAGAATATCTTATGAAGAGTAGAGATGAAGTCTTTTTGGATGAGCCATCATGAAGCTGGACGCGATCAATTGAGGTTATCAGCAGTTATAGTGGAGTTGGAGTGGTCTAAGTTTGTAAGGAACATCGAAAATTCTTCACCAGCGAAGTGGTGAGTTGATCACGTGTCTTGTGCCTAAAGGAAGAAGCCAATAAGAATAAGCCTTCGAGATTTTATTTCTGGGCTGCATTGGATAGCGAAGAATTTGGTGGCAATTCGGATGACGATAGATAAGCTGATGAAGTCGGCTCTTTGCTTGCTGATCAGAATGTCATTCTCGAGTTTGGTCGTCAACATATTATCGAGTTGAGGAGATGGCACGATTTCCTAATTTTGAGGCCCTTGATTACGATTAGAAGCAGATGATTGAATAGAGTTGTGCAGTGGAATCGTGTGAATTCACGGTTATCGGTCACAAGATTTGATTTGGGGATTGAAGCAAGAGATCAGATGTGTAACCTGATTGGATGATCAAAAAATGTGGTCAAATATTTCTAAAAGTATCATAAAGAGAAGAATGTCAAGTTTTAGGGGCAAATGATAGATTAAGGTTGAGGTTTGATTGGCTTTTTAGGTTTTGCAAGCAAAGAGAGGTGGCCTAAAAATGATTGCTTCAATGATTGTGATGATGTGTTTTGTGTATGTATGATGAGAGAAATATGGGTTGATTCTTGGCTTGTAATCGAGTTTGAATTGTTGCTGATTTCGATGAGCTATTTTATGTTGGGGGTTTTGGCTAAGATTTTGAGCTAGAAAGATCAAGTATTGAGAAATAAGTCGACCATTTTGGTTATAATGTTTTTGGAAAGTCTCTCGGTTGAGAAATTTGTATATAATTTGTTCCACGTGATTGAGTTTGATTCGTTGAAAATTTGTGAAAATCTATCATATGTTGGGGTTTTGTTCCGATATTGGGATAGAAAGGATCAGGTGTTGAGGATTAGATATTTGGAGGAATCTTTTGATCGAGGTTAATTCAAAAGAATTGTCCTTATCTGTTTAAGGATTGATGTGCATAAATTTCGAGGATGAAATTTTTATGAGGGGAGAGTGTAACATCCAGATCTATATTTAGATTATTTTAACATTTATTGTCATTTTGGGTATTTGGAAACAGTAGACGATCGAAATTTTTCAAGATAGAAGCCCAAGTGAAGTTGTTCAGAATGCCGAATTAGATTTCAGTATAAAAGAAAATTAAAATAGAAAAGTAAAATATATATATATATGGAAAAAGAATAGGGAAAACAGAAGGAGAAGGGGATCGGGGAAAGAAAGGGAGAAGAGGAGAGAGAGGGGGTTAGGGTTTCATGCAGAGGAAGGAGGAGAAGGGAGAGAAGGAGAGAGGAGAAGGGATCGGCGGCGCGCTAGTGGTCGACGGTCGTGAGTGGCGACGACAGTGGCACACGGTGTGGGTTGCGAAGAGAGAACGGTGGCAAAGATGCCGAAGCGATGGCGGCCGCATGCGGCGTCGGTGTCGGCGGGGTTGTGCGGGGGAGGCCCGGACGGTCGAGCAGCGGGTTCGGTGGTGCGGCGGCGGAATGGCACGAGGAGAGGCCCGCGCGGAGGAGGAGAACAGAGGAGAGAGGAAGGGGCGCATGTGGGTTTCGTGGAGGCAGGAGAGAGAAAGGCTCAAATTGGATACCTTGTGACATCCTTTCTTCAAATCTACAAAGTATAAAGTCGAGGCAAATATCCTATAACCCTATTCTCCGTCTGATTTAATTTTTGATGTGTTTTGACTAATATGGGAGATTTTACTAATATGTATGTATTTTTATATACACCAAATTTATTAATTATGTACATTCATGTATATTTTACTGGTCGTGTGGTGGTTTTATATGGGTATTTATGATTTAGAGGGTTTTCGGACACCCGGATGGTATATATGTATATTTGTGTATTCGTATGTTGTGGAACCATAAAAGGCTTTGCATTAATCATGCATAGTTTGCCAGTACAGTCCTTTATAGGACCATGGCGGTTCGAGATGCTTCGTTTATTATCCAGAGATATGAGATATGAGATTCTTTATGACGGGAGGCTTAGTCCCAACGAGGACGTATATGATTTTATTTGTATTTGAATGAGAACCATCGTAAAGAAAAATATTAAAAACGTCTTAATATATAACTAAAATTTGATATCAATAAATCAATTGGTGGTAAAATATAGTGAGCAAGTTCCTAATCTATGGGAGATAGAGTACATGGATGGCATTGAGCTAGGCTTAAATCGCAACCGATATGTATTTGTGTTTGACGAGGGTAATACTTCCCAAGTTAGTATTATTTATCTTTGGTTCTCCGATTTTGTGCATGCTTTGTAGTTCTACATGTATTTTGGTGGAGGATAATTTAGGCTAATTATTTTGGTTAGGCGATAGGAATGTCTCGTACATATAAATATGATAAACCCGAAACGTGTTTTAATTTATGTTTTAGTTTTAGTGGCCTTCTCTCGATTTCTGCATTATGAGATTTATATCCGGACAATAGTATGTATCCCACACGGATGTGGTGACGGTTACGGCCTATGTGACTTCGGATCATATGATATTATATCGTCTATGAGATTTTATTGGATCGTTATTTATTATGAATATGTCCCAGATGGACTGTTTGATACGGACGATAATTTAGTACGAGACATCTCTTCTATTTTCAGGGATTTCACTTACATTGTGTTTTGTTTTATGTTATTGCTATGCGATATTCTTGCTTCTGATTTATGTGTACCATTTTGTATGATGTTGATACTTGTTGAGCTCTAGGCTCACATTTTCATGTTTTATCCCTTTATACTAGTGGCTTGGATATATTTGTAGGAGTTCAGATGTGATCTGACGTGGCATATTTTTATCAGGGAGTAGAGATATTTATGTTGGTATGTTCCTGATCCCGAGGATGTGTTATGATTGTATCTTCAGCCGGATGATGGCCCTGATCTTTGTATGAGATATATCGGAGTTATTGTATTATATCGATGAGTTGTTATTATGATCAATACCTCCCTTACAATTGTGGATAGCAGGTCGTATATTATATTTGTCCGGATTTATATCCGATGAAATCTTGTGCGGATTTTATTATATCAGGTCATATATGTGTATAACTGTCATGCCTGGGTTGGGTTTTTTATGATTGATGGAAATATTATTAACAATTTTATTGTTTGACCTGTGTATATTGTGTTTTTGGGCCGTAATAGAAACTATATACATAAAAATTTAATCCTAAATAAATGACAAATGACTACTCTTAGACATTTTACTTTCAAAGACAAGAGCATCTACTGTTCTTAATCTGACATGGTTAGTGCAAATATAATAAATATGTATAGAATTGAACAATAGAAATATTGAATATTATCAAAAAACATTATTATACAGCAACAGAGAGAATAAGAAGTTTAAGTACTATACAAGCAATACATATGTATAAAAGTAAAAAATTACTCTACTCCTCCCCTTTTTCTCTATTATTCTATTCCCCCTTTTGCTCTATTATTCTATTCTCCCTCAGTCTTTATTTCCTCTTTTTGTCATGAATTTCCTAAGCAAGTACATCAATTATCATCAAAGTGATCACTGTCCGTTATAAAGCATAGCTTATCAAAACCTCGGTCCTTGCTCTCTCTCACATGGCATCCTGGGCGTCTAGTTGGATGTAATATGTAAAAAACCCTCTAGGACATGGTACTCTAACTGATCTTGAATAACAGCTAGGCTAAATATGTTTTTATTCGTTGTGGCAAGCTGGTCGAACATCCTAGAGAGTTAACCTAGGATAATGGACAAGGATGAGATGGACAGAGGTGGGTCAAAGGGGTCAAGGGTAGACTAAGACAGTTTGGCATTTGGAGATGTCTCATACATAGGATTATGACGCCTAGGTGAGTGACAATGGGTATGTCCCTAGGTTTGCTCGTACATCATGCAATTAATAGGTTTACCTAGAGGAACACAAGGAAGGTCCTGAAATGCACTGAATGGCTCATTTTTTTTGCTCACAAAGGTATCACGTGTGAGAAAAGATGAGATGGGAGATCGTTCAATCTTTTGAGGAGTATAAAGCAATAAGTTTTGTAAAGTGGAAATGAGGCGTAGTATGTCACGGAAGAAATATTTGTAAGCATAATCCGGCATACTAAAAGTCGGCGGGAAGTGAGATATTTTGTTTTAAAAGATTTACTATGCCAAGTCATGAGAGCATCAAGCCGAAATGAAGCGATCTCATTATGCGGAGGCATATCATGAAAAGAGTAAGGATAGTTAGAATAGGGCACTAAAGGGAGATGAAGTGTGCTCATTTTATCCTCTGGATTGATGTGAAGGGTGCTCCTCCTTAGAAAGGTAGAAAAAGAGAGACTTTTTGTCAATATTATGAATATTCATGTAAAATTTTTGGACAAGGAGGTCGGAGGGAGGTTTGAGGTGACAAAGACAGGAGATATAGAACAATCTAGTGAAACAAGGTCTACCTCTCGTTCGATGTGAGCTAACGATGTTTCATCCATTTTTAAAAGCGATATTTTGTAATGGCATTGATAAATTTGTTAGACTCACATGGGGCACTGCAACGGGGACACTTTCTGAAGGATTTCTTAGAAGTGGCCATTTGAAAATAAAATGTGAAAATTTGTCCATGAAAACCATAGATTTGACATACTATGTAAAAAAAAACAGAGATCAAATCTTAAACCCACCACAACGAAGTTGCAAGGGAGAAAGTCCTATAAATCTTGTTAAGAGAAATGTAAAAAAAGCAGAGATCAAATCTTAAACCCACCACAACGAAGTTGCAAGGGAGAAACTCCTATAAATCTTGTTAAGAGAAATCCAAATCTTGAATAAGGGATGGTTAAAACATGGGTGAATTCCAAAATAGACCACCCAAGATGGTACACCTCTAAAAGGTTTAGATATAACACCAAAACTTTCAAACTCCAATAAATCCAACAAGATTTCGTCATTAGCATGAGAGATCTCACTAAATGAGATGAAAAACCACTACTATGGTAGAGCTTAGCAAATACCATGGATGGAAGTTCAAGAGCTTGAGGGAGAGAAGAGAATGCAAAACCATACCTTAAATTCTCCTTAGATTTGACAAAAAAAAAAAAAAGCATAAATCTAGTATGTCAAAGGTGGAGAGAGTGTGTGGTGAGAGAGTTGAGAGAAAACTTGAAGAGGGAGGGTAAAAATGAGCTCAATGCAAGAAAAAAAGGGCACTATAGATCAGTGCTTGAGCGCTGCAGTTGCTATATGCAAGAGAAACTACAAGAATTGGCTTTAGGCAATGCAAGTAGGAGAAACCTTGCATAAGTGCGAGAAGGAGAGAAACTTGAAGAGAGAATAACAAGCAGGAAGAGGTGAATAGGATAAGGTATGATCTGGAGAGAAAAACTTTGTCAATAGAGCACAATCATTGGAGAAAAATTTTTTAAAAAAAGGAGCACAAAGATGAGAGATTTTTCAAGATAGAAGCTACTCCAAGGTTGTTCCCCTAGCTCTTAGGGTTAAAGTATAAGACATGTATATATAGGGAGCTTCAAAAAATAAGTTAAAAATATAGTTGTTGGAGACAAAAGGGTTGTGCCGCTCGAGCGTTGATCGAGCGTGCGGTAGGCGTTGGATAGGGTTTGGGGGATTCGCGCCTTGACATTCGAGCGCTGAATGGGCGCTCATCGAGTGCCCCGATTCTGGAAAATGTGCCTTGGCGACGCCTCGAGCGCTCATCGAGCATCCGGTTCTGGAAAGTGTACCCTAATGGCGCCTCGAGTGCTCATCGAGCACTAGGTTCTGGAAGCCGCGCCTTGAAGGTGCATCGGGCATCCAAACATGTGAAAATCTGATGAAGAGCTTCCAAACACGTGAAAATACACGACGAATGACCAAACGAGCAACCTGACATGGTTACGGAATATACCAATACAAAATACGACAAACACATTTTGTGGATAAATTTGGACTTAGTTTCCGCCTCTATCCATATCTTGCAGGGGATACTGTCAGGGAATAGTTTTCCACTTCTGTTTCTTCATTTCTATCCCATCATAGGATTTTTTATGAATCATCTTATCTCAAATTTTTTCGAAATATAAAGAAAAAAACTAAAAAAAGTGCTATAATTTAAATTTTTCAATAAATCAATTGCGAAATGCTTTTTCCAACAAAAGGGAGTGGCAAAAACGAATGAATAGACATTTGATGAAACTTGGTGGCTCTCTTATTCCAAATGACAGTTCAAAAAAACGTTTTGAAGGGAGCCATTATTGGCACATTGTTATTTAATTAATTAAATGTTTTCAATTGTTCTCAAGGGAGAGATTCCTTATTATGTTTTATTTCCCGAGAAGCTATTATATCTTCTTCCTATAAAAAGTGTTTGGATATGTATGTTTTGTTCATAATATCCGGTTGCAAATGACAAAGCTTGATAGTTGGTCCTTTCGGTGTATTTCCTTTGGTATGCTCGTATTCAATTGGGGTACTAGTATTTTTTTTGTAGAGTAGGGACATTTTTTGGTATTTTTTGATGTCACATTTCATGGGTCTAAACCTTTTTATTTTGAAATGTCCTCATTGAGTCCATTGTCTATTATCCCTCCTTAAGATGATATTCTTGTTTATAAGAT
Source organism: Nepenthes gracilis (assembly GCA_033239525.1). NCBI lineage: Eukaryota > Viridiplantae > Streptophyta > Magnoliopsida > Caryophyllales > Nepenthaceae > Nepenthes > Nepenthes gracilis. Next base: position 8,187,204 of record BSYO01000031.1, read on the forward strand.
TATTCATAGGGTTATCTCCTTTTCCTGCACTTTGCCGATTAGGCTAACTTCTGTGGTGCTCATCGAGAGTTTGCTTCCTCCTCTATAGTAGCTCTTGAGCAAATCCCTATTGAGTTAGTTCTTTCGACTACAGACATTGCTATTCTAGATCAAATGGGATTTGGATCGTCTAATTGTACTATGGAAGGGCCGTTTGTAGCTGTGCTCGGTTTTCCTTATCTATTTTGTTATTATATAACAGTGTTTTATATTCTCAACGGGTTTTTACATTTGTCTTGGACTCTATTACTTTATCTGGATTTGTGTCTAAGGTAATTTCTCATCATGGTTTACAAGCAGTCATGGAGGAAGATATAGTTATACTTGAGCATTATCACAAGTAAGATCTAATCTTTTTTGCCTCGCAAGAAGTGGCCTTTTTTTGTAATTAGGTCTATACAGTGAAAGTCAATTTAAATGGTTCTTTTGTTCGGTTAGAAGACCATCTAGTTGTTAAAGGATTTGCTGAGACATATGTGGCAGATTACATTGATATTTTTTCTCCAATTACCAACTTGATTTTTGTTAGGCTTACCATTTTATTGGTTGCTACTTACTATTGGTATATATATCAGTTAGATGCCAAAAATATCTTTTTACATAGTGATTTTCAAGAGAAGGTTTTTTTAGATCAACCACTGGGGTTTGCTATTTAGAGGGTGTTTGGATCTATATGTTGGTTGAATAAGTTTTTGAATGGTCTGATACAGTCCCTGTTGGTGTGATTTGATAACCAATAAAGTTGTATTTGAGTTTGAATTCTCGTTATGATAATAATTACTCTGTGTTCAATCATTATTATTATAATAGGTGTATTTTTTCAGTGTATATGTAGATGATTTTATAATTACTGACTGATAATATTGGCATTACAAATTTGAAATTGTTCCTTCAAAGTCGACTTCAAACCAAAGATATTTTGAGTTTTGTGTTATTGTATTGGCATTGAGATCACTAAGTGTTGTTGTTGTATCTTTCTTTTATAAAGAAAGTATACAATGGGTTGATTTGCTTTAAGTGACTAATATGTTTGATTCAAAATCTTGTGTTCCTCTCATAAATCTAGAAATTTAGTTATCTCTAGAAAATGAGATCTTTAGTAAACTAGAAAAGTACCAGCAACTAGTTATATGCTTCAATTACTTCGATTGCCTTCTCGGTTAATGTTGTAAGATAGTTTGCCTTCTCCAAATGTTCATTATTGTAATATTGTAATGTGTACTATAAGATATCTTAATAGTATACCATGACGAGGCTTACTTACCAATGATCATGATTATACTCAGGGCAAGGGGTTTTTAGATGTCGATAGACAGAGTTGTTGTAAATTCAGTAGTTTACAACTAGTTATAACGTTTTTTGTTGGAGGCAACTTTATGTCGTAAAAGAGTAAGATACAAAATATGGTAACTAGATGTAGTGCAAAGTCCGAATATTGTGCCTTGACACATTTACATGTAAAGTGATAGGGCTTTTGCAGTCACTTGATTTTCTTGGCTATAAAAGTTTTGATTCTTATTAGTTGTAGTGTGATAATCAATTGGCTATCCACATTGCATAAATTTGGTATTTTATACACATATAAAGCATATAGAAATAGATTGTCATTTTATTCATTAGAAGCTCCAACATTGTTTAATTTATGTTCCTCGTGTGAAGTTTAGAGATTAGCTTGCTGACGTTACCAAAAACTCAATTGGAGTTTGAGTTACATATGTTTGTAATAATTTGTGAACGATCAACTTTTATACTTAATTTGAGAAGTGTTTTAATTATTCTGTTAGGATACGATGTAGTATATTGCTTTGTAATGGCATTTTAGTCTTTATATTATATTGTTAATAATTCTATATGTGTGTGTTTTTGTGAATATATCCCTGACCCTTACTGAAAGAGTTTCAACAAAGATCTTTCTCTTTCCTTCTATTTTTCACAAGCCTCATTCTCAGGTCCCCAAGTTCAGCATCACTAGCTAGTTCCTCAGCCCTTCATCAAGAGCCTTTGTTGCCTTATAAATTTGACCTAAATCTCTATAACTCCTTTTTTTCTTTCATGAAGAATAAATTATCTAGAATTCTCTTGGTACCGATTATTCATTGTTATCACTACAAGCTTGTCCTATGGCCAGGGCAGGATAATTTTGAAATGTTCTAATATTCATTCTTTTCATGAATTCACTTTCGTTGCCTTTTGTTTCCTATGAAATCCAAACCTCTTTGCCTTCAACAACACAAGCCTTCATATGGAATTTCTAATTTGTAGCCATTTGATTTTCCATAACCTAGCCATTAATGGAATCGACCTTTCAAGCTTCAGAACCAAGCCTTTCAACTTTCTACCAAAGTTAACTGAACCACCTATCAACTAGGAAGCACCGACACTTTATTGGGCCTAAAGTGTCGGTCTAAAATTAACTGAACCATTTATCTACTAAGAAGTAAGTACACTCTCTTGAGCTTAAAGCGTCGATGTCTAACACGTATCAGGCACCGACATACCCTGGACATTGGACACGTGTCGGACACGCTTCAACACTAATTAACTTATTTTTTTTAGTCTGACACGTTTTGAACACGTTTCGGATACTTCTCAACATGTTACATACACGCTTCAGATATGTCACATCACGTTTTAAACACATTAGATAGTTTTACAATTTTTTAAAAATTATGAGCCATTTGATAAATTTTAAAACTTTGGGATTTTTTATAAATTTAAAAAGTAAAACCCTTAGCTATCATTTCTAAGACGGAACTTCCTAGCCCGCCAGAGTGCAAGGCAAGGACCTTTCCTTTCGTCTCTCTCTATTTCCACTTCTGTTCTATTTTGTCAAGCAGAGCTACAGCTGAGGGTTCAAATGTGAAGCTTCGAATCCAGTCACCACTCCCCATTCCCACATTTCTCACAGTCGTGACTTATGTGCGAGAGATCTCCTTTATATTTGTCAGTCGAATCTAATTTTTCAACCACAGGACATAGTCAACTAGATAGAAAGAACAAAGGTGAAACAAATAAATGAGATAACAATCAATATTATTGTTTTTCAAACCATTCACATTATATTGAATTCCTTCTTTTACTGTAAGTTTGTAAGTTATAGAGTGTTTTGCCATTTTTACTGTAAGTCTGTAACAATATATTGCTATTAATAATATAATTTATTATTAAAAATAACACTATATTTTTATTATTAATAATACTGTATTATTAATATTACTGTAACAGTAATATTGTTATTAACAATAATGGTTTTACAGAGTGCAAGGTAATGTATTGTCTCAATATATTGTTTGTGATACATTAACAATGTATTATACATTACTATATTGTTTGTTAATAATTTATTAATGTACAATATATTTTTTTCATTACTTAAATTAATATTATATTAATTATTTGTTTATTTCAATGGATTGTTAATATATCATCTTCTGAGATTAACAATAGCTTACTTTCACCTTACAACGAAGAAGATAATGATAAACCCTTGTGGATGTATGCTATATGATATGATAAGTTTAACATAGGAGGTGGAAATTTGTCTTGGCAATGCAATTTTTGTCATTAAATGAAGAAAAGTTCCTACACAAGTATTTATACTCATCTACTAAAAATACCCGATTTGGGAATTGGTGCTTCTAAAATTGTGACATCAAATGATATAAGAAAAATGTAAAAAATGGAAAGCGATGCAAAGGCAAGAGTACAAAATAATACACCAAAAAAATGTCTCTTTGTCTAACCAAGTATCGTTAGGCAGTGTAGAATCTCTCCAAACCCAATCTTCAATTGGGAGTTTTATACTAGGAGGGTATAGCCTAAAAAAGATTAAGACAAATATAAGTAGAGGCACATTCTAATCATGTTTCAAAAGCTTTTAAAAATAAAACATGCTTTTAATTACATGTTGAGATTGTTAGAATGTTTTACTTTACCAGCTTTCCATTTCACTTAATATAGAACACATATTATGTGAGTTTTTATATCTTTGTGGCCAATAACTCACTTGGAGGTCATTTGCCATATGAATGTAATCTATTGAGAAGCACATTGTTCAAATAAAAGAAAGCTAATATCGAAAGACTGCTATAGCCTATTAAAGGAATATGGAAGGAGAAAGGTGTGAGTATTATGAGTAACGGGTGAAGTGACTCTTAAAGAAGGTTATTGATTAATTTTATTGCTGTGATAAAATGCGATCTTATATTTCTTAAGGTAGTTGATTGTTTGAGGATAACTAAAGATAAATACTTTATCATTAATTTGATGAATGAAGTGATTAAGGAGGTAGGACCCGACAATGTAATTCAAGTGATAACTAATAATACAAATAATTGTACAGGTGTCGGGACATTAATTCACCAATTTTATCCTCACGTCTTTTGAACTGCATGTAGTCCATATACTTAATTTTGCCTTGCAAAATATTTGTACTGTAGAGAATGTAGAGAACAATCATATGATATTTGATTAAGGTTCTTGGATTATACAAATTTCTAATAGTTGTTTGTTTTTCAAGAATTTTTTGTGAATCACTCAATATGATTGTCTATGTTTAATGACTATGTTCATTTGAAATTGCTTTTGGTGGCAATTACTTGTTTTGTCTCAATTATTGTTATATTGAAGAGATTTAAACTCATTAAAGCGGCACTTTAAACTTTGTTTGTTAGTGAAGAATGAGAAATGTATAGAGAAGATATAGAGAAAGTTAAATATGTGGAGTTATCCTTAGATGACATTTGGTTAGATAAGATTGATTATATATTTTCCTTCACTACTCCTATATATGATATGCTTAGGGTTTATGATACAGACAAACCTTGTATTTACTTGGTATATGACATGTTGGATACCATGATTGAAAAAGTAAAGATTACAATATATAGGCATGAAAAAAAGCACGGCCCATTATTTAAATCTCAAGTAATTAAAATATTATAATTTATTACTTTTGTACTATCTAATTACACATTCATTAAACAAAATTGAATTCAAATCTAAGTAAAGGGCCAAAGCAATTAATGTCTTTGTAAAGGGAAAATAAGAGTTCCTTCACACAAGTGAGTACATGCTTGTGCGCTTCTCTGAAATGTACATAATCTAGATGATCCCTTGTTATATATACCTCTCTTGAAGAAATAATTTTTGCTTTAAAATTGGACAATCATGAACTAATCTTGCTCACTTGAGATCTGCAAATAGGTATGTGATAGCATAGATTGATAACTGTACAGGCATCTCTTCAAATGAGTACATGAATGACCCTGACTGATGAATGCATGAAACTGATTCTGAACTGACATAATCAAGTTACATCGTCTTTTCATCAAGACTATCAAGATGTGCTGGAATGGGTGCATGTTTTCTCTTTCTTCAATGAAGTAGTAGAAGGTGCAGTTTGCACTTATTGGTAGATTGTCATTGATCATCCCGTGTGCCTGAAATGGATGCAGATAATCAAATCCATAAAAAATATGCATTCAATTTTTTTTTCCGTCATAGTCTTTCTGAAATTGCAGGGAATATACAACTAAAGGAATCCATTACAGAAAACAAGATGAACAATCAACTTTTCTCCTTGTTAACTTCCCACATGTACCACTTCCAGCCTTTAAACCGGCATTGCTCTCTACCCAATCAATTTGAGGTTTTCCTTCATGTAAAAACACGAATCAACTGTTAAATTATCATCAAAGCATTAACAAATAATTGTTTGAAGATGATGGGCGACCATGGATCTATCTGAACCACCTTTGAGCGACAAAGGTCCCAAACAGAATAAGTAACCATTTCTCTCTTTTTGCTAGGTAAGTAAATGGTGTTGTCTGATTTTTATTACTCTTCCAACTGAAAAGAAAGTGTTTCTGAACAAAATGAACTAAATATGTCCCTCATAAAAAAAAAGAAAAAAAAAATTTAGCTGCTGTAGTAAGAAAGCTTCAATGTGGCCTTCATGACTAAGTAATGAGAATCGTTATATTTGGAGAAGTAGAAAGAATTACAACTCCATCATATTTAATTGCAAGCAAGCTGACAATGATTATATGCAAATGCTCACATATTGATCAATTTTCTCCTGCCCTGAGTGCTCCAGACCGATATTGTCCACAGTGGAACAATAGATTATGACGAGTTCATAGCTGCAATGCTCCATTTAAACAAAATTCGGAAGGATCACCTCTTTGCAGCATTTTCATACTTTGATAAAGATGGGAGTGGCTTCATCAGCCCAGACGAGCTTCAGCAGGCCTGCAAGCAATTGGGTTTGGGAGATGTGCACCCGGATGAAATTATCTACGAAGCTGATCAAGACAATGTAAATGGCTTCTACATGGCTTGCAATATGTGTCAAATACTATTACTCTTCTATATATTAAAGAATATTTCATCCAGTAATGAGGAAAAATCATTTAACCAACGCTCTATGCACTACAGGATGGGCAGATTGACTACAGTGAATTTGTGGCCATGATGCAGAACACCGGTATCGGCAGGAAGAATGCAAATTGATATTTATCATGCAACTTCCCCTTTTTGTATTTTTTTTTTATTTTTCAAGTGGCATGTTACAAAAATAGAAGTGCCCCCTGCGGTAAAATTCCACAAGGCATCACAGACAGAGCAAGGATGTTCTAGCTGTGGCCTCACTTTTTATTTAAGGTCTGCGTGTTGTAATCGGCATTCGGTTGAATTAGGCTTTCTCTTTCCCTCCCCCTTTGTTCAAGTGCAAATTGTGCGTGTATATATTGTAATATGCAACCTTTATACATTAATAACAGGCGTACTAGACTCTTATAACAAATATATAAGTCCTTATCTGGGAATAATTTATTTTATTTTTTATTCAAGCAGCTCTTCGATTTTCAATCCAAAGAAAAAGGAAAAACAAAACTAAAAATTGCTATGAATTTGATAAAGATCTTTTGTAAGAGTTGTGTATCGATTCTCAAAGTTAAGAATGCCATAACATTTTGTGTGACCCATTATACTTAGATACTGTTGATATATGTTTATTACTTAAATATATTATGGTAGCCTATAGGTACAGTAAAAAATATATAAAAATAGACGAGTTATTAATAAATAAATTATTACTCATTATGTTACTAAATAGATTTATTATTTGAGAGCTTTTGGCAAAATACAATGTAAATATGTAGAAATGTTTAGTTATATCATTTGAATTATGTATTTAAGAATAGAGACATAATGTTTTGGATATACATTTTCTATACCAAAATGGGTATTGTGGAGCACAAGTTGATAGTAGGATTGTATTGTATGATAATTCATATAGAGATGTTCATTTAACTCATGGAATTGACTTCGCAACATAGAGTGGTCAGGGTACATTGATGGATACTACTCAGTAATAACTAGAAGCCTTTTTTCTAGTTAAAACAAATCTTAAATGAATAAAAAATGTTGGGATTAGCCATGATTAGAATGTGTTATAATCAAATGGATAAGATCTAGTATTTATTGTAGTACTACTTCAATAATATTAAACTATAAGAATTACAAATGTTTTAACTTTTTTACCTATTTATATCGAGGGAGTTGGGTCCAATATCAACTACGCAGCCCCGATCTACCAATCCAATGAGGTCATAGTTGATAGGCTCATAATAGCTAGAAAAGGGCAAGTAGTATCAGCTTATTAGGCCCAAGCCTAGAAAATATAAAGTTTGGTTATGACCTAACTCTAGTCAAGATAAGTTAAAATCTAATAGTATGGCCAAATGGTTATTAAATAAAATATAACCTAATCTGAATTAGATAATCAAATGATGGCATATCCAAGTGTCCAGCCAAATGATTCATTGACTTTAAGGTTAACCTAAAGAGAGCCTTTGAATTGATAAATATTGACTACCCATCATCAATTTAATTTTTAGGTATTAATTGTTTTCAATCAATTTCATAATTAGAACACATATAATAATAATCAAACTAATCAATTTTTAAATCGATTTAACTATTTATATCGTATCGTCTTCAAGAAACCACCAAGAATTTGCATTATGGCCCTAAATAAGTACCTTTTTTCCTATAAAAGGGGATGGGATTCAGAATTGAAGGAACACAAAGTACAACCCTTTAACTTGTTTTACAATTATATGGAGCTAAGTCCTCTGCTTTCTTTCTCTCATCTCCTCAATCTCTCCCACCTTCTATTTTTTTGGGAATAATACTAATTTGAGTATTGAAAAAAATTTAAATAGTGAGTCTTGATTCCTCCAAAATTCTCATTTACAATTCTAGTGTGCAAATTCTGAATAAAATGGCTTGATAAGTGGATCTGAATTTCTTCAAACTAGAATCCAGATTTTAGGTAAATATTATTGATTCCATCTGTAGGAATCACAATCAAGCAACGTGTTCCTACTTAAACATAATTACACCCATAAAGATCCACAAATTGACAATCTTCAATAACTTGATCATCATGGTAAATACAGAAGCAAATGGATAGTTGAGCCAACTACCAAAAGCTATCCCCTCTCATGGGATCCTCCCTAAAGAAGGAAGCCAAGGAAGTGCTTACTCACCAACTGCGCCCAACATTACAGCCATGGCTACAAGTCATACTCCAAAATGGGACATATAACTTACGTACTTAAAACCAAATGGTAGTCCTGTGCAATTAGAAAGTTATTCGCCCTAAAAAATATTAGTAGTAAAAATGCCAACCTAGGAGCTTATAGGTACGCCCTACCACTCATATATGCTTGAACAGTATAAATATTCTGAACAATTTTCAATAAAATAATATTTTGTCTAAGTTTATATGCATGTATGCAAATATAAATTGTCATAAGAATATTAATTTGGCCATGACTGACCTTAAGTCAGATAGTTGGTTTCATTACCCTATCTGTTAAAATGCACTAACTCACATGGGCGGCCATGGTGTAGGTCCAAGGATATCATGTGGCCCTAAGTGTGGCCACACACCCGAAGTACCCTAAGATTTAGGGGCTTCAGATCAAAGTGTTTAACAACCTTCTAAGAAGTCAAGTAACAAGCGAGTTAAGGTCCTCTAAGACTTAATTATAAACATAGTCACCCAACCAATTGAACGTCAACGATGCTACACGTGCATAAGTAACGATGAACTATTATACGGGACACATACAATCAAGGAATAGAGTCCTCCCTCATTAGCAATGATAATCTGATAACTTAGTTTGGATCAAATTTGGCAATCACATGATCAACAAACTAGAATTTGTATGCATGTGCGGCTAGACCCCATGATTTGCATTCACATATGAGAAATGCTTATGTTAAATCGTGGTTTAAGCCATTCAAAAAATATATATTAATATAAAAGATGTAATAACCATTTTTGAAATTGTGAGGCAATATTACAAATTAAAGAACGGAGATCCAACAGTACATTTCTGATGGGTACACCAATAATGGGCTGGCCCAAATAAAGGTCAACAGAAACCCAGAAAGGCCAGTCAATATTTCTGACGGCCCAGTAAGAAGATGGGCCCGAAAACTGGAAAGCCCGAAGACGGTCAACGTCGGCGTTGACCGTCCTGGCGGCCAACTTACTTGCAAGTGGTCAACTCAGTGTTGACTAGTCTTGTTGGGCCTTTAGAGACTCTGCAACAGTGATGGGCCTATTCTGTTATGGCCCACAGCCCATCAGTTGATCGCCCGCCGCTCACCCTTCGTTCTCCACGAAGGCGGCCAACACATTGACGGTCAACTCAGACGTTGACCGTCTGCTCCCTATATGTTGGGTCCAAATAAGGCTCTTCTACAGTAATGGGCCTTACTCACTTAGGCCCATAGCTCATCTGGAGGCCAACGACGGATGCCTTTCATAAGAGCGGCCAACACGTACGCAGACGGTCAACCCAAGCGTTGACCGCCCGCGCTTCGCCCGTTGGGCCCCAAGAAGCCTTTCAACAGTAACGGGCCTGACCTGTTTAGGCCCACCAATCATAGAAAAGCCAACCACGATCCTCCAAGGATATTCCATGATCTCAAAAGGAATATCAGCAAGATTGGCGTCCTTCAAATAAGGAAGGCGCCAGATCCTTCCAACTCCTTGCCAGCCAAGGAACCTCAACTGTAACATGCTAGGAGGGAAAGAAGCTAACTTGGAAAGTGATTGGCCGCCTCAGAAGGAAACAATCCTCCACAATTGGGCAACAAGCATCAGCCTCCAGAAGGAAGGCCAGCAGCAGATCACAGGGACGATCATTCCTTCCAAAGGAAGAAGATCGTCATCTTTGCCATAAAAAAGGCCTTGGACTCACCATCCAGGGCATGCTTTTTTGAATGCTTTTTCTCCATACTTGCAAAGACACGCTTTCTTGGAGGCCCTCATTCATGCTTTGATTGATGCTTTCCTCCATACTTACCACCATGACGCTTTCAATTACTCTCTCGAGACATTGAAACTCGAGGACAGCCAAGCTCTCGCGACTCCAAACACGTTCATCTTGACCCTAAAGCGCCCGAGAAACCAGCTCTAATCCCCAATGACCAAACTCTCTCAAACACGATCAAACTCTACGACATCGAACGAGTCTCTACTGCCGTTCTCTGCCTACCCACCATCCAGATACAAGAAAGGCCCTGCGCCTCTCTGACATCTGGAACGAAACACTCACTTCCCCTCTCCCATCGCTCTCTCTATCTTTCAGTTCATTTCATTGAAAGGCATTTCTCGACTTGAGCGAGCGGAGTATTTTGGTGGGATTACCTCCCGCCGTAACGCCGACTTGACCTCTTGCGTTTTAGTGGTGTGCAGATTTGCGCTCGGTGAACGGGCGGTTCACATCATCCGGAAGAATCCGAATGCTCGAAGTCGGATCCAGGTACGCATCATTGGCGCCGTCTGTGGGAAGCGCTTACGAAAAGCCTACCACCAAAATCTGCAAAAACTCTCTCTGTCACCTTCTACTTCTACAATGGTGAACACGAGAGCACAGGCTAGCGATCCAGCTAGAGAGACTGCGAACCCCGACTAGGAACATACTGCTGATGACTTGGTCAACGGGGCCACAGGTGGAGTTCCACCACCTTATTTTCAACAATTGGTGGAGGAGATGAAGGCCAACAATCGCCTGCTCCAACTGCTCTGTGCACAGAAATAACAACAACAACCAACGGCTCCACCAGCAGTCATTCCCGCACCTGCCACCAAAAAGGGTGGCCAGAGGAAGAAGAGGCCGGCCAAGATGCCCGTAAAAGCTGGGAACAATCTGGCTCTAGCATCCTCCCGTGTCCTTGGCCAGAACAGGCCAATGGAACGCTCCGGGAGTACGTCTCCGACAGAGAGCCCAGAAAGGAAAAATCCTTGATATTCTAGGCGTAAGACCGTCACACACGCCCAAGAGCGAACCTCCAGACTACGAGATCCACGGGAGGCAAGAATGACCGGCCACGAACCCACCGGGAAACAAGACGGAGTTGAGGAATTTTCTCAGCTCCAAGAGATCAGCTAACGCCACTCGTGCCGACCCACGAGTGGACCAAATCTGGAACCATATATTCCAGAATGACGAGCGCGCCATCGACTTGGACAGGTCTCCTTTCACTGCAGAAATCTTAAGCCGTCCACTGCCGTCCAAGTTCAAAATGCCGTCCCTTGACTTATACGATGGGGATAGTGATCCGGTTGACCACCTGGATCACTTCTGCACCCATCTAAGTCTACAAGGGCTAGAAGACTCGGCGATGTGCCGCTACTTCCCACTCACGCTGAAGGGAGACGCTAGAATCTGGTTTCACCATCTTCCTTCAGGCTCTGTCAGCAGTTTCCGTGAACTCACAGACCTCTTCCTGGCTCAGTATGCATCGAGCCGATGGGAAGAGAAACAGTTGTGGCACCTCTCCCACATAAACCAGAAACCGGGAGAGAACCCACGGCGCTTCTTGGATCGCTTCGTGGCTGAAGCCAGGAGGATTCCCAGGATTACTGAGGAGATGAATTTGGGCAACTTCATCTCAGCACTGACTTATGGAGATTTCTTCAAGCACTTGGCACACAAAAATCCGCAGACCTTCCGCGAGGCGGAGACCATTACCAGGGCCTACGCTACAGCAGAAGAGGCCAATGAGGCAAAACGTCCTGACCGGGAGGATCAGCCTCGGCCGTTCCCTGGTGATGGTAAAATAAAGTTTGCGGGCGGAGAACATCCCCGCCAGAAACAGCGCCGGACTGGGCCCTCAGAGCGCAGAGACTACGGGCCCACTACCTTCACACCCTTAACAGACACGTGCTCCAATGTCTTAATGCGATCCGTGGAAAAAGTTTACAGAAGTGGCCAAAGACCACGAAAAAGACTGGAAATCTGTCTAAATCTTGTGACTTCCACCGCTCTGCTGGCCACTCAACCGAAGACTGCAAAACGCTGCAGAGGAAAATCGAAGACCTGATTTGCAGAGGACACCTCACCCGGTTTGTCAAGGGACCTGGACAGAACTCAGGAGCGGCTGATGAAGAAGGGCAGGAGCAGACGCCTCCTCGAAACCGGATTGCAACAGGAGTAGTTAATATGGTCGCCACCCGACCTGCCAGGAGCTCGAAGGACGGTAAGGGGCAGCAGACTGGGAGGAAGAAGCAACGCACAGTAGACAACATCATTAGCTTTAGTGATTGTGACTCAAACCATGTAATCTCCCCCATGCGGCCCCCTTGTAATCTCGGCGCCGTTTGAGATGGTACTTGATTACAGTGAACGAGTCTTATTGACAATGGTAGCTCTAAAGACTTGCTTTATTTGGACATATTTTTTAGATTAGGCCTAAAGAAGAATCAACTAAAACCTGCTGAAGGACCTTTATACGGCCTTGACAATGAACCGGTGCCCGTTCAAGGGACAATCCAACTGGAAGTCACCCTGGGCACCTACCCAAAAACAGCAAGTCGCATGCTAACCTTTCTAATGGTTGACCTGCCCTCTGTTTACAACGCAATACTAGGCAGGCCGTGCCTAGCGACGTTTGGGGCAGTCACGTCAATTTCACACTTTAAAATAAAATTTCCAACGCCCTACGGCGTCGGAGAAGTTCTGGGAGATCAGGTCACTGGGCGGACCTGTTATATGGCCCAGATTGCTCCTAGTGGCAGAACTAGCACAGTGGGAGAACTCGATCACCGAGACGAGACCACATTGCAGCAGGCACAGCCTGGTGACGCCACGGATCTGGTCCCACTGGACCCGGGAGAACCGGATAAGTGTGTCCAGATTGGCGGCTCACTCATCGGGCCACTATGCGATGAATTAATCGCAGTCCTAAGAAGGAACGCGGACCTTTTTGCCTGGACTCCAGCAGACATGCCCGAGATTTTAGCTGAGGTGATGGTCCACAAGCTATGCCTTGATCCAGACCGAAAGTCGGTCAGACAGAAGCGGAGGAACCACTCCGTCGAGAAGCTGATTGCCATCCGAGAGGAGGTGAAAAAGCTACTGAACGCAGGGTTTATTAGAGAAGTCCAGTACCCGGATTGGCTCTCAAACGTCGTCCTCATCAAAAAGAGCAACGAGAAATGGCGAATGTGCATCGATTTTACCGATGTCAACAAGGCCTGCCCGAAAGACAGTTTTCCCCTACCCCGGATTGACCTACTGGTTGATTCCACGACCGGGCATGAGCTGCTAAGCTTCATGGATGCTTACTTAGGCTACAACCAAATCAGAATGAGTCCAAAAGACGAGGAGCATACCTCGTTCATGATGGACCAGGGCACCTATTGCTATAGGGTCATGCCCTTCGGATTGAAGAACGCTGGAGCCACATACCAGCGACTAGTTAATAGAATGTTCGAAAAGCAAATTGGTCGCAACACGGAGGTCTATGTCGACGACATGCTCGTCAAGAGTAGGGTAACCGGCGACCACATACGTGACCTGGAAGAGTCATTTGAAGTGCTCCGCCAAAGACCAAATGAAGTTAAATCTGCAAGTGCGTCTTCGGGGGTAGCCTCGGTAAGTTCTTGGGTTTCATCGTCTCCCGGTGGGAATCGAGGCAAACCCATAAAAGATTAAGGCCCTCGCTGACATGGCTCCCCCGAGAAGCGTAAAGACGTCCGGCCCGATTGATCAGGCGGGTCGGGCTCTTTCATCCCTTCCTCGCGAAATCTGGAGACAAGTACCAGCCCTTCTTTAAAGCTTCGAAAGGGACAAAATCTAACGGATTCAGTGAAATGTATTGCCAGACCGCCTTGATGAGTCAAGTAATATCTGGCCAGCCACCGTTGCTAGCATCTCCCAAAGACGGAGAAGAGCTGTACCTCTACTTGGCAATATCGGAAGTATCCTCTCACTCCGTCACCGTGCGCTGTGAACCGATATCCAACAGCCGATCTACTATGTGAGCAAAACATCGACGGCCCAAACTTCGCTACCATGCGCCCGAAAAAATGGCACTGCACCTATCTTAGCAACCACGAAAAGTGAGGCCATACTTTCAAAGCATCGCGTAGTGGTCCTTACGAGACCCCACGCAAGGCATACTCCAAAACCCGACGTTTGGGGTGATTGTAAAGTGGGCAATTGAGTTGGGCGAGTTCCGACATCGAGTTCGAGGCCCGGACACGCCATAAAGCGCGAGCTCTGGTTGACTTCATCGTTGAGACCACGACCCCAATTCAGAGGAAATGTTCCCACGTAAAGCGAAGAACAACCCGATGGAGCCCTAGAATGGACGCTCCACGTAGACGGATCGTCCATAGACAGTAGCAGTGGGGCAGGGGTGATCTTAATAACCCCTGATGGATTCGAGATCAAGTACTCCCTAAAACTTGATTTTTCAAATGACCAACAATGTCGCTAAGTACGAAGCCCTGCTGGCTGGCTTGCGGCTTGCAAAGGAGTGCTCTGCCAAGGAGTTGGTGGTTCACACTGACTTCGAATTGATCAGAAACTGGAGTCAATGGGGGCTTGAGGCGAACAACCCTTCCTTGGCGCCACCGGCAAAGGCAAGGAGGCCATCCAGGGCTCGGACACAGTTGACCCCGATTCACGTTCCTCGAGCCAAAATGGAAAGCGACACTGGGCTAGAGCCAAGCCGAGCACGAGAACCCGAGCGATTCGAGGACATGCGGGAGTCCCTGAACGCTCCAAGCATAGAGAAACAGGAGGCAATGCAAATTTTCGAGACGGAAAACTAGATGACGCCTTACCTTAGATACTTGGCCGACGGATCACTCCCAAAAGACGCCGAGAAGGCCAAACAAATTAAAAGACTGACCATTTGGTACACGATAGTTGAAGTAAGATTTGTATATTGCCGCGGATACTCAACTCTGTATCTCATTTGTCTATCTCCCGAGGAGGTCGACTCGCGGCCGGGCGAAGTTTACCTCGGGATCTGTGGATCTTACGAGGCGGGAAAAACCTGGCCTTCAAAATTATGTGACGAGGCTACTATCTCGCCTTGCCTTCATGGCAACCTTCATCACTGACCATCCACACTGAAGTCCCTTCGGGCCCGTGGGCCCTTCGCTTGATGGGGGTTGGACATTCTCGGCCCATTTTCCATCGCACGGACAAAGGAAGTTTATCATAGCAGGCATCAACTACTTCACAAAGTGGGTCGAGGCTGCCCCACTTGCAAAGATCACAGAACACAATGCTCTAGAGTTCCTTCGCGAGTATTGTGCATACATTAACGTCTCGAGGTCGTGATGATGATCGACAACTGAGGACCCGATTTTGGAAAAATGCTTCACTAATTATTGCACCAGCCTTAGAATCAAGTTGCTCCACACTTCGGTGGCATACCCCCGTGCCAACAGGCGGAGTAGAGGTCCAAAAACAAAGGGAGTACAAAAAGGCTACAAGGTGGCGGACTACCCCGGCCATCCACGGGGCTCTCCTGAGTCTTCCTTACGCATTGCGCTGTAGCGGTTTTCTTTGATTAATAAACTCCACTGGGAAGTCGGGGATAACCAATCGCGCGACGTGACGTCCAATGTTGAGCCCATCCAACAGCCGGGCGTGTAGTGCACCCCCGACCTCTAGAGGCTCATCCGAGTAGCCAGCTCGCTCTCTGCGGCGGCGGCACAATCTGCGAGGCATTTGTTGCTCGCTTTCATTCGGTCATCCTCCTCCTTTAGGCGAGCAACCTCCGCCTTCAGCTCGGCAACCTCCGCCTTCAGCTCGGCGTTCTCTGTCTCCATGCCCGCCATGACAGCCTCAAGAGCAGCTGTCTGCTCACGGAGCTCTCCTCCTGAGGCGGCCAACTTGTATCTAGCTGTGCTATCTCGGCCTCCCTATGCCGCAATGATGCGTTCATGCTGCTCCATTTCCCGGGCGATAGCTAAGGCCAATCTTCTTAGCTGCACAGGACCAAAGCGAAATGTGAGTTTGTAAACATAAGGAAGAAAGAAGTACAAGAAAGCCATTGCAGAGGTCATACCTCATAAGTCTTCCTATAAGGCCTCCCAGGCCTGGACTCCATGCCTGGTCCAGCTGGCGGTGGAGTAGAAGGTGGCGAGCCAGGAGCACCCTCTCGAGCCGAACACGCCGCTGCCTCATCCAAAATACGATCCAAAAGCTCATCATCGTCAACAGCAGCAGCGGGCTCCTCTCTTGCAGCCTCTGGAGTAGGTGCCACGGGCTCCTCTCTAGCGGCTGCTAAGGAGTTGAGCCCCACAATTGACTCCGCGGTAGAAGTCCGCACAACCGCCTCATGAGCCGGCTCCTCAAAAGGTCCCACCAATTCAGCGCCTGGAACCACCTTAGCTGCAGGTTGGGCCAGGACAACTCCTCCGGCCTCCACCGGCCAGTCCTCGATGGATTTCTCCACTCCAGAAGTGCTGCCGGGGCCACCGCAGATCCCGGCAGCCACAAGGTCAATCTACGATGGGGACGATGAGGGCGTAGCAGTAGCCCTCTCAATGGCTTCCTCCGAGGACCTTGGGCGGATGATCACGCCCTTAGAGTCCTCAGGCCTCGTCATCTTAATCAGAGGCCGTGGCTTCTGAACTGGAGACGGCGGCCCCTAGTTAACTTTCTTGGACTCCATTCGGAAAACCAGAAAGTCCCGCTTAAAGTCGTCAGGATTCTTCTTTATCCCATCAAGCAGCCACTTATAAGCAGACGAATCCGTCAGAGATGGCGTCCCAAAGTAGACGTCCGGAATCGTACCCCAGCTCTTAGCAAGAGGCCACTTCTCCGACACCTTCACAAAGAAGAACCGGTTTTTCCAGTTCTTCAACGAATCATGGATGGCCGAGCTAATTTTTATTCCGGCACGAGGGGTGAGTGATATCCACTCTCCCCCCTGAATTACTTTAAATACAACCCTAATGCCCGTCATCCTAAACTTTTTGCCAAACTTTCGAGCAAAAATACACAAAGTGTAGAGATACCTCACTGCATTGGCAAGGAGTTGGGCGATGAGAACTTGCAATGCCTTCATGATCGCTTCGAGTTCCTCCGGCAAGGGAAGACGGAGTCCGCGCCTCAGGTGGGCATTGTAGACAGTAATATACCCCTCCGGTGGGAAAGAGGCTCTATCGTCCACGACCGGAACCCTCCAGGCCATCTCTTTAGGAATGTTGAACTCGACGTACAAAGCCTTAATGTCGTTCTCTCTCAGATCGGATGAGAAATCCACTACGGAAGCCATGGTCAGAAGGAACCTTAGGGTTTCTTTTGAAAAAATGCGTCTGAGAAGCGGGAGTGAAGAAGACGAAGGTCTGGAAGCGTAACTGATTTCAAAAAATAGACGGAAAACTTAAGCGCCAAGCATGCAAAGGAAACCGTCGGTCCTGCCACGCGTCACCTCCTCATTTGACCAAGCAAAAGGACGGGACTCACGCACAAAACCCCTCATTAATGACTCCGTCAAGATGGCCACGTGTCGCCACTCCACTTGACCCTGCACAAGGACGGATCTCTGGCGTATTAATGACCCGGATCTCCTCCCAACCAAAGGAGGACACGTGTCATTTTCGCCTTCTGACCGCCAAAAGTGGCTAAAATCATTCCCGAGGGTGCCAAAGATGGTCAACAATTCAGTACTCGAAATTGACCAGGCGATCAACAATTACGGAACACCGAATTGACCGACTGCAACGGCCAACAACCGTACTTCGAAATTGACCAGATACCAACAATTCTAGAACACCGGAATTGACCAGAACGGTCAACAATTCTGATACTCCGGAATTAGCCAAAACGGTCAACAATTCCGGTCAAGCCCTCCTTCACGCTTTTATAAGTTTCCACAGGATTCTCAAAGCAAGGAAAAACGTCTCATCATGAACATACTAGAGGCCAGAAATCTGACCACCAACATGGGGGGCTAGTGATGGGTACACCAATAATGGGCTGGCCCAAAGAAAGGTTAATAGAAGCACAGAAAGGCCAGTCATCATTTCTGACGGCCTAGTAAGAAGATGGGCCCGAAAACTGGAAAACCCGAAGACGGTCAACGTCGGCGTTGACCGTCCTGGCGGCCAACTTACTCGCAAGTGGTCAACTCGGTGTTGACTAGTCTTGTTGGGCCTTTAGAGATTCCCGCAATGCTGATGGGCCTATTCTCATTTATGGCCTGACCCATCGCTGATCGCCCGCCGCTCACCTTCGTTTTCCACGAAGGCGACCAACACACTGACGGTCAACTCAGACGTTGACCGTCTGCTTCCTATATGTTGGGTCCAAATAAGGCTCTTCTACAGTAATGAGCCTTACTCACTCAGGCCCATAGCCCATCTGGAGGCCAACGACGGATGCCTTTCATAAGGGCGGCCAACACGCACGCAGACGGTCAACCCGAGCGTTGACCGCCCGCGCTTCGCACGTTGGGCCCCAAAAAGCCTTTCAACAGTAACGGGCCTGACCCGTTTAGGCCCACCAATCATAGAAAAGCCAACCACGATCCTCCAAGGATATTCCACGATCTCAAAAGGAATATCAGCAAGATTGGCGCCCTTCAAATAAGGAAGGCGCCAGATCCTCCAAACTCCTTGCCAGCCAAGGAACCTCAACGGTAACATGTTGGGAGGGAAAGAAGCTAACTTAGAAAGTGGTTGGCCGCCTAAGAAGGAAACAATCCTCCACAATTGGGCAACAAGCATCGGCCTCCAGAAGGAAGGCCAGTAGCACATCACAGGGACGATCATTCCTTCCAAAGGAAGAAGATCGCCATCTTTGCCATAAAAGAGGCCTTGGACTCACCATCCAGGGCATGCTTTTTTGAATGCTTTTCTCCATACTTGCAAAGACACGCTTTCTTGGAGGCCCTCATTCATGCTTTGATTGATGCTTTTTCCATACTTACCACCGCAGACGCTTTCAATTACTCTCTCAGACATTGAAACTCTGAGGACGGCACAAGCTCTCGGCGACTCCAAACACGTTCATCTTCAACCCTAAGCGCTCTCAGAAACGAGCTTTGATCCCCAGCAGCCAAACTCTCAAACACGATCAAACTCTACGGAATCGAACGGGTCTCTACTGCCGTTCTCTACCTACCCACCATCCAGATATGAGAAAGGCCCTGCGCCTCTCTGACATCTGAAACGAGACACTCACTTCCTCTCTCCCATCGCTCTCTCTATCTTTCAGTTCCTTCCATTGAAGGCTGTTTACTGACTTGAGCGTCGGAGTATTTTCGGTGGGATTACCTCCCGTCGTTAACGCTGACCTCTTGTTCGTTTTAGTGGTGTCAAGGATTCGCACTCGGTGAACGGAGCCGGTTCACGTCATCCAGAAGAATTCGAATCTATTCGAAGTCGGATCCAGGTACGCATCAATTTCTATGGCTAAGACTCAACACTAATGGCGGGAGCTTGAAGATCTGATCAGGCCTCAAAAACTTTAACTTCTGAGGCCAGAAGAGCTCCAAATTTCCTTATGTCCGGGCAGTCTAGGTGAAAAGCAAAGGTCATCAGGGAAGTAATTGTCTTATAAATATTCATATCCTCATAAAAGGATCAAATTCCTCTGGGTGGATACTTCTCCTTAGCTTCTCCGCAATATGTAAGCAATTCGTCTGTAATTGCTTAGCAATACGCTTAGCAGCAAAATTGCATTGGTTAGCCTCAACACCCCTATCATTGAAAGAATTGTCATTTTTCTTGTCAGCAACAGCTTAGTCTTCAAGCAAACAATATCTCCTTTCTGACTCCCTAACCCTATTTTTTCATTCAACCACTTCTTTTTCCAAGTCGATCAACTTGTCCTCGAGGCTTCGACATCCTTGCCTTAGCAGTCACAACTCTCCTCTCCAAGGAGCTAACTATAGATGAATCAATATATGACCTCAAAAGGCATGCAATTTTTTGTTATAAAAAGAACATTTGTCAGACTGTTTATAAAAAGCCTGACACATAACAGTTTACAACTGCAATCTAGCAGTTGACTTACTCTGTTGAAAAATTGAGAACATTCATAGGGCCGGTCTATCATCGTGCATAAAAGCTTGCTATTACAGAGCTAGGAGGCATGTTCCAACCACCCTAACGGTAGAGTGGTTGGCGCCTCCATAGATCTTTTCACTATATATATGTACATTTGTGCATATTAAAAGGTGTGGAGAGAGAGTGCTGAAGAGCTATAGTTAGAGATATACACACAGAAAGATTGTCTTCTTATTTTTACAACTGTTTGGACTTGTGTAGCCAACAGTTCTTTATAACCAACCATTATTCTTAGTAAATTCTTTGGTGGACAAAAGTCCGGTGGTTTTTTCCTCATTTAAAAGGGTTTTCCACGTAAACTCTAGTTGTATTTTTCACTTTGTCTTATCTCTTCTTTTTTCTTGTCTCTCTGTTCGAGTGCCTATGTCCATTGGTGTTCGAGCAGTCTCTGTCCAACCAGTCACTGCCCCTTCCTTTTTGCGCCAACAGATTTATCATATATATATAATTGCCCCAAACTACTGCTAAGTTATCCTCTAAATGTACAGCTCCGCGTGCCCCTCTTGCTGAATTATATCAGCTGTTAATAACTTGCTAGTACACTGCTGCCCGAGTTGCCTATGGACTGAAATATACACATGTAAAAATATATATAAGCTGCTGCTTGGTTATTTCACATGTGGTATTCTGAAATTTTAAAATTTTCTACTGTCCTTACTTTGCTGCTGCTGTCCCAAGTGCTTCCTAATCGACCGGAGGTATTTCGGTTGCTAATTGGTTAAAAATTTTGTAACTAGGCTAGTTTCTTGTTATTCCAAAATTAATTTGACTGCCGTTTGGTAGAAATTTTTGCAGCTGGGCAGTCTTTGGATCAGCCGAAATTGATTCGGTTGCTAACGAATCTATCGAAAAATTTTTCATGTCATTACTGTGTCCTGGTGTGATCTTTTGATTGCTGAATTTTTAACATAATTAGCATATATTCATAAAATTTGAAACTGGCCCTCACAATAGGAGATTATAAGTTTGACTTATATGGTGTCTTTTGTGAAAAATGTAATTAAAATCATAAATTGACTATACATTATGCCTTTCTAGATAGTCCTCTTATGAATGTGTACTTAAAATGTGGTCTATAGTCAAATTGTAGTTAGACTAGGTGGACCATTCATGACTGTCTAAATCCCATGGACCCTTTCTCTCCCTCTAGCTTTTCATCTCGATCACTTTCATCATTTTCCTAATTCATTCTCTATTTATTTGCTAAAATTTTGGATGCCAACTTTTGATTTTTATTGCAGTTACTGTTTAATACCTCACATTAAGTATAAATTTATATTAACCAAATATCGATTGTATTATTTTTACTTTTGAGCACTATAAAATTTCAATTAGGTAAATTTTGATAATTTCATGCTTCTAAATTTAGATTTAACAAGATGGTAAAATCCTATCAACACCAAATATGATTCGAATCCACTAGAAGTGACATGGTTAGGTCAAGGGTTTCATCTAGCTTTACAAATTTGACTTCAAAATTTTGGATGGCTACATTTTTTTGTTCCAAATGGATTTGGCAGTGTGATACCAAAATTTTGGTAAAATAGAAATGGATAAAGAAAAAACTCTGATAGGATATATATATTGTCCAATAAAAAGAAAACACAATATCCATGTTAGACACTAATGGGTGTAAAAATTACCACACAGAGAAAACCAATATGGGATATAGAATAAAAAAGCCCACTACTTTAAAGGCTAATTACGATACAGAACTTACATAAATTGGCATAAAAATACCTAAACATGGCTTATGTTTTATTATTCGAAATACTTATAGAATTAACTCTGAATAACTCTGTAAGTATCAAAAAAATAAAAACATTAAAGCTTAAGTATGAGAATGATAATACATGAAAGTCTAATTATGGGAAAATAAAGACATTAAAGCCTAAGTAATGAGATGACAAGAACTAGTATTTTACAAGATGGCTAGGGAATACAAAATTCCAAGATTAGTATTTCACAAATGGGACCCCACAAATGTATTTAAGACTGATTTTTATCACTGAGTGATAACTCTCTTAGAAAATTCTTACTATCTAACCTTCAATATGTTCAAAATTCGAGATTCATTAGATCATCTGTCAAACGATATGATATCATCATGCAATGGCAACTTGTAGCATTAGTTGAAGCTGTTTTTGGCCTTACCGAAATTAGGTTGTTCATAGCCTGCAGAATAACAAGATTTCGACGTATCCACTTTGATTCCACGAAATCAAAGGAGCCATCCAATCGACCAAAGGCTTGTTTGACTTCCCAAATTTCATTTATGAAATTGGCTTGCCAAAGAAGTAATAATAATAATGCTTGATTTGGGTCCACATAAAATTTGAAATTGAAATTTGAATATTATATTTGATTCTAATTCTATTGTTTAGCATCTGATAAAAATAAAATTTTAATTTCATGTTTTAATTTATTGGAATTAGAATATAAACGAAGGGGTTGTAAATCTCTCCCATGAAAAAATTCCGGTCAACAAGAATGTTGACCGGATGGGCGGTCAACATAACGTTGACCGGAAGGGTGGTCAACTAAATATTGACCGGCTCATTAAGGTAATTCTGAGCACCTTTCTTAATTAAAGGGGAGTTGAAAGGGGAGTTGGTTGACCTGCCTATTTAGGTAACCTTTTGAAAACCCAAGAATCTCAAGCATGCGAATCGCCAGGTGATAAATGCCTCTTGGGAATACACCTACCACAAGGAAGAACGTCATGTGAGATTTTTTTATATGTGTGTGCATGTGAGGCTGTATAAAATATATATACAGAAAAACAGAGTGCGTGAGAGTAAGAAGGAAAAACAAAAAGGAGAGGAAGAAGGCTCGATTGAGTGTGTGCTTTTCCGCCTTACTGTTTTTGAAATCTTCATCACAAACATAGTGCAATCTTACGGACTCAACATCCCGTGGTTTTTCCCTTGATTCATAAGAATTTCCACGTAAATATTGTTTGTCATTATTCTTTCCTTTCCTTCTCTTCGATCTTTTCTGTGCTTGTGTGAGTGGGCCGCCTCATTTCCGGCTAACAAGTGGTATCAGAGAGCAAGGTTGAGAACTTGTTCTAATGGCGTCGACTTCATCGAAGAATTTGCCATTTAGCGTTGACCAGTTTAACGGGCAAGGTAACTTCATTCTCTGGCAAGAAAGGGTGAAGAACATTCTCACCAGAGAAGGAACGATAAAGGCCCTAAAGAAGATAGATGAAAAGCCTGAAAGAATGACCGATGATGAGTGGCAAGACAAAAGAGATTTTGCAAATTGCACCATTAAGGTCTCGACCGACAACACTCCGTGAGGTGCAAATTGTAGAGGTCCGGGAGAAGTTAGAGAGCCGATATAAGTCGAAGTGGTTCTATGGCTTACGGTTTTTAAAGAGGAATCGAGAAGCATCTCGGATGAGTTCAACTGGATATTAACGCACATGTCCGCCCTCAAGAAGATATCAAGGAGGAGAACAAGGCCTGGTCCGCTGGCCTCTCCCTCTATGATCATATAGTCACAACCTTCTGTTTGGCAAAGACACTTTGGAGTTGGATGCAGTTATTGCTTCCTTGCTCATGAATGAGTCAAGGAGGTCACAAGGGGCCTCAATGTCTGAGGTACTTGTGACTGAATATAGGGGAAGGAGCAGAGGCCGTAGTCAGAAACAAGGCGAGAAAGCCCGCAGCAAGTCAAGATCGAGGTATCAAAACCTTGAGTGTCACCACTGTGGCAAGAAAGGCCATATTAAAAAGCATTGCTTCAAATGGAAGCGGGAAAATGCGGAAAAGGAGAAAGGTGACAGTGGATGAGAAGAGGAAAGGTCCTCCGTCTAATCTCCCGCCGACAAGTGAAGGAGACGTGGCAAGTCCGAAGGACGAGATTGGGTGATCGACTCGGTGCCACTCTTGCACGCCACGCCTAGATTGCTTACATCTTATACCAGTGAGATTTTGGAGTAATAAGAATGGGGAATGAAGAACATCTCCCGTAGTAGGCGAGAGGAGATGTTGCCCCGGTCACAAATTAGACAAATCTATCAAGGACGACGTCATGTTCCCGACATCCGGGAAATGTCATGGGAACTGGATGATGAAGGTTATTGCAACACGATTCTGGGGAAGCCGACAAGGGGATCTCTTTCAGCAAGAGGAATGAAGGCCTTTGTCGGACAGTGTGGGAGTGGCAGGAGATGTAAATGCCACAACCAACACCGAAACGATGAACTTGTGGCATAGAAGGCTAAGTCACATGAGTAATGAAGGGCTGTGCTTAGCCAAGAAAGGGATCTTTGGAGCAAAGGAGGAAGGACAAAAGGCGGTCCTCATCTGCAGAAAGCAAAGGAGAGTTTCATTTCATGGAGACTTGTCCGGTCCTAAGGCGGACTAGAACTCATTCACAATGTGTGTGGGCCTTTGAGAAAAGTCTTTTGGTGGAGCAATACATCAAGAAGGCCGTGGGTCTACCCACTAAAGACCAAGGAGGTTCTTGGTATCTTTGAGCGCTTCACGCCCGGTGGGAGTGATACCAGAAAAAGTCAAGGTTTGACAATGGCGGTGAATATTTGGGAAATGGTCACATGGTATTAAGCATCGAAAACACCACCGAAGACACCTCACCAATGGGGTATAGAACGGATGAATCGCACGCTCTTGAGAGAGTACGTTGTATGCTTTCCAAGCAAAAAAGAAAACACATCATATCGCCCAAGCCCATGGGTGAAGTGGCAGAGAAAAGATATGGACGGGCAAGGAGCCGTCCCATGATCATTTGCGAGTATTCGGAAAGCATTTGTACATGTCCCTAGAGATGAAAGGACAAAGTTGGAGCTAAAGGATATAGACGGAAAAAAGTATGATCCACCACGAAAACTTGTCCGGTCCAGGACGTAACTTTTGTTGAAAATGAAACGATTGAAGATTGGCAAAAATGCCAAGTGTAATGACATGCAATCAAACCAAAACGATATCAAGAAGGAGGATCCACGATATTGAAGAAAATTGGCGATGACTCCATTGATGGGATCATACCTCAACCGGCAGGAAATGTCCCTGTTAGACGGTCTTCACGAGAAAGACGACCATCCGTCCGTGTATCACCAAATGAATATGTAATGCTCACCGATGCTGGAGAGCCCGAGGATTATGAGGAGGCAATGAAGGACGACAATAAAAGGGAATGGCTGGAAGCCATGAAAGAGGAGATGAGCTCCCTTCATGAAAACCACACCTTTGACTTGATAAAACTTCCTAAGGGGAAGAAGGCCCTCAAGAACAAATGGGTCTATCGTTTGAAGTAGGACGAGAATACCAAGAAGCCTAAGTACAAAAATCACAACAAAAAGGATTGATTTTGATGAGATCTTGCCCCGGTTGTCAAAATGTCCTTCCGGAAAGCCGCCGCATGAGGTTGAACAAATGGATGTCCGGACGGCATTCCTTCATGGTGAGCCAAGAGGAGATCTATATGGAGCAACCGGAGGGGTTCAAGGTCAAGGGAAGGAGAAACTTGTCATTGCCTAAGGAAAAGTAAAGACGGGTTAAAACAAGCCTAGGCAGTGGTATAAGAAATTTGAGTCATGGCTCATGATCGGTCAAGGGTACCAACGGACAACTCGTGACCACTAGTATTTGTACAAAGGTTCTCAGATGATGATTTTGTTATTCTTCTCCTTTACGTAGACGACATGTTGAGGACGCAATGGAGATCGGATAAAGAAGTCAAGGAGATTGGACAATCATTTGCCATGAAGGACCTTGGACACGCCAAACAGATCTCGGGAGTCGAGTCGCGCGATCGAAAGGCAAGGAAGCCGTGGATGTCACAAGAGAATTATCTTGAGAATGTGCTCCAACGATTTAATATGGAGAAATCAAAGCCCATAAGTACACTATTGGCAAATCACTATAGGCTGAGCACTCGACAATGTCCAGGTACGGATGACGAGAAGAAACACATAAAAGGCATTCCCTACTCATCACCAGGAAGCTTGATGTATGCTCTCAGTATGCACCGGACGGACATAGCTCATGTTGGGACAAAATGAATTTCTATCCAATCCGGAAAGGAGCACGGTCCGCTGTGAAGTGGATCATGAGATATATTCGAGGTACTTCCAAGAGGTGCTGTGTCTCGAGGTGACAAACCACGGTTGGTGGGATACGGATATCATGACACACGCAAATCCACATCGGGTTACTTGATTAAATTTGCGGGCGGTGTAGTTTCTGGCAATCCAAGCTACAAAAGTGTGTAGCTCTATCCACAACCGTTTTGAATACATTAGTTGAAGCAAGGAGGTTTGTGGATAAAGGAGTTCGTCCAAGAGTTAGGCTTTATACAGGAGAAATATGTGGTACTTTGTGACAGTCAAAGTGCTATTCATTTATGTAAGAACTCTTCATTCCATTCCAGATCCAAGCACATTGATGTTCGATATCATTGGGTACGAGAGATGCTGGAGGAAGGTCTTCTGTCATTGGATAAAGTTAGCACGGAAGAGAACCATGATGACGAAGATTCTACCAAAAGGGAAGAATGAAGCATCCAAGATGGTCGGGCTAACAGAGTTAACTTCCTCATGGTCGAGAGGGGAAGTTTGTTGGAAATCTCTCCCATGAAGAAATTTCGGTCAACAAGAATGTTGACCGGATGGGCGGTCAACGGAATGTTGACCTAAGGGTGGTCAACTAAATATTAATAATCTTAATTTGAGGTTGACCCTTTATTTAGGTAACCTTTGGAAACCCAAGAACTTCGCTTGCAAGCATTTGATAAATGCTTCTCGGGAACCGTACACCTACCACAAGGAAGAACGCTAGCTCGGCTGAGATTTTTTTATATGTGTGTGCATGTGAGGCTGTATAAAATATATATAGAGAAAACATAGTGTGTGAGAGTAAGAAGGAAAACAAAAAGGAGAGGAAGAAGGCTCGATTGAGTGCGTGCTTTTTTTTTTGAAATCTTCATCACAAGGAATCTTAGACTCAACGATTCAAGGGGTTTCCACGTAAATATCGTTTGTCATTATTCTTTCCTTTCCTTCTCTTCGATCTTTTATGTGCTTGTGTGAGTGGGCCGCCTCATTTCCGGCCAACAGAAGGATAGTTATTATTTTTAAGAATAGAGTAACAAATTATAATTCTGATACTAAAAATCATCTATTAATTAGATTAATAGATTAAATAAGACGAGGCCCATTAAATAAACTATTTTGGGCTGTTTTGATCGAATAAATGTGAGCCAACTATGATTTTAATTTTTAATTTATTTTTTAAAAAATAATATATAAAATATGATTTAAAAAACATAAAAGTCAATAATCCAATAAAGAGTATTCGCTAAAAATATATGTATTTATAGATTATTATCTACATCTAAAAAATAAAATTTTATAAAAATTATATTATATTCATATATTAATAATTTTTTTAAAATTTATATTAAACTGCTTAT
Source organism: Nepenthes gracilis (assembly GCA_033239525.1). Classification (NCBI taxonomy): domain Eukaryota; kingdom Viridiplantae; phylum Streptophyta; class Magnoliopsida; order Caryophyllales; family Nepenthaceae; genus Nepenthes; species Nepenthes gracilis. The sequence continues at coordinate 8,215,096 of BSYO01000031.1, forward strand.
TTTTTTATTTTTGTATATGGATCAAAATTAATCATATTTTAATTTAATTTTATTTTTTAATATTGTAATTCTTCATAGAATTTAAATAATGGAATTTGAATTCTACCTAACTCTAATTCTAAAAAAATTAAAATTAGCAATATAGTTTTAGTTTTTAATTTCAATTTTACAATTCAACCGAATCTTAAACAAGTTGGTGGAATAAAACTAGGAGAGCATAGGAAGAGGGAAAAAACAATATAATGATAATATTAAAGCTTAATCCTGTAAAATTCTATGTGATGTGGGTTCGATTGATTTTTTAACCCTTTTTTTTATTTTTTTAAATTATTAGTCTTGTAAACTTAATAAATATGTGACATTAATAAACTATATTTTTTGAGTATTAAAATATATTTCTAAAGTGTAATTTTATTTAATAAGATAAGCTCGAGGACTGCTGCTCCCGTAAATAAGTGAAAAACATATTAAAAGAGTAAATTCAATTATAGATTTATTGTATATTTATTAATAATTGATGCAATACTTATAAGCTAATTTATTAGGGCAAAAAATTATATAGTTACTCTTTGATGACTTGCTTAAATTTTTTATTTTTATTTTTCATGGGCAACAGGTAGGGTTTATTTTGCTATTAAAAAAATTTCATCTATACTTTACATAATTAATTTAGGAAAATAAAAAATTAGAGTCTTTTTGTTCAAATTCATTTATTTTCAGATAATATAATAGATGTTAGAAAACTCAAAAAATATCAAAATAATGTTCTTTAGAATTATTTTACTATTAATTAAGATGGGTTTTTTTGTAGTTTTATAAATCTATATTATATTCTGACTTTTAAGAAAATATGCAAGTAAAAATAAATTTTTAAAATTTTTAAATATATCTCAAACTTGAAAAAATATTTATTACTTTTTGTCTCTTTTTTTGTTTTTCTTGCCCCTTTTAGCTATCTGATTATATTATGTGAATTAATAATTTTAAATAACATTTGACATATAGAAAAATAGGATGTAGTCAAATGATATGAAAATCAAAAGTTCTCTCATAATTATATCTATGACTACCTAATTATTTCAATAACTTAAATGAAATTCATCATTTATTATCACAAATTGTAAAACAAACTCATGTTACTAATAGCATAAAAATCATCTTTTTTAATTTAATGTATCATAAATAACATCACTTGACTTTTTGATAACTAATTATTATAAGTAATGTTCTAAATAAATTAGATAATATCATTGCTATTTGACAAGTTTAAAATTAAGCCCACATTTGATTCATTAAGGTGAATTTTAATATTTGGTATATTATAAATAAATATGATAAAATAAAGCTTTATTGAAAATTCACTCATCACCTAATTGAAAATTCACACAATCTTTGTAAATAACTATTTCTATAAAATGATTTTAATTTAGTTAGTTACTGAGGTCTATAACAATTATAAATTTTTTAAGCCTCAATAATTCCATTCAAGTTGGAGAATTTTTTTAAGGTGCAATTGTTGTGAGTCTTACAAATATAGTAAATAGATATTGCAAGGGAAATACTGCCAACTTTTTGAATGATATTTCTACCATTTCATTTCTGAGAGACCCATCTAATCACACAATCCCAGTTGTTATTAGGCCATGAACACCCCATTCTCTTATAGATTTTACTACAGATACCCTTCAATACATAGCATCTGAAAAAAAGGTGAGGGATGCTTTTGGGTTGTGAATTGCATTAAGACACAGAGGCCCAGGCACTAGAGGAAAGTGCTGATCTTACCCTCAATGGCAAGCCACAAAATGAAGTGCTTGAGACAGGATGTGCTCTGCGGCAGACAAGATTGACCCAATGCATTGTCGCGGAATTGGGTAAAAAATGTGCCAAGCAAATGTAGATAAAAATCTACCATTAGATTCAGGAGTCAAAATGATCAAATGATGGATATTAAGGGATGAACTGAGGCTGTGTCACAAGATAAGGGAGCCAACTTCAATATGCGTAAGGGGCCAACATCACTGAGAATAATAAATAATGTCAGCGACTTTGTAGTCCCAAGAGAAAAACTGTTACGGCCTCATTGCTGCTGATATTACGGCACCACCCCATCAGTCGAGAACTCGGAAGAGCTCCCGAACAGTGCAACTCCCTCAGAAATGCCGGGATTATATATAGTTATTATTATTAGTATTATTATTATTATTAGAATTATTATTAGTGGGGCATATAGTTTGTTATAGAAGAATATATGGACTAAATACTGTTAGCCCTCTTACTCACATTCTGTTATACACGCGCACACCATACACTTAGTATATAATGCTTGTACTTGATTACAGAGGGGCATTGGCTAATTTCTCTATTTCCCTTTTCTCTCGATTCTCTCTATTCTCTCTCCACTCAATCTAGAATCCACTCTCCGTTGTTCCCTCTTATTTTCCTTTTCCCTTTCCCTTTCCCTTCTCGTCTTTTTCCCTCACTCAGAACTCCCCCTCTCATTTCCCAATACTGCAGTATTGTGTGTTTGATTGAGTGGTGCAGGCATTTCTCTGGTGGCCGATTGCATCATTTTGGTGCTCTCATTGAGACCATGACTGAGGGAATGACGACGAGGTACCGGGGGCATAATGAATCCATTTCGAGCATCCAGCAAGAATTGAAGGAACATGCAAACTGCATCTCCACCCTTTCTTCCACCACCGACCATATCCAACACTCCTTCAGTGAACTACAGCAAACCATCACTGAGATGCGCCAATCCCTAAATCGCCTGGAACGACAATCACTACCCACATCCAACCCACCTCTCCTACCTACTCTGGCGGCCTTCACACTTTCATCAGCGGCCTTTCCATCATCACAGCTCCTGGTTCCCTTATCCCCGCCTCCAACTAACTCCAACTCACAAATTTCTTCGCATATCCGTCTCCCCAAACTCGAAATTTCGTTTTTCACCGGTGACAACGTTACCGGCTGGCTTTTCTAGATTGAACAGTCTTTTTTGTTCCACGACACACTGCCAGACCAGAAACTGACGGTGGCGGCCTTTTACATGTCGGATAACGCACTACAGTGGTACCAATGGATGCATGCCTCCCACCAGTTATCCTCCTAGGAGGCATTCGCACGGGATCTTGAGCAACGATTCGGACCATCGTCCTACTTGAACCTTGAGGCCACCTTGTACAAACTGCGACAAGGAACAACGGCGACGACTTATATGACAGATTTGAATCATTGTCGACCCAGATGCCAGGATTATCGACCACGAATCTATTAAACTGCTTCATTTCGGGTTTTAAGGATGATATCCGCCGAGAACTTCTCTTGTTGAAGCCAGCAACCTTACCAGACGCAATCGGGATGGCTAAATTGGTGGAGGAGAAGATGGAAGCCTATCGAAGGAGCTGGCATAGGCCACCATTGGAAAGAACCATTACAAATCCTCTTCCAATGACGGTAAGACCGACTTTACCCAAATTACCTATCAAAAAATTAACACCCGCTGAAATGGCTACCCGGCGAGTAAGAGGTTTGTGCTTTAATTGTGACAAAAAATTTACCACAGGCCATCGTTGCAATCCTCCCAAATTTCTATGTACGTTGGCTGAAAAGGAAGGAGGAACTTTACCTGAGCTTCAAAATTTTGAAGCGGTTTCAGAGGAAACCGCGGATGAGACTGACCCTCTCGAGGAATCTAACCCACCACCTCCACCATCAGAGGCTACCCCCACCATTTCCCTTCATGCCCTAAAGGGACATTTCGTTCCCTCGACATTGCGGTTGCAAGGGACCATCTCCGGGCAACCTGTGATTATTTTAGAGGACAGCGGTTCCACCCATAATTTTCTACAAACCCACATCGCCAAGTATTTTGGACTTCCAGTCGAGCCTTCTCACATCTTAACGTGACATTGGGAAACGGGCCTTCACTGCGATGTGAAGGACTATGTATCCAGGTAGGGGTCACCTTGGGACAAGTCTGCTTTGCTGTGGATTTCTATTTGTTTCCAATTTATGGAGCCGACATGGTGTTTGGAGTACAGTGGCTAGCCACAATAGGCCCGGTGTTGTTCGACTACCGCTCACTGGATGAGTTTTGACCATGCTGGGGCAAGGCTCACCTTACATGGCTTGCCGTTGGCATCGGTCTCCACTATGACTTTAGGTCAATTAAAGAGAGACGACTCCACCCAATCAGTGGCCTCTTACTTCCAACTCACCATCATCCCTGCACTGGACACACCCCAGGCCACCCTTGCAACTACCCTACTGGACTTCACCCAATTTTCCCCAAACACTGCTCCACAGATTACCCAAACTCTCAGACAAATCCTTCTTTCCTTTGCTGACATCTTCGCACATCCACATGGGCAGCCCCCACAACGCTCCACCGATCACCGTATTACCCTAAAACCAAACACCGAACCAGTAAACGTCAAGCCATATCGCTATCCACACTTCCAAAAAACAGAAATGGAGCGGTTGATTCGTGACATGCTTGCGGAAGGGATCATACAGCCAAGCACCAGCCCTTTCTCCTCTCCAGTTTTGTTGGTTAAAAAGAAGGATGGTAACTGGCATTTTTATGTAGACTATCGAGCACTAAATGCGATCACTATTAAAGATCGATTCCCCATACCCACTGTGGATGAGTTGTTAGACGAGCTACATGGGGCCCGTGTATTTTCGAATCTGGATTGCAATCTGGGTACCACCAGATGAGGATGCAGACCGCTGATGTCCACAAGACGGCTTTTAGAACTCATGAGGGCCACTATGAGTTCCTAGTAATGCATTTTGGTCTCTCAAATGCTCCTTTCACTTTTCAGTTTGAAATGAATAATATTTTTCGCTCTGTCCTCCGAAAGTTTGTACTCGTATTCTTCGACGATATACTGATTTATAGCCTGACCTGAGAGCAGCACTGTGATCATCTTACTCAGGTGCTCCAGCATCTGCGGAATCAGGTGTTTTATGCTAAACGTAGCAAGTGTGAATTTGGGCAAACATCGATAGCCTATCTGGGACACATTGTCTCAGCACATGGAGTTGAGGTGGATCCTGCCAAGATTATTGCAGTGCAGATGTGGCCAGAGCCGACCAATGTAAAGCAGCTGCGTGGGTTCTTAAGACTGGCCGGGTATTATCACCGGTTTGTGGCCCGTTACGCTCAAATCACAACACCACTCACACAATTGCTAAGGAAGGACGCGTTTGTCTGGTCCACCGAAGCCACAGCAGCCTTTAATGCACTCAAAACTGCCCTCATAACTACTCCAGTCCTCATTCTCCCTGATTTTTCCAAGCCATTCACAATCCAAGCTGATGCTTCGGAAATGGCATTAGGTGCTGTATTGTTACAAGTAGGACATCCGGTTGCTTTCTTCAGCAAACAACTTAGGCCCAGGCTACAAAGCGCCTCTACATATATCTGGGACCTTTGTGCCATCTCCAAGGCCATCAAGAAATAGAGACAATATTTGCTAGGGCGAAATTTATTATCCAAATTGATCACCAGCCCCTCAAGGTTCTATTAAACCAAACCATCCACACCCTAGAGCAGCAACGGTGGATTACAAAATTATTGGGATATGATTTTGAGATCATTTACAAGCCCGGCAGAGAGAATGGACTAGCTAATGCTCTCTCACGGCTACTCGAGGGCTCCTGTCATGCCCTATGTGCCTCTTCACGACTTGTAGTGGCTCTGATTTCCGCCCTTCGCAACTTCTATGCCAAAAATTCAGTCACCTCCGAGCTATTGGCTAATGTACAGGACCGACCAGGAGACTTTGCACACTACTCCATCCGGAATGGGTTAGTTTTATTCAAGGACCGCCTATTAGTTCCCATTGATTCAGCCTTACAAGACCTTATCATACATGAGTATTATGATTCCGCCACCGAAGGCCATGCTGGATTCCAGCGCACTCTAGCCCGTATCACCCCCAATTTTTACTGGCTACACATGTGCAATGACATCCGAGAGTTTGTTTCACAGTGTACTAGGTGTCAACAAGTCAGACCCCTCACTATGGCCCCTCCCGTAAGCTACAACCTCTCCCCATTCCTCTCAAAATCTGGAATTCAATCACTATGGATTTTATCACCCATTTGCCACTTTTCCACAGGAAGACTGTTATCTTGGTAGTAGTAGATAGACTTTCAAAATATGCTCATTCCACTGCACTCCACTCTTCCTTCACAGTAGGAAATCTAGCCACTATTTTTGTCCAGGAAATTTGTAGATTGCATGGTATGCCCGCCGAGATTGTTTCTGACTGGGATCCCATCTTCATGAACAAATTTTGGAAGGAAGTTTTCCGATTGCAGGGCACACAATTATGCCATAGCAGCTCCTATCATCCTCAAACGGATGGCCAAACCGAGGTCGTCAACCATTGTCTCGAAGACTATCTTCGTTGCTTTGTCTCCGAAACTCCTTCTGCCTGGGTCCGATTTTACCTTGGGCAGAATGGAGTTACAATACCGCATAGCATTCCTCTATCGAAATGAGTCCCTTTGAGGCAGTTTACGGCATTTCCCCACCTTCTCTGGTGGATTACATTCACGGTACTTCTTCAGTGGCTGCGGTGGAGGATCTGCTCACCTCACAGGATTCCCTGCTTGCGCGGCTCAAAGCAAATCTGTAGCAAGCTCAGGTCTGCACGAAAATCTAAGTTGATGCACACCGCTCCGACAAGGTATTTCAAGTGAGTGATTGGGTTTATGTCAAGCTTCAGCATTCCAATAAACTGGCCAAAAGGTATTACGGCCCTTTCTACATCATGGAACGAATCGGACTAGTGGCATATTGATTGAATCTCCCTGACTATTCTCGAATTTACAATGTCTTTCATGTTTCTTTGCTGAAACGAGGCTCGGCAGATGTTCCCATCCAGCCGATCACCTTACCACAAGACGCGTTGGGAATTCAGCCACTCTTATTTCCATTCCAGATTATCGGCCTTCGCAAAGTGCTCCAGCATGGTGTTTTCGTTCCTCAATTCTTAGTCCAGTGGTAGTCCCAAACCGCCGCTGAAGTTACGTGGGAAACTGCCGCTGAATTCATTCAAGACTCCCTACTTTCAACCTTGAGGACAAGGTTATGTTTGATGGGGAGGGTAATGTTACCGGCCTCATCACTGCTGATATTACGGCACCACCCCATCAGCCGAGAACCCGGAAGAGCTCCCGGACTGTGCAACCCCCTCAGAAATATCGGGATTATATATAGCTATTATTATTAGTATTACTATTATTATTAGAGTTATTATTAGTGGGGTATATAGTTTGTTATAGAAAAATATATGTGCTGAATGCTGTTAGCCCTCTTACTCACATTCTGTTATACACGTGCACACCATACACTTAGTATATATTGCTTGTACTTGATTACAGAGACGCATTGGCTAATTTCTCTATTTCCCTCTTATTTCGATTCTCTCTCTCACTCAGTTTGGAATCATCTCTCCCCTGTTTCCTCTTATTTTCCTTTTCCCTTTCCCTTCTCGTCTTTTTCCCTCACCCAGAACTCCTCCTCTCATTTCCCAATACTACAGTATTGTGTGTTTGATTAAGTGGTTTAGGGGTTTCTCTGGTGGCCGATTGCATCAGAAACTCACCCCCAGAGTAATACGATTGGAATAGAGTGAGGTGAGAGGCCTAGCTGGATGCCAACTATTATGCCACAGAAAAGTACCAATCTCATAACCAATCTTGTGATGAATGAAAATCTTGATGTAACGGTGGAGATTTGTGATCTACCTACAGTTTCGTGTGCTCGATTTAGGGATTTTGAAAGTTTAGATATATTTATTTTTAATATAATATCTTCTAATTTAGTTTATCCAGACAGGCAATGATTTCTCGTAGAGAAGCTTGTAAAGCAGTCAAGATATGAGGGACATTATTCTGCACATAACTATCATTGATGTCATTGCTTTTGCACATATCCACCCAAGCAACTTTGATTAAGATTTTAGAGTCAATTGCACCATGCCGCAGGAAGCATTGAAGCATGCTACCAAATTGATTGAGGACTGCCGTTGGAAAGATGAACAGTAAAGCCCAATATGACTGAATGTTTGAGAGAATAGACGAGGTGAGTTTGACTCTCCTAACAAAGGACAACAATTGATTCTTCCAGCATAAAATTCTAGAGCACATTCTATGCACAAGCAACCCACAATTAGTAAAAATAATCTAAATGTTGATAATAGAAATTTTTACATAACATACCAAAGGAGAAGTGATCTTCAATCCCATAATGGAATGGATAGCCAAAGCCACCTAAAGGTCTACAAAGTAGACAAAAAAAAAGTCTCATTTAGCATCATTAGGGGATAAACAAGAACAATAACAGAAAAAAAGACCAGTTCTTTATCAAAGTACAGATTGAGAGAGGATTTGTGTCAGAAAAGAGGAGAATATTATCTTTGAAAACCATTATAATAGTGTCAATCAACTCACATTTCCAATGATACTTGAAGGAGGAAGAAGAGTTGATGTGGCAGCGGATCATACCATAAATGATCCATATACAAATGCCAAATAGATAATGAGAGTGTTACTCAGAGAGAGGGGACCCAACAATTGCTGGAAATATTGCAAATTTTTTTCTTCAACTTCCTGAGAAAATCTGGTGATAGAGTTGTCCGGCCTAGTTAAAGATCTAATACTATTGTGGTTCCGCAAATTGGCAAGAGTTTGGAGAAATAGTTAGTGCATCTATCGCTCTCCTCAACTGACTTGATTTTGGTCATTTGTTTAACAAAGCCCTCCATACAAATCATATAGAGGAAGGAGCATCTATGGGCGTCTTTGAGAAGGATGAGCAAATCATTCAAAGGGTCTAGGTGGGTGGTGGAATGAGCTGTGTCAAATGCAAATCTGGCATTTGAAATTGTAGCTTTAATGTCTCCCATCTGAGTTGATATTTTTTATAACAATTTTCTAACGCTTCAACTTCTTAACAATTTTAAATATTGGAACGCTATTCACTAAAGTAGAGTTGATATTTTTAATAATAAGTTTTTCAAATTTAGCTTCTAAACATTAGAACACTAGCCACTACGGTTGTCTAGGTAGAGGAGACTGTATGTAAGAAACTAGTGTGCTTAATGATGAAGTTATTAAATTTGAACATGCCACTACTTTTGGGTCAGGTGGCCATCTCAAAAGAAAAGGCTAGGGGAGTAATCAAAGATACTGCATTAGCAAATGAAGCATGATAAATGCCCTTGATGGTGAGCTAAGTATTGGAGGTCACTCCCGTGTGAAAATCCTGATGGTCCGAGGATTCCAAGAATGCATGAGGACCTTATGAAGTTGAGGTCCGTTGACTCATACATAGAATATCCGCGGACTATATAAAGTGTCTTTGGCGCAAGAAATTTCGGTCAAAGCGGTCATTGATAGGCCAAAAAAAGAACATGGTTAACGGGTGTTGACCGCTAGAAATGGATATCCTACAAGACTGTTCTCTATAGTAGGCATACAATTGACCTACCATGTTGGATAGTTGAAGGACATTGACATGTCCGCCTGCAGCGCATGCATGCGCTACCTGCAGGGCAGGGCATGTGCTTATTGTTGCAGGCCTTGGAAGTTGAGCACCAACCACCATACAGCTAGGGTGGTTGGTGGTCACCGGCCCAACTATATATATATATATAGAGAGAGAGAGAGAGAACACGAGAGTGAAGTGTAACTGTGTGCAAATGCTAGTATGAGATAGATGATAGAAAAAGTGGAAGAAAAGAGAGCAGTGAGAAGAAAAATACAAAGTGTGTTGTTACTTGTACTTTGTTCTTCAGTTTTTCGCCTCTTGTAGTTTGTATAACCAAATCTCATACATAGTGGATTATATTGTGGATTTGGTGTCCTATAATTTTTTTCTTAGTTAAGAAGAGGTTTCCACATAAAAAAATATTGTGCATCTCTTATATTCTTTATTCTTACTAAATGGTGGCTGATAATAATTGGGGATTTGGGTATTCCGCTGCTATTGGATCGGGTGAATCTGGGTGTCAAACCCCAACACCAAGCACTATTAACAAGAATTCTATCATGTTTTTTTGTAAAAGGATTGGCTATTGTATAGGTTTAATAGCCAAACTACCTGGTGACAAACTAATATCAGGAAACAAATGGGTCGAAGCATAATAAGGCAATGACGCTTCCAGGTTGATCATAACAATGAACCTATTCAACAGTTGTTGGATTTAGTTTGGAAATGTGATTAATGCATAAGATCAGCAAGTATTGATGTTTCATGCAGTATATAAAGTCCAGCATATGGGAATATGTACTTAATAAAGGAACCGATTCTGTCCCGATTCACCCTTTTCTGATGGATTAGTCAATGTTGTTAGAGACTTTTGTCTAATTGGCATATTCCGTGACAATATGTCTTATTGTATCAATGTCGGGTTGTGGTTTGTCTGGTTAAAGTCTGCTTTTTTCCGATCCGCGCTCGCCTGGAGCCCGCTAACCGCTCGTGCCGAAAAACCAGTAGGTCGCCCGCTCGCCTGTCGCTCGCTAGCCGCTCGAGCCGAAAATCCAGTAGGTCGCCCGCTCGCTGCTCGCCCTCCGTCCGCTCGAGCACCCGCAGGGTTTCTCATGAAACCATACGGCCGCGCGCTCGAGCGCCTGTGCAATGGGCAAATTTTTTGAACGCGTTTTTGGCTCCACTATAAATTCATACCTTATTTTCTTGAAACCCTAAGCACGCCACAGCCTTGGTTGACATCTTGTGAAGCCATTAAACTTGAGAAGAAAGCCTTACATGCTCCATTGATTTAGCTTCTCTTGAGAAAACCAAAAGACATATCTTTGATCTTCATGTTCTAAAGCGTTTTCTCACCATTTTTCTTTTTATTCTTCCATTTAACCATTCCCATCCTTCGACCTTCGTGGAGACGTTGGTTCGTGAAGAAGGAGATCCGATCGTGGTTGGCACTTCAAGTGGCACAAGAGGGAAGATTGACGTGAAGACCGGAAGGAGTCCGGTTCCGTTGCCGCGGGCAAATCCAAGGAGTTCCTTGGTAGGGATCACGTGACGGTAGTAAGTCGGCTAGGTTAGTGTATCGTTACCACCCTGTCTGTAAGTTGATTTTCATAGTGCATTGCTTCCCTGGCCGTTGAAGCCCGGAGTGTTTTTCTCGATACCGTGGGTATCGAGTTTTCACTTCGTCACCAAAATCGCGTCTTTATTATTATTATTCTCATTATATATATTGTGCGTGCTTGTTATCTCGTTAGCATTTAGAAATAAATATCCTTTACGTGTATCGGATATTTATATATATTGCTTCCGTTATACTTTTAACGGGGTCGAAACTTGATTGTTTACGATTAGCACAAAACGTGCTTTTTCAAATGTTTTAGCAAAGACAACACCTTCCCTTCCAACTCCATAGATTTCTATGGTTCAAGCTATCAAAAATTACATAAACGTGCTACAGAAAAGGCAAAATCAAAAGTAAAAATGGATTAAATTATGCATTCCATATTCAGATTTTTCATGATGTTTCACCACGAATTCTACGCTTCCATTGCCTTTGTCCATCCCTGTTGCGGATCTGGTCCGGAGTTAGACGGAGATTACGTTGCGGATCTGGTCCGGTGGTGGATAGAGATGATTCTTGCTGCTCCGTCTTTTTAACTCAAGGCCTGTACAACACAAAAGAAGACAAGATGTCAGAAGGCCAATGGGGCTAAATCCCCAAAGGCTCTTCGACGCTCAAGTCAGTCATGGCCTTTTTTGAGAGTAAAAAGGGAAAGATGTATTTTTGTTCTTTCAGATAGTAATTTTCAGAGAGAGAGAGAGAGATTCAGGGCCTAAAGAAGTCCCCCTCCTTGGAGGATTACTTCCCCATTTATAGGGCCTCCTTTCAGTTTTGTAACTTCTCCGGAAAAGTATAACTTCTCCGAATAAGTACATTTAGTTATTTTAACTACCGTTGGTTTTAACCTCCGGTCGGTTGTGGTTCGTTTCTTTCGAACCGCAGGAGTTACCAGGAGTTTATCCCATGGGTGGTTACGGGTAATGATACCCATCACTAGCCCCCCATGCTAGAAGATTAAAATTTAACTTCTAGCATGTCTTCTGATGGGATTGATAACTTAGGATTTTTTCAGATTTTCATTGCTCCGGATTTGGTGACTCCGTTTTTCTGGTCACTCCGGATATATTTACTCCGAATTTGGTGACTCAGTATTTTTGGTCACTCCGGGTTTATTTACTCCGGATTTGGTGACTCCCGCTTTTTGGTCACTCCAGGTTTATTTACTCCGGATTTGGTAACTCCCGCTTTTTGGTCACTCCGGGTTTATTTACTCCGGATTTGATGACTCCCGCTTTTTGGTCACTCCGGATTTATTTACTCCGGATTTGGTGACTCCCGCTTTTTGGTCACTCCGGATTTATTTACTCCGGATTTGGTGACTTCCGCTTTTTGGTCACTCCGGGTTTATTTACTCCGGATTTGGTGACTCCCGCTTTTTGGTCACTCCGGGTTTATTCACTCCGAATTTGGTGACTCCCGCTTTTTTGGTCACACTCCGGGTCAAATTGTTAAATCGGATCCAAATTTTCCGGTCGGCTTTTTTGATCCTAGGAACCTGGGTGCCCGCCTCCAATCAGATTTGAAAGAATTTTCTGAAGCTGGTGAATCTTCAATGCAGCCTTTATCAAATCCTTCACATCAACCTTGATTTTTATTGATGTTGTATTGATGATGGAAAAAGATGTACTAGACGCCTTTTAAGCCGCTTGGTATTCAAATTAGATGGAGTGTCATGATCTTGGTGCGATATGGACCATACACTGCTTTCATCAGTATTTAATAACTGAATCAATTTCCTGATTACCGTCATGTCTTGTCACTAGTGGCCGCTTGGGCTACGAGATTATCAATCCAAGCCTTTTTCTGCGAATGCTTGACGACCTGAATTACGTGGGAGTTGAAAGGTGAAAACTCTAACGTAATATCTCGAGACCGGTACAAGTCGAAGCAGTTGAAACCGCTGGAAGATTGTCAACAAAGGTCGTTGTGTTGGGTTCGGTTACTCATGGTAGGATGTATTACACCATATGTAACTTGAACCCGTTTCTTGTGAGAGAAGATGCCGGCTTTGAAGTTTAAATCGGTTTTTACATCTTCAAAGGCTCATTCTGAAATTTGCGAGAGATTTTCTAGAGTGCTTCGTGCTGTTAGGGAAAATCCTCACTGAAATCCGGAGTCGATCGAAATCCAGAGTTGGCCTAAATCCAGAGTTGGTTAAAATCCGGAGTTGACAGTCTCACTCTTGAGAACCAGAGTGGAAATCAACTGGAGTTGATTGAAGTCCGGAGTTGATTAAAATCCGAAGTTGACAGTCTCACTCTTGAGAGCCGGAGTAGAAATCAACCGGAGTTGATTGAATTCCGGAGTTAGCCGAAATCCGGAGTGGATGAGCACTCCTGAGAGCTGGAGTGATTTTTGGAGTGAAGTGAAAATCAGTGGAGTGATTTTCACGGGCCAAATCCTTCGCTTCTGCGCAGTGAAAATCTAGCGTCCTTGTGGGAGAAAAATGGCTCCTGCGCAGAGTGCCTTTGAACTCCGGATTTGTGTGAGAGGGAAACACTAGTATGCTGGGACCGGGCATTTGTTAGAGGGAAACCCGGGAAGATTTCAGGATGTAACCGGGCATCTAAGTAAAAAATTCTGATGATGTTTTTAACCGGACATCTAAATAAAAAGTTTTTCGGAGACGTTCTGGGAAAAATCTGGAGAGCTTCAATCCGGCCTGAGATCCAAAGATTATCTACGCCCGCTGGAGTGCCGGATAGCTTCAGTCCGGCTGGAAGGCCAGAAATCATCTCATCCTGAAACGAATTCCGGAGTGCATCTAGGAAAATCCAGAGAACTTGTGTTCGGCCTTACGAGAGATGGAAAGTTGGAGATCTTTTGAGTTCGGCTGAGTGAGAGATGGAGTGCATGAGTGAAAATCAGCAGGAGTGAGCTACTGGCTTAGATGCAAGTTATCAAACCAGCAAAATACACTTTGAATGCTAGAGGTGGTAAAATTTTAGGATGGCCCAAAAATACCGGAGTAAATATTTCCGGCTTGGATCTGGGCTCCAGCGGTTTGGATCTTGGTTGCCATAATGGACCTTGACCGGCTGAATGTGAGAAAAATGCCTGATCTGGAACCGGCTGAGTGATAAAAATCAGCCGCGAATCGATACTGCCCATTACCGCATCCAGAAATGATGCATAGCCCACTAAGATCGCAGCGGAAGTCCACTGTTTTAAGACCTCATACTTTTTCACAATTCCACAAATATTAATACTCCATTCACCTCCCGCTACAGTGAGGCAAAGGGTTTAGGAGTGATCTGCTGTCGGTGATTACGAGAGGAAATACCGGAGTGGACTGGCTGGCTAAGAAGTTGTGAGTGGGAAATACCATAGTGCTCTAAGCGGGCAACTGTGAGAGGAAAAACCCGAAGTACTTTTATCTGGGCAGCTGTGAGAAGAAAAATCCGGAGTACTTTTAACTGTGCCGATTTGGAAATTTCTGGAATGCTTCCACAGGAGTTGGCTTGACTTGGTCAAACCCGATGTTCGTGAGAGGGAATTCTGGAATGCAACTTAGGCCGGTTGCTTGTGAGAGGAAGTTCCGCGAACAACTTACTCAAACCGGCTGTTTGTGAGAGAATTCTGGAGTTGATTTTGAGAGCCGGAGTGGGCTTCGGCTGGAGTAGATTTCAAACGACTGGTTGCCTGACTACCCAAACCGGCAAAATACAAGTTTGATGCGAGAGTCAATCTCTGGGCAGGTTCACTGAGAAATGGTATGCCGGAGTAGTTGGGGGTACTAGAGTGGCCCAAACTGGCCGGAGTGGCACTTTCGTGATGCCGGACTGTGATGTTTTTGGTACTAGCTTGGGTGCCCGATTATCCCAATTGGCAACATATACTTTGAATGCCGAGGTGATTTGAACAAATTGGTGCATTCTCAGTCAGACTTGAAATAATCACCGGCAGTTTGGATCTTTCTCACCGGAATGGACCTGGAGCGGCTTTTGGGCGCCGGAGTGGATTTTGGGAGCCTGAGTGAGCTGTGACCGAAGTAGATTTTCTGAGCCGATGTGGCTGTGACAGGGGCAGATTTTTGGGAGCCGGAGTGGCTGTGACCTGGCGCAGATTTTTGGGAGCCGGCTGACTGTGGCCGGAGCAGATTTTAAGAGCCGGAGTGATTTTGTGAGCCAGATGCTTCGTTTCTGCACGGCTTGCTCTGCTTTTGGACAGAGTGGCTCTGTCCTTGGTTGAGGAACCAAAAAGAGAGGACTTTGAAGATGATGAGCACCGGTGAAGTGCTGTCCTGGCATAAGAGACAGCGCCGGCCACAGTAATAGCCCATGCGACGGTGACAATAGCGATGGCTCCGCATGCAAACGCCGTCTGCAGTCCTCTGTCCTTCTCCACCGCACCTCATTATACAATTTACCAAAATTTCGGCCGATCTCCTCAAACTTGCCATATGAAAACACAATACCGGCATCCACAGAGAGGAAGGAAAGATTTACATGTCTCGAATTTATTGATTTTTTCTCTGATGATGATGGTAATGGAAACGGTGGCTCTCGCACTGAAAAGCTTCGCGATTTCACTCCACCTCTTCATATTTCAGCATAAAATCGAGGGGAAATGTGGAGAAGGTTTCAACAGTGTCAGTTCTGGGCATTGTTTTCTCCTGCGACGGTGGTCGCTGCCGTTCTGCGCACTGGCTTGTCGCCCTTCTCCTCCCTTCTTCTATTTTCATTCTGCTTTTCGTTTTTTTTTTATTAGAGGAAGTTGGGGCCGGTTTCCTGTGAGAGAAGATGCCGGTTTGGATTTGGAACCAATTTCTTGTGAGAGGAAATGCGACCAGCAACCTGTGAGAGGTGATTCCGATTTGAAATTGAAATCGGTTTCTTGTGAGAAGAAAAGCCGGTTTGGATTGTGGCGCAGAATTGAAAATGAGCCGAGGAAGCCCGGAGTTAATTTTGTGCGTGGTTTGAGGAATCAGAGAGAGAGCTTTGAAGAACACCGGTGAAGTCGTACGGGCGATGTCGCCAGTCTGGTGACGGCCGTCCGGCGACGGAATGTGTCGGAATGGTGGCAACGGCAACTTACGCAAGCGCAATCAGTGCCTTTTTCTCTCTTGATTTGGAGATTTTCTTCCGGCGATAGCAGTGATAACGGCTGTGGCTCCTCGCAGCTCACGATCTTCTTTCTCCGTTCATATCTCGGCACGAAATTGGAGGGGAAATGGGAAGAAGGCATCACTGGCTTCAGATCTGGGCTACGCCTTTTCTGGCGACGGTGGTCGCTGCCGCTGTAAATCTTGCTGCCTTCTTCCTCCTGTCTTCCCTCTTCTTCTTTCTCCTCTTTTTCTTTCTCTTTTTTTTTTTTTTTGAAAAGGGTGTAGAGGCCGGTTTGACTAAGTCAAACCGGCAGTGGGCCAATTTCTTTTTTTTTTTTTTTTTGAATTCAGTGTTGAAGAGAATCCCCCAGCATGGCCTCTTCTAACTAGTCCCTGCGTCCTCTGGCTAAGATTATTGCTTTAGCGAGATAGTAGAGTAGATATCAGTGTAGTAGATTATTATGCCTATATGTTTTCTAGGCCAGCTGCTTTCTTCATTTCTTCATCTTGAAGTTGCAGTATGGCTGGTTGAAGAAAGTAGCCCCCACTGGGCTTTGGCTTGGCTTTCAGAATTCTCCTTACTGGGAAATCGCAGAAGATAGGAAGTAGCCCCCAGCCCCCAAGCGTCAGCGCGCCAATGGCAGGGTGAGCACTGTCATAATTTGTTCAGGAAGTCGTCTAATTTCTCTGGTCAAAATGCTTGCAATAAGTGCATCAGTTTTGCTTTTATGCTTTTTAGTGGTAAAACTGGCTTTTTGGCCGGTTCCCACAGACGGCGCCAATGTTGCGGATCTGGTCCGGAGTTAGACGGAGATTATGTTGCGGATCTGGTCCGGTAGTGGATAGAGATGATTCTTGCTGCTCCGTCTTTTTAACTCAAAACCTGTACAATACAAAAGAAGACAAGATGTCAGAAGGCCAATGGAGCTAAATCCCCAAAGGCTCTCCGACGCTCAAGTCAGTCATGGCTTTTTTTGAGAGTAAAAAGGGAAAGATGTATTTTTGTTCTTTCAGATAGTAATTTTCAGAGAGAGAGAGATTCATGGCTTAAAGAAGTCCCCCTCCTTGGAGGATTACTTCCCCTTTTATAGGGCCTCCTTTCAGTTTTGTAACTTCTCCGAAAAAGTATAATTTCTCCGGATAAGTACATTTAGCTATTTTAACTACCGTTGGTTTTAACCTCCGGTCGGTTGTGGTTTGTTTCTTTCGAACCGCAGGAGTTATCAGGAGTTTATCCCATGGGTGGTTACGGGTAATGATACCCATCAATCCCCAAGAAAGTTCAAACAAATCCCACAACATAGTATGTATAAAGGGCACACAAAATAAAATTTCAAAGAATACTCTTTATTTTTAATAGCTGCTAGCAGTAAGAGCAGAACTGTAAGTTTCACAAATTCCAAGGTCAGAATCATAAATTTAGAGATTTCAGAATTTGCAAGTTATTTTCTTTTTCCTTTGCGCTCATTTTAACAGACCTTAGGAGTCGAAACAGGAAGCTAGTTTCTAGTTGAGTTTTCTTATTTCCAAGTTGATTGCTCATTTTCCAATCTAAGTGTTTACTGGTAGGATTGGGAGTTTATTTCATTATATGAGGAGTTAAAATCTCTTAGATTTTGAGGGAATGAATAATTGATGAGATTATCAGCAATGTAACTTTCTTTGCTGGATTTCATGGTGGTTGAGAGTAGATTTCTCATAGCCTCTAAACCCTTGAAAATTTTCAATCCCCCAGAACCTAAACTGCAACACGATAGTCCTTGTTTTACAAAACTTCAAAACCAGAAACCTTTTATTGGTTCACAACCTCAAATTTAGAATATTACATAACTGAGTAGTGGAATTTGATTCTTATCAGTTCTCTTGTGTCAATATTAGAATCTAGTTCTCCCAAATATTTTCACAACACAAGCAAACCTCTGACAGTGGACAAGTGGGGCACGAGTTCCTAAAGAAGAATCTAAAAGAATATCAAAAAAAATAGCAACTTTATGATGAGATGTATATGCTAGAACAAGGTATATTTTGTCCTTAACTACGTTTCCAAATTCAAGTATCTTACTCAAAGATGTGAACATTAAAAATATAAGAGGAAGATGGCAAAATATTCAATTAGATTAAAGAGTAAATGTAAAATATAACAAGAGATAACTCATATTTATTTCTATAATCTTCAAAAAATTATTGAGTAAGTAATTTTTTACGAGCAATATTCTTAAAGTAATAATGTTAGCTAACAAGGTACAAAGGACTGTGAGCTATAGCCTCAGAAAATCCGAACAACAATCAAAGAAGCTAATTGTATAGGCCCAATAGCAAAACCAGCTAGTGACAAACCAATATAAGAAAACAACTAAGTCAAGGCAAAACAGGACAACGGCACAACCAAGTAACAGTGAACCAATTTAACAGTTGTTGGAGTGAGTTTTAGAAATGTGATCAACGTATAAGATCAAGAAGTATTAATGTTTCTATTGCAATCGAACCGATCTCGGACTGGTTATCGGCAAATGCACCGGTTTCCTGTGGAAGCAAAACGGGGAAGGGGAGTCCTGGGGCGAAGGATGAAGACAGTGAACAGTAGGGAAGGGGAAAGTTCGAGAGAGAAAGAGAGAGAAGAACAGACGAGAGAGAGAATCGGGAGAGAGATAGAGAGAGAGAGCTGAGAGACGAAAACTGTTTTTCCTCCTTTTCATTATACCAGTGGCAACAACTATATACGGGGGCTGGGAAATGGGGAAAACGGGAAACGGGTAATGGAACGAAACGGGGAACGGGAAAACGGGTACGGGCGTAACATTGCCCCGTCCATCAAAAGAATCTTGTCCTCAAGGTTAGACACGAAGATAAAATTCTAAAGTATCAGGATCCAGCGCAACTCAATATTTTCCCGGGTCCCATTGTCGTCTGCATTTGTCGTAGCTCCACTCATTGCCCCGGCTCTCCACCAATACGACAATGAAGCTGTACACATCGTTCTTCACATATAAATGCCCCGTGGAGACATACTCTGGAGCTGCATAGCCTTCTGTGTTCATCACCCTCATCGAGACATAAGACGGACTAGCAGAGTGGCCAAGTTTTGCTAAACCGAAGTCCGAGATTTTGGCATTGTAGGTCCCGCCCAAGAGGGTGTTAGAGGTCGTGATGTCTCGGTCTGTGCCTCGGCCATCTGATGTGCGTAAGAAGGCAAAGCCTCGGGTAGCTCCAATTGCAATTTTAAGCCTTAAATCCCATGGTAGTGGCTGGATAGCAGGGCCCCTGCCCAACAGGTGGTTTTCCATGCTTCCCTGCTGCATAAATTCATAAACAAGCAGCAGCTCCTTTTCTTCCCAGCAATAACCCCACATAACAATCTTTCCAGCACTAAGTTCAACTTCCAAGCCCAGCACATTGGAATTCCATACATCAAAATCACTGCCAATTTCAACACAAGATACAGCAGCTGATAGTACAAGGTAGTGAGCTGTTTTGCCCATCTTAAGGTGTCCAAGTGGTGTAGATGCTGAAAGAACACTTATAGGTGTTACAGAATTTGGCTCGATACCAACCCACCACTCGTCAACCAACAACTTCGAAGCCTTGATTGGATGGCCCAAATGCGTGTACCCAACGATCATTGCCATCCTTGAGACAAGATCAGCTTCTAGTTGGAAGGTTTTTGTTCTGCCAAACTTATCAGCCACTGATCCACCAGCAAATGAACCACCAATTGGAGGCCCATGATCCTCGGTTCTACTTCTGCTGCTTTCATTCACGAGTTGACCGTGAATAAGCATAAGAGAAGCAAGGTGCCGGTCAGTGTATTCAATCGCTATTTCCTGTGCATCCTTTTCCGTAATCACCCTCGGGGACGTCAGGATCATATCATTAAGAAGGACATCCTGGTGGGACTGAAAACCCATGGAATTTGCAATTTCTCTCAAACGTTGAATGCTGGAAGTTCCCACTGCTGAGGGTAGCCGGTGTTCATCGTCCAACACAGGAGGAGGGTGATGAACGGTTTCTAGAAACGATTCTGTTGGAAATGTGTCCTCATTGGAGCCCGCTTCTGTAAGTGGAATGAGACTCTGACCACCTTCACCCTCCAAATCCAGGTCGATCGGGTTTAATTTCTTGAGTGGTGTAAAGTAATTTGGCCGATTTGTGTCAGTTTGTGGCCTAGCAAGTTGGAAATCAGAGGGTGCAGACGAAGTTGAAAATGAAGATGAAGTTGTCGATAGCGAGGGAAGCCTGTCGGTTGAGGAGTGGTATGGAGTCTGCGGTCGCGATTTCAGAAGCAGTGGTGGAGGAAGCTTTTGCCGAGATGTGGTGATAGTTTGCTCTTCGAATTGGAAATCAGGGGACACATGTGGATCTGGTTACTCGATTTGAGTCAGAGTCGGCAAAGGCTCAGCGCCGGAGGCTCGAAGCACTTCAGTTGTGGGAACCACAACCGATGGTAAGTTTGAACTTGCAGAGGAATTAGCGAAGGTGGACAACGAATACGGTGATGAAGTTGAAGACGACGGGGAAGCAGGGACGATTATGTGAGGAACTGGTGGTACAGAACACACGGTGGACGAAATTTTCGGTTGGTAAGGGTGACGATACGAATCGATTGGAGTGACTAGTAAGACGGTTGGAGGAGAAGTAGAAGAAATGACCGGTATGATGGTTGGAGAAGAAGTAGAAGAAATCACAGAAGGTGAAGAGGTCACTGATCGTTTAGTGTTGCGCTCGAGTCGGTGGAGTGGCGGTACAGCCGTCTACAACTCGTGGAACTCCTTCGTCTTTTCTGGTAAGCTAGGGATTGGACAGAATTGTGAAATTTCGGTGGAAGGCAGACGAAGATGAGAAGACGGGATGAAAATCGAAGCGGAATTTGTAGACGGTAAAGTCTGGCGTTCGATGTGAACCAAAGCTTGGCGTATTTCTGAGCGTATCTCTGAGATGGACTGCTGCAGTTCACCGCACGTCTGTGGGAGATGTTCAAGGGACGACAGGCACTCTGCATGTTCTCGCAACTCCTGCCTGATACTGGCGATGGACTCCTCGTGAGCCCTGTACCTCGTCTGCATCCCTTCCGCCATTCCTTTCAATGAAAGCACCAATATGTTGCAATCGAACCGATCTCGGACTGATTACCGGCAAATGCACCGGTTTCCTGTGGAAGCAAAACGGGGAAGGGGAGTCCTGGGGCGAAGGATGAAGACAGTGAACAGTAGGGAAGGGGAAAGTTCGAGAGAGAGAGAGAGAGAGAGAAGAACAGACGAGAGAGAGAATCGGGAGAGAGATAGAGAGAGAGAGCTGAGAGACGAAAACTGTTTTTCCTCCTTTTCATTATACCAGTGGCAACAACTATATACGGGGGCTGGGAAACGGGAAAAACGGGAAACGGGTAATGGAATGAAACGGGGAACGGGAAAACGGGTACGGGCGTAACAGTTTCATTCAACATATGAAATCCAGCATATGTTTCTATTCAAACAGGAAAATGGGTAACACAGTTGTATCTTAAATATTCAAACAAAACATTGTAACCGTTGTTAATTTAATAGAAAATATAATAATTGCTCAATGTTTGGTTTTTGCTATTTGAATATTCAAACAGAACATTCAAACCCGATTGTATCATTTGAGGTCATTGTCCTTCTTCTAGAAAAGATTTGAATATCATGATCTAGAAAAATATCAATATCATATATTAAAGGCAAATGCAGAATTTGTGGAATAATTGAATGTCATCATTGTATAAAATTGTCAAATCATGCAAGTTAATTCGGAAGTTTGAAAAAAAAGGCCCAAATACATCACACAAGGAGATTAAAATGGCTCCTCAATAACTTTTTGTTTTCATATAGTTTAAGATATATTACTAAATATATTTTCTTATTATTTGTATTAAAACAAATAAATAATCATTCTACTATTAATAAAAATATTCTAATTATTTTTACATTCTACGTAGATAATCAACCAAAGAAACTTCAAGAACCAATGCAATTCAAATTCATCTATATATCACCGTACAAGTAGCAAGTCTCATGAAAAGATAATTTTTGATATTTTTGAGAGACAATGACACTCAATTAGGTAGGTTAGTTTTGATATTTTTTATAGAATTTTTAATAAGATCAATGTGATTTTAATTTTTATTTTTTCTATACAAATGTGAAAACTTAATGGTTGAAGTAAATATTGGTTGATTAGAAACTTTCACGTTGTTATACATTCAAACTTAATGACATTGTATTAGTACACTGAATAATTGAATGTCATATATTATTTTATTTTTATTTTTATGATTAAATTTTAATTTTATACAATTGTTATGTGATTAGTTATTTTAAATATGACAAATAAAAATATAGTATTGTTGCGTCCCGGGTCCGCGGTTATCATACGGATTAGGGAGCTTTCGGATTCCTTGGCACGCGACGGAGTCGATCGAAGGGTCCGGTCTCCGTCTCTATGAACCTGGACCTGTACAACACAAACAACAAATAAGAGGTCAGGGGTCCGGCAGGATTTCTCCCACCGAGGCCACTCCGACGCTCAAGTCAGCAAATTCCCGCAATGAACGGAAATGGCGCACGCTAAGAGCGGTGCGCGGATGTATGCTGTGAAAGCGTAAGAGATGCTCGTGTTATAGTATGGAGAGTGTGGTGAGCAGGTTGTGGGAGGCCTGGCTCCCTTGGTGCATCGCAATGGGTGGCTGACTTTTCCGTAGTCTGAGTAGGCGTGGGATGAGTAATCGTGAGCTTGCTATTGATGGGCGGAAGTGAGTTTATCCTCAATTCCAGTTTGTCCCTTTCTTGGGGATAAGTGGAGAAGAAGGAAGCTCAGAGCTGGTTGAGTTTGATTCAGGATCAGTATTCAGCCAGAAGAAGATGAAGAAGAGATCGAAGAGGAAGATCCTTTCCTCTGTGGGGCGCGAGGGCTCTTATAGGCCTCTCCCCGTTGGACTCTGGGCGCCAAAACGCCCGTTGCGAGGGCTACTGCGCCGCTGGTCACTGTTGTGGACCGCCGGTCACGCCGGTTGTCCTTTTGCCGTGGATGGCACGCTTCTGAGCGTTGCCGGCCACGCCCGATTTCTCCCTGAGCGGGGATTGGTTGGCTGCCTGCAGACGGCAGCGGGAGCCATTGGCGCTGCTCCAGCCACTCTTCTATTGGCTAGCCTTTCCGCCTTTTCTGCCTATTTTCCGACGACGCATTAAATACGTTGCAGGGTTCCGTTGTCTTCTGCCAGCATGGGTTCGCGCCTTTCAACCATTGGGCTGGGCCGACTATCTCATGTGGGCTCTTGGACTCCTCGTGGGCCGCGAAATTCTTCATGGGCCAGGACATGGGACCCAACACTAGACCCCATGCCTGGGCCGGCCAGCAGTCGGGCCTGGCATGTCCCTTGGGCCCATTCCGCAATTTTCACGCCCTTCCTCGTGCTGTGTTACCCTTCATCGTTTTCTGAGTTCACGCTTTTCCCAGGCGCCAGGGCAGGCTTTTCAGGCGCTGCCATGGCTTGTCATTTCACCGAGCGAGATTCGCACGCCTTGGGTTGCGTCTGACCAGTGGTCTCCCCTGTTCTACGAAAGACCCTCGCTGGATGCCTTGTCGCGTTGGGTAAGAGGATGGCCTGCACCTTGCCCATAAATAGGAGGGGCTCTCAAGCAAGTGAGTTCTTCCCTGAGCAGCCAGCAGAGAGGCAATGAGAAGATTTTGGCTTTCCCCTCCCTTGGCGGGCGTCCGAGAAGGAGTTGGATGGATCAGCCGAATGCTTGAAGCTCTTAATGAAGACTATCGCAACCCTCATCCTGCAATTTGCCTTCTTTGCTAACGAGAGTGGCTTGGCCATTCTGCTGTCGCCGCGTATCCTTCCGTGGTCGTAACTCGCCCAAACGCAGGGTAGAGTCTCAGCGGCATCCCTGCGAGTATGTTCATCTGTCCGCAGATGCTGCCGCTCGTGATCTCCCTATTAGTTGGGCTAGAGCGCCAACCATGGAAGGATCTCGAGGTCAGTAGCCCTCCGTGGAAGCTGGGTTTCTCACCCTACTTCCTCTAAGTGCTTTCCTGACCTCGGTGCTTCCCGTACCCTGGTGGATGACACTTCGACGATTTCCACCAGGGGATGCTCTGCACCTCCAAACCCGTCCGCTCAGCGAACCATCGACGGCTCCGGCCGTGGGGATCTAATGCAGATCACGTTTGCCCAGCTCATCTGGGACATGGTACAGGAGCATACGGGGCTTCGCACCGTTGTCTTCCTTCGTCTTTCTCGCAGCCTTATTGTCGTAGACTTTATACTTTGTAAGAAAGTATTGATTAATAAAAGAAGTAGCCTATTTTTGCCTTCATTTTCGTCTTGCTTGCGTGCGTATTCTTTTCCGTTGCAAGGCATTCTGCCCTGGAGATCTGCGTGTAACTCTGTGGGAGCTCGAGGAGTCTCTGTCAGAGGTCACGTCTCCTGGGGTGACTGGCGCATTTATTTCCTACGCGGTCAGGAGACGACGAGTCGTGGACCCTCGCCTTGGAAATGCGCGAGGTTTTATTAGCCCTCCACGTGTAAAACCCTCATTGGTCACGCCTTAATGCTTCCTGCCTTTTGGAGTTGACGCCTTTTCAGGAGAAAACTCGCCTATTTAAACACGCCGTTTTCTCCAGGAACTCGACACTCCTTTGCACTTGCACGTTTACTAGCAGTTTGCTCTTCCTGTGCGTGTCTTCTTGCTGTGAAATCAATGGAAGGTACCTCTAGCGATACGGAACGCTCTTCTGACGTGTATGAGTTTGGCTCTCACACTCCCGTGACTTCAGGAGCCGGCACTTCAGGGGGGCTCGTTCTGAAGCCACGGTTGCTGGCCCCTCTCAGAGTCGAGGAGCGCCTCCGGGTTTTGAGAGGGTCCAACCACGCCGGGGGACGGCTGCGACTGAGGTGGAGTGGTTAAGGGCCCGTGTTGCACATTTGGAAAGCGTTTGGGCCGAGTCGGAGGCCAGGGCCACACGTCTGGTTGGTGCCAATGTGGGGGCGCAGGCCCTCATATTGGCCCTCCAAGGAGAGGTCGAGCAACTCAAGCGGCAACACGAGGCTGAGGTCGCTGGGCTGCGGGCGGAGGCCAGGATCACTCGCCTCGTTGGCGCCAATGTGGGTGCGCAGGCCCGCGCATTGGCGCTTGAAGAAGAGATCAAGCGACTCAATAAAAGACACGAGGCTCAGGTCGCCGGGCTTCGGTCGGAGCTGAGGACGAGGCTTAGGCCAGAGGGAGTGCACCCTGTCTTGGAGCAGACTTACTTTGACGCCGTCAGGCTTTGCCGAAGGCTGGCCTCGCTGGAGGATCCAAGCTTCCGCGTAGGTGTTCTAGATCCTCGCAACTCGCTCGCCAGAACTCGAGATCAGTTGGTGGACTACCACGTCCAAAGCTCCTCCACTGGCTACTGGGACCATTAGCCGTCTTCGTCATCGTCGTGCTCTTCTTTTTTTTTTTTGTAACCGTTGTAACGGGATTTGTCGATATAATGGAAGTCGTTATTTTATTGCACCACTTTGCCTTCCGTATTTCCTGCTTCTTGATTGGTTTTCCCGTTTTGTGCTACCATGCGCTTCTTCATGGGCTCTACTATCGTGAGCCTTTATTTAATGCGCCGGCGCCAGCGTGGATCCACGCCAGTCGGCTGAAGGGACGCGCCTGTCAGTCTGGCGTTTGGCGATGATTACGGACGATTTCGGATCTTGCGATGCGTTATGAGGCCAACACGTGTCCTGATCGCCTGTGGCGGTGCCGTTTTGGTTTCCCGCCTTCTGGCTTTCCATTGCCTATTTAAACCAATCGGGGTTCACTTTCTTTCTTCTGTTGAAACTTTCCCTGCAACGTACTTGCGTCTTCTAAGAGAGAAATGGCGATAAAGAAAGAAAGCTCTTCTTCTTCCCAGGCTCCCAGAGCCGCGCGTCATGGTGTTCACAACACCAAGTCTGTCTTGACTGCTGGAAACATTACTTCTCTCGTGGTCGATTACGGCCTTCCCCACGATTGGAGTTACCGTGCTCCTGACGCACTGGATAGAGCCAGCGTCCCCCCCAGCGGGCTTCATTACGGTGTACGAGCACCATCTGAGGGGGGGCTTCGTTACCCGACGCATTGCACGCTGTATGCATTGGTGGATGCGCTGGGAGTTCCGATGGCAAGGCTGCACCCCAACGCCCTGCGCTATCTGGTATCCTTGTGCATTTTTGCCATCCTTCGCGGTGGCTCTTTTGATGCCAAGGCAGTGACATTAATCTTCCGGTTCACGGAGTCGGAGGATTGGGTGTCGATGTCCCCCAAGGCGGGGTTTCACTTTCGTGGCACCAACCTCGACTCGGTGAAGGGCTGGAAGGAGCGCTTCTTCTTTTTTGCAGGAACCCCCTGACTCTGAGCTCCCGAGGGTGTGGGGCTCGATTTCAGAGTATTTTCATGAGAAGCCAACTGCTGAGGATGCCGTGGAGTCAGAGAAGCTGATATCTGCTATCAAGTCTGAAGAGGCAAAGTTCTCGATTCAGGGTTACTTCCTTACCTCCATCACGTTCGAGGCCTGCAAATGGGGATCTCGTTCGGGATGGGCGATCGCTGGACCAGGTAAGGGAGATCCTGGAGATACAGCCGCTCCTCCACCGTCCTGGGGGATCGAGGAGGAAAGCTGCTCATTGCTGGAGTCGTTGACGGACGATGATGAGGACGAGGCCGCCCTTAAGAGGCTAAGGGAAGCCAAGGGGACTTCTTCGAGGAGGTCTAGGAGACGAATCGCCGGCCCTTCCGTCGTAGTGGGAAGTCCGGCTTCAAAGAGACCTGCGAGCGCGGGTCGCTAGGGGGAAACTGCCGAACCGTCGTCGACTTTAGTCGCGGGACTAGCCGCTTGCGAGGTCTGCGAGGTGGAGTCTCTACCCACTGGGAATCCATCCGCTCGCTTTACTGTAGAGGTGACGGACGATGTCGTCATTCTTGAGGGCCCGGAGGGGCCATTTGCGGCTGCGCCCGCGCTGATACCGGAGGCCAGGGGGCCTGTGGAGTCATCAGTGATCTTTGTGGAGCCCATTTCGGAATACAGGCTCCCCGAAGGCTTGGCCACGTCTACGGAGGATGGCGCCACGCTCGCTGCTGATCCGGTTCAGGCCGACGAAGGGGAAGCCGGGACGTCCTCGTGGCAGGAGCCACCGAGCGTTCCTACGGCAGCCAACCTTCTTGTCAGCCCTCCTCCAGCAGGCGAAGGAGTGGACCCCAAGGAGAGGCTCTTTCGAGTGACCTTACGCGTTCTCCCGGTGCTACTCCTGCTCAGGTACGGCTGTTTCCATCTGGCCTTCCTTTACTGTTACATGCTTTGGAAGTGTTTTTGACGTTGCTTCTTACGCAGGCTTCGGGTGAGGTCGACCCTTTTGATGTGTTGTCCGCCCTCCTTCACGAGGACTTGCAGCAGGCCATCTTCAGTGGAAGGGCCCAATTCACATCTCTCAAAGAGGAGAACGGGCGCCTGCAGCAGAGAGTGGCGCAGCTGGAAGCCATAGTCGTCACCTTGGAGGGTCACGTTACCCGGTTGGTTAGGGACATGGTTAGCCGGTTCTCTCCGCCGAAAGCACGGCTGGCATTGGAGACTCGGTATTGGGACGGTATCTGCCTGTGCCGCAGGATCGCCTCCATGGTGGCTCCCCACGTTCCTGGGGGAGTTTTTCATCCGGGGAACGCCGGGATACAGGAGGCATCCCGCCTAAAGGATTTTCACGAGGAGGCTGGTCCGTCTAGTTTGCCCGATTAGTCTCCGCTTGTGTTGGTCGTTAGACCATCTTTTGCTTTTGTAACATATTTGTTCTTCATATTCGAATGAAAAGCGTCTTTTTCTTCTTCGTATTTGTGCTTTTTCAATCGTGGGATGTTGCTTGCTATCTCCGCTTGTTGTAGTCTGTTGGATCATTTCTCATGCTTGAACGTTAGGCTCTTTGGAGCCACTGTCGCTAAGGCCCTATCCAGGCGCCTTCTTGCGCGGTGCTCGTCCTTCGTAAGAGGATGTCATCACAGCTCACACGTTTGGGGGGCTCGATCCGGTGAAGCGGATGTCGTCGCCAAGCCCCTGGAGTCACAACGAGGGTTAGCGCAGCTGTCAGGCCACGGTGACCGGACTCCTGGGTCTAGGACTCGATCGCGTATGATTGCGAGAGGTGTGTGGCCCCAGCTCAAAGCCTTATAATCACCAAGTTTAGGTCCTAGCCCACGACCATTGTAGACTGAGGGTGCTCTCTTCTGTTTGAGAAGGTCGCCGCACGCCTGCGTTTTTTTTCGCCCCCTAAGGTTTTGTCGGTCGTAGATTGGGGACTTCAAGAGCCCCCAGGCCTGATGTTTTGACAGCTTGGGTCGTCGCCGCGAAGCCTGTTTGATGGACCGCCTGGTTCCTTTTGATGAGATGTCCCAGCCTGTGGCTGGCTGCATCCGGGCTGTCTAGCACGGAGCTTAATCTCTAGGAGGCCGCTCAGGCCCAATGGCGTGGAGCCAAAATGCGTAAAGCCGTCCCCAGGCCATCTGGCGTGGGGACGGAGTCCTAGGACGGTTGATTTTGGACCGTCTGGCGCTCGGCCAAGGACTAATTTTACGGACAGACGCTCGTCCTCCCGACTTAGGGACAGTCTAGGTCGTATGATTTAAGAATGCAATGCATGTCATCAATTCACACGAATGAATATGCAAAATGATAGAAAGAGTGATTATGCTAATCAAAAGATAAAGCTCATGTCCAAGCATTCATCATGATGCATGCGCGTGCGGCTTACCTGAGTCGATGTAGCATCACTGATAGTACTTCCTTAAGTTGGCGGCGTTCCAGGTCCACAGGACCAGTTTGCCGTTCTGGGAGCGTAGCTTGCACGCTCCGTTCCGGAGGATTACGAAGACGAGGAACGGCCCCTCCCACCCGGGGGAGAGTTTACAACTGAAACGAGGGTCGATACAACAATGGGGTAGGTATGGGGAGAGCTTACATGAGCCATGTCGTCGCTGCTAAAGCTAATGACGTCATTCCTATCCCCTATCCTCGCTCGCTTGTTGCTGGAAGTCGGCTCCGGCTGCCCACGCGTGGCGTTCGCGGCGACCGTGGAGGAGACCATGTTGACCACGCCGGCGG
Organism: Nepenthes gracilis; assembly: GCA_033239525.1. Lineage (NCBI taxonomy): Eukaryota > Viridiplantae > Streptophyta > Magnoliopsida > Caryophyllales > Nepenthaceae > Nepenthes > Nepenthes gracilis. The sequence continues at coordinate 8,244,397 of BSYO01000031.1, forward strand.
CCATGCGGGCTCTCAGAGGTTCACTGGCTTCACCGTCGGAGGTTGCCGGTTCCTGCCCTGAGCTCATCACGAACCGCTTCAGGTGTCCGCGCCTGATCAAATCTTCGATTTCCTGTTGCAGAGTCCGGCAGTTCTCGGTTGAGTGTCCGTGCAACGGTGGTACTAGCAATACTTCGTCCGGTCATTGCCGAGACCCTTGGCGTTTTTGGCCACTTGAAGAACTTCTCATCCGGATCTACATCGGGGATGTTCGCAGCACTGTCGTTCGAGAGGGTAAGGGAGGTTCTCTGTAATCTTTTTGGGCCGGTGGGGCCGGGCCTGCTTTTGGCGCTCCGAAGCGCCGGCCTTCTTGTCCCTCTTTCTTCCGCCAGATGCTCTGGGGGTTTCCGAGGGCTGATCCACTCGCTCGGGGCGCTTCGCCTCGTTAGCCTCTTCGGCCGTGATGTACGCACAGGTGATGGTCTCGGCCCTCCGAAAGGTCTCGAGAAGTGCGGCCGGGTGCTTGAAGAAGTCCCCCGCGCCGGGTGGTGGCGGCGAAGGCGTTGAGTTTGATTCGTCGGAGAGATGAGGATCCGCCGCGCCTCGGTGAAACAGTCAAGAACCGCTTGAGACTTCCATCGATTTTGGCGGAGGCGGACCAGTGCCATAGTTGCCTCTCCTCCCCCTACCGGGAGGCGAACCGGCTCAAGAAGTGTCAACAAGCTCATCGAACAGCGTATGGAGTTCGGGGGAGGCCATGGATCCGAGCAACGCGTCCCCCTAAGGGTGACGGGAAATGGCAGCACATCAAGGCCTCGCTTGCCCCTTGCAGAGATAGGTGAGTCTGGCGATTGAGGTGGTCCATCGGGTCCTTGCTTCCATCGTATCCCTCCAGGACCGGCATCTTGAACTTTCTTGGCAACAGTTGCGTCCGCAAGTCCATGGCGAAGGGCGATCTACGGAGGTCGGCGGAGGAGGGCATGGGTTTCTCCTTGTGCAAGCTGTCCCACGGCACTTTGACTTTCTCCTCCATCGACGGATCCGTAGAGCCTCTCCGCGCATTGATGACGTTGCAGAGCTCCGTGTTGCCCTAGAGGTGTGTCCGAGCTCGTCGGGGATGGCGACTCTCTGCCTGAGTGGCTCGTTCGCCGTTGGAGCATGCAGCGGCTGGCCTCCCGTTGCCGCGCGAGTTGCGGGGGTTGCGCCCTTCGGGGCTATCCTCCCGGTCATCGTCGGCGGGATGACTTTCCGCTTCATTTTGATCATTTCCACTTGGGGCCGCCGAGGCTGCTGCGTGGTCGAGCCGGTTGGCACACCTCCTACAAGAGGCCTCTCGACGCCTCCCTTTTCTGGAGGTGGAGGCCTGGGATGCTGGAGGAGCAGTCCTGGGCCAGACAGTTCCCGTGTTTTCACACAGGGCTCGCAGAACTAGCTTCATATCGCCCACGTCTGCGGCCAGACGGTGGACATCGGGCTCTGGTCAGTCGTTCGCTTGGTTCCCAGCAGGGGGAGCTTCACTTTGGGCGACGACCTCCATCACCGGGGCACTAGCTTGTGCTCGAGTGTTTACCATCTTCTGAGGTTCAGGAATAAGGTGGGAAAGAGACACTTGGCTTTTCGTCAGTTTCCCACAGACGACGCAAATGTTGCGTCCCGGGTCCACGGTTATCGTACGGATTAGGGAGCCTTCGCGGATTCCTTGGCACGCGGCGACGTCGATCGAAGGGTCCGGTCTCCATCTCTATGAACCTGGACCTGCACAACACAAAAAACAAACAAGAGGTCAGGGGTCCGACAGGATTTCTCCCACCGAGGCCACTCCGACTTTCAAGTCAGCAAATTCCCGCAATGAACGAAAATGGTGCACGCTAAGAGCGGTGCGCGGATGTATGCTGTGAAAGTGTAAGAGATGCTCGTGTTATGGTATGGAGAGTGTGGTGAGCAGGTTGTGGGAGGCCTGGCTTCCTTGGTGTACCGTAATGGGTGGCTGACTTTCCCGTAGTCTGAGTAAACGTGGGATGAGTAATCGTGAGCTTGCTATTGATGGGCGGAAGTGAGTTTATTCTCAGTTCCAGTTTGTCCCTTTCTTGGGGATAAGTGGAGAAGAAGGAAGCTCGAGCTGGTTGAGTTTGATTCAGGATCAGTATTCAGCCAGAAGAAGATGAAGAAGAGATCGAAGAGGAAGATCCTTTCCTCTGTGGGGCGCGAGGGCTCTTATAGGCCTCTCCCCGTTGGACACTGGGCGCCAAAACGCCCGTTGCGAGGGCTATTGCGCCGCTGGTCACTGTTGTGGACTGCCGGTCACGCCGGTTGTCCTTTTGCCGTGCCTGGCCCGCTTATGAGCGTTGCCGGCCACGCCCGATTTTCCCCTGAGCGGGGATTGGTTGGCTGCCTGCAAAACGGCAGTGGGAGCCGTTGGTGCTACTCAAGCCACTCCTCTATTGGCTAGCCTTTCCGCCTTTTTCGCCTGTTTCCATACTAAAAAATATATTTTTGTAATATTTCAAATTTTTATTCAGATTAATTTAATATTAATTGTAATTTTAGATATTTTAGACGTAGTAAAAATTAATTAAATATTATAAAATTTAGAGGATATTTAGATCAGCCGGACTGGCGCCCAAAGTGCACCCATACTATCACCTGAATATTAGCTTAGATTTTGGAATAAAAGAAAATTTAAAAAATATATATATATATATATATATATATATATAATATATTAAAATCAAAAAAATGATAAGGTTTCGGGGAGAGAGAGGGATGGAGAAGAGGAGAGAGTGTGTGAGGGTTTTGGAGGAGAAGGAAGAAGAAGAGGGAAGAAGGAGAAGGGAGAGGAAGGAGGTGGTGGCGCAGGTGAACGACGACAATGGTGGCTTGCGGGTTAGGTCACGGCAGTCACGGGTGGCGACGGCGCACACGGTGGGAGGTTGCGCAAAGAGAGAAACCACAAGAGGAGAGAGAGAAGCGGCAAAACAACGGTTTGAGGCGGGTGAGGCAGCCGTGCACAGAAGGCCGCAAGAACGCCGTTTGAGAGAATGGGCAAAGGTGCGGGTCACGCACGACAAGAGAGAGAGTGTGCCGATTCAGACACTTCCGGACATCCCTTTTTCAGATCTACAAAGTATAAGGTTAATGCAAGTATCTGTAAATCCTCTCTTTGGTCTGATTTAATATCTGATATATTTTAGATATAGTTTAGAATTTTACTAACATATATATATTTTTATATACCTAATTTGTTTATTCTTGACATACATGTATAGTTCATTGGATGATTTAGGAGTTCTTGGACTGAATTTTATGATTTTTAGAGGGTTTAATATTTTTTAAAAGCCTAAATAATTTATAAAATACTATATATTTTTATATTAGTATATTTATATAAAAATGAATATGAAACTTTGAATAGACCGTGAAATTACAAGCATGTGTCGGGTTGTGGTCACTACATTTGAATTTGAAAATTGAATACTCTAGCTAGATTCCGATGGGGAGATTTATTTGAAAATCTCTTTCCGCCGATAGGAAAGGATTAGAATAGTGACCTTCCCATTTTAATAATTTGATTTGACCTTAAAATATATTCGGACGTCCTAATATATTTAACAAGTTTGAGAATTACACCCAAAGTCGCAAGTGATAAATAATAGTAAGCAACATTATCTATGAGTACAAAGTACATGGATAACCATATGTATTGACCTAATTTATATTTGATTTAGCCTAAGGTTATCGGAATTATGTGTAACCCTTCCTTAAACTAATCTTTAAATAATCAAAACTCAAATTTAGTGTATAATTTGTATTTCTGTATTGATTTATGTTTCATTTGATTTAAACTTAGATTTAAGATTTGTTGATTTTCCTTCAGTTGGGCTTTGGTATGTCTCGTATAATGATTTTGATTATATGTTTTAATCCAGACCTTTGGAATATCTATTGCGATACTGTTTTAACTTCTACGCACACTATTGGATAATCCAACTATCATATTCTACCCCAAATCACAAGTTGATCGAGCCTTAGACTTAGACTTGGACTCGAATTAGACTTGGATTGGACTCAAATTGGATATCAGTTTTGAAATTGGTCCAAATCACTTCTATTATATATATATATACACGTCCCGATGATGACTGTTTTTAAAATTTGGACAATTATTTTAGATTTGGATATTTGCTTTGAATACGAGACAACCATTGAATTTTGACTTTGGATCATAGATTTTCATTGGATTTATTTTATCTCGATTTAGATTTATTCTATTATTTGGTTGAATTTTCATCCATTAGATCATTTGCTCTTATTTATTGGATTCTTTTTATTTAAATATGATACTTGTTGAGTACTTAGCTCACATTTTCTATTTTATTCCTTCAAAGTAGAAGATTTGGATGCATTGTAAAAGTATGGACGTGATCTTTCAACCATTTGTCCGATTTGGTGAGTTTGGATTTTAATATGGCTTAAATTGGTATTTTATATAATTGTATTATAAAATTGACCGGGTATAGGACCATGGTCATATTTTGAAAGTATGATTATAATTTTAATTGATTTGTTACCTCCCTTACGATATTTGTAGAGTATGTTATATTTATTTTGTTCAAACGGTTATCCGATAAGGTCCTGTGTGGATTTTAATTTGTCGAGTCCTGTTTATTTAGATTGTCACATCTGAATTTTTGGAACTTAATATTATTTGTTAAATTTAATTAGGATGTTAAATTTATAAATTTTAATTATTTATTTAATTATCTACTTGGTTTGGGTTCGTGACAAAAGTGGTATCAGAGAAAAGTTGTAAGAAGAGGTACTTTAGGTTATTTTGGATAAATAATTGGCTGAATATTTTGGTATGATAAGTGTTGTCTTTGGTCGATAATAGAAAATATGAGTTGTGAAGACTTGGGTTTGAGTCAAAAGGTCGAGTCATAGAGGTTTGGGTTTTGATTGAAAGAATGATTATCTTATTATGATGAGTCACACAAGAGATATAATATAAGATTTGATATAGCCTTTGAAGAAGGACTCTATTTGGTTTCTGTGGATATGTAGAGGTTTTATTGGATTTTGCAATTTTGGAAGAGAATTAGTAGCTTAGGTGGTGCCGGTCCGAAATCTCGTGGAGTAGAAGAAAATTTTAGTCGGCAGAGTAGGTGATAGAAGTTGGTCTGAAATCTCATGGGGTAGAAGGAGATTTTGGCTAATAGAAAGGTAAGCGATAAAAGTGGAGATAATGAAGGGAAAGAATAAAAATATTTGTATAGGACCATGATGGTTTGAGACCCTGGGTGGGTCAATATATGATAATGATGGCTGAGTTATTGTAGGCATGTCGATGATAGAACTTTCAACGCCTTATCTTGGTCCAAAAGAATGAGGATATTGTTAGGAAATGTCTCTTCAGAGACATCCAATAAAATTAAAATAATATAGAGAAGACTGGCAAGGGTCTATGCAAGGACGACATGCATAAAGCGAGAAAGTGATCGTTGTATCCCTGTGAAGGAATGAAGATTCGTCAAGATTGGAAGCCGCATATAAAGATGAAGAAGGTCATGTCAAGTCAACTCGTTTCTCTTCGCTAGAGAAGTTGTGAAGTTTGACGGATAACCTCTATCAAAAGATAGGACAATGATGTGCAAGTCTAATTTTGTTGGTAGCAAAGAGGCTTATCGTGTAGAGATTTGAAATTACGGTTGGGATGAGAGGAAGACTCAAAGATTCTCTATTCCCACTCGTCGCTGTGATCGGGTAGGTAGTCGTCCCCGCAAAGTTTTCATTGCTAAATAATCGATGGATGAAGAGTTCAATGTTCGACCTCTTAAAGAAATGTTCAGGAAGAGGTTAAAGAATTTAAAATTTTTGTTGAAGCATGAGAGTAGTTGAAAATTTTAAGATTCAATTTGAAAGTAGATGGTGTCATTCTGACTCTGGGATCATGGTGAGAGAGCTAGACTAGATCCCGTTGATTGAGTAGGAGTAGCTTCGGGAGATGTGTTTTTAAAATTAGTCAGAGCTCAAAGGAGGACATGCTAAAAGAAAGTCTGATGAAGCAAAGTCTTCCTTGAAATTTGAGTTTGTAAAGTTAGCATGCAAGTTTAGCGAGAAAATATACACGAGACGAGTTTGCTTCATTAGAAATGAAGTCTACTTCAAATTGCGGCCAGATATGCCATTCGTCAAATGATCGTTTGAATTCCAAACATCCGAATTCTAGACGTTTAGATAGGAGTTAGGCGGTTCCAGAAGAGGTATTTGTAGTTATAGGTAATGAAATTAGAGCCGATTCCTCAGCCATAGAAAAATATTTTGTTAATATCGTTTAATTTTGTATTTCGGGATACGAGTCCTCAAAGATCCAAGGAAGAATTAGTAAAAAGGCTTAAAGGTTAATTTTTGGTGTTGCAAGCGAGTCATCTGTTGATAAATGAGTGCTAAGTTCATCTGGCATATATGGTTACATTTGGAAGTTATTCTATGACCATAGATGACATTTTGGTTATTTGTGAATTTAAAAATGTTCTTCTAGAGGATTTGACTGAATTGTTCCTAGATCAAGAGATCAAATTTATTTTCGATATTGTATTTGGATTAATGCCTATTTCGAACGCTCCATATGGGTTAGTTTTGTCTGAGTTGAAGAAATTGAGATAGCAATTACAGAATCTATTTGAGAAAGGTTTCATTCAGCCAAGTGTCTTGACATGGAGTACTTTAATATTCTCTAGTGAATAAAAATGAATTGATGGATCTATATTTGGATTATTTGAGAAATTGGATATGTATCAGCTTTCAAGGATTAATGATTTGTTGGATCTATTTGAAAAAATTTGGATTTTCTTTAAGATCGAGTTGTGTTCGAGGTACCCTTAATTGAGAATTCAGTGAGAGGATGTGCACAGGACAGTTTTCAGGTTAAGGTGTGGCTAGTGCAAAGTTTTGATGGTGCTTTTGGGTTGTCGAATGTTGTAGTGTCTTTTATGGATATTAGCGATTGGATGTTTGACCGTATATAGGTTCATTGTGATGCTTTTGTTAATGATGTTTTAATTATAGAAAAATTTAGAGGAGTGTAAATTATGGTTAGAAAAGGCATTATCTTGGGTCATATTTGTTCTTAAGGTTATATTTGACAATCCGAAGATGATGGAAGTAGTGGCAATTGAAATGACTTGTTAAGGTCTTGGGAGTGTAAAGTTTCTTGGATCTGATTAGTTATGATTGAAAATTTATTAAAAGTTCATGAGGATTATAGTATCGTTGACGCCTTGAAATATAAGTGATCTGTATTTATTTGAAGTTATGCTTGTGGGAGAAGTTTTCAATAATTGAAGAATAGAGTATCATCGGCATTAGTTTTGTCTATCCCTAATGGATTAGAAAAGTTGGTACCATTTAGTAATATTTCTAAAAAAATATTTAAATATGTTTGGATTTTGCGTATCGAATGCCTTATCTAAGACAAGTTTGGAATGCGGTGTAATCTGAAGGATTTTGTATGAAGATATTTTGGCAAGGATGCTAGAATGAAGACTGGGCGAGAGGGATTTCCTCTCTTTGCTGTCAGGATTAGATTTTGATTGAAGCTCCTATTTACAAAAGAAGCTTTTATGAAAATCAAAGATGAACTTCCTTTTAAACGAGCCATGATGAAGTTAGACGCGATCGAGCTAGTAACCTCGAGTTTACGGTACAAGTGCTTTTTCTATTGCATGTTCGAGAGGAAGTATGCTATCAAGAATTATCTCATTAGAGTCTCATCTGGATTGGATAAAAAATTCAAAAGTTGATTTAATAAATGCTCGAGAGCTAATTAGATGGAAGCTCGGGGACAAATGAGATCGCCAGCAGTTATAGTTGAGTTGGAGTCATCCAAATTCAATGAAAATATCGAAGACTCTCCTCCTAGTGGAGGGGAGAGAGATTAATGGTGATTTGATCTCGAGTAAAAGCCGACAGGGCAGAAAAGAAACGTGAGATTGCAACCTTCATGGCAAGATATATCCGTACCTAAAGAAAGAAGTTGATTAGAAGAAGCCTTCAAGATTTTTATTTCTAGTCGCCTCAAATAGAAAAGGGTTTTGATGGTCATTTGGATAATATTGAGCTAGCTAATGATGGTTTAGCTAGTGAAGACGGTTCATTGTTTGTCATGATTTGAGGCAAGTGATGGTTGAGTTGATGAAGTTAGCTTATTGCTTGCTTATCAGGAAGTCATTTCTGAGATTGGTTGTTGGCATCTTGTCGAAATGAGGAGATTGTAAGGTATTTCTTCTTCGAGGTTTTTGATTGTGATCTGTGCCTGATGGTCAATCAGAATGACACAGTGGAAGCGTGTGGAGTCACGGCTATCGATCATAAGATTTGATTAGAGGGTTAAAATAAAAGATCAATTTTGCAAACTGATTAGAAGCTCGAAACGAGTAGTTAGGTATTTCTGAAAGTTTCTTGAAGAGAAGAATCCCGAGCCCTGAAATCGAAGTGCAATTTGAAGTAGAGGTCATCGAGGCATCTGAAGTTTTCAGCATATTAGAGAAGCGGCCTTCGAATTGGCCTTACTTTTAAATTTGATGGATAGATATGATATGTTCTATGTGAATGATCCTTTACATGTGATTGGGTTGGAGTCATTTTGATCAACGAGAAGTATTTTAGGTTAATATTGTGGTTTTAATTTTTGAGAAGGGAATGATCTAATGCAAAGGAATTTTCTAGTTGATGATTAGATTTGGAGAAACCATTTGATTGAGTAAGTCTATTAAGAAGACCGAATATGATGTTCAGAAGAATATCCTCATTGTATAATAATTGAGGTAATGATTGAAAAGCGTAAATTTTGATGATGAAATTTTTGTAAGGATGGGAGAATGTAATATCCCAAATTTTTATTCAGATTAATTTAATATTAATTATGATTTTTGATATTTTAAATATGGAAAAAATTAATTAAATATTATAAAATTTGGAGAATAATTGGATAGTTGTGCAGGCGCCCAAGGTGCGCCTGTTCTATCATCCGAATATCGGTTTGAATTTTGGAATAAAAAATTTAAAATAAATAAATATATATATAATATAATAATAATGTAATAATAATAATATATTAAAATTTTAAAAAAAAAAAAGATAAGGTTTTGGGGAGAGAGAGGGAGGGAGAAGAGAAGAGAGAGAGTGAGGGTTTTTAGCGGAGAAGGAGGAGGAGAAGAGGAAAGAAGGAGAAGGGAAAGGAAGGAGACGGCGGCGCAGGTGAATAGGCGACGGTGGCTCACGGGTGCGGTCACGGCAGTTGCGGGTGGCGACGGCGTGCACGGTGGGAGGTCGCACAGAGAGAGAAACCGCTCAAGGAGAGAGAGAAGCGGCTGAACAACGGCGGTGGTGCCAGCGAGGCGACGCCGGAAAGGCCGACGACAGCCTCTCGCGAGGCAAGGTAGCTGCTACAGTGGCAGCCGTGTGCAGGAAGCCGCGCGTAGAGGAGAGAATCGGCAGAGGCACGGGTTAAACATGGTGAGAGAGAGTGTGTGCCGATTCAGGCACTTCGGGACATCTTTTCTTCAAATCTGTAAAGTATGAGATCAAGATAAATATCTGTAAACTCCCTCTTTAGTCTAATTTAATATCTGATATACTTTGAATATTATTTAAAATTTTACTAACATGTGTATATTTTTATATACCTAATTTGTTTATTCTGGACATATATGTGTATTTCATTGGATCATTTTGGGGTTCTTGGAGTGGGTTTTATGATTTTTAGAGGGTTTAATATTTTTCTAAAAGTCCGAAGAATTTATAAAATATTATATATTTTTATATCAGTATATTTGTATAAAATTAAATATGAAACTTTGCATAGGTCGTGTAGTTATATGCATGTACCGGGTTATTATCTCTATATTTGGACTTAAAAATTAGATACTTTGGCCAACTCCTGATGGGGAGATTTATTTAGAAATTTCTTTTCGTTAGTAGAAAAGGTTTGGAGTAGTTACTATTTCCATTTGAATGATTTGATTTAACCTAAGAACATATTAAGACGTTATAATATATCTAACAAATTTTAGGATTGCACCCAAAATTATGAGTGATAAATAATAGTAAGTAACCTTATCCATGAGTACAAAGTATATGAATGGTTATACATACTAGTCTAATTTGTATTTGATTTAGTCTAAAATTACTAGGATTATTTATAACCCTTTCTCAATTTAGTCTTTAAATAATCAAAATCTAAATTTTGTGTATAATTTGTATTTCTACATTGATTCATGTTAGATTTTGATTTTGATTTGGATTTTAGACTTGAATTTGAGATTCACCGATTTTGCCTTCAGTTAGGTCTTAATATGTCTCATATAACGATTTTAATAATTTATTTTGATCCAAACCTTTGGAATATCTGTCGCAATACTATTTTGACTTCTACACACGCTATTGGATTATCCAATTATCAAATTTTACCCCAAATCACAAGTTGATCAGGCCTTAGATTTTGACTTAGATTGGACATCAGCTTTAAAATTGATTCGAATCACCTCTATTTTTATATATATATATATATACGTTCTGATGAGGACTGTTTTCAAAATTTAGACAATTGTTTTGAATTTAGATATTTATTTTAAGTACGAGACTATTATTGAATTTTGAATTTTGAATCTTTAATTTCTATTGGATTTTTTATCGACAATTTAAATTTATTCTATTATTTGGTTCGATTTTCATCCATTAGATCATTCCTTCTAATTTATTGGACTCTTTTTATTTAAATATGATACTTGTTGAGCGTTGTGCTCATATTTTCTATTTTACCCCTTAAATATAGAAGATTTGGATGCATTGTAGAAATACGGACGTGATCTTTTAGCCATTCGTCCGATTTGGTGAGTTTGGGTTTTAATATGGCTTAAATTAGTATTTGATGTGATTAAATTATGAAATTGGTCGGGTATAGGTCCATGATTATATTTTAAAAGTAATTCAGATGTTATGTCATATTATATCTGATAATGATTTTAATCGATTTGTTACCTCACTTATGATATTTGTAAAGTAGGTCATATTTATTTTATCCGTACAGTTGTCCGATGAGGTCTTATATGGATTTTGATTTATCGAGTCGTATTTATTTCAATTGTCACATCTGAATTTTTAGGACTTAGTATTATTTGTTAAATTTAATTGAGATGTTAAATTTTATGAATTTTATTTATTTATTTAATTAATTTACTTGGTCTAGGTTCATGACAATTTTATATCTTTATATACTATTGGACAATTTATTTCACCTCCTATATTCTAATCTGTTTGCCTTGTGCCCTACCCAAAACCTATTCTGAGTCCTATGAACTTGGTTCAAGTATTGTCCACTTAGATCAATGGGAATTATTGTTTTTTTCAAACTAGCTTCAAACACTAATATTTTACAAGCTAGTCTGAACCGCTTAACATGAAATATTAGTAAATTTAAAGATAAGAGTTAGCAAATCGATCAATAAGACATACATATTTTTTTGTTGGTATCTACAAATAAAATATGCTAAAAATATACTATGATTAAAAGTCTAAAATGATAATAATATTATTTTTTGATAAATCATACTATAACCAATTACTAATGATCAAATTATACCAAAATCTATCAAATAACACAAATCATGCCAAAAATCTATATATTCATATCCAAGTATACCAAATAGGATAATTACACAATATGTAAAAATCATGCTAATATACAAACGGAACAAAATCGATGATAATCTCCTCAATAAATGGTGAATATTAAAATTTAAATTATAATTATTTCTATATAATAAAATATCATATGCTACTATTCACAATCTGTAGATGGGTCATCTATATGCAATACGTATAGTTGGGACATAACACTACATCTCTATTTAACATTTGATTTTTAAATAATATATTCAAATATATTTTGTTAATTCTTTACAGTGATTTATATTTAGTCAAATGGAACACTCTACTAAAATATAAACAATTCTTAGTTTTTCTCACACCAAAAAAATACTTTCTTCATCAAAATTTATGTGAAATTTTTCTTATATATTTTAAATCTATGACATGTAATAACATTATGGACATGTAAAAGTAACAAAGTAAAAATTAAAGACATGTAGAATTTTAAATGTATAATTTATAAAATTATAAAATTATTATTCAAAAAATTAACATAATTTAAGTGGTTTTTCTTAATTATAAATATGAAGAATTAATTATGTGATAATCCAAAATATATAAAAGTATATAATTGAAACATAAAGACACATAAGGACAATTAACAGAGAATTAAAAGCATACAAGAACAATGTTAAAAAAATTTAGCATTTAAATATGATTTTCATAAATTTAATATATATCTTCTATAAAAATTTATTAAATGAGAGTAAAATTTTATACATATAAGGGTTAGTTTAAATATAAAATTAAGATATATATGAATATTTAAAATAAAAAAATTTAAAAATATCTAAAATAAATAGCTATAAAAAAAAATTAGATACACTTTATATTTACTTAATTATTAGTAAAATATTCTTATCCTACCTTAAATCCTCCTTTTTCCTTCTTTCTTTCTTTTCTTCTTTCTCTTTTATTATTATCTTTTTTTCTCTTCTCTCAAAACCTTGCCTAAAATGAGTTAAAAATGGCAAATGGACCTATTTATAAAGATTGGCATAGGACCATTGGTCAAGCATGGATTAGGCTTCTAAGCACAGAACGCAACATGTATGAGCATCACCCAGGCATGTATCAAGTATCAATATTCTATTCTAGATACATACATATGTTGATCAATCGTATATTATGTATGAATATTTTGCTTAAAATGTATATTAATACCCCAAAGGTATCCATCAAATGCACACCTATTGTCCAAAATACACATGAACAAAGGTAGGTACAAGTTAGGCACCACTTAACCTAACTAAATTTGATTTGAACTTAAATTTTGAATCAAAACCTCAATTATGTTTACCAATCCATCAATTTTGATGTGTCCCTGGATTCAGGTTATCGTGCGGATTAGAGAACCTTCGAATTCCTCGATTGGGTCGGATCACAAATGGGTTTGATTTCTGCGTCTCTCAATCTAAACCCTACATACCACAAATTACAAATAAAATGTCAGAGTATGGCGAGAGGTTATTCTACCATAAGTATTCTAACGCTCAAATCAGAAATATTTTCCTAGGAATGAAAAGATGTACATGTAGAAGTAAATGTGATGAAAAAATAGGGATGTTAGAATGCGGGAAGTGTATGGGATGTTCAAAGGAGACTTGTGATCCCTTTCTTGCACTGCTAGGAGTGGCTTACTGTCATTGTTGTATTATGGCAGTGGTTCAAGGGAAGAGAGTTAATTCTTTCTTCTCGTTGCTTTGAGTGTTGGGTGCTAATATCAGGTTTTTTGATCTCGGGTCATCGTGTAGGCCGATTTTGGGAGTGGGGTTTCGATTCCCCTCTCAACTATTGGAGAAGGTATTTGTAAGCTCATTGAAAGAGACTTTTTAGAGTCAAGATCTCTAACAAATGGTTTGTCAAGATTCACCAGCCGTTGAACGCTAATGGTGGCTAGTGGTGTTAATTATTGTCTTATGGTGGCGTGTGGACCGTTGTTTGGTGTGGCGGACGAGGCTTGTTTGACTTTGCGTGGGATTGGTTGAGTAGTTGTTGGGGCGGCGTGTGCTGCGGCTTGGGAACGTTGACCTTATTTCCTATTCGCTGATATTCCCTGAGTCGGCGCTTCCTACACTAACAGTCTACGGCCGCCTTTGTAGGGGCACACACGAAGCTAATTGGGGTGTATTAGGGGCGCCCAGAGGGCCTCACGCCCAAATCTCTTAAGGTGCCCCCGCTGGGTTGGGTTTATCTGCTGGTCAGGTCCATCTTCTTTCAGTTGGGTTTCATTAGTTCCGATTCAGATTCATGTTAGACCCATCAAGTTTAATTAATTTAATAATCATCAAAATAATGTAACACTAAGGTGTTATATTTTCCAAACCTAATGTTTTGATTTTTATTATTAATTTTATACCTTTGCAATTTTATTTTTTTTAGTTTTATTTTTAAGTATTATTTTAATATCAAGCCTATACAATGGTGGTTATATATTTAAAAACAATTCGAGACAATTATATTTTTTGGGGGGGAGTAATTCTCCATATTCACTGTTACATAGTATGTTTGTGATGTAAATTTAATATTGAAAACAGATATTTATTTTAATTTACAATTTCAAAATTTTTCACATTAGTCCTGTATTATCATATAAATTGAATATAGTCAATTAGATCTAAAATTCTTTTTAGTATTTAATTAATAGACCAATCAAAAATTAAATTTAAAGTATTTTAAATATTTTTTCCTTTAATCTTTTATAAGTGATCACTTACGAACTTATAATATAAAAATCATTAAATTATTGTAAATATAAAATAATATATATATACATACATATATTATTTATATTTATGATTTATCACTCATTTTTCATTTTCCTCAACTAAAAGAAGGGCATATTCGACGATTGATTTTCCAGCGGTAGAACAGAGTACATCGAGTGCGACGTTTTGCGGATCGATGCAGATCAAGCGTGCCAAATGGCACGTGGCGGCCTACAGACGACGTAAATGATCCAACGGTCTACAGCGTTTCCGCTTAACTCGCTCACGGCCCGGGCCCGCAATAAATCGGATGTGACACGCGTCAACGGATAACGGCCCCATCCGTCCTTTCGGTTAATGAAAATATATTAAACCCCAATCATATGACGCCCTTTAATTAATAATATAAATATTTTATCATCTATATTAATAAATTTATATATTAATTAATTAATTAAATTATTTAAAAATATTTTTAATTATGGTGTAATTTAAATTCAGAAACTTAGTTTGTTAGTTATAAATTATAATTATTATATTTTTTTAATAATTGATTAATTTTTTATTATATATAATATTTTGTTATAATTTTACAAAAGGGGACCACGGCTCATCTCCTGGGCTGCATTGATGTCACGTGTCTTTGCCTCCGATAGCCGGCACCGCCCCGCTGGGTTTTGTGGTGAGAAACGGCGAAACCGACTTGTCAATTTAGACCCTCCTGCCTGTCTGTCATTTCTCATTTGTCCCTCTTAATTATTATTATTATTATTTCTTTTTAATTGACGGGGAAATTCATATGCGAAAAAAATCAGAGAAATTCACTTATGCTTTTAATCACATGCTACTTGTTCGAAATTCATAAGATTAAATAAAATAAAATAAAAAATAGTTAGATAATAAATATAAGATTTATGTAAAAAAATTATAAAAATAAAATATTTTTTTAGTTTAAAAATTAGGTTTATAAAAAAAATAGTGACAAATTATGTTTTTTTAATTATATAAAACCCTAAAGTAAATGCGACATATATAGTAGAACTAATGAGCTCAGTAATATAATTAATCCATACAATAAGGAGCCACGTTATGAACATTTCAAATCATTTTTTAAATGGATTAATCATATAAAATAAATTCGAATAATTCCTAATACCATATAATGTTAATTTGAAAATATATCTTGACATAAAATATGTTATAAAATATTAAGTAAATAATTATCTTTCTACTCTTAAAAATTTAGAGATTGTGGTGTGGGGGTCTGCCCCCACTCTTGCTTAACCCCTCAAAAAATTTAGATCTAATCCTTTAAAACAAAAAATCGACACATCTCAAGTAAAGATAGTGACATTAAGATAGTGAAAAATTTTATGAAAATATAAATAATATATCATCTAATTGATGATTAAGAAATTAAAAACCAACCAGCTTGAAAGAAGATTATTCAAGCTTTTCAACTTAATAGACTACACATTTAGTAAAAAAGTCAGATATGCAGTATAGTAAGTAAAGAAGTGCTAGATACCATAATAAAAATCCCCCTAATAAATGATCCCGCATTGAAAAATTGGCTCTGCGAATTAGCTCTTTAAATTATTAATTTAGATTTCTAAACTTATTGACTTGAGCTTCTGCCTGAAAATGATGACTTAATTTTACATATAAGCCATACATCTGACCAATATATTATTGTTGGCCAAGTAATGTACTTAACATACTAAGGGTGTGTAATTTTTAAAAGATTTTATAAGTCCCTCTTCACCCATTTGTCAGATATTCAGGAAGTTCATTATGAAAGAATTTCTCTCAATAATTTGTATCTGTGTATTTACATTTTAGATTTCAAAGTTATTTTTCTGAAAAATGAATAGCTACAGTAAATGAAATCAATACATAGACAACAATAAGTTACCATAATATTATTTGAAAAAAAAAACAACATATGATAAAACACACCAACTGATTTTTCTAATACATGACATTACAGTTCGAACACCTCTATCTAGCCTATTTACCTCCCTTTTTCCTCTTTGCTCCTCTTCTTCCCTTTTTGTATTTAAAAATTAACATTTTTATCATACTTTTTTTTATTGTTGACAAATTTTGTGATATTGAGATGTAGTTTAAATCTTTTATTTTATATTTTATTTCTAATATAAGTTTTAGGTTCATATTTAGTAAAAGGAAAAAGATTTTTTTATCACACGAGCTAAATTGTGGGTTCATGCAATTAAAGTTTGAGCCAAGATGTAGATCATTTCAACATGTATTTATAGGTTGTTTTGCACTAGAGTACAAGCTCTTCGGACTATATACTAAAAAAATAGCTCGTGAGATAGAAGAGTAAGCTAATAATGTCCAAAGATCAATTATATTATGTAAGATAATGGCTCAAGTTATGGGGTTATAGGTTAAGACCACAGGTTATTCCCGCATCAAAAACTCAAGCACAAGGTTGGTACCTTATTCGCATGATGTTCCCATGACTTTAGTTCGAGTGAAAATAGGGTTTTCGCCCGCTGCCTACTCCGCTTAATTGTTTTGATCAAAGATTTTCTGCTAACTTTTCTATATCTTAAATATACTAATGTTGAGTATGAAAACCAAGGTGAGTGAAGTGAAATTTGAGCAAACCCTTGTTGAGCATCCAAGAGAGAAATTATGAGAATTGAGAGAGTCATTTTCTTGGGAGAGTTTTCTTTTAAGATGAGCACCTTATTATTATCAGATATCTTAATTAAATTAAAACTAAATATTAAAATTATTAGCTTGTCAATTTATCAAATTTTCATGCTTGACTTGTGTGTAGATTTGAAATACGTGATAGTTGAAAGAGTTTGAGTAATTGGAGATCAACCCAAAAAATTCAAACAAAGTTTGGGTAGTTTTGGATTTATAGATTTAAGGATGGTTCTAAATAATTATGTGTGTAAGATTAATAAGTTAGATTATCTAACGCATCTGTTAATTTATCTAAAAGTTAATTCTTCTCATATGATAATTTTTTAGTTAGTGACTCATAGTTCAGAGAATTTTTTTCTATTAATAAATTATTTAAGAATTACTTTTATCAATAAAATATTGTGTTCATTATATTTTCATATTTTATATTATATGCATAAAAATAGTGCTAATTTAATACAAAACATCTTGATAAGTACTTTTTTTTTCATATATTAAAGTTATAAATTTTTAATTTTACACTTCTAAAATAAAATACTAATTCACGCCCATTAATTATTTATGAGTCTAGACAACATTTTTCATTTTTTTATTATCAAAAGTTTTTTTTTTTTTTTTTTTTTTAAAGTAGTCAAATTTAACTAGGCATTATGATGTCATATTGATATTTTTTAACATCACTTGACATAAAACAATTGGTCCACATTTTTTCAACTTCTAAGAGTAAAATAATTAAAATAAAACTTAACTATAAACCCCAAAAACAAAAAATTTATAATGTTTTTAGGAAGATTGAGAATGACCGCATTACTTCCGTGAACCGTGCAATATTTGATGGGGGGACATAGCGGTTGACCGGACTTGTCCAGTCACTTCACAAGGTAACGATTTCCATAATGAAACGATGAATGCGTTATAAGCAAATACGGTGATGGAAAACAACGTCACCGCCTATGTGTCTTCGAAGCAATCGTCACACGTGGCAGACATTTGTGGACAGTGATTGCGACCCGCTGTACGACTAGCACTACGAGATATGATGATTCGACAACAACCTGTGGATAAATTGTGTCAATTATAATTTAGTAAAAGATTATATAAATTTATAATATTAGTTAGTTATTATAAGCTACATGTTACACACTTTATTAATTAAATAAAAATTAGTAAGCATTTTAAGAAAAAAATATCTACCTTTTAAACATGAACAAGTTTTTTTTTTTTTTTACAACGTATTGTACTAGTTTTGTGTAGAGTCTTATCTGTCCTTCTAATGAGTCCTTCTGTTAAGTAGTAGAAAATTAATGTTAAAATGGTGTAAATCTAAGCTGCTTTAATATATTATGTGATTTTTTTTTGTGGTTAGACTAGAGAGTAGGCTTGAATATTAAAATCGTCTACTGCTGATGTGTATAATCACACTTCCGGTAATAATAAAATCTACAATTTTTATATTTAGCAAAATAATGCATGAAAGAATAATTGTATGTAATAATTTATTATCTCTAAGTATAAGACAAATTGTATAGATTATATTGACGCAATGGTAAACAGTAATAATTTAAACCTAAAAAGTCAAAAAAAAATTTGAATTCGCGAGTGCCCGAAAGTCAATGATAGACAACTTCTAAGCACTCAAGCTTTTAAATTGTTGAGTGGTGAGATTGGCTGCATACCCGAATGGCCATGTTGTTGAGCTAACAAACCTCAAAACCGTCCAGATGCAAGACTCTCGAGCACTTATCCAACCACTCTGCCGAAGCACCTCATTGACAATCTGAATTAAAGTAATAAAATGACAAAAGCCATTAACAAAATCAAAAAAGGCTGGTATATGCTAGATGCATCGTATCAACTACAATAAAACAAGAGTATTCGGGGAGTTACATACACAAAAAAAAAAAAAAACACTATTAAAAAATGTATATAAATTTATAATCTTTTTGATACGTTTTGGATTCGAATCATCGACAGATTTAAGTTCGATAGGGTCTCTGGTTCGAGCAGATGCGAGACCTAATCTCCGTGCTTATTGGCTTGAATTCTGCATACTATAATAAAAGACAAGATGTTAGACAAAAATGGTGAAATTTACCCATCGATTTATCCTCCGACGCTAAAGTCAATAATCATTATTTCGAAATAAAGAATGCAAAGATAGTATTTATTGAAAATTATGTGAGGAAGGGGGCTTATGAGTTTGACTCGGAGGTGGCACTTAGCGTAAAGTGACTTTTGGTGGTAGTGCGCATGTGGAGAGCGGCGTTTTTGGACGCTGGGTCGACAGAGAGTGAACAATGGGAAGCGTGAATAACGCTTGTAGACTCGTTCGAGTAGGATCGCTAATATCAGTTTGAGCGCTCAATAGAGCATGCCTTTGGAGTTTGTTTAGAGGGCCTTTTATAGCCCCGAAGCCCTCCAACCTCACTTGGGCGATAAGGCTGGACGCCAGCTGCCTGGAGGAGATTCTTTTCCGCTGGCGGCACCATTTATGGCAGCGAGGATCGATCGAAAGAGTTCCTTCCTTCCTTGTGGAGATGTTGTACGCAATAAATGTTTGGGTTTCCATCGTAGGAGATATATTGAGTTGGAAGTTTTCTTTCCTCGAGAGATCATAATCAGTGGCAATATTCGGGATCTCAATTAGTTAAGGCAAGAGATTTTCATGCGCAAGAATGATGTCGGCAGCCGTCATTATTGGGCTACAACCTGCCTGGGTCGTAATTGGCGGACTAGAAGGCTATTCAGGTCAACGGAAGCGTCAACTCCTTCTGGGCTAGCGGGCCATACTTATTCTAGGCTGACCGCTCTTTTGAACCAGGTCATTTTAGTTGTCCCTATCACTAACCTTCCATACCAAGGGTTCGAATTTTTGGCCCCTAATATGTTTATGATGGAACTTAACATGTCGTGTTGTCTTTCCCCTTCTACTCTTTTTACATTCCTTCTTCAAATACCCCTTTTTACTCTTCCTTGGCATGACTTCTCTACTCCTTGATTCTTTGTAGATTTGTTGGGATGGTAGTTCCCGGCATTTAGAGACCCATCGGTTCCTCCGTGTGCTATAAATCGAGGGCTTGCAACGTTTCTTTGCATCACATCCCTCCTTAATCAATGAAATGGCGTGGGAGCTAGAAGTTGCTACGAGGCTTGGTGTTTCAGCTACCGATTTAAGGTTGATGCCGTTCGAGTTCTCTAATGGTGCTACTTTGGGATGTACCTTCAATCCGTTTTGGTCAGCCCTTTTAGTGTTGGCTTTGGTCACCCATTTTTCATGCCCATCCTATTTGTGCCTCTTTCTCTGATTGGGACTGGGCCTTCCTTATCCTCTGGCTACCTGCGTGTAGCGGCCTTTCCTTTCAACAAGTTTTTGCTCTAGTCTCGACATATTGTTCTTCTATTTGAAAGTTTTCTTTAACGAAGTGGGGCCTTTGTGGTCGGTCTGCGGTCTTATGTATTTCTCTCCCTTTTTTCATTATTATTATTATTTTTGTTGTACATTTGCCTTCGAGGGCTTTGTAACTTGTAAGGGGGAGATCAATGAAAAAGACTAGCAACCGTCTTTGCATATATTACTTCTGTCGCTTCCTCGTCTTTTACCGTCGCGTTTCTCTCCCTTATTTTTAGTGCATCGGACTTGTTTGAGAAGTTTTGGGTCTGGACTGGGTGGTTAAACTGCCAAAACAGTTGAAACCGGGAGTGGAAGCCATTCTGTCAAACAGGATAGAGTGGATGGTAGACCGATTTCATAGATCAAACTAGCTAGAGTCCGGAGTGTGGGTCAGAGCCAAAATGGTAATTGACTGGCTTCGACCAAAGTGGCTTGGAGGTCAAACTGGTTGAGTGCCGTGATGGTTTACTGTCTAGCTTGCTGGCCAATCCTGCTAAGTTCTAGAATGATAATCCAAAATCGGGATGATTTGTTGACCAGCTTTTATAGTCAATCAAGTCAAGATCCGGAGTTGTTCTCGAATAGTTAGTCCAATTTTATTCCATTACCTCACTCCACCGTCAGTAGGGCAACTTGGCAATTTGTGCTTAGCGGCCTGGGAACTTGTGTGGTTCTACCACTAGCCCGTTGCTTTCAGCCACGTGTCGCCATCGAAAACGGCTGTCCCTTCACTATAAATGAGCTAGACGATTCGGCATGACTGCACACCCTCAGGACTCGACACGTGTCAGGACATAACTACCTCGCCTTTTTGAGGCGTTGCTTCATGGTGCAAGTGGCAATGGCTATAAAATCAGAGGCCATTTCACATTTCACTTCTCTATGTTTCTTGCTTTCCTTGAGTTGTGTTCATTTGATTTTCCTTCATCCGGTTTCATAGCTCCCAAGGTCGATGCGATCTGATCTGTCCTTGATGCCGGTGACATTAAGGCGTTGTACGTCCAGCACAATATCCCCACGTCCATTCTGCATGCAGTGCCAGTGGAGCACGATAGGACTTGCCCTCATTCGGAGGGATTCGTCACCATCTATGAGACTCACTTGCAAAGTGGGCTACATTTTCCTATTCCTGGAGAGCTGTTAGATATTTTTAAGGCCCTTAGAGTTCCCATTGCGAGACTCCAGGCGAACATCATCCGCTACTTGTGCTATTTATATATATTCTTCCGTCATCACTCGAGGATGTTGTCCACGGCGGCAGTGAGAGTAATCTTCCGGTTCTTCCAGAGTGGGGATTGGATCTCACTCACCCCTTACGAGTTGCGAATCAATTAAGCCATCTTTGAGTCCATTAAGAACTAGAAGGACCGATTTTTCTTCATCAAAATTTTTGGTGACTGGCCCTTGCCCAAGGGTTGGGGCAATGTGCCGGGAACCTTCATGCGAGGAGGAGGAGCCCATCAAACTATTGATGGAGCTAATATGGGGAAACACAGACAAGTTTAGAAGGACCACCTTCTGTCCCCAGAAGAACTTGCATGAGCTTGTTAGAGCCCGCTTTTGCTGACCAGGAAGGCTAGAGCCACTTCTCCGGCACCATCCAGGCCTAAAAGGAAGGCTAGGACCCTATTTATTGGTGACTCAGATATCCCATCTCGGTGGTGGTCTTCACCAACTCCAGCTTCCTCCTCTTCATCTACCACCGTGGTCCTTCACATGGTGGATCACATGGGGGTATTGGCAAGCAATCTTGGGCAAAAGTTCTCATCACCCCTTTAGATGTCGGAACCATTGAAGTTGGTGACGAAGTGCCTTTGGTCGGAGCACTACCCTCTCACGTATCTATTGTACCGACCGATCCAATAGCTGATGAGCCAATAGGGCCGGCAGGCGTGGGGAGGCCAATTTTATTCCTGTGATTCTGCCTGCGGTGGTGGGCCCTTTAGACCGACCACTAAGGATGTCCATTTGGCAAAAGCTTAGGGACTATGCAATCCTGATGAGGCAGTGGCCACAGAGGAGCTTGTCTCAGAGGCTGCCACGCTTGGCCTTCATGGGGGCCCGACGAAGCCCCTTTAGCATCAGAGCTCTAGGGCATCTGGTCCGACTGCAAGGAAGAAGTCCAGGCGTAAATATATCATGGTACTCCTTGGAAGAAACCTTCCTCTTTCCTTTCAGCTGTGTCGACGTGGTCTGACTTTTCTCCTCTTACTCTCCGCCTCCTTTTTTTCGGTTCGATAATAATGTTGTTTCAGAGGCCGGCGGCGCCTAAACTATAGTCTCAGGCACCCTACCTATTGTTGGAGAATGTGGCGATTTGTCATGCCTAACCCTGATCTATTGACCATTGTTGATGGACGATACTATCTCTTCCAGGAGGAGGTCGTTGCACGCGTGTTGTGTGAGCCCCATAAGGTTTTTTGTTCGACTGTAAACAGGCTGCTAGGTATAGGAACAAGGTTTAATCTGACCACATATGGGCTGCTCGGTATGGAACTGATGTTCAATTTGACCGCGTTTGGGCTGCTCGGTGTGGGATGATGTCCAATTCGACCGCGTATGGGCCACTCAATGCGGGATCGAGATTAGGTTGCAAGTTAATGAGAACTCACCTAACTTAAGAGTCGTTTAGGTCATTTGAATTCACACAACATCACACAAGCATTCATATGGGAAGGAAAACATAAATGACAAAGATATGTAAGTAAAAGAGTTATTTCATTAAACGTGATACAATATTACAAGCACCCTTTAGTAGCATACGCATGACCTACTTGGGTTCGGTAAGAACCTTATTGGTAATACTTTTTGAAACGAACGGCATTCCATGTCCTTGGAGCTTGCTTGCCGTACTAGACTCGAAGCATGTATGCCCCATTTCGAAGAATGGTTGAGACGAAGAACGGGCCTTCTCAATTTGGGGAGAGTTTGTTTCTATTGGCTGTCTTGCCAGTGACCTCTATGCTCCGCAGGACCAGATCCCCCATTCTGAATTGTCGCGCATTCACCTTTTTAGTGTAATATTGGGTTATTCACTGTTAATAGGTGGCCATGTGCATCCTTGTTGCGTCCCGCGCTTCTCCCAACTGGTCCAAGTGCTCTATGAGTCAGTTGGAATTGTCGAGCGGGTTGAAGGCCTCGACCCGGAGGTTAAGCAGCCCGATCTCGATTGAGATGATAGCCTCAATTTCATAGCATAGACAAAAAGGTGTTTCGCGTGTCAACTCCTTGGGTGTCATCTGGTACGACTATAGCACGGAGGACAGCTCATCCACCTAGGAACCCCCAGTGTCCTCCAATTTGATCTTCAACCGGTGCAGCAGGGTTTGATTAGTTACCTCCACCAGCCCGTTTGTTTGGAGATAGGCTACCAACGTGTGAACTAATCAGATGCCCAAATTGGTGCATTATTTTGTAAAGCGCTTGCTAGTGAATTGAGTTTTATTGTTGGTCACGATGACCTCAGGAATCCCGAATCTACAAACAACATTTTGCCAAAGGAACTTTGTGGCATTTTGCTCCATAATCCAGGCCAGCGATGAGGCCTTGACCCATTTCGTAAAGTAGTCGATTCCCACTATGATAAACTTCCTTTGTTTAGATACGATAAAAAATGGGTCGAAAATGTCAAGTACCCACTGCACAAATGACCAGGGGGCCTGAAGGGTCCTCAGTTCCGTAGGTGGTGGATGGTGCAGGTTGCCATGAACTTTACAATTTTAACTCCTCATCACGAACTCCACAACATCATTTTTTATGGTTGACTAATAGTGCCCCTGACGTATCACCTTAAAGGTTAGGTTCTTACCGCCGATGTGCGACCCATGGATACCAAAGTGGACCTCGCTCAATGCGTAGTTAGCCTCCTCTGGTGTTAGACACCATAGGTAAGGGGTTGAGTACCATTGGCGGTACAGCTTTTCGTCCATGATGATATACCAGCCGGCCGTTTTCTTTATGCGCTTGGCCTCATCCAAACTTTCTGGTAGGGAGCCATCCGTGATATATCATCAGTAAGACAATATCTAGCTTTCACCGTCGGAGACTTGTATTGCCTGTTGCTCTTCGGTGTTGGGAGAAGTCAGGATCTCTCGCATGTCCTTAGAATATTGCTTTGGACGGCGAGGGGTTGCTTGTGCCATTTATGGCAACCGGGATTAGTCAGACGGGTTCCTTCCTTCCTTGTGAAGATGCTGTATGTGATAAGTGTTGGGTTTCCATCACGGGAGATACATTTAGTTGGGAGTTTCCTTTCCTTAGGAGATCCTAATTAGCGGCAATATTCAAGATCTCGATTAGTTAAGGCAGGAGATTTTCATATGCAGGAATGATGTCGGGAGCTGATCTTGTTGGGCCACAGCCTGCCTGGGCCATAATTAGCTGACTAAAAGTATATTCCGATCAATGGAAATGTTACTCCTTCTGTGCCAGTGGGCCATACTCCTTTTGGGCTAATTGTCCTTTTAGGCGGGCTCATTTTGACCATCCCCGTCACTTTCAAAAGACCGTTAGATCATAAAATCATCAAAAGTGGCGTAATGCGAGTATTTGTTAGGAGTAGTTATAAAACCTGACTTAATAACTTCTAAAAAATTGAACCGTTATTCAATAACCATTCTCTTTAGTCATTAACCTGTTAGGCATCACCAATCATCCCTTAGCATGAGGCCCCCACATCTCTATATATGCAAAGTTCCTGAATATAGCAAAAAATATTAGGTACTTGAACAACTTAAGCATCAAATGGATCATCAACTCCCCCTCATGCTTATTCTCCAACTAAATCTCCCTTGAAACACTAGTTCAGGTATAAGTCCCGTAGTATCAGATCTTCATATAAAAAGGTTTAGAAAATATCCTCCAAATAATTGTTTTCACTAAAATATTCCAATGCATGAAGAACTGTCCAGCAAAAATCTTTTTCTTTTATTTTATTTACTCTTTTTCTAGTTTGATTACTGTGATTTTGACTTATCTGTTAAAGAGTAAATTGAAAATCAGTCCTCTTTTTTTATTTTTATTTTAATTTATGATATATACAATCTGAGTTGAAAGGTTCAGAAACATGATTTAAAATTTCAAAGGTCAAAATTTTAATTCATAATATATATCACAACTATACGCGATGTAAACAAAGAAATTAAAAGATAAAATAATTTTATTATTATTGTGATTATTAATTCAAGTAACAACATTACCCAATATATGTGAGGGGTATCTCTGCATGGCCTAAGAAAATAGGCCTCTCTTTATTGAAGAAGGTCCATGCTCAAGATATATGTTTGACTTATCATGATACATCAAAGCAGATGAAATGTCTATCCCCCTGTGCAAATCTTCCTTGCCAAAGACTATGAAAAAGGCAAATATTATAGGGGAGGAGAAAATCTCCCCAAAGGTCTCCTTTGATTTTCGGGAATCTCTTTTCTTCAACTCAAACAAATGAACTCGGATTTCTCTCATTAGGAAAAATATCTGAATTAGATACTATTTGAGTCAAACTCAATCTAAATAATATATATATTTATTTAATAAGTAGCCTGTCTAAATTTGACCCAATATCATGCATTCTTAAAAGATTTCAAATGGACAATTTCAATTTAAAAAAAAGAAAAGGACAAGTTGCCAACTTGTTCAAAAATATTTTCCAAATAAGATTATATTTTTTAAATAACGGATGCATCTTACTGAATGAACAATATTAGCATTTATACAAAAAAAAAATATTAATGAATGAAGTACGAGCCATTTTAATGTACTCTATAAAAGTCTCGTTAGGCTTTCGTAAGATGTTTACCTTGAAATATTGCTGTCGAATCGAGAATACATTTTTATGAGTTAAATTGACGTCTAAGCACTTTTCTACCCATGGAGGTTAGAATTTTTCGAGCAGGTTGAATCCCTTTTGAGTTATTAAAGATTTGCAATAAATTTTGTCAACCCAAAAGATCTGATATCAAATAATTTACATAGCCTTAAGTTTTCAATAGTCATAAATACACACTTATTTCTTTTTTTCATTTTGATTCTAAAATCTTATTTCAACGGTTCTAATCTTGACGTTTAATTTTGTTCTTTTTGATAAAAAGATTGACCAAATTATCATGTGAAAAAACTCTAAATTGGCTCTTTTTTATTTTTTAAATTCTTTATACTTTTTATGATGCAACAAAATAAAGCTTGACAATAAAATAAAAAAATAAAAGATTATTTCGAGAATATTCTTAATATGCTTATGGGTTAACCCAATCAATAACCATCAAATATCAAGAAAAACGCTTTCTCTGATCAATTGTTTGAGCATAACCACGGCAGAGATGAAGCGGTCGTGATAAATAAACAATGTGATGCGAATTTTATATCGAAAAGTTTGAGGTAAAATATTCAACTTACAAGTTAGTGACTCTCTATCCTATTAGACTGGTCTTTTATAATGGCTCTTTTCCTAACTTATGTTCATATCACAATGAAGAGGGCGACAATAATCGTAAAACCGGGGACAAAGTTGTCTAACCCCACCACAATATTGGCCAACAAGAATAGACTTGGTTAAGATTTTTTCTATGTAAATGGCTCTTAAGTTTGCTAGATGGTTAATATGGATTTCTCTCTCTCTTTTCAACTTAAAATGAACACAACTTTTGAATGAATTATTATGGAGTTAAGAGATCGTGACGGGATGTGGACGTGCATGTGTGAAGAAGAACGACAGTGAAAATTGACTTTAAGCAAAATGACGAGCAAAGTCGGTTGGTTACCGGTTACGTGGGTAATGTGTGACACGTTAAGCCGTGGACTCACGATCATCGTTCATCGCCGTCCTGTTCATGATCGTGATCATGAACATATGCGTGCCCTCCGGTTGAAAATATTAAATAAAAAATTAATGGCCAAAATTTGAATTTATATTATGCATTAAATTTTTTTATCCAATAAATAACCTAAAGAAATAGTAAATATATATTATCTAATTGAAGGGGGCCATCTCTAAAAGAGATTGAGACGATTGTTCTCTTTATTTTGATTATTTATTTTTTAAATAGATGATTATAACCTAATTATTATAAAATAATTAATTTTATATAATTTTATAAATTTTTAAAATTAATTAAATTATAATTATTTATTTAAAAATAAATAATTAAAATACAGTAGCTAATCCTTTCAATCTTTAAAAGATTATGCCCCCTGGAATCCATATATTGTCAATCAGACCTACTTTTTTGGGGATTTCTGGCCTGAAAACTTTGTTCTCTTAAGTCATTAAATTGTATAAAATGAAGTCCACGGCCCTAATTGTTTTTGCTCCAGCGAACAGAAAACCCTAGCATTGAAGTTGAGAGGAACCAGCAGTTCGATGTTTGCCCAACTAGAAGTCGAGAATCAGTGTCTACATACAAAAAGAAAATTTAATTAGTCTGCAATAAAAGATGATAGGAACGGCTGAAATGGGCTTGCTCAAAGAAACGATCAGCCCAGAAAGTGTCGCAACCCACTAGCCCAAAGGGTGGTCAACACCTCAGTTGACGGAAGAAAGTCTTCAAGCAACCGGATGCAGCCCAAGCCAAAAGCGGCCCTTGAGGCCTCTCTCGTACACAACGGTTATCTATCCTAATTAGACACGATGTGAGAAATCTCCCAGTTGGAAACCTCCTCTATCATGGAAGCCGCCAAATCAGTGCACATCTCGAAAGGGAAGCCCACAAATTAGTATGTGACTCACAACGGAAGTTTCAATATTCACGGCGTGCGAAATCTCCACGGAGGGAGAAATCCTCATTCCCAACCGTTGCAACCCTAAATGATACTTGCATCCTTACAATGGATGGAAAGAGTCCCCTCAAATAGTTGGCAGCCCGCCTTGCCACCTAAGGAAGGTGGCGAGGATCGATGGGTATAAAAATCCCTGATGACACATTTCAAAGACATACTCTCTTGAATACCCAAACACACACAAACAATCCATTTCACAAGCAACCCATTGCTATTCTCTTTCCCACTATTTGTTCACAACGAACCCAGTGGTAAAAAATGCCGCACTTTACGAGCGCACTATAACCTAAATCACTTCATGATAAGTGCACCTCCGAATTAAACTTGCAAATCACCCTCCCAGCATCCATTCTAACATACTCTATTTTTCCCTTAATTATCTTGGAAGGCAGATTACTGATTTAAGTATTTGAGGATAAATTGGGGAGAAAATCTCATTATTTTTCTCTGATTTCTTCTATTGTGGTGTGCAAGATCCAAAGCGTGCAAGACAAAGACTGGACCCAACTTCAGCACCAGCCCAAGGAGTAGCTGAACCTGAATCCATTCAAGACTCGAATCTAGGACACATCATCTGTGCTGTCTGTGGGAAGCCGAACAAAAGGCCTACCTCTATTTCATATGCATCTGTCCCATCAATGAACATGGTGAACACAAGAACGTAAGCCAACAATCTGACAAAGGAGGTCACCTCCTCCAACAATGATCACTCTGCTAGTAGCCAGGCAAGAGATCGACCACCTCTGGTCATCCTCGCGATGGTGGAGCAAATGGACAAAATGTCCCAAATGCTCCAAGCGATCTGCATGCACTGGAGGCGAGGAAGCCAAAGAAGGAAAAAGCCAACCAAGAATACCACATGACCAGGTAACTTTAGCACCTCGGTGGCCTCAAACACCCGAAGGTGTTCTAGGTTGGAAGGATGATTAAGTCATGGAACCCCGGGGGAAAGCCCAAAAAAGAAGGAATCCCTACTACTCTCGGGACAATCAGAGGCCTCTCGGTTCAAGAAGGAGCCTCTCACATCACCCAATTGACTAGCGGCAGCAGCCGATCGATGCTGTATCGCATGGCCGGACACTCGGAGTTGAGGACCTAACTCAAAAAGTTCCACAACCTCCTCACGGGCAAGAGAAGGTCCAAAAGATATGGAATCACGTGTTCAAAGGGAAAGCTGGCGAACACTCGGCCGATCTGAAAAGGTCTCCTTTTACCATGAAGATCCAGATCCAGCCACTGCCGCTAAAATTCAAAATGCTAGACCCGAAATCTTACGACGGAAGCATCGGTCCTATGGATCACTTTCGTACTCTACTCAGCTTCCAGGGCCTAAATGAAGCTTCCATTTGCCAGTACTTCCTCCTCACTTTGAAAGGGGATGCCAGGATTTGGTTCTATTGGTTCCCAGCAAATTCCATTTGGAGTTTCAGGGATCATGCTGATAGTTTCTTGACTTAGTACGCCTCAAGCTGCCACAAGGAGAAGCAACCATGACACCTTGCCAACGTTAGGTAGAAGCTGGGCGAGAACTTGAGGAAGTTTTTGGGGCGATTTACCGCTGAAGTCAAGAAGATACCCAAACTCATCGACAATGTGAACCTGAGTAGTTTTATTTCTACTCTGGGTCCGGGCAACAATTTTCAGCACCTGACCCATAAGGACTCCCAAACCTACTGAGAGACTGAATCCATCATTAGAGCTTATATAGCGACGAAGGAGGTTAATGAGACAAGGCACCCCGAATGAGCCGATCATCCTCACTCTCTGCTGGCAAATAGGAAAATGAAGAATGGGGGCCATGACAATCCCCCGAAAAAAAAAAGTAGCCTAGAACTGAGCCACTCGTGTGAAGGGAGTTTAGGCATATTCACTTGACTCTACTAAATGGCTCACGAGCAAACATTCTTATATAGATCCGGTTGAATGGCCAATATATGGGTTGGATAATGAATCAGTGGCCATCCAAGGGACAATCTGGCTAAATGTCACCTTGGGAAGTACCTTAGGACGACAGGCCACACGCTCACATTCCTGGTTGTCAACTTACCTTCCGTATACAACGTCACATTCTGCCGACCAGGCTTGGTAGCATTCGGGGCTGTAACGTCCATACCCTATCTAAAAATGAAATTTCCAACAGCATGTGGTATTGGCGAAGTATTGGACGACCAAGTAATCGGTCGAACATGCTACCTATCCCAAGTCGCCCCAAACGACGTTGACCGGCCGGCAGATGACTTGGACCATTGAGATGAAACAACTCTGCAGTATGTGCAATCCAACGAGGTCATTGACCCCATACCCTTGGATCCCGATAACCCGGATAAATGAGTGCAAATAGGAGGCTCGCTCACCGGACCCCTGCATGACAAGCTAATCATTTTCTTAAGGTATAATGCATATGTTTTTGCATGGACGTCCAATAATATGCCTGGGATTCTATCCAGAGTAATGGTCTACAAGTTTGATCTCGATCTTGGCTATAAGCCTATCAGGCAAAAGCGGAGGAACGACTCCATTGAAAAACTGATAGCCATCCGGGAGGAAGTAAAAAGTTACTGGACGCCAAATTTATAAGGGAAGTCTAATACCCGAACTTGTTCTCCAATATCGTTCTAGTTAAGAGGAGTAACAAGAAGTGGTAGATGTGAGTCGACTTCACCGACGTCAATAAAATATGCCCAAAGGATAGTTTCCTGTTACCAATGATCGACTTGTTGGTGGATTCTACTTCCGGCATAATTTACTAAGTTTCATGGATGCCTACTCGAGTTACAATCAAATCCGGATAAACACAAGACGAGAAACACACTTCCTTCATAACCGACCAGAGACCTATTGCTACAAAGCCATGCCATTCGAACTAAAGAATGTAGGCATCATTTACTAAAGGCTGTGAATAAAATATTTGATAATTAGAACGGCCGAAATAAAGTGTACGTAGAAGACATGCTCGTCAAAAATAAGACCAATGACGACCATATTTGCGATTTCGTTGAAACCTTTGAGGTGCTTTGGGCATACCAAATGAAGTTGAATCCCTCCAAGTGTGTCTTCGGGGTTTCATCCAAAAAGCTCTTAGGGTTCATCGTCTATCAACGGGGAATCGATGCAAACCCAAAGAAGATCAAAGCACTGACCGACATGACCTTACCACGGAATGTGAAGGATATTTAGACAATGACAAGAAGGCAGGCAGCCCTCTCCTGCTTTCTGGCCAAGTCTGTCAACAAATGCCTTCCTTTCTTCAAAGACTTGAAGGGGATGAAGAAAAATGGATTCCAATGGACGTCAGAATGTCAGGTCGCCTTCGACGAACTAAAAAAGGACCTGACCAGTTCACCTCTCCTAATATCACCAGGAGAGGGTGAGGAGCTATACTTGTATTTGGCTGTCTCAAAGACAACACTGAGCTTCGTCCTGATACCTCAGTAATTTGACACATAGCAGCTGGTTTCCTACGTCAGCAAAACGTTGACCAGCACCGAGACTCGTTACCCCCATGCCGAGAAGATTGCGTTGGCACTTATTTTCTCAGCCAAAAAGTTACGGCTCTACTTTCAGGCTCACCGAATAATGGTTCTAATCGACCAACCATTAAAAGGGTGTCCTATAGAAGTCCAATGTTTCAGGGCAGTTAGTTAGGTGGGCCATTGAATTGGAAGAGTTTGATATTGAATTCTGACCGAGGCAGGCTATCAAAGGGTAGGCGCTGGTCGACTTGATCGTCAAGACCACGACTTCAATCCCCGATGTGGACTACACCAATGATGCCAACAACAATACTGAAGCACTAAATTGGGTTCTCCATGTGGATGGCTCATCAACAAATTCAAGTAGTGGGGTTGGAGTGATCCTAAGGGCCCTTGATGGGTTCGAAGTAAAATACTCCCTGAAGCTTGGTTTTCCGACCATCAATAACGTGGCCGAATACGAAACACTACTCGCAAGATTACGACTCGCTAAGGAGTGCTCAATTAGACATTTAACTGTTTACAGTGATTTAGAGCTAATCGTCAACCAGATCTGCAGAAATTTTGAAGCGTCCAACCCTCTGTTCGCCGAATACTTAGCTAAGGCGAAGAGTGCGATCCAAGGGTTTGACAAGCTCAACCTGGTTCACATCCCAAAGACTGAAAACTGGAAGGCCAACCAACTTGTAAGGGCGGCGGCGGTAGAAAATTCGGAACAGTACTTAATGGACATGCGAGAGAACCTGTACACTCCCAGCATAGATGAGTAAGAAATGATGCAAGTCTCCGACGGTAAAAACTAGATGTCGCTCTACTTGAGGTACCTCATGAATGGATCCCTACCCGAAACTCCGGACGAGGCCAAGCGTATAAAGAAGACAGCCAGCAGGTCTACCATTGTAGATAGAAAGCTATAACGCTGCCGGTACTCCACCCTATATCTCCAATTCTTTACATCGAAGGAGGCCGACTACGCATTGGGTGAGGTCCACCTCGGAGTCTATAGGTCGCGCATCAATGGTAGGAATTGAGCCTTCAAGGTGATACACCAGCGATACTACTAGCCAATCATGAAGAAGGATGCAATGGATTTTGTGAAGAAGTGCGAGAATTGTCTAGTCCGTGGAAACCTTCACTATCAACCGCCCACGGAGCTGAGAGCACTTTAGGCACTTTGGCCATTCGTGCAATGGGGGCACGAGATTCTCGACCTATTTTCAATCGTGTTTGGGTAGAGGAAGTTTGTCTTGGTGGACATCGATTATTTTACAAAGTAGGTCAAGGCCGCTCCATTGGCCAAAATAATCGAGCAAAATGCCACAAACATCGCCCAGGAGAACATAATCTACAGGTTTGGAGTTCTTGAGGTCATCATGACCAATAACGGAACCCAATTCACCGGCAAGTGCTTCACCAAGTATTGCACCGGTGTGGGCATTAGATTGGTCCACATTTCGGAATCATATCCGTAGACGAACGGGCAAGAGGAGGTCATGAATCAAACACTACTGTACGGATTGAAGATCAAGTTGGAAGACGCAGGGGACTCCTGGATGAACGAACTGCCCCCCATTTTGTAATCATACTGAACAACTTCCAAAGAGCCAATGCGCAAGATGTCTTTCAATCTATGCTATGGAATTGAGGCTGTGATCCCAATCGAGATCGGGCTCCCGAGTCTCAAGGTTAAGGCCTTCGACCCACTCGGAAACACCCAACGACACAAGGAGCACTTAGACCTGTTGGAGGAAGTGCGGGACGCAGCCAGAATGCGCACAGCCGCTATTAAAACAAAAAGGTAAAGGTATGGCAGTTCAAAGTGGGAGACCTAGTATTGGGGAGCATAGAAGCCACGGGCAAAATAGCCAACAAGAACAAACTTTTTCCGAATTGGGAAGGCTCTTTTCATCTCAACTATTTTATGGAATAGAGCATACAAGCTTCGAACCCAAAATGGCAAGCTGGTTCCAAGGACATGGAATGTTGTCCATCTAAAATGGTATTTCCAATAAGGTTCGCACCAAGTCCAGGTAGGTAATGCATATGTTTTAAAGTTTGCATGTAATATTGTATCATAATTAATAAAATAATTATTCCTTTCACATGTTTCACATCTCTATTCTTTTTCCTTTCTCATATGAATACTTGTGTGAAATTGCATGGATACAGACAACCTAAACTACCCTTAAATCAGGTGAGCTTTCGCTCACCTGCAATTAAACCTTGGTCCCATACCAAGTGGTTCATAAGCGGTTGGATTAAACCTTGGTTCCATACCAACCAGCCGAACTAAATCTTGGTCCCATACCAAGCGGCTCGTAGGCGGTTGGATTAAACCTTGAACCCACATCAAGCGGCCTGTAAGTGGTCGGATTAAACCTTGATCCCATACCAAGTGGCCTGTAATGGTTGAATTAAACATCAGAACCATACCAAGCGGCCCATTAGC
This sequence comes from Nepenthes gracilis, assembly GCA_033239525.1. Taxonomy (NCBI): domain Eukaryota; kingdom Viridiplantae; phylum Streptophyta; class Magnoliopsida; order Caryophyllales; family Nepenthaceae; genus Nepenthes; species Nepenthes gracilis. Next base: position 8,278,561 of record BSYO01000031.1, read on the forward strand.
GGTCGAACACAAAACCTTAGGGGGCATTCATGGCACCAGTGCGACGACCTCCTCCCACAGGAGATAGCACTGTCAGTCTACAATGGTCAATAAATCGAATCAAAGTGTGAGAAGAAACCGCATGCTCCAACAATAGGCGGGACATCAAAAATCACAATATATGCGCCGCCATCCAAAATAGAAGCATTATCAAACCAAAAAAAAGGATAAAGAATATGCTGCCAATATGTATTCACAAAAAGTACAACGCCTCGTGCAGCACAAACATGCTTTTAGGGGCATTCAAAGGCCCCATGTGTACAAGAAGTTTTCTAAACCTATGACTCATCATGATGACTACCTGAAGATGGAGGATCCCTTGGGGGACATGGCACAAGCCTTCGACCACGCCGGATTGGATATCTAATTAACTCCAATCGGTAAGAAGTGCGGCATTCCTCGAGTCCAAGAAGCCAACAGGAAAATAGGGGTCCGCTAAAGAAATGATCCTCCTCCTGAAGTGAATCCCTGCTTGGAACCACTCCTCCAGGGTGGGAGCCACCTCTTTAGGATGAAGCCTTGTCCTCAACTCGCTTTCGAGCCCTGCAAACCTCTCCCTGGCCCTTGCATGTGCACTAGAGACTTCCTGTAGCCTGGCATCAGACTCCAATAGGGCTTAGTCGAGGTAGTTGGCTCGCACTTGACTCTGCAGCGCATCTCCAACTATAACGTTAACGCAATGCTCCATCTCCTCTACCACTAGATCAGCCTAAGTGCGCATCATATGAGTAATCTCATCTCCCTGTGAAGACAAAAACTTGTCCAATCCACGAGCACTCCTCGCAGGCTAACAAGTGAAAAAGAAGTCAATGAAGGAAAACTACTAACAGCTATCCATACGGTTATGTGATGGAACAAACATAGCTGGCAAGAGACACCAACATGCTTAGGGCATGGTGCTGGCCTCAAGATCGAGTCGTGGAAGGCCCAAGTGACTCCATTCCTCAATGGCGACCATGACTGTGGAGTCCTCATCGCCATTCTCAATCCGCATCCTCTTGTCACTACTCCCCTCTTCGAAGGAGGACTCGCGAAGGAGAAGACGATGCCTCCCATCCCAAACGAAGCAAAGTTAGGATGTCAATCATGTCTTCATCAGCCATGGATAAAGCAGAGGAACTATGAGGATCAATGGTGAATTGAATCACAGGAAATGCCACTCTTAAATAGGCAAAACTCCCGCCAAAATCGATGTTGCTGTAGAGTTCGAAGGGTCGTGTCTTTACCTGATTGAATCCACCTACAATGCCTTAATGATAGACTTCACATGCATCATTGAGCCGCACACCGCCAGTCTGTGATGGCCAAAATAAAGCCACGATCAGCACAGTTGTATGACAACCCCAACCCAACATGGGTCCCGGATAAAAAATTAAGCATGTCAAGCAAGCCAGCTAGCGCTAAAAAAACAAAATGACACATAAGTAGAGAAATCAACACAATTATGAAATGAATTTGTTTTCATTAATAAATATAGTTGTATAAGAGGCTAACATAGGAAAGAAGAAACAAAATACAAAAATATAAAAATATCTCGGCTAAGGGAGGGGGTTTCTAAGAGGATGCGAGGAAGGCTTTCCTCCGCCTTGGGAGAAGTTGGTCAGGTCGTCATGCCTTAGAACCCCGTGATTCATTGGGTCAAGGATGCCCATTGGAAAGTCAAGAATCACCATAGTTACAATCCATCTGCAGAGGTGAATATCTTTCCAAAGTCTAGCCTTCAGCATTTGGCTCACCTCCTCTAGACGCAGATGAGTGGTCATCTCATCCTCAAGCATGGCGATCTTCACTCAAAGTTCGTCCGCAGCTTCTCATCCCTAATGGCTTGAGTATCCGGCCTGCCCAACGTCTCCTTTAGCTTAGACATCTCCAATCGGAGGGTAGCAGCCCCTTCACAGTCTTACTGGGCCTGAGCACTTGATTGGCTTAGGAGCTCCCTTAGCTGGAGAATTTTCTCCTCCCACTCATCAATTATCTCTGCCTGCTGACGCCGACCCTTCAACACAGTGCCAACAATTTTTTGATCCTGCAACTCCAAAAAGCAGAAAGAAAAGAAAAATTAGGCCACGCTAGTGAAATGGAAAGGAATGAGGAAGTCTCATTCAAAAGAATACCGTGAGGAGCTTGCGCTTCTTCTTTCCAATCAAATCAGGCTCCTCATGATTCTGATGTCGGAGGCCCTCCAACAGACCGACTAGAAGGCTAAGTGAGGCAGCCTCTAGGGCCAACCTTGTTGTGTCCACCATTGCCTCAGCGACAAGACCCTCCTCTACAAGGATCTCCACAGAGGCGGCATCCAAAACGTCCGTCATCGCAGGAGACAAGGCGGCATAGGAACTGATCTCACTAGCACCCATAGGCCCCGCCGACTCTACCACTACTAACTCCGCCTGCTCTTCGACGATCTATTCTACTGGCAGCTCAACAAGCCCTCCGGCTATTGGCCCAATTGGCTCTCCCTCCACCACCATGGCTAGTGCCGCAGGTATGACTAACGATGGCAGCCCGATGACAGGCTTCCCGGTGGCAACTCCCATATCACCTAAATCCAAAAGAATGGGGGGAGTCTCAACCCAAGACTGCTCGTCAATGCCTTCCAGGCAATCGGCGATGCAAAAATTGGAGGCAGTAGAGGAAGATGAAGAAGGCGGAGCCGGTGAGACCCGCTTCTGAGAAGGGCTGCCGGAAGGGTCTCCAATAACAAAAGCCCCAACTTTCCTCTTAGGCTGGGAAGGTGCTAGGGACGAAACCTTTACCTTTTGGACCGGCGAGTGAGGGACCCAACGAGCCTGCCCGATTTCCTTGCGGGACACGAGGTGATCCCTCCTAAATTCGTTCGGATGCTCCCGAGCTAACTTCAATAGAGGCTCAACCGCTTCCACCTCCTCTAGTGAGGGCCTCCCGGTGATGGCCTCAGCACGTTACCTCAATCAATGGATAAGGGCCAATCATCGGAAACCCTTATGTAGAAGAACTAGTCCTTCCAGTTCTTCACGGACTCATAGATAACATGACTAATGCGTAGCTTCTTGGATGAAAGTGAAATCCAGTCCCCACTTTGAGTAAATCGAAAAATGACCCTCACTACCTCCACAATCAACATCCTCAAATGGTGACAGAATAAAATGCAAAGGGAATACAGGTAACGCGCTGCATTTGTGTGAAACCTCGTGATGGGGATGCCAAGGGCCTGGAAAATAAAGAGCAACTCTTCAAGAATAGGAAGTCAAAGCCCACTCTGCAGGTGAGCCTCGTAAACAGCAATGTATTCCTCGATGGGGAACAAGCCCTATCGTGCTTCTCTAGATCAACAAACGCGATGGAACACGGGATGTTATACTGCACGTAGAGGGCTCTGATATCGCCGAAACTAAGAATGGAGCAAGTCATGTTTATAGTGGACGCCATGGAACCAAGCAAGCTAAGGGGTAGTAGAACGGCATTGGAAGTGATGCGAAAGAAGAAGCAGGAAGAAGATTTGAGCTGCCCCTTCATTTTTATAAAGTCCTTTGCTGCTAAAATGAAGTAGCACCTTGAAAAGGTGCATCAATTATACCAGACATGTGTCGAATTCAAAGAAAATGCAGTCAAGTCGAATCTCCTGTCGCATTTATTGCCAAGATTACGGCTGTCCTCTATAACGACACATGGCAAAAAACGATGGGTTGCACAAGAAGTGCACGAGTCCCCAAGCGGCTCAACAACTCATTGAGTGCCCAGCCGGTGGCAGAATAAAACAATACATCAAGGCCACTCTATTTATTCTCTAGATTCCAACCAATCAATAAAATCGATCAACTGTCTTTCCGGTTCCGTTTTCTATTCGGATTGCAGCAATTTGGCCAATGAAATTGGTCAACTACCATTTCGACTCCTCTTTCTCTCCGGATTCAAGCGATTTGGTCAACGAAGCCGGTCAACCGCCATTCCAACTCCATTTTCTCTCCAGATTCTAGTGGTTCATCAATGAAGCTGGTAAATCATTATTTTGGCTCCGTTTTCTCTCCAGATTCCAATGGTTTGGTCCACAAAGTCAGCCAACTAACATTCTGGCTGCACCCCACTCTCTAGATCATAGTGGCTTGGTCAACACAACCGGTCAATTATCTTTTTTGACCAGATCATCCCCCACTCCAAAACTATGGCCCTTCCATATGTCAAGCGCCTAGCTAGGACCCACAGCTCCTCGGCCATTTCGGAGTACAAAATAATAATAGTAGCAACAATAGTAATAACAAGATGTGCATGGCAACGAAAGACAAGGAAGCAACGGAGAAATAGTTTGTGTAAACAGTTACAAATTTTCTTATTAAGTTTCTTTTTACAAGTTACACAGCCTTCAGAGGCTGGAATACAATAAAATAATAGTGACGGATAGAGAAAGAAAGAAACATATAAGCAAGCAACCCATCCCAAAGACCCTTCTCCAATCTCTCGAATGAAGTGTCGAGATTTGAATGTGGATTCAAATCTTGTCGGAAGCCACCTACACAAAAATGGGTGACCAAAGCGGGCACCTGCATGAAAAGGGGTGACCAAAGTGGATCAAGCACCATAACTCGAGACCGAGACACCAAAGGACACGAACAACCTAATCTCAAAGCCGACAGACAAAGCAACAAGATTCCTGGCTATGTTAAGCTCCCGCACCATTTTGCCAATTAACGAGGAGGATGATGCAGAGAAACTTTGAAAGCTCCCAATTTATAGTGCGCGAGAAAGCAAACGGAACGATAAACGCCAAGGAACCACCAACTTGGCAAATCCACAGAAAATCGGGGAACAGTGGAGTCATTCCGGGAATAATGAAAAAAGAAATTTGGGTCAAACTTGAGAAGATAACACGGCCCATCACGTCCCATCGTGGACATGGAGGCCAAAGATTCGGACCACCAACATAGGGGCTAGTGATGGGGACGGTTAAAGTGGGCGGGTCCAAAGAAATGATTGGCCCAGAAAGTATCATAGCCCACTAGCCCAAAGGACAGTCAACACCTCAATTGACCAAAGAAAGTCCTCAAGCAGCTTGATGCTACCCAAGTCAGATGTAGCCCAAACCAAAAGTGGCCCTCGAGTCCTTTCTCATGGACAATGGTCATTTACCTTAATTGGACGCGATGAGGCGAATCTCCAGATGGAAACCTCCTCTTAACGGAAGCCCCCAAATCAGTATACATCTCAGAAAGAAAGCTCTCAAATCAACATGCGACTTACAATGAAAGTTTCAGCATTCACGGTGTATGACATCTCCATAGAGGAAGAAATCTTCCTTTTCGACCGTTACAACCCTAAATGGTGCCTTCATCCCCACGATTGGAAAGGATCCCCCTCAAATGGTTGGTATTCCACCTTGCCACCTAAGGAAGGTGGTGAGGTCCAACGGCTATAAAAAGCCCTCGAGGATGTACTCTAAAGACAAGCTCTCTTGAATACTCAAACACACATAAGTAATCTATTTTGCAAGTAACCCATTGCTATTCTCTTCCCCACTGCTCTTTTTCAACGAACTTAGTGGTTAGAAAAGCCATTCTCCACGAGTGTACTATAACCCAAATCACTTTACGACAAGTGTACCTCCGAAATAAACTCGCAAATCCCCTTCCCGACATCCTTTCTAATATACTCTGGTTTTACCTTTATCATCTCAAAAGACAGATTGCTAATCTGAAAGTCAGAAGATAAATCGGGAAGTGAGCCTTGCCGTTTTTCTCTGATTTCTCATCTTTTATTGTGGTGTACAGGATCCAAGGCACGCAGGACGGAGACCGGACCCGATTTCAGCACCAATTCAAGGAGCAGTTGAACCTGAATCTGTCTAAGATTAGAATTCAAGACACATCAAATGATGCTTGTTGTTGAAGTAAGGGTTCTAGGCCTCGTTTCCTCTGAACCGATTGATTTTACCCTTTATAATTATAAATATTTGATTAATATTTGACAATTGATATCTATAATTTGGGTGATGTTGAATGATTTCTTTTTTTAGATGGGTAGGATCCTCCAAGGTGTTGAAGTAATGGCACCAAATCTTGTATACCAATGGATAGAGATAATATTACTTCAACCGAGATCTTATTTGGAGTGATAATCATATATAATGAGATCCAAATTGATTAAAGTGACTCTAATCCCACACATAGCAAACAACAAAGTTAATGAGGTTTATAATTTTTTTAATACCTAAGTCAATATATACATAATAAAAGTAATATAAATAAATAGATTATCAAATCCTTAAACTTTGATACAAGGATTTGGTTCTAGGCAGATGTGAGAAGGGTAGAGTGTATGAACGAGCTCGATGTGAGATGTATTGCTTTGGGAGTTAGGTCTCTTACGGCCCAAATGTCGAGAAGTACTTGGTCTTTTTGGTGAGTGGCCTTTAAAGTGTGTCCTCAATTTAATATTGACTCCTTAGAATGATATCCTTCCCTATTAGAATAACTTTTGATCAATTGAGTGAGTTAGTGCTATCCTTTTAGAGTTTAATATCATTTTGAGTATAGTGAATGTATTATACTTTTGGCCAGAGTTGTTCTCAATCAGAACGGGAATTGATATTCAAGAATTAGAATTTCAAATATCTTTAAAATAAGGTATTGTGTGATATTTATATGTTAGAAGTCAAAACAGTCATTGAGCTGAAGTTGATGGATAATTAGTTGTGTATCTTAAATTAGAAGAGAAGTTGTACATTCTTTATGATTTTTATTTGACACTACTCCAACATCCAATCAATATTCATTTTATCAACCTTTATTTAGATGTATTGGGAGCTTTTTTCACGTGTTAGGCATGTAGGCATTGAATTTCCCTACTAGTTTGCATGGAATCAATTGTTTATACCCTTAGCCAGATGATGACTAAGCCCTTCCTTTAAGTCATGGGCAAAAGGTTGGGCCGGCTATCGCCACAATCTCCCAAGCGCATCCTAATTCGAGAGGCTTTTTGGTCGGTATCTCCTAAGACCAAAATTTGAGGCGGACACTACCCAACAAGGAGAAAAAAAGGATTAGTCGTGTAGATAAGATGATGATTTGCAAATTCTATATAAATTATGATTATATATTTCTTTTTAATATATATATATATATATGTACATGCATACATTATGATTATAGATTTCTTTTTAAAATATAAATATTTATTGAATATTTAATATAATAGTAAAAAAATATAAAATATAACCATTTAAATATTTTTTTTAAATTTTAAATTTTATGCATTGAATTTTTTTATCCAATATCTAGAGATAATGAATATATATTTTTACATCAAAAATTGAGGTGATTATTCTAATCTTAAATTATTTTAAAAATTATAATTTAATTATTTTAAAATAATTAATTTTTTATTTTTAAAATTTAATTAAATTGTGATTACTTATTTAAAAATAAACTAAAAAAAAAACTTTTTAATCTTTTTAAAAGATTAGAACTCCCCAAATATATATATTATCAATCAACGTAATCATCTTAAATTCGAAATTAATGAGGGCTCCATCTCTTAAAGAGATGGAGTGGGCTATTCTCTAAATTTAGATCGTTTATTTTTAAATAAATAATTATAATTTAATTATATTTTTAAAATTAAAAATTAATTAAAATTATTTATTAAATTATAAATATTTATTTAAAAATAAATTACTCAAATTAAAAAATAATAATAATTTGCTTTATATCATCAACCAATGGGACCCTCTTCATCCATGAATTTTGGTCGCTGGCGTATGTGTGCTCCTCTGATTGGCCGGCGAATGCAAACACCGACACCGGCAACGTGGACTTTTAAACGGTGCATTTAATGTTAAAAGTCCGGCCAGCTTGATGACAAGGCCAACGTCATGCAAGTCCACTAAAAGAAGCACCCATACTGCACTTCGTCCGACCACGTGTACGGGACACGTGTACGTCAAATTCGTTTCCATAATTAGACAACGATTTTCTGCTTTTTTGTTTTCTTTTTTCTTTTTTCATTGAATGGCTCCTTTTTTTTCCCATTAGTAAACAGTTGTCACTGTTTGAGTAAATTTGAAAATAAAATTTATTTATTTATTTATTTTTGGTAAATAAGAAAATAAAATTTAAACTATATTTAAATAAATTATCTGCTACTTTTTTTTTTCAGCTAAAAGAAATATTGTTATAATATAAATTTATTCTCGATTTTCTTATAATAGTTAAATTTTTTTAGCTTGTTAATTTGTTAATATAGAATTAAAATATGACAAGTGGTGCCGTTGATGTGGTGATATCTCTCACATTTATAAATTATTATCTTTGGGATTTAATCAAAATCATTGAACAAAAAATTAAATATCTTATGAATTAAATGAAAGAAATATAAACAGAAAAAAAACTTATAAGAAAGTACGTATGGGAAGCCTAATGATGTGATATTGAGGAGGGCTTCCCCACAAGAGTGCGTGGAATAGCATAAAAAAATGAAGATAATTAATGTGTTTTTTTAACCAAAGGTCAAGTTATCAAGAATTGAATTTGATATGTCTTCAAACTCAGATTATTATACAAATTAAATAATTAAATAAATTTTTAATCAATCTAAGAGGTAATAGGTTCTAATCTTTGTAATTAAAAATTCTGACCCTACATACCACAAAAACTTAACGAGAGGTTAGATGTACACAATATTTGTCATATGATATATCTTTCAATATTTAAATTAATAATCATTCTTAAAAAATAGAAAGATATAGATAGAGAATAAAATAAAAAGGAAGGAAAGATGATGAGTTTATGGTTTCTGTAGACTTGGAGGAGTGGACTGCGATTTTGAATATACTCCTTACTGGGATTTGTATGCCTGAATTAGACTTGTCTCTTCTTGGTTGAATAAACTATATTTATAATTGAGATTATAATTGATTAGTCAACCCAAAAGCATTATCTATAATAGAAGATATTATATTATATTAAATGTCAGCCATTATTTTTGATGCATAACTACCATTTAAATTAATTTTGTTACCATTCAGAAGTTAATATTTGACCTTTATTCGGCCGTTGCTTGAATGAGTTATCCAATTGTGTATTGTTATTTTTCAGTTTATAATAATCGTTTGTTAATATTTAATATCTCATTTATTATACTGTTAAATCATTATTTATCTCAATCTTGTACATTTCCTATCATTCGATTACTCAGGAGGTTGATATACCCCTCCACATCCGTATTTGGATTACTAGAGCTTGGGCCCTGTTTTCAATTTGGGTCAACCTAATTGAGTCATACCCAACAAAATGAGAGTGAATTCTCATTATTTGATTATAAATAATCCGATCACTCTTAAATATTTCTTTAACTTTTTAAATTGTATTAAAATATCAAATTTTTTATATTATAAAAAATAATTAATAATAAAACTATTATATATATTTTTTATTTTTTTAAAAATATCAAATTTAAACTGTTCAATGCCAAATTGGGGAGTCTACCTTGCTATCAGACAGTTGGAAATTTTTTTATTTTAAAAATGCAATTTATTTAAAAATAATAATATTTGCCGTTGAAATTCAACGGCTAATATTATAAATAAAAATATTAAAGTTGACAATCCTAATCTTTGGAGATTGATCACCCAGCTCACGTCTCTCGAGTTCACTCTTTCCGGGTCTTCCATTGTCTCCGTATCGACAGGTTCTCTCTCTCACACTCCATTATCTCCACTTTGACATCTATTTGTGAGAGTAAGAGGCAGAGATAGTAGATCTTCTTTTAAAATCTTTTTCTTTGGTTTTAATATTTTGCGTGAAAGAGGTAACGATATGGTTTTAGTTTTTATAGGGGTAGAATGCCGAATCCATAAATTAATTTTATGGTTCAACTTCGATTGTGTGCTATTTTAAATAGCAAGCCTACAAATCGATTTTGTTGTCATGCGAGCTAACTTTGGTTTTATGGTATGAAAAATAAACAAGAACCCATAAACGAAAATTGAAGACTTTGTTTTTCAACTTTGATTTTGTAGCACTACGAACACCACACTTCCAAATCGATTCGTTGGGCATCCAAATAGCTCTGGTTCTATGATATAATGAATGAACCTAAACCCATAAATGGAAATGGAAGATTTCATTTTTTTTTTTAGCTTTGATTTTATTGTATTACAAATACCAAAGCTACAAAAGTCACAAATCGATTTTGTGGTCCTATGAATAGCTTTAATTTTGTAGTATAATGAATGAATAAAAGCTCATAAATGGAAGATTTTATTTTCGGCTTCAATTTATGGGATTACAAACATCATATCCAAAAATTGACTTATGAGTTAATAGCTAAATATTTTTATTGTTCTTACTTTATGAATAACAAATTTATACATTTGCTTTAATATGTTCTTATTGTTATTTCTTTAAATATTTTTAGTTTTATAAGGTCAAAGTATAGATAATTGTATGTCTTTAGTGGGATGATATTTGACACTATGAATGAGACATTAAAATTTTAGAATCTATATAATGCTTCTAATAAGCATTATTAGATGTGGATATTTAGTTATATAATGCTAAAAATCTAAAATTGACACTATTAAAATACAAAGGATATTTAGTTATATAAAAGAAGGAAAAAAAAAAAGATAAATAAGCATGCGAAGATATAAAATACCAATGGAAAATTAGATGTGGATGTGAAATAAAGATTATTGTAGTGATTATTAATGCTACAAATAAATTTATTGTTAAATAGTTCATATGAGAGCATAACTATGAACTAGAGCTGCTTGAAATATGAACATGTTGAGATTGATCCTAAACCAATTAATTAAAATGGCACAGGATGCTGGCTTGAAGCCTTGTCAGATGCACGAGCCTATGATAATAGAGGCTAGATGTAGGGATTGCATGGAATATACAATAGAGAATCATGGGTTATGCCTTTGTCAAAGGAGACAGTAACATATACTACTTGATGAGGTAGAGGCTATATTTACCTTCAAAAAAATCCCATAATTTTGCCTTTTTCTACTATATACAATTAGATTATGCAAATTGTGTTACTAACATATTTTGTTTTGATGTAGAGATGATATTAAAATATCAAACCTTTGGAGGTGTAATAACATTTGACACAATATATAGTACAAATAAAAGATTGAGGCTATTCAATATCTTTCATAGGTTTAATCACCACTGATAAATAGTGATGTTTGAGGCAGCCTTATTGTATCATGAGATGGTTGAGTCATTTGTTTGGTAGTTTGATGCATCTCCCAGATGTCATGGTAATCGGGCATTAACCAACTTATTTACAAATCAAAAAGCCATCATGACCATAGCCATTGTGTTGGTTTTAGGTGTGTATCAAGCATCTAAATAAACAAATCATGCATGTGTACCATTCAAGTGTACATCTAATACTGCTTCTTTGGGCAAATAGGGTATGTGCATCCTTCAAGCACCAATTATGTGTCACTATATTATCCTTTGACCAACAATAGATTGAACTGTGTACGAATATCGTACGACCTTCAGTATTCTTTATCGTTTAGATAATTCTTAACTAACAATTGGCAAAACTCGTATGAATATCATATGATTCTTGCTTGACATTTTTTCTCAATAGTGTCACGTGCAAATGTCGCCCATCTTTCCGATGACTAGCACTTTTATTATAGTACATATAAGGGAGTGATTTAAAGCCAAATACATATTGACTCAATGGATTAGGAAAGTTAAATGCCGCTATCTCAGCCAACCTTCTAATGTCATAAAATTTGTCAAGAATTTGATCACTTAGTCAAATAAAAAATTTGTAAAAGTCATGCATAATTATATGATAACATAACATATAACATTTACATATCATTTAAATGAAATCACAAGCTATTTATTTTTGTTAAAATAGCTTATCTTTATGTTAGAGTATTCTAAACAATCAAAATTTATACAATTTGGTATATAGCGTTTTGATACTGATCTAACTCTTTGACAATCCATGTTCTTGTCCATTCCATGTCAACCGCTAGTGGTGTTCACCCAATTACTATAGGCATGTCTTGTTGCATTGTTACTGGAAGTTCAAATCATGTGGTTAATCAACTTATTTTTAACATACTTCTTAATTTTGTCTAACATATTCATTTCAGGAGTAACATTAAAGCATGTCTGACCTTTAAATTTATACGCATCTAATAAAATATATAATTTCTCTTAAAGACTCTAACCCTTCAACAACTTTTATGAAGCTTAATATTTACTGATTGTCATATTATCATAATAATCCTCACAACAGTTCTTGATGCTGTTCATAATCTGTGTTCATAGTCTCAATTTTGACATAATCTCCAACAATAATACTGACCCATGTCATTCCGATTTCAATCGTTACAATCTTGACATGTGGTTACCAATTGTGATGGTTTCAATTGACCCAAAAATTATAAAATTATAAAATTATTTCTGTTTACGGTTTCAATATAATTTGTTCATGATGTGATGATATTACCAAATGTGATCTATTTGTTTTAATATTACACAATTAGATGTCCTAAAAGCTTGTTTATGTTGTTTAACATCACAGAATGTGTAGTAAAAATGTATTCATGATGTTCTAATATTTCTGTTTACTGTCACATATTTAGTTGATGATATTATAAAATATAAAACTTATAGCCTTAACATGACTTAATTATTTAATAATTTATGACTTAATTATTTAATTATATATTATAATTATGCTGTTTCTTCGAGTATTTAATCATCTTGTCCATATGTGGCTAAAATTTAATATTTTGGTTTTGAAGGACTGCCATCGCCTTTATTCTCTCATGCTGAAGTGCTCACCTAGCTGCCCATTGAAAGCAGTATTTTGGATCATAACAAGGGAAGAATTGACCGTTGCAAATACTAGTCGTTGGATTGTATATTGGAGGATAATATCAAATTTATCGTTCCAAATTATCATTTTTCGTGGACGTCATTAGCTTAACTGGGTGGCCGCAATAACATATCGGATAACCGCTTGCAATAGTCCTCAAAACGCCACCACTGGTTACAAGTCGGGTTTGTTCATTGTACCATAAAATCAAAGTTAGCTCACGCGACTGCATAATCGATTTTTTGGGTTTAGTGTTCACAATGCCACAAAATTGATTTATGGGTTTGGTGTTTATAATATCACAAAATTGAAACCGAAAACAAAATCTTAGATTTCGATGCGGAGAGAATGGGTTTAGCGTTTGCAATACCACAAATTTGATAGCTGAAAATAAAATTTTGGATTTATGGCAAACCAAAATCGTAAGAAACACAACCACAAAATTGATTTGTGGGTTCGATGATTATAATACCACAAAATTGAAGCCGAACCACAAAATTGATTATCGATTTGGTGTTCAACCACAAGATCGAAGACAAAGACGAAATCTTTCAATTTTAAATCGAGGTTGGGTTTAGTATTTGCAATACCACAAGCCACAAAGTTGAAGACAAAAATGAAATATTAGATTTATGGCAAACCAAAATAAAAGAAAAATTAACAGAGAAAATAAGATCATACCTCTATTTTTTACCATATAAAATATCAAGGTCGAAAAAAATATTTTAGAAGAAGGTTTACTGCCTCTTCCTCTCGCTGTCATGACGGATGTTGAAGTGGAGAGAGTAAACCTGTCAATATGGAGGCGAGAGAAGGCCGGAAGAGGGTTAATGTGATAGACGAGAGCTACGCGATCAATATCCAAGTATTAGAATTATTCACTTTGATATTTTATTTTTAATATTGGTTTTTAATTTTCAAAGAATAAGATTATTTTTTAAAAAATAAACTATTCTTTCAAAAGTAAGTAACAAAAACTGTTAGCTATCCAAATTTATCATGTAATGAAAATCAGATGGCCAGCAAGAAGAGTGGTGGAATCCGTTAGATGCAAGGTAACAGTGAGAAACTGTCGCTCGTGCTAGGGACCCGAACCCATGACGTGGGGGACAGTGGTTGGCTACAACGTTGAGATCATGAGGAGGGGGGTACTTTTGTAATTTCGTCTGTCCCTCTTAATTGCACCTTTATAAAGCGAGGCTAAAATAAGAGGAGAATAGATAAATCCACTTCTTCTCCACTTGTTTGCTACGGTTGGCGTTGGAACCTCAACGAACAGAGACGCATCATCACTACCTCTTCCAAACAGTCGCCCCCTTCAATTCCCATCAGCAAAAGGTATGGCGTATCCTCCTTATCGTCTAGCACATTCTAAGTACTGTAACCCTACCACTAGTTATCTCCTCCCTTTCTCTCCATGAAAGAAAACAGCAAAACAAAGATGGAGGATTGATGAATTTAGACATCACATGTGCTGCCCGCACAGTTTGTGCGTCTTTGAGCCGTCTCATTTCCTCCATCAGTCCATTAAAACAAGCAGTTCTGCACTGAGTGTTACTGATTTTTAGCTATGGTGCGCAAAAAGACCGGGAAACTCATTTCCATCTCTTTGTTTTATTTTTGCTTTTTTTTTTAGTTGAGAAATGGATTCTAATTATTAGGTTTTCAGTTAACAGATCTTGTTAAAAATCTGTAAAACGAATATAGAGAGTGATGAGATAGTAGAAACCAGACATTTGATATTGTGCTCTATGTTCATCAAATTAGTTTTTACCCCAAAAAAATTTTTTTTAAAAATTCAAGTGAACAAATCACGCGATTCATTTGCTTCCTATCAAGCGAATCGTCTAACCGGGAATTGAATTTGATGATCGATGAAGCAGTGGCAAAAATGCTGGAGAAAGTGAATTCAACATTGGGAATAGCACGGACGAAATCCGATCAGCTGTTGGAGGCGGCGGCGGCGGCCATTAGATCGCCGGCATCTAGCGACGCCGGCCATGGAGGACAAGAGAGCAGCGGCAATCTGTCCAGGAAGTCGAGCAGAAGGCTGGCTGCGGCGTCACCGGGGCGGGGCGGCAGCAGCAACAGAAACGCGCACATCAAGAAGTCTTGGAGCGCGCAATTGAAGATGGACGCCGACGACATAAGCAGCGGCGCCGCATTGAGCAGGGCGTCGAGCGCCAGCCTCGGCCTCTCCTCACTGACCGGATTTATCATGCCTTCTGAGGACATCATAGATTCCCAGCCTCTAAGCGACGATGATATCCGTACGTTTCCCCTCTCTCTTCTCTCTCTGTCAAAATCCTTCTTCTTCCTTTTTTTTTTTTTTTTACTTTTTCAAAAACTTATGTGCGCCCATTTTCAAAAATCTTTTGTTTGCAAGTATTTTTAGATATATATATTTTAAAAAAATTTGCAAATTAAAATCTTTTTTTTTAAATAAATAACTTATATAAAAACCTTGATTAACAAATCTCCTACAACAACAGCAATTTGTTCTTTAAAAAAACAGTACTCTTGAAGGGTTTAGACCACCGAACCTAATTTCATGGATGCACCACCAAAATCATGGGCCCTTCAAATACCATATTAAGGAGATAATCATAATATAAATTAACTTAACTTCATAATTAAAAATTAAACTACAACACTAAATCTATGGCCGAGTAAACATAATATCATCAATACTAACAACCATTCTAAGTGAATAGTCATTTCCAACTATAAAATATAATGTCGAGCATAAAATAATTATTTAATTAATATATTAAGTCTTAATTGAGATTCATATTAGCTATTTTTTGATAATTAATTAAATAATTTGAATCATAATTTAAAATTTATATGATATTTTATAACGATATAAATATATAAAACTATTAATTGTCTAACCTTTTTTTAATAAATCTATATAATACTTTAGATGAGTAATAATATTGAAAGAAACTATACAATAACGCCCACCATATACTAATAATGACAAATTTGACAGACAAATGAATTTTATTGAATAATTTGCCGTAGTTTTGTGCCAATGTGAATTTAACTATAGTAGATGCTCTGGGTGGTCCATTCTCAAAGCTAGGCTTTGTAGCCAATTTATTACTTTGGCATAGAATATGCACGGAAAGGGGTCTCTACTTTGACAAGATGAGAGGGAGCTACTCAATTGCAATTGTTAGATAAAAATATTTAATTATTATATTTTTTAAGAAAAATATTAAAATACATTATATTTAAAAAAATCAAAAAATCCATTTAACTCTTTTTAATAATATTTGATTCCAATTACTTGATGCTTAGTCTAATAACAAGAAGCTTTAACGGAGGGGCTCCCCCTCATTGCAAGAGGGAGACCAAACCATAAGGCAATAAAGTAAAAATAAATATAATCATTGATATTTATATTTATTTTAATTTAATCATATTTTTTAGTTGAAAAATAACAGCATAGGATGAAAATTATATTAAAATATTTTGACATCCTATAAATAAAATAATAAATTTAATATAAAATTATAAGCGAATTTATTATCATACAAGTAAAAATATTAACTACCTGTTCATTAATATTACTTAGCGGCCTCCCTAACCCATATGCCGCCATCTCTACTCCTATACTGGCCACCACTCTAGCATTCTTTTTAAACATAAAATTTATTATCTATCTAAATTGAAAAATATAGTACTAATTTCTAACATATTCATAGTTTTTTATTTATTTTTAAAATGCTTAATTTATTCTTACTAAATTTTCTTTCTGTCACCTAAATATTACGTTTGTGTACTTTAAACAGTGTTAGTGTGGCTTGTCTGTCTTTGTGTTTATATTTTTAAATTGTCTAATAGCCTTTCTAGCATTAATAAATTCTTTTTTAAAAATACAACTTTCTTTAATACTGTCTAAAATCCTAATCTAACTAATTCATAGACTTCTACAAATCCAATTTAGAAGTATAAGTTTTGCAGTTCTAGTGCCATGCCACTCTTTCATATCCTTAATAGTTCAAAATGTAGCTATTCTTAAAAGTTAATTGATTACTAAAATCGATGGTTATTACTTAACTTAAAATTAAATAATATTTTAATATAAAATGGTAATGATTTTTAATATATATATATATATATTGGATTAGAAAACTCTCCAACTCCCTTCTACCACCGATGCACTACAATCAACATGAATGAAATTCGGGGAGCCAACTTCTTTAAAAGAAGGGTTGACTCAACCCCTTTTAATTACAGTCGAATAATATTGATTAGATGATTGTATTATTTAATATAAAAAATATTAATTATTTTTTATTTATTATTAAAAAAATATTAATTTTATCCTTTTTGATATGAATTAGATATTTATAATTAAAAGGGGTTGAATTATTATTATTTTTTTAGTGGATATAAATCTCAAATGGAGATTGATGCCAGATTTTCTGTCCTCCTTTATTTTGATGGTAGGTAGCCTTTTTGTGTAGACTCACGTGTTTATGTTACTCTTTACTATTTCCCCATGAATATAAAAATTTATTGTTGCATACCTCAGTTTTCTTATCCAATCAATTATCTCTCGGTCACATTGCCAACCATGATCGAGAGCCAATGGATATTTTCTGCCTTTATCGTATTAAACCAATTTCAGGAGGATTTTGTTGAGTACACTACCCTTATTTCCTAATTTAAATCCAATAAAACTTCAAGTGAAAAGAAAATTAGGACGTTTGATTTTTGTTTCCTTCAAGTTTCTCCTAGAAGGGATATTTAGATTACTCTAGAATACTATAAATCTAAGCCGTAAAAATAATATTTTTATAATATAAAGATATAATTTTATAAATCTAAATTTTTTAAAACCCTTTGATATAAAGATGCTGTATGCATAATTTTAAGAAGCTTTGCACTTCTCGTGGCTCCTTTATTAGTGTGATTATTTTGTTTTTTTAATGCAAGCCATTCATATCAACATCTAAAATAATTTAGATTTGATAAAATTTTATCTTTCACCAGTCTTTTAATCATTTTTCTAAATATATGATCTAATTTATTATACCATAAGTTAAAAAAAATTTATTTATATAACTATATTTAGCTGTAATACTATAATACAGAGACACAAGAGTTTTATCAAAATAAATATAGATCATTACAAAAATATTAAAACTAAAAAAAATACTTATTTAAACAAAATGGTCATTATATTTTCAAGCTTCAAAGAATATCCTTCAAAATTGAGTACGAATTAAATCAAAATTTTAAAAAAATAGAAAGTACAAACATAGTTTTATACAAGCAACAAATTCTACTTAGGAATGGAAACTTTGACGCCAGCTTCTAGGTGTTGAAGCTTTAATTTGGCTTAATACCTCGATCTTAAGAAATCCATGCATTGAGTTTGAAACATAAACATTAAAACTCAAATTAAATTGTATGAGGTTATAGTATTTAATTATTTTAATATATAATCAAATTTATTATATCATGTACGATAATTTATCTATCTGCCCATTATCTTATGGTAGTATAACTAAGTGGGGAGGAGAGGAAGAATTGAACTTTTTAATATAT
Organism: Nepenthes gracilis; assembly: GCA_033239525.1. Lineage (NCBI taxonomy): Eukaryota > Viridiplantae > Streptophyta > Magnoliopsida > Caryophyllales > Nepenthaceae > Nepenthes > Nepenthes gracilis. The sequence goes on from BSYO01000031.1 coordinate 8,297,002, forward strand.
ATAATAAAGTTAGTACAAGGGAAAATGGGGCGATATTACTTTTAATATTTTTAACACTGCCTCTTTAATTTTCATTGCTCACTTTTATTTAAATCTATTAAAATTTAAAATAACATAATACTTTTAATACACTTAATATCTCTTAATATCTTCAGCGTTTGAGAAGATATGACTTGTAAAATTCATATATAAGTATAGATATTTAGAGAATATATTTATAAAAGATAAAATGAAATAATAGTATTTATAATGTCTTAGACATTTAAAGCGTAGACTAAATAAATCACTAATGAGAAAAAATAGTTAGTTTGATTGAAGAAAATATAAAAAGAGGTAAAGCTAGAAGAACTAGGAGATATTGAGTATCATATCATGGCTACTTTCCAAAATATTGCATTAGTTGCTTAGGTCGCAATGTAAAAAAATCATAAATACTATAATCCAAAAACCTCAAATGATAAAATTTTATCATCATTTTATTGATATTTAATCAAAGTATTTATAATAATTATATGCTAATTAATATATATTCTAAAACTTCTAAATATAACATAAACTAGTGTTTTATAAACATTAACACAAGATAATAAAATCTAATAATTCATACAGGGACTTTCTCATTGAAAATTTAAGTTTGCCATGCTACTCTACACTTGAGTTTCTAAAATGCCTATAATTATTTTGATAGAATTTAATAAAATAAGAAGTAAGTCAAATATCTAATAAATTATATAAATCAATAACATAAAGAAAATACATGAATAATATATAATGGTATACTCAATCTAATAATAAATGAATACGAAAAAATAATCAATTGAAAATCAGAAAAAAGAGACCCAATAATTTTTCATAAGACAAAAGAAGATTGGATCTATAAATTTCAACATAACTAAGGTCATAGAATACTATAAGAATTTTAATAAAATATCCGTGAACCTTATTTGTCATTCTAACAAAATGCTAGTATATTTATGCACCCATTTTACTAGGTGATAATATGACATCACTGTGACATCTAAGACTATATAGATGTCCACCTTGACCTTGCCCTCGTGGTATATCATGTCCTAATCCAACATTTTTTATCAATATTTACCAATATCATAACACGATGGTTATATTGTATAAGTATCCTGCCATAAAACAACATTTAGAGCCATTAGGATACAAAAATCAATATTGAAAAACTATATACTATATTATGGTTTCATAGGTTCTTTATTTTCTAAGATTGTAGTATTTTTGTATAATATCTTTTATTTTAATTATAATTATGAGTCAAAAAAAATAATTTTAAAACACAGATACTAAAATCAATAAACAAGTACCAAAATCTAATGATCTTAGAAAACTCTTAAGACTTTGACATCAATATGCTAGACTTATGTTTGAACTCAGGGTTGCATGCTAAGGCACTACTAGTTTAACATTTGAACAATATTCAAATATCATAAAATAGAATGAAGTTATTTTGATTTTTAAGAAGCAAAAGTCTAACAAATTTAAAAAATTAAGGTTTAGACTTTTAAATTGAAACTTATACAATAATTGTGAAGTCTTATATTTAAGAAATAACTAGAAATAACAATTGAAAATAACAATTTCAAGATTAAAATTTAAAAATTATAGAAATTAGACAAGCTGTCATCGATAGACCACTAACATTGAAATGCTACATCAAACATTAGACAGTTGCTAAACAGAAACTATTTCAAATTCAAATAATTCATATAAATTCTTAAAGTATAAGATGATAGCAAGATTATCTATCCAATTACTATAAATCTAACTTAATATATACATGAATTTGAGTATAAACAATTCAATTCCAAGTCCATTCCCACATTTATAACATTTTTTTAAGTTTCTTAATTCCAATATTTATATAAATTTCTGCTTGATTATTAATATATATTTCAAATTACTATAACTTTGAGACTAATATGCACACCATATCTAGAATTGAACGTAAAAAGGTCAAGTGAACAAATCTATTTCATTTTTACAAGAAACAAGAATTTTACCTAATTTTTGTGGGTCTACCAAAGTTGTAGCTTTTTCAATCCATTTAAGGCCGGATAATGCCACAGGACACCCAGTTATTGCAATGAGGGGGGCTGCTTCTTTTAAAGGAGAAGTAGTTCTTGTTATTCCATCATTGATCATTAAATTAAAATCTAACGATTAAAATTAAACAGTAAAAAATTAATAAAAATAATATATATTTTTATCTTTTATAATATTAATATCTGTTAAATATTTAATCAAATATAAAAAATAAAAATAATTATTTAAAGGGCCTTTTTTAATGTTTAAATTTTACCCAACGGGATAGGGCAATGCCCAACCCACCGGTGCGCCACCACCGGACTCCTAATTATTTGCCAGTTTTATGCATGAACGACCGAAGCATGTTTCTTAACATACAAAATACGTGAAACTCATTGTTCATCATGGCTTGTTTAATAATACAGAAATCTTTTCATGATCACAAACAAGTTGATAGATTTGCTGCATATAAGAGACCAAAAATACCTTAGGTAAAATAGCACTTGGCCCGGTTATCGCACTTGGATTATTCAACAACGAAAGCTTAACTTATTTAAGAAAGGTGAGTGTTATGCTCGTCGTAATGAACAGAAATGACAGTTAATGTGACTAATGAAGACACGGTTTGATAGTTACTTACTTGAGGTTTTGAGGGAGATACGTTTCTTTGTTGCAGATGAAGATCTTGAAGCTGGAATGCGTAGAAAGAAGATCGAAGCAGAGCCCACCATGCCTATCTATTTGAAGGTAACAATCTAACACCAGTTGCAAATAATCAGAAACAATTAAGCAGCTTGGCATCTGATTGCCATACCATTGTACATATAATTTACGTATCTAATTAGCTTGGTTTCATCGACTAACTACCGACAACAGTTTAACCAGTATAGCTTTCAACCATTTTTTTGATTTAATTAGATATACTTTTTTTATGTGTCATAAAGAAAGAGAATTAAAAAAATACAAGTAAAGATGTGAGAAAAAAGAAACTTGTAAATATCAAATCATTCTTATTAATTATTTATGATAAAAACTAATTAATAGGGCTAAATAATATTACTTTTGTTGAAGGTTCTTTGTTTTATTTTGTTAGTATAAAATACAGTTAAATACTTATTTATTTTATCATCAAGATGATTCGCATGAACCTATTTGTTCTTATAAGGAGGGAATAATATCTTAATAAAAGTAACTGATTGATGTATGTTTTTTAATTGTCTTATTTATGTATCAATAGACATATGCCATTTGTTTTAAAAATAATAAAAAATAAAAAAATAAACAAATAGGTAAAAAAAAAGACTCACAAATATCAAGTCATTCTTATTAATTTTTTACTGTAAAAATAATTAAAAAGGGCTAAATAATATTATTTTTGTTAAAAATTTTATATTTAATTTTATTATTATAAAAAGTAGTCAAATTAGTCTTCATTGTATTATCAAGATAGTTTATGCAAACCCGTTTATACTTGTAAGGGACAAATAAGGTCTTAATAAAAATGACATTGTAATACACTTTAAAAGCTTAAATTTAAATATTCTTTAATTTGCTAAATGATTCTCAAAGGTCTCGAGTTCTCCCAACAATAACAGCTGAGTAGCTTGGTACATGCGGAGATGCTCCCGGCATGAAATGGCCAAGTGACATGAAATTCATTTGAAGATTTTGAGAAAGGGCTAAAGGGTTTGAGCTCTTTCAATGGAAACTGAAGCGCATCCGCTCTGGTTTTGCATTCCAATTAATTTGAGCTTACAGAAACGAATGTTTTATGTACGAGCTCCTGGTAATGTTGCACCGTCTTGATAAAAAAATGCAGTTCGCAGATGTGACTTACAAGGTGATTGCAAAAGGAGTGAAATCGACAGATGAGAAGGAAATCCTTCATGGGATTTCTGGATCAGTGCATCCTGGAGAAGTATTAGCTTTGATGGGACCTTCAGGAAGTGGAAAGACAACGCTGCTGAATGCGCTTGGAAGCAGACTAACTTACCCCAGTCCTGCTGGCTCGATTACCTACAATGACCAGCCTTACTCTAAGTCTCTGAAGAGCAGGTAAAAATTCAACAATTTTATATTAGAATTGTATTACAAGACATGTGATATATTTGATAATTTATTAAAATAATTAAAAATTATAATATCGTATGATTTTGTTATATTTTATTAAAAAATATATTTTTTAAACGGCCTGATTATTGATGAAGAGAAAGGCATATATATAATTAAAAAATAGATTATATTTCTACTTTATAAATAATAAAATTATTCATCTTATTTAATCAAAAATATTCATGCAAATCATGACGAAGAAGCAGGGCTAGCTACTAGTTCAGCAAGCAAACCTTATGGGCCTTTTTATCATAAATTTGACCCTAAGAGAATAGCCATTGCCGCTAATTGTGAGCTAATTCAAGTCTTGAAGATCAAAATTGCACAATACATAGATAGGGGATGCCATGTTGCACAAGAAAATTGTTATGGACTACCAATGGCCAAAATTAGAAGTTGAATCAATATATTATAGATTTTAAGTATCTATTTAAATCACTTAATATGATATTTACTATTTGAAAAAGCATGTTTTGTGCTGACGTGTTTCGACCCCCTTAAAAGTATAGCGGAAGCAATATATATAAATATCCGATACACGTAAATGATATTTAATTCTAGTTATCAACGATATAACAAGCATGCAAGAAATAAATAATTATGAGCAATAAATATAAAGACCTAATTTTTGGTGCGAAGTGAAATAAAACGATACCCACGGTATCGACCCAGGAAGCAATGCTATGAAAATCAACTTAGGACCGGGTGGTATCTAACCTAGCCGACTTACTTCACGTGATCTATACTAAGGAACTCTTTGGATTATGGGCGGTCTTCACATCAATCTTCCATCGAATTACTTGAATTTCCAATCAAGTCTCCTTCTTTGAACCAAAGTCTATGGTAGAAGGCAAAGTTTCAATGGTCAAAGAAGGTGGGTGAGAAAACCAGGTTTGAACATGTAGAGCAATAAGTGTGTTTTCTCAAGAGGAGGAACAATAACTTTGAAGCATGAGAGGCTTTTTCTTCTCCAAGAACGCAAATCAACTGAGAATCCTTATGGTTTCAAAAATAAGGCTAGTATTTATAGTGGAGCTAAAAACGCGTTCAAAAACAAAGTGAGTGAGAGGCGCGGCCACCCCATGGTTTTTAGAATAGCTTATGGCGAGCGGGCGGTCTTTGGATGGGCTTGCACATCAATACAATAAGAAAATTGTTAATTAGACAAATGTCTCTAACAATCTCCCGTTTGGCAACGTGGAAAAATAAATAAATACAAGTGAATCACGGGTTCGTGACACCAAGAGATAGAACCGTGTACATGAAAACATACTCCTAGTGATACACAAAAAAATAAATAGCTATAGATGTGATATTGAAAACTTGTATTTATTTGAAAAATCACAAGGTTTACCAACAAAAAAAAAAAATAATGATATGCATGGTACATAAGTATGAAAGACCGGCATAGACAACATGCAACAATATAACATACAACAATCCTCCCCTAACGAAAATAAACAAGATTATCTAATAATAACTTGAAATGATATGCAAATAACAAAACTCCCCAAAATAAACTGGTCTCCCCTAAGCTCCCCCTATCAAGTCTCTCCATTTTTGTCACGAATGGCCAAGGGGTAATGTAGCTCACTTTTCTTAACCTAGACTTGTCTCACTGAATGCATTTTGAAATTCAATCTTTTTACTTGTTTATTTAATGTCTGAATGTGATCAACAAGTTCATGCATTTTTAGCCCTGATCTTTGGTTGTATAAAGAATTCATGATGTAACAACGAGGACGAGTATGACCAACTTTACCACATGCATGACAAGTAGGCACATACTTTGGAGATATGTCCCTGTCTTTTAGGCTGTACAAGTTGGTCAAATGATGGGAGTGAACGCTATTTTTCACACGTCGAGTAGGTTGCTTAGTGAGTTTGGATTTGTAAGTGTGTTGGTGTGAAATTTTTGTTGTGAGAACAAAAACAGTTTTAGGATTCACCTTATTTTGAACAATGTTTGCAGCATACCCCAAACCCTGTTTGTTTCCACCAATTTTTCCCAACCCGAGCATATGGTCTAGTTTTGTGGACCCATTTAAGAATTATTTTAGATCTTTTTGAGAAGCCTCAAGTTCAGATTCTAAATTTGTGAGTTGCTTAGCAAATGAGACTTTCAGATTCTCAATTTCTTGAGTTTTAGAATCTAACTCGGATTGATGGACTAATTTTTCTTGTTCCAACTCATGAAGGTTTTATTTTGTTTCTTTACTTTCAAGCATACCCTAAATAGTTTGTCATAGGCTTCTTGAAGACCATGATTGACTCATCCACAGAGTCCAGAGTGATTAAAGTTTTCTCTGAGTGGTCACACATTTCTGCTATTTTGAACATGTTTCACCTATTCTTCTTCGTCATCACTTAAGGTTACATCAGTTTTAAAGGCATGCTTGTTGCTTTAAGGTTTGGGCAATAGGCCTTTACAAGCATTGGACTCCTAGTTTTCGATTTAGAGTCCTTACTCTTCGGTCTTTCTTTCAAATTTATGTGAGTTTTAAATCCACATCTAAATGGAGAATTATTTTCTTTTAAGAATTTTTAAAAATTCTTAACAAATAATGAAAAATCGTCATCGCTACATGATTCTTCATCGGAGCTCTTCCCTACTTGATTTTAGAGCAAGTGATTTATTCTTCTTTGATTGTGGTAATGTGTGCTCATAAGTTTGTAATGACAAGTTCTTGATTTTTAATTTTCTAAATTTCTTCAATCGTCACTTTGGGTCCGTTACAGTAACAATTATATTTTTCGGGAGAAATTGAATTGGAGTTCACTATATCATTCAATTGAGTATAGAACTCATCAAAGGTCTCATCATCTTTCATTTTTATCTTTTCGAGTCTAGTGGTGAGCATTTGAAATTTTAAATTTTTAACAAGTTTTGTGCCTTCATGAGTAATTTTTAAAATGTCTCGGCGTCACACATTAAATTCGTTTAAACTCATTGGGAAATGATGACGCTCTAATTACATGCATCAAGTTCCTCTTTGGTCCATGAAGATAGGAGGAACTAGTGGGTGGAGTCCACCCAACTTGGGTACGTGCCCAAACACGCTCATCTAGAGATTTTAGGGAAGGCTCTCATCCGGACCTTCCAATAGGCATAGTTACTCCCATTAAAGAAGGGAGGGACGGAGAGTGATCTATTCGTATACATCTAGATCGGGGTCACGGATCGGGTAAGTCTCGATACCAATTACGTTTTGCTAACGTATTTGGACGAGGTAAAACGATATAACAAGCATGCAAGAAATAAGTAATTATGAGTAATAAAGATGAACGAGTGAAAACTATACGAGAAAAATAAGGGGAAGCAAACTATAAAAATACGGTGGGTGGTAACGACGTGCTAACTGGCCGACTTACTCGCCACATGATACTGTGAAACTATAACGAACCAGGACTCCTTCCAGTCTTCATGTCAATCTTCCTGAACCACTTGAATTTCAATAGTCTCATTCTTCACGAACCAAAGTCTCCAACGATGGTAGAAGCCAAAGTTTCAATGGTCAAAGAAGGTGGGTGAGAAAACTAGTTTGAACAAAGCAATATTGTAGCGTTAGTTTTCTCAAGAGGAGGAACAATAACTTTGAAGCATGAGAGGCTTTTCTTCTCCAAGAGGCATGCAAATCAATATCCTTAGGGTTTGAAAAATAAGGCTAGTATTTATAGTGGAGCCAAAAACGTGTTCAAAAATCTGCCCTGTTAGCGGGCTCGCGCCGGCGGGCGCCAAGGGGCGCTAATATTTGCCATCGGCGGGAATGATATTTACCGAACGGACTTTAACCCAGGTTCCTGAATATGCTAATTAAACAAAGTCTCTAACACTATTCATTCACTTAAATTAGTTATGAATATTACCCACTAGGATAACAACAACAATCCTGTTTGAAGAAATTCATGATTGGCAAGTATAATTCAATGCTACTACAATGAAAACATTAGAAATTGGTATAGTCCATAACTTTGATATATCCTTTTTCAAAGGGAAAAAAAAAAAGGCTGCATGATGGTTATACTAACATTGCCAGAAATCTTTCATAGCATTGTTGTGATGCCCTCCAATTTTCTGATGCCGAATTCTCAACTGCTTTACTCAATAGGTGAAGTACACGTTTAAATAGACATCAAATAACGTAACTTACTTGGCAGGATAGGGTTTGTGACTCAAGACGACGTTCTTTTTCCACACCTTAGTCAGAGAAACATTAACATACGCAGCGTTCCTACGGTTGCCGAAAATGATGACGAGAAAGCAGAAGGAGAAGCGAGCTTTAGATGTCATCTGTGACCTTGGCTTGGAGAGGTAAACTAGCTTTTTGAACAACTACACAAAAAAATATCAGCAAATATATATTGACATTAACACTTCTATTATCAATAGTTCCTGACACCGTGATATAAAAAAATATCGGATGTATTGACAATATATCACGATTTATTGACTGTTACTCCTAATATTTGATTAATATTTATCCCTCCAGGTTATGACTAATAAGAAAATTATGTTTGATACTTATGATAATAATACGTATTACTCATTGTGACTGATATTGACGAGGTCACGACCAAGGCTGATAAGTTTATGCATATGTCTTAAATACTTCTTTGTTAGAAAAAACCTGCTAGAGATATAATCGGTTAAAATATCAACATCCACAGGTGTCAAGACACAGTCATCGGTGGCTCCTTTGTGCGTGGAGTTTCAGGAGGCGAGCGAAAAAGAGTGTGCATTGGCAATGAGATCATACTCAACCCTTCTCTTCTTTTACTGGATGAACCAACATCCGGCTTGGATTCCACAACTGCTTTGAGAATCATTCAGATATTGCAAGATATAGCTCAGGTATATTGTATTAATTTGACATCCATTAAGAATTTAAAAGATTGTTGATAATAAAAGAATAAATAATTTCATAACAAAACGTCATATTTACTTGGAATATTTCTAAAGGAAAAAAAATCACGGATAGAGAATGAGACATTTCACCATCTTCAAAAAAATAGAGTTATATGAGGCGACTACAATTCTATTTTAAAAATTTCTACAAAACTTTGAAATACAACGCCAAAGTTATAATATTTATGATAGCCCGGCCATTTTACAGGTCTAAATATAAGGCTCAATTTCTCTACCATAACTACTCTTATCCATTTAAAATTGATATCAAATCATATGGCAAACCTTTTGAGTCACGCACACCAAATTCAGGCTACACATAACTTATCCAAAAAGCCTAGGCTCGAGGCCTCTTGGATTTGTCTTCTGATAAGAATCAAAGGGACAAAATAGGACGTAATTCCTCTGAAACAATACAGATCATTGGCATAAAATGGATTAAATCTCCCCGCTTAATGATTCAGGACGGCAAGACAGTGATAACAACAATTCACCAGCCATCAAGCAGACTTTTCCACAAGTTCGACAAATTGATCCTCCTTGGAAAAGGGAGTTTGCTCTACTACGGAAAGGCATCAGAAGCAATGCTCTATTTCTCGTCAATTGGATGCGCTCCGCTGATCGCAATGAACCCGACAGAGTTCTTGCTGGATCTTGCAAATGGGAACTTGAATGATGTTACTGTGCCATCAGAATTAGAGGATAAAGTACAAACGGGTAGCTCAGAAGCTGAAACAACAAAGGGAAAGCCGTCTCCCGCAATAATCCACGAGGTATGTGCACTGTCTCTATGATGACCAAGGCTGCCATTGCTATAAGACATTAGGATAAGATTATATCCCATAGATGAAAGACTTTCTTATTCGTTGTTGAAGCTATGGAGGGCAGATAATGATATGTTGGTGAATGGCAAGGGGCAGATGGGGTTGGGCCAATGTTGGATAGTGGCCCGTAGGGGGGCACTGTCAGCCACCCTTTCCTGATTGAACATGAGGGGCAAAAACAACACTGGAAACTAAGTATATAAATTGCACAAATAATTTTATACAAAAACACTTTTCTACTATTTAAAAACCATGGGATACTATATCTAAATAATTTATATTTAAATAAGATTTAATTATAAATAACCACATTTGAGCAAGTTGCTTTATAATCATAACACGTGTGAAGAACATATTAGTAATTACAATACATTTAATAACCAAATAAGAAAATATAATAAGAAAATGAATAATAAATCAGTAATATATTCTATAACCAAAGCAAGAATGACAAATCTGGACTAGGCAAATGATGGAATTTAAATTGAACATCAAAAGGGTGCCTAAATCTTCCCCTTCTTTCAATTTTTTTCTTCTTCAAATCAGTATCTCTGTGTAAAATATTTTCGGATTATCCTAAAAATCATAATAGGGTATTTTATGTCAGCATTGGCACACAAACACATATCAGACACAAATCGTCTTGGCAACCCCCATACAAGCATTATTTAGGTATGAATATCACTATTTTTCACGCACATGTTGTAAGAATTCGCTAATGAAAAATAAACTTTAATTTTTGGGATTTTCATTATCATATTATTCATTTATCCATTATTTATAAAAATTAATTTATATAAGTGAATCTATAAGAGTTAAACTTTAACTTTTTCAGAAATAATCTGTAGAATTAAAATTAAATCAAAACTATTTTTGTCTTAAAAATTGAAAAATAATTTTTCTCTCTTTTCTCATTTTAGGACTCGAAGAGATTTTCTACAATTTATACATTTTAAAATGATGAGTATAGATGGTTCTTAATAGAATGAGAGAGAACTATTCCTAAATTATCAAAATATTAATCTTTTCTATCAAAGAGTGTATTTTGAATATTTTATAAATTTTTTTTTTTAATTAATTATAAATAATTAATGTATCTAAACTGATTATATATGATTGTATCATTGAGTCAAAATTTAATAAATTGATAATTCATATATTTTGTCACGCGGAACATTTTTCTAATACGTGTGTCCTTTAGGCACCTCTCATGTGCTAATCTTTTGCCCATGCTGGTACATAGCCTATCACATGCCTCCTAAAAATGTCCTTGTTCGAGTGAATCCTTACACAAATAACCTTTTATACAGTCAGTAGACAAGAAATGGAAAAGATTAGGCCAAGGAGTTTCGGAATTTCATCATTCAATGCTAAGATGCATATGTTTTTGTAAAAAATGATGATATCAGAAAAGATAGTAATTTACAGATAGTTTTGATAATAAACGTTTGATGTGTTTAAATGTGAATGTAGTATCTTGTGGAGGCTTATGAATCACGAGCTGCGGCAAAAGTGAAGAACATATTGTGTTCCACACCCATGAATGAAGAACTCAAGTTAAATCTATCCACTCCAAGGAGAGAATGGGGAGCAAGCTGGTGGGACCAGTATTGCATATTGTTCTGGAGAGGACTTAAAGAACGAAGGCATGACTACTTCAGCTGGTTGAGGATCACCCAAGTTCTGACTATTGCAATTATATTGGGTTTGCTTTGGTGGAAGTCGGATAATAAAACCCAGAACGGACTGCAAGATCAGGTATGCTCCTATTAAGATATGAAAATTTTCCATGTTCAGGGACGGAAAAAAAGTTTAAAGTATGCATCCAATGACTTCATAAGCAAGCTTGAAAAGCATCACACAGTCATGAATATTGGGGAAAATTGGTGCTTATGAAATCATCTGGTGATTTAAAGAATATTTTAAAGGTAAGGTTTTAATATATAATATAACATTATTTTTCTTAAGACATTGTTTGCCCCTTATAAGATATAGTATAAATGCAGTTAGGCAAATTATATTATGGGTATAATAAAATCTTATTTGACTATAATTGCATTAATGAAATCAAAATTAAAACCTATAACAAAAAAAGATTATCTAGCCTTTACTAGTTATTTCCTATAGTAAACAATTAATAATAATGATTTAATATTTATAAATATCTTGTTCTTATATTTTTTTTTATTGTGTTTTTTATTTTTCTATGAAAACAAATGATCAGATTGACATTTATAGATAGTAATATGAAAGGGCATATTTGTGTATTTATATTAATATCGAATAATCTTGTTTATTACAACAAATCTAAAAAGATATGTCTGTTTGAATAATTTTTATTTAAAAAGTCACATTTATTCAAAAATTTATATTTATTCAAACATTAAATCTAGTTCAAATAGTCATCTCTTTTATTTTGAAAATATCAAACAATGGATCACTAACAAGATCCGTCATTGTAGAGCATTCAACTCATTCTTCTACCTTCATTGGATTGGATGCAAAGAAATTCATTTTATATTTTGTAAATTTTATTTTCCATCATCAAGAAGAGTTGTCACCTTAACTACACTCCATAATGGCAGTCTGAAATGTGCTGAATAATCGCAAGAGATAGTTTCCAGACAGACTTATTCACAAATGAATAGATGATTCATGACAACGTTAGAAAACAGTAAATCAATGAGCTTGGGGTTGATGCAGACCTGTTAAATGGACACCCATGTAAGGGAACTAAAGAACAAACAATAATGGCATCACAGAAGAAGGAAAAAAGAGTACTTCAAAAAAACATTATAATGATTATTTCAGTTGAAGAGCAATATTCTAGACAATTTGTACTACGAGTTCAATGCTGATAAGTATACAAACTTCAACTCAAAGAAAATCTCAAACTCATTTTTGATTAATTGTCAATATCGTTTCACCTATATTGTTTTGATATCTGAGAACCTTATTGAAGTCATTTATGGCCCATAAAATAACATTTTTTGGACAACTAAAAACTAACCCAGATCTGGCATACGCCATTGCAGACAGGGCTGCTTTTCTTCCTAGCAGTCTTCTGGAGTTTCTTTCCAGTCTTCACAGCGATTTTCACGTTCCCTCAAGAAAGAGCAATGCTTAAGAAGGAGAGAGCTGCTGACATGTATAGGCTAAGTGCATATTTCTTTGCAAGGACAACTAGCGACCTTCCACTTGACTTGCTGCTACCAGTACTTTTCATTGCAGTAGTCTATTTCATGGCAGGCCTAAGACTCAGTGCTGCGACCTTCTTCTTAACAATACTTACAATTTTCCTAGAAATTGTGTCAGCACAGGTATCCTAGTTGCTACTATCTTGTTAACAAAATGCAACCTGTACAACATCGAAGAAACTATCTACATCGATATTAATTATGGCTATATTATTATTTGATATATTGGATAATATATATTGGTATTAGATATATTGAAAGAAAAATTCTAAAAATCGAAAGATATAGCTGTATTAGCTAAATATCGAATATATTGATTGAAATATTGAGATATATTGTTGATATGATAACATATCATAATATTATTATGGTAATAAAAAATATTGATATAAGAAATCCGATATAGATATATATTGATTGATATTTACATATATGCCGTACAACAATGCATACTATCATTTCTTTAGACCATTGACAGCATATGATGATCACAGGGACTTGGACTAGCCATCGGGGCTTTACTAATGGACGTAAAGAAGGCAACAACTCTGGCTTCAATAGCTATTATGGCCTTTATGTTGGCTGGTGGTTTTTTTGTGCGGGTAAGAATGCAAAATCATCTCGAAAATGTGTTTCTCATCTATGAAACTCATTGTCTCTTATTTTGCAGAATATACCAATGTTCATAGCTTGGTTGCGCTATATCTCTTTCAACTACTACACATACAGACTTCTCCTTAAAGTACAGTATGGACATATCCCTCCTGCTGTGCATGCGGTGAAAATTGGCAGCGGATTAATCGAGGTTGCTGCGCTGGTAGCCATGATTTTTGGGTACCGTTTATTGGCGTACGTAGCTCTCCGTCAAATGAAGCTCCAGTCTTAAGCCAGATCGCCCAACTCAAATGGAAGCACAAACAAGGAGAATAACTTCCAAAGTTCAAGAAAACAAGAAGGAGAACAGGGGCTGTGACCTGTACGGGTGTTGCAGCCCTTGCAATGATAATAGGGGCTGTTGGATTTTAAATCCGATGGCCCCTATTTTCCTTTCAAAAAAAAATAATGGAAACAAAAATAAAAAATAAAAAATATTTTTTTAATATAAAATGTGGGCAGTTAGATTTCTAGTTTAATAGTCCGTACGAGCGTCGTAGCCCCTCGCAGTATAACAAGAACTATCTTGCAAAATGTGTGGATCAAAAAGGAAAGATTTTCTCAACATAAGAAGCTGGAAGTTCTTAGCAGATGGTAGAAGAAGGTATGTTAAACGTTCTATTTATCCCACGTGTGTCAAGTCAGAGCATGGGAAATCCTGAGAATCATTTTTACTGTATCAGACTAGAAGAAGATATGACCGTTCTTTTCACACTAGCGTAGCAAGCTCGAAACATGCATTCCAGCTGGTTTATGATGATGTTCATAAGGTTTTGAACGAGAAATCTTCTCTGAAAAGTATTTCAAAACATCAATTATTATGTATAGACTTATGTAGCATATTCTATCTTCTCTTTTCCTTCTACCATTTCTTTTTTTTTTCCTGTTCTGCTCATTCTGCTAGGAAACTGCAGTGTGTTTGTGCGGATTCAAGAATCACTATTAAGCTGTTATATCCACCAATGTTTATTCAGTACCAGCTTTCCGAGAGGGATTCTGTAAGGTCAATGAAATATGAATTGGGTTTGGTCACTCACCTATGGATGGCTCGATAAACGGACACGTAATTAGAAAATCACATAGGATTTATGCGAAATTCGGAGTGTTGCAAACTGGTTGCAACAATGACCGAGTGATCATTTTCTAGAGTGGCAAATCTCGGAGTAACCATTTTCTGGAGTAACAAATCTCAGAGTGGCAAAAGCCAGTATGGAATTTATCTGTATGGAATGGCCAGAATGGAATTGGCCGATATGTTATTCCGATATGGAATTCCAAAATTTCGGAATGGATGAAGGCTGGATGTCAGTGAGTTGTGTTGGCAAAAGAGATTAGTGACGACCGAGGACACTAGGTGATGGCCATGGACAGCAAATGGTGATGGCCAAAGAGACTAGTGAAGACCGAGGATACTAGGTGATGGCCGAGGACAGCTTGTTTGGAAAGCTGGCTACTGATTGTGTAGAGCAGTTAACTTTTTAGAGTTGGTAGGCTTTACAGAGCAGGTAACTGACATACAGATCATGCGCCATCCATGTAGAGTAGGTAGCCGTGTGTGCTGAGCAGGTTGACCTGCAGAGTATGCGTGTCTGGAGAAGTGTAGGAACTGGTGAAGTTGTAGAAAAAGATAAAGTTAATGTGACAAATCATCTGCAAGATCAGGTCAGGTGAGCAAATGATTTAAACTTGGGGTCTTTATAAGAGCACACCAGGTGTTTCAGAAGAAAGTAGCAAGCGAAAGTAGTAGTAACCATAGGAGCAGTAGACGGAAGTAGTAGTAGCAATAGTTGCGATGAAATATGGAAGGAGAGTGGAACAAAGTAGGAGTGTGGAAGGGAGCTCTTGTCATTCGTCGTCTATCGCCATACTTGTAAAATTAGTGAACGGAGTGCACCACCAGTGAGAAGAAGGAGAGAAGAAAAATAGAGAGATAAGAGTGAATGAGAGTTTTCTTACTCTGGAGATTATTTTTCTTATTTTGTCTTTGGTGTGTTACTGGTTTTTGCTCGAGGTTTTTATAACCAATTTTACATAGTGGAAGCTTTTTTGGAATTTTTCTCGTAATTTTTTTCTTAATTGAGAAGGATTTTCTACATTAAAAATGTTGTGCATTCTTGGTTTTTTGTTCCTATTAAATTGGTAGTTGACGACTGATGGAGGATTCAGGTTTTTTGCTGCATGGTTGTCATTTTTCCCCTTGATTTTGACCGAATGGCATTCCCTTAACCCCAATAAGTGGTATTAGGACAGGTTGCGTCAAACCCTCTTCTGATACCAAAAAGTGGTATCAGAGCGAGATTGTAAACCTTCGACTTGATGGCATTGCCATCGTAGAGTTTACCATTTAGTGTGGAGTGGGAAAGAATGGTAAAACACTTCGAAGAATAAGGGCAGAGTCAGCAAGGTCACGGGTGAAGCTGAGGTGGCCAAGGTGGAGTGTAAGAGAGAATGATTTGACCGCGGAAGAGGTGAAGGGGAGTTGAACTACTCCAAGTTTAGTGGAGTGGAAGACGGTATTATTCATGTTTGCTGAGGTCGGCGCCAAGATCCCAATTGAGGGAAAGTTGTTAGAAGGTAGGCAATGACGGTCATCGGAAAAAGGCAAAGGTTTTCCTCAAAAGGTCGTGAGAAAAAGTTTATTGGGTTTGGTCACTCCCACGTGGGTGGCTCAATAAACGGACACGTCATCGGGAGATCACACAGAATTTGTGCAAAATTTGGAGTGCTGTAAATTGGCTGCAATAATGACCGAGTGACCATTTGCCAGAGTGGCAAATCTCGGAGTAACCATTTTTCGGAGTGACAAATCTCGGAGTGGCAAAGGCTAGTATGGAACTTATTGGTATGGAATGGCCGGTATGAAATTGGCCCAAATGGAATTGGTCGGTATGGAATTCTGAAATTCTGAAATGGATAAAGGTCGGACGGTCAGCAAGTTATGTTGGCCAAAAAACTAGTGACGATTGAGGACACTAGGTGATGGCCGGACAGCAAGTGTTGATGGACAAAGAGACCAATGAAGACCGAGGACACTAGATGATGGTCGGGGACAGCTTGTCTGAAAAGTAGGCAGCTGACTATGCAAAACAGTTGACTTTCTAGAGTTGGTAGGCTTTGCAGAGTAGGTAGATGACATGCAGAGTATGTAATGTCCGTGCAGAGTAGGTAGTCGTCTGTATAGATTAGGTTAACCTGTAGAGTATACATGTTTGGAGAAGTGCGGGAACTGGTGAAGCTGCATAAAAAGACAAAGTTAGTGTGATAAAGCATCTGCAAGATTAGACAGGTGAGCAGATGATTTGGACTCGTTGTCTTTATAAGAGCACACTAGGTGCTTCAGAAGACAGTGGGAAGCGAAAGCAGTAGCAGCAGCAACAGCAGCTGTGGGAGCGGTAGACGGAAGTAGTTTTGGCAATAGTTACGGTGGAATATGGAAGGAGAGTAGAACAGAGTAGGAGTGTGGAAGGGAACTCTTGTCATTCGTCGTTTACCGCTACACTTGTAAAATCATTGAGTGAAGTGAACCACCAGTGAGAGAAATAAGAGAAGAAAAATAGAGAGATAAGAGTAAATGAGAGTTTCCTTGTTTTGGATATTATTTTTCTTATTCTATTTCGGGTGTGTTGTTGGGATTCTATCTCGGGATTTTTGTAACATAGTGGAAACTTTTTTGGAGTTTGTTCAGTAGTTTTTCCTTTAATTGAGAAGTGTTTTTCACGTTAAAAACATTGTATATTCTTGGTTCCTTATTCCTACTAAATTGATGGTTGACGACTGACAGGGGGTTCAGATTTTTTACTGTGTGGCTATCATTTTGTCCGCTCGGTTTTGACCGAACAACATTTCCTTAACCCCAACAATATGACACCCCAGGCCACCAGCCAAACGAAGCATTGAATTAAAACATGCAATTTTCCTTACCTGATACATGAATGGAGTTGAAATACAGAACAAGAACATATACAAGAACCAATTAGCTTCCAACTGGTACTTAGCTTCCACTGTTTGAATTTTACTTCCTAGTTATCATTGCCAAGAGATAACAAGTACATTCAGCAGCAACTTATGATCACACATTACTTCTACTCCTGAAAAGCTACAGCTACAGCTGTCATTTCCTTACGGAATAAAGGTCATCTATATCCTGCAATTTCAACAGGAATAAGTTTGTTGTTGTATCTGTTGTTACTCAGTTATTGCAAACTGTTCCATACCCCTCGCATCTCTATATATACGAACGAGTAAGGAAACTCCTCGTGCCTCTTGAGGGACAGCTGAGGGCCAATCTCCAATCCCCCCCCCCCAAAAAAAAAAAAACAGACCAATATATCAAACCTCGATTGTCAATCTTCGTCCTAGATTAGACAACCAAAGATACCAAGCTCTAAAAGGATGAAGAAGTCCGAGGCGCTGAGCCTCCCGAGCTCCTGAAATTCTAGACTTCTTAGCCACTTAACTATTGGGCAACATACCGAAACTATACCTATGCAAGACCAATAACAACTCCCTAAAAGGATCGATTACTGCACCATTTGTTTTGTTTTGCAAGGAGGCAAAATAATAATACACACATATAAATAATAATCATGCAATAAGGAATAAATGTGTTTTTACTTGGAAAACTTCTTTGTGAATGAATAAAAAATAACAAAAATTCACATTCAAAATATCTCAACTATATGTGAGTTCAATCACAATAAATCCATCCAAACAACTTATGTTACACCACCTAATAGTAAATAACCTCAGTAATAAACAACAAGAGAGCAAATAAGACGCAACCACAAGTAGCAAGTTCTATATAAGTGCTAGAATAATATATTCAATATTAACGAGGAATAGAACCAAAATCAGATCTCAAACTGTTGGTAAAATCTTCCCATTTTTCTTTTTACTCTTTTCTATATTTGTTCAGAACCCATAAGTGTTTTGATATGACATGGATAATTGACCTGAAATCATAATATATATGTATATCTATGCACTACTTGAGTAAACAATCATGCATGCCTCATGTGAAACCACCATTTTGAACAACTCCGCTCGAGTGCCTATCGCATGACATCACTCAGAATTGATCCGAAAATCGGCATCATAAACATTTGTCACACAAATCTCCTATGTGACAAGTTTGAAAAGTTTTGCTTGAACAAAAACTAGAGCCAATATCAAGCAAAAATTCTTGTCGGCAATAGAATTGAAAAATAGTATGCATGTACTATAATTATATGACTTACAAGAGAATAACTCATCTCAAAAACTTTCCCTTTTGACCTTGTTAGAGTCATCGCTATCTTGGTAATGTCTCCACACAACTCAAGCTTCCCCCTTTGCAAAGCTTTAATAATTATATTTGACCTATTATTATCGGTCTTTGACTTATCAAGTGTTAACAATTTCAAATCAACAATAGTTCTCATCCAATGGTATTTTATATTAATGTGCTTTAATCTAAAATTAAATGATAAATTTTTACAAAAGTAATAGTGCTTTGATTATCACAAGGCAGCATATACCTAACTTCTTAAGCTGAGTTCTTGTATGAATTCCTTCGGTTATTTAGCTTCTATCACAATAATGAATTTAGATTCAATGGTAAAAAATGCAACACATTTTTAAAACTTTGACTATCAAGATATAACTTCTTCTAAAAACAAATTCAAATATCTTGAAGTATACTTCTAACTAGCAATGTCATTTTTGATGTTAGTGTTAGTATACTTAATTAAAATAGGCTCATTATTACCAAAGTATAAACACATTCTAAAAATATCCCAGAGATACCTAGGAACCACTTCACAATGGACCAATACTCATTTTCAAAATTAGAAAAGAATCAATAAATAATTTCAATAGTATAAGCAATATTTGACATTGTACATACCTTAATATACATCAAACTCCTAACATTTAAAACATAAGGTACTCTTAGATGTTGGCCTCCTATTTCTCGGTAGAAAGATTTTATCAAGTGCTTAACTTGAAATGATCAAAGAGAAGATTATTAACAATTTTAGACTTTTGATGCACTTTCTCATTGTATATCTTTTGAAGCATCCAAAGATTCTTCTCTTTTCAGCCTTTAAAAATTTGTACACTGTGAATTTGCTTTGTTGGCCTTAAGCTTTTCATGGAGAAAGACTTGATTGGTTGCTTCTTTAAGTCAACAATCTAAAAAGCATTTTTTCTATGATAAGCATATTATCAATATAAAATAAAAGGATGACAATGTTCTGTCTTAAGAAACTTTGTACAAATATACATTGGATTGAAATAGTTTTCTTGTATTCTTACTCCACCATAATTAACTCAATCTTTTTGTACAATTATTTAAGGGTTTGTTTCAGCCCATAAAAGCTCTTCTTCAAGCAATATACCATATGCTACTTCCTTTTAGCTTTAAATCCCTCCAATTATTTCATATAATTTTTTTTAAGGTCACCATAAAAAAAAATCATCCGCACATCTAATAATCAACCTCAAGTTCTAAGCATAAGGATAACCTAAGAACAATTTGAATGGAAGGCATTTTCATAATAGGAGGGAAGATCTCCTTTAAAACAATGTCATTCTTTTGGTGAAACCTCTCTACAACTAACTTTGCTTTATACCTTGATTGTGAGTTATTGTCTTTGAATTTTATTCTAAGCATTCATTTACTTTTATTACCCTTTTCCCTTTAGTCAACTTTGTAAGCTCAAATGTGTGATTTTTATGAAAATATTTTATTTTATCTTACATTGTATCCATCCATGCATTGTGATCATCCTCAATAACCTCTTCAAAGCAATCAGGCTTTCAATGAGAAACACTATAATGCTCGGTTTTTAATTCTAAATTTTGATATCATTAAACTAATTTTGGGTAATTTAAAAAGTAATTATACAATAAAAATTTAAAAAATTAATTTTTCAATCAGATTTGGCACTTGAAGGACACCTAATGTGAGCTCATGTACATTTTAAACAAAATGTGTATGACCAAGGAGCACCTTTGGGGCACTTATGTATATTTTGGGTAAATTGTGTGGTGCCTAAGGTACACTCTTATAGTGCTCATGCATAATTTGAAAAGAATGTTAACATTTAAGTTGCACATGATACAGTACTCATGCATGCCCGATGATTTGAGTAGCACTTAATGTGCTCCTAACTGATACTTACATACTGATTCATTTATATAAGAAACCCATTCACTAGCTTCAGTCAGTTTCACGAGAAGGAAGAGAAAGGGAGAGAGAAAGAGAAAAAATAGAAGAGAGAGGAAGAGAAGAAAGTAGATTTTGAAGCTTTAGTTTGTCAGATCATATAGATAAGGAGATCAAGATAAGTATTTTTGGTCTATTTTAGATTTCTTTGAGTTATGTTTATGTTTTGTGTTTTACTATATATGCATCTATTTTTTACCTTCTTATTTTAAATAATATTACACGTATGATTTTCATCAAAGGTTTTGAGGTTTTATTTGATTTTTTTTTTAGTGGATTTGGATGTTTGTTCATTTTTTATTAAATTTGTAAATATTTTGAGCTAATATATTTATATATGAAAATATTTATAAAAAAAAAGTCATAAACTTGTACATTTTAGCCTTACAAGTAATAGTTTATATATTTATTTTGGATTAAACTTTATTTTGTTATTTATTTTGATATTTATATTTTTATATATGATAAAAAATTTTATATTTATTTTTCCTCAGAGTAAAAGTTTTGTGTTTTTCTTACAGAGAGTAAAAGTTTTGATCCTTTCGTTATAAAATCTCTCGATTTGGTATTTTTGACAACCATTGTAAGAAATTAAATAGAATAATATATTCGAATATCATAATATACACATATTAGATGAATTTGAGTACAGCATCTATCATCTATGGGTGGCAAGCAAAAGAAAGAATTGTTTGACCATATTTATAGAAAAAAATTTGTAGACAGTTTATCTATGAGTCTAAATAATAGTATATGGCTCAAAACTATTGGGAGTACATTTAACCATTCTTCAAAGTTAGCCTCTTAATTGTTGATTTTTAGATTTTAGTATGTTTTAGATTTTTAAAATTTTATTTACATATGATTTGATATTTAAGATGTATAATTTGAAAAATTACAGGTTTTGATCAATGTTCGAATTTATTTGATTTTGGATTTGGACTTTTGAAACCCGTTGATTTCATAATCTGGACTATATTGGTACTTATATATGTATTATAAGTTTTGTGTACGAAATCATATTTGGACTTTTGGCATTGGACATCTGATATTTGATTATTTGAACTACATGATTTTATATATGTTTTATTATGTTTTTTTCCCTTGTTCTATTTCGATGGACATGTATTTGGTTATTATATTTATGTACATACTTCCTAGACTTTTAACTCACAATTTTATATTATTCTAACATTTTCAAATTAGAGATTTGTGGATTATTCGCAAAGAACTTGGATGACATTGATTAGAAGATTTTGTTTATATTTTGAAATATTTGGAATTATATTTGGATTTAGTACCAAGAAGGGTGATGTGTGTGTGTATATATGGATTGCAAATATTAGTCTATATCATTTGGGAATTTCTGTTTTTGACTTTTATATTGGACTGGTAATATTTATGTTGATGCAGATTTAATGTCATGATTGTATAGTGTTTGAGTGTCACTTTTCCTTGTGGGTTTGGATTAAGTAGGTTATTGTTAGTACCTTGAGGGCCAAATAAATAGTTCAAATTTGGTCCTGTGTTTATGATTATGTGTTATGATTATTACTGATGGTTTGATTTTGTCAAGTACAACATCAAATTTTGGGTAATCATAGTTGGATTTGTTTATTTTATGGAAAAGGAAATAATTAATTTGATTTAATTATTATTATTTATTATGTATTTTTGGTCTGAAGTCGTGATATGAATGGCATTAAAAAAGTTATAAGAAAAGTGTCTTGTATAATTTTGAGGAACTAAACATTTGAAAAATTTTATATGATATGTATCAATATGGTAGGAAATTGAGGATTAGGAATCAGAAGATTGGGTTCAAATCATGATGATGACTATCTAGCAATGATAGGTAGGATGAGCAATATTATAGATAGGATGATCGAGTGACGAAATGATCAAGCGATAGGATGATCAAAGATATGGCATGATGCCCTTTAATTGTTTCACCAATGAATATGTTCCAGAGTTTTTTGAGGGAGTCTAACCCCATTAGAGTGAAAAACTGGATCCACCAAATGGAAAATGTATTTAAGGTTATAAATTATCTTGAGGAGAATAAATTCAAGTTTGAGGTATACAATCTTGAAGGGGAAGAAGATAGATGGTGAGCAACTCAATGGAGAGTTCTTGGCATGGAAAATGAACAAATTCCATGGAATTTTTTCTTGGAGGCTTTTCTAGAGAAATTCTTCCCTTCAAGCATTCGTGAGGTTAAGGTGGACAAATTTAATTGCTTGAGGCAAGGCAGTCAGATGATGGCTGAGTATGATACTAAGTTTATCGAGTTGTCTCATTTTGCCCCACATATGACGGTCGAATGAGGCTAAGACGGCCTGAAAATTTTTACAAGGGCTATAAAATTCAATCCGAAAGTAGTTTGTAACCCTTCATTTGTGGACTTATAGTGAAGTGCTCCATTGAGCTTTATTATTTGAATAGGAGTAAGAAAGAAAAAAAAAACTCTTCAAGAAGAAAGTAGTTAATAGAGGCTAAAGTTCAAAGGCCGGAGGATTCCAATCCAAGTCCAAAGCATTGGAGAAAGGGAAGGCAATTGGAATCAAGTCTTCGCTAATGAAGCCCAAATATTCCAAGTCAGCATGTGAGCATTGTGGCAAGCATCATACTAAGAGAATGTTACTGACAAAATGAAATTTGTTTTAATTGTGGCCAAATCGGCCATATAGTGAAGGATTGCCTATTCCTTCTTAAGCATTTGGAGAAGAAGCCCACTGTTTAGGGGAGGACTTTTATGGCGATGATTCATTCGATTGAAGGTAACATACAAATTTTTGATTACATGACTCATGTTTTTTATTAATTTTGGGTCTACGCATTCGTTTGTTACCCTTAATTTTGTTTGTAATTTGAATGCATTACCTTAAATTTTGAAATTTATATTAGTAGTATCTAACCCGATGGATAAGCCCTTATTGGTCGATATAATGTATCCCTAGTGTTCAGTTTGCATTAATAAGTTTGAATTGTTGGTGGATCTAATTTTACTTGATATGCTCGATTTCATATTATTTTATAGATAAATTGGTTGGCATGTTATTACGCTAGTGTGAATTATTTTAACAAGTTGGTTTTATTCTATATTCATGGGTACGGATCTTTTAAGTTCCAAGAGAACTTCGGGAAGGGAGCATCTAAAATGATTTTGACTATACATATGAGCCATTTTATTAAAGAAGGATTATAAGCTTATTTAACCTATGTTACTACTTGGGGAGTCATAATGTGTTGATTGAAGAAACTCTAATAGTATGTGAATTAGAAGATATCTTCTGAGAGGCATTGTTTGGTTTACTTTCGAATCAAAAAATTGAGTTTGCCATTGATATGATGCCAAGAACTATGCCAACCTTGAGGACTCCTTAAAGGATGAACCTGTTGAAATTGAAGAAGTTGAAGAAGTGGTTGTAGGATTTGCTAGAGAAATGGTTTATTTGGTTAAGTATATTGCCATGGGGGAGCATTGGTGCTCTTTTTAAAGAATAAGTATTGAATAAGATTACCAATTGGTAGAGAAAAGGTTGTGTATTGATTTTGAGAATTTAATAAGATTACAATAAAAAATAAGTATTTTCTACCAATGATTAATAATTTGTTCAACTAATTATAAAGAGTAAAAGTTTCCTCTAAGATAGGGATTAACAAGAGAACATATCTAAGATAGCATTTAAAATAAGGTATGGCTATTATAAATTTTTTGTAATACCTTTTAAGTTAACAAATTCTAGTAGAATTTATGTATCTTATGAATTGGATTTTTTAATCCTACCTAGATCAATTTGTTGTAGTTTTTTTGATAATATTTTATTTATTTGGGAAATTTTAAAAAGCATGAAATTCATTTAAGAACCGCCCTGTAAACTTTAAGAGAAAGGTGGCTTTTCACCAAATTAAAAAAGTGTGAGTTTTGATTAAAAAAATTTTATTTTTAGAGCATATAATTTCCAAAGGAAATGTATGAAGGTTGAGGCAGTGGTTAAACTGAGAACACCCGACCAATGTTATGGAAGTTTGAAATTTTTTGGATTTGGTCGGATATTATCAATGCTTTATTGAAAACTTGTGAGGTTCCAGAATTAGTAATATAATAATTAGAAGATGATTAAATTAATATAATTAAGATTATGCTTAAGTGGATGCGAAAAATAAGCATTAGAAACAAAAAGGAGTTGGGGGGGGGGCCAGCGCCCGAGGCGTGTCCAGAGCATGTTTGGCAGAACCACTGCACCCGATGTGCACTCAAACATGCCTGGGGGGCATGTTGGTAGAATCACCCGCTGGATGGGCGCTTGAGTGCCGCGCCTCGGGTGCCTTGGTGCTCGATGGGCGCTCGACCAGCGCTCGAGTGCTAGCTTATGTGTATAAGCGTACGCACATTTTTTTTTTGTCATTTTCGCATGGATCTAAGAGTGAGAAGAGGGAAAGAGCGCGAGAAGAAGAGAGAGGAAGAAGAGTTCGAGGCTTCCAAGTCTGGTTTCGAGTTAGAGTCAGTTATAAAAGTGATAGATCAGGTTGAGGCAAATACATCCGTATACTTTTCTTTCTCTTATTGCACTTTTTGTTCCGTTCTTCTTGGATATTTTTATTTCGATACCCGTCCAAGTACGTATTTTGTAGAACCCATGTCTTGGGCATGAATATTGATGATTTGGTGTATGATTTGATGATTTTATGTGTTATTTTGTACATGGACCCTAACTCATGCTCGGATCACTTTTGCCCATTTATTTTGGGTTTTATGTATGATTTTGCTTTAGATAATTGAAACCTATGACTTGAGTATGAAAATTTACCGATTTGGTATCTAATTTTTCATGTTTTGTACGATTTGTCTCTAACAGAATCATAACCTACGCGCCACACGTTTTTCTTCCATTTGCTTGAAAATTATGCATAACGTGGGCTTGAAAAATTGAACCATAGTTTATGAACATGATTGATTGGTATTTAATTGCATGTATTATGGATATGTAAATTTTGTATGTTTCGAATATTATGTTATGAGCCGTTTGTGAAAGAATTTATTATCCGAAAGTTCTAAAGTTATATTTAACTTAATGTGGTAAGAATTGTTTAATTTTTTAAACTCCAAAGGAATTTATATATGTAATTAAGATCATGTGAAGACTTAAATTCAAAAGGATATGAAAATATATATCTGGATAAGTTTTATGAAAAAAGGATCAAGGAGGGATATTCTGCACTTAAGTAAAAGACTTATGAACCGTTCTCTAACAGAGTAGGAACAAATGATTATAGACTTAAGAGTAGAATTCCCTAAGAAAATAAGAAACTAAGAATTTGGACCAAGGAATATTAACCAGATAGTATATTTTGGCATGTCTTACTATATTATAGTAGAAGATCATTATCGATTATGAGGCCACGTGCGGCTAAGGCCCCATTTATAGGGGTTATATGTAGACGGTTCACTTCTAGGTCTTGAATAAGAACAAATGACTTTTGATTGTGGAGGAGTAAACACAATCCAAATTACGATCGACCGCTCTTTTAGTCAGTAAGGTCTACTGGCACTGATCCTCAAACAAAATAAGTTTTCAATATAAATGGATGATTCAAAGAACCATGAAAACGGCTAAAGAAATTTGAAAGATATTATAAAAGCATTTCTTTCTATTCATATTTTATCATCTCTCATTGTCTCTATATTCCCTCCTAAATGTATTGTTATGATTTTAAATATAAAATTTACATGTTTCTTGTTATATATATGCATTGTTGAGTAATTGGCTCATTTCTTGCTATTTTGTTATCCCCTTAGATGGTCAGCACAAGTTCATATCCGATGAGAAAGAGTAAAGAATCATTGCTTAGTTTTGGGGCTTTGGATGTTGTATTTTTGAGTTTTTAGGAAATTGTATTATTTTTATATTTTTGGTATAGATGATGATTCTTTTGGTTTCAAAAGGATTATATACATATGCCCTTTTCTTTTGTAATTAATAGTAGTGGTCTTATACTTTAGTTGGAATGTGGTATATTGGATTATGAAATGCTTCTATAGGTTATTGTGATGAGTATTTTAGGGATTAGTGGCATCTCTCTATTCCAACAAGATGTCCGGAATCATGATGTTTAGAGCTACATATATATTGTGATTTTTGGATCCTGTGTTTGTATTTTATAGATATATATATGTTGCACAGGATATTTACAAATGTTATATTAGTCTGAAGGTCGTATTACAATTGAGACTCTGTCGGATTCCAGTTAGGTAATACGGTACGTCACAGTTGGTATCAGAGAGAAGTTGGTTTGAGAGATGCCTTAGGATTTGAGCTAATTGACCATATTTGAAGGGTAGGTTAATTTGATTTGACCCAAAGTATAGGTTGAACTCCCTGTTTAGATAGTTTCGTTAAGGTTGATGCAGAATTCTAATTATATTGTCAATGTATGATGATAGGGATTTAGAATGTTAGGCCAAGAAAGAAGCTCCGGAGTCAGTTCTCGTCCAAATCGGAAAGAGGAATACCTGAACATTATGGGAAAGATGGCCGACATTATGGAATTGATGGCTCTTGGGTATCGATAAAATGAGCCAACCCTAGACCCCACTCCAACTCCGGCTCCAGTGAATCCAGGGGTTATGGCATATGATCGATTTATAATGAGAGGGCCTAGAGTTTTTGGGAGATCCATACCCAGCCAAGGCAGAGGCATGGATCTGGAGAATTGAAAAGAACTTCACCATTATTCGCTTCCCAAAGGAAGATAAGGTGACTTTTTCAATGTACAAGTTAGAGGGTGAAGCTGACCACTAGTGGTCGATTTAGAAGAGAGCTATGGGAGTTGATGAGGATCAGATCATTTTGGAGATGTTTAAGGAAGAGTTATTTGGGAAGTATTTTTTGACCAGTCTACAATAGCAGAAGGAGGACGAGTTTTTACGGCTACGGCAAGGGAATCGAGCAGTAGTGGAGTATGCAGTAAAGTTTACAGAGTTGTCCAGATACACCTTACACATAGTTGATGACCTGGCTAGAAAAGCTAGGAAGTTTCAATCAGGGTTGAGGGACGACATTAGGAGGCAATTGATTAAGCATAAGTTGTGTAATTATGGTGAGATTTTAGACTGGGCTCCCATATTTGAGAAGAAGTTTGAGCAACAACAATATTTCACGAAGAGATTCGGAAACCAAGGAGGCTCGTCTGCTAGCCAAGGCTTGGGATCATGAGGCCCTCCCAGGAGGATGAAGCTAGAAGACAAAGGAGCACCAAGTCCGTTGACGACTGATAATTATGTGACTACTGTGGGAAGTTTCACAGAGGAAAGCCATACTACAAGTGGTTGGGAGCTTGCTTTAATTGTGATAAGTCCGGCCATATGGTTAAAGATTACCCTTTTCCGAGGACGTTGATGAAGAAGAAGCTGATCGTTCCAAGGAAAGCCTTTGCAGTTATGGCCTGAGATGCGGAGGCATCACCAAATGTGGTAGAAGATACTATTGCCATCTTTAATACTCTTGCACATGTTCTTCTGGATTTGGGTTCGACCCATTCCTTTGTATCTTTGTGATTCACAAGTAATTTGTTGTCCACTCCGAGAATATTGGATCATATTTTGGTTGTTTTCACGCCTTTGGGATCGTCAGTGGTTACAGATATTTTGTATTTGAGGTGTGAAATCTGGATTAATGGGCTACAGTTGATGGTGGATTTGATTTTGCTCGAAATGTATGATTTTAACGTGATCTTAAGCATGGATTGACTAGTGAGTTATCACGCCAGTATGGATTACTTTCTTAAGCAAGTTCGCTTTGCCATTTTGGGATGTGAACTATTCTATTTCTAAGGCGTGGTGTGGAAGGAGCCACTGTGCTTTATTTCGACTTTGCATGCTTGTCATTTGATGGATTCTGGATGTCAAACCTATCTAACTTATACCTGTACGATCAGAAGTCATAGTGTGCCGGTTAGGGGTATCTCAGTGGTTAGTGAGTTCAAAGATATTTTTTTCAAAGAATTGCCTGGGTTGCCACCCAATCAAAAAATTAAATTCAAGATTGAGATTGTTTTTTATTCGGCCCCAATCTCGAAGGCACCATATAGGATGGCACCTGCAAAATTAAAGGAACTGAAGCAGCAGCTGTATGAGCTTTTGGACAATGGATTTATTTGGCTGAGTGTATCTTCTTAGGATGCCCCGGTGTTGTTCGTCAATAAGAAGGATCGTTCGTTGCAGCTTTGTATCGATTATTGAAAGTCGAACAAGATCACCACTAAGAACAAGTATCTTTTACCGAGGATTGATGACCTATTTAATCAGCTGCAAGGAGTACAAGTGTTTTCAAAGATTGATCATGATTCAGGATATCACCAATTGAGAATAAAGAAAGAGGACATAGCAAAGATAGCCTTTCAAATGAGGCATGTGTATATTGAATTTCTAGTTATACCTTTTGGCTTGTCTAATGCCCCTGTTACTTTTATGGACTTGATGAATTGGATATTTCGACCCTACTTGAATAAATTTATAGTTGTATTTATTGACGATATATTGATCTATTCGAGGAGCTACGATGAATATGTCATGAATTTGAACATTGCGCTCAGATGCTTAGGGAGGAGAAATTATATGCCAAATTGAAGAGTGTGAATTTTAGTTAAAGGAAGTTACATTTTTGGATCATATTATATCGAATGGAGGCATTTCTGTGGACCCAAAAAAGATTAAAATTGTTGTTAATTGGACCCGACTGTCATCGATGATCGAGGTCCGAGTTTCCTTGGGATGGCGGGTTATTATCGGAGGTTCGTGGAGAATTTCCACACCGTTAACCCATTTAATAAGGAATGATATTAAGTTTGTCTAGATGGAGGAATGTGAGTAAATTTTCCAAGAGTAAAGAACCGGTTGACATCCGCCCCGATCCTGACGATTCTGAAAGGTTCCTGTGGGTTTAAAGTTTATTGTGATGTGAGTAGGATGGGTTTAGGCTATGTTCTGATGTAACACAGAAAGGTGATAGCCTACGGATTGAGGCAGTTGAAAACTCATGAGAAGAACTACTCAACGCATGATTTGGAACTTGCAACAGTAATTTTCGTCCTGAAGATCTGAAGGCATTATTTGTACGATGAGAAGTTCTTGGTATATTTGGACCACAAGAGCCTCAAGTATCTCTTTTCTCATAAAGAGTTGAATATGAGGCAGAGGAAATGGATGGACTATCTCAAGAACTTTGATTGTGAAATTCAATATTAACCGGATAAGGGCAATGTGGTAGCGGGCACTTTAAACCATCAAGCGTGTTACGCGGCCCATTTGAGAATTAAGGAGATGGAGATGTTGGAATGCATGAAGCATTGCGATATTCAGAGATATGTCCAAGGAAATCGGATAATCTTGTCGCATTTTTGTATCCAGCCGGAGACATTGAAATGGATCAAGGAAGAGTAGATGAATGACCTGTTCATAGCCGATGTTGTTGGAAATTTGGACCAAGACTCTAGAATTGATTTTAGTGTTTGAGCCAACGGAGTCTTGAGGTTCTAAGACCGGATTTGTGTGCCTAATATTGGAGAATTAAATGAGGAAATTATGAAGGAAGCTCACTGGTCCAAGTATACAATCCACTTGGGGATTAATAAAATGTATTAAGATCTAAAAAAATATTTTGGTGGAGAAATATGAGAAGAGAAATTGTGGCCTTTGTGGGGAGATGTTTAATCTGTCAGCAGTTAAAGGCCAAGTGTAAGAAGTCATCCGGTCTTTTACAGCCCTTGCCTATTCCTAATTGGAAATGGAAAGATATATCCCTGGATTTTGTGTTGGGATTGCCGAGGACGCCAAGAAATTATGACGCCATTTGGGTGATTGTCAATCTCGCACTTTTTGGCAATTTAGACGATTATTTGAGAGACCGATTAGCCCAGATGTACATCAATGAAGTAGTAAGGTTGCATGGAATCCCAGTAACTATCGTGTCAAATCAAGATTCGAGGTTTGTCTCAAAATTTTGGGAAAGTTTACATCGTGAGTTAGGGACAGATCTGAAGTTCAGAATAACTTATCACCCGCAAACGGATGGGCAGTCTGAACGGACCATTCAAATTTTGGAGGACATGTTGAGGGCTGCGGTGATGGAGTTGAACGATAATCGGGATGATCATTTAGCCTTGGTAGAGTTCGCGTATAATGATAGTTACCAGGCGAGTATTGGAATGACCCCCTTCGAAGCCCTGTATGGAAGAAAGTGTTGATCACCGATTCATTGGGAGGAGATGGACGATAGACGGCTTATGGGGTAGGAGATTATTAAGGAGACGTCCGATAAGATCAGATTGATCCATGAGAAGTCGAAGGTAGCCCAAAGCCGACAGGAGAGTTATGCCGATCGGAGAAAATCGGAGTTGAAATTTGAAGTTAAAAACTGTCTTTTTAAAAGTATTGTTGTCGAAGGGTGTATCTAGATTTGGACTTAAATGGAAGCTGAAATCAAGGTTTATTGGCCCATTCAAGATTTTGGATAAAGTTGGAGAGGTGGCTTATCGATTGGCCTTACCACTGATTTTGGGAGAGGTGTACAACTTTTTCCATATATCGATGTTCTAGAAGTATATCTATGATCCTGCTCATTTGATCGATTACGAGCCTCTATCGATCAACAAATATCTATCATATGTTGTGGAGTTGTGTAGATTTTGGACCGTAGGGACCTAGTACTTCGGACGAAAACGATCCCTTTAGTTAAAGTCCTATGGAGGAACCACACCCTGAAAGAGGCTACTTGGGAGAAGGTGGATGAGATCCGGAAGAAATATCCCTACTTATTTTGAGGTATGTGATGATTTTTATGACCCGTTAATTTTAAAGACGAAATTTTCTAAATGGGAGAAAGTTGTGAGGTTCCGGATTCCAAAATATAATAATTAAGAGATAATTAAGTCAATATAATTAAGATTAGGTTTAAGCATACGTGAAAAATTAGCATCGAAGGCAAAGAGGAGTTGGGAGGCCTGGCGCCCGAGGCATGTTTGGTAGAGTTGCCACGCCCGAGATGCACTCGAGTGCGCCCGGGGCACATGTTGGCAAAATTGCTTACTCGATGGGCACCCGAGCGCGACATCTCGGGTGCCTTGGTGCTGGATGGGCGCTCGAGCGCCGACTTATGTATATAAGCATGTGCGTCTCTTTCTATCATTTTCGCATGGATTTGAGAGTGAGGAGAGAGAAAGAGCATGAGGAGAAGAGAGTGGGAGAAGAGTTCGAGGCTTCCGAGTCCGATTATGAGTTAGAGCTAGTTAGAAAAGTGATAGATCGAATCGAGGCAAGTATACTCATATACTTTTCTTTTTGTTGTTGCACTTTTTGTTTTGTTCTTATTAGGTATTTTCATTTTGATACCCTGTCCAAGTATGTATTTTATAAAACCCATGTCTTGGGCATGAATATTTGATGATTTGTTATCCGATTTGGTGATTTTTATGCATTATTTCATACATGGAACCCTTACTGGTGCCCGGACCACTTTTACCCATTTATTTTGGGTTTTATGCATGATTTAGCTTTTAGATAATTAAAATCGATGACTTGAGCATGAAAATTTACCGATTTGGCGTCCGATTTTTCATGTTTTGTACGATTTGTCTCTAATGGAACCCTAACCCTCTCCCCACGCGTTTTGCTCCCGTTTGCCTAAAAATTATGCATAATGTGGACTTGAAAATTTGAACCCTGATTTATTAATGTAATTGATTGGTATTTAATTGCATGTATTATGGATATGTAAATTTCGTATGTTTCGAAAATCATGTTATGAACCGTTTATAAAAGAATTTATCGTTCGGAAGTTCTAAAATTATATTTGGCTTAATGCGATAAGAATTTTCTAATTCTTTAAGCTCCAAAGGAATTTATACATGTAATTAAGATCATGTAAGGATTTAAACTCATAAGGATATGAAAATATGTATCTCGATAAGTTTTATGAAAAAAGGATCAATGAGGGATATTCTGCAATTAAATAAATGACTTATGAACCGTTCTCTATCAAAGTGGGAATGAAAAATTACGGATATAAAGCAGAATTTTCTAATGAAATAAGGAACTAAGAACTTAGACCGAGGAATGTTCATTAGATAGTATATTTTGGCATGTCTTAATATATTATAATGAAAGATTGTTATCTGTTATGGGGCCGCGTGTGGCTAAAATCCCATCTATAGGGATTGTATGTAGACAGCCTGCTTTTGGATCTTGAATAAGAGGAGATGACTTTTAATTGTATAGGAGTAAATACAATCTAAATTATGATTGGCCGCTTTTTTAGTTAGTAAGGCCTATTGGCCCTAGTTTCCAAACGAAATAAGTTTTCAGTATAAATGGATGATTTAAAGAACCATGAAAAGGGCTAAAGGAATTTGAAAGATATTATGAAAGTATTTGTTTCAATTCATGTTTTATGATCTCCCATTGTCTCTATATTCCCTCCTACATATATTATTTTGATTTTGAATATGAAATTTGTATGTTTCTTGTTATACATATACATTCCTTACTATTTTATTACCCCCTCAGATGGTTAGCATGAGTTCATACTTGATGAGAAGGAATAAAAGATCATTGCTTAGTTTTGGAGCTTTGGATGTTGTATTTTGGAGTTTTTGGGGATTGTATTATTTTTGTATTTTTGGTATAGATGATGATTCTTTTGGTTCCAGGAGAATTGTATACATATGCCTTGTTCTTTTATAATTAATAGTAGTGGTCTTATACTTTAGCTGGAATGTAGTATATTGGATCATGAAATACTTCAACAGGTTTTTGTGATGAGTATTTCAAGGAGTAGTGGCATTTCTCTATTCCAATAGGATGTCCGGAGTCATGATATTTGGAGCCGCATAGATATTATAATTTTTGGGTCCTGTATTTATATTTTGTAGATATATATGTATATTGTACAGGATATTTACAGGTTTTGTATTAGTTTGACGGTCATATTACAGTAGAGACTCTGTTAGATTTGGTAGTGATGATATTTATCTTAAAAATTTGAAAACATTACTTGTATTGAGAGACGTTTATTATCTATTTGTATCCTAAGCGTATAAAATTTTTGTCTTCATAGAAAGAGTTAATTATGAAACAATATCGGTAGATGAATTTGTTGAGGGATTGTGATTACGAAATTTAATATTAGTCGAAAAAGGCAAATATGGTTGCTGTTGTACTAAGCAGAAAATCTTTGAGTATGATGGCTTTTTTGATCATCAATAAATGGGACACACAATATGGGATGAGAAGTTGCAATATTTGGTTCACTCTCAAGGCTCAAGAATAATTTTATCGTATTTTCCAATTCAACAGGTAATCATAGATAGGATCAAAGGATCATAGATGAATGACTTGTATTTAATTGAGATTACTAGAGATTTGATTAATGAGTTGCAAGCAAATTTTAATATACAAGTGGATGGAGTTCTTTAGTTATGAGATTGAATTTGCATGCCCAACGTTAAAGGCTTGAAGGAGGAGATTTTGAATGCAACCCATAGAGTAAAGTATACTATTTATTTCTGAGTAAATAAGATATATCAAGACATAAAAAATTATTTTGGTAGAGAATATGAGATTGAAGATTATAACTTACGTGACAAGGTATATAGTATGTCAATAAGTCAAGACTGATTACAGGAAAGCTCCAAAATTTTTGTACTCTTTGCCTATTCCTAACTAGAAGTAGAAGCATATTATGATTAATTTTATTTCAGGTCTATCGAAGATTGTAAGAAATTTTAATACAATTTGGGTGATTATAGATATAGACTAAATCAGTTTACTTTTTGCCACTAAAGATGACATTTTCTAGCAACTATTTGGCATGATAGTACATTAATAAGATTATGAGGCTATATAGTATTCCAACTTTGATTGTTTTTTTTATCATGACCCAAGTTTTGTATCAAAGTTTTGGAGAGCTTGTACAAAAATTGAAGTACCAGTTTAAAATTCACTATAGCATTTTACTCCCAAATAGATAGTTAATTAGAGATGACCATTTAAATTTTGCAAGATATATTAAGAGTATCTATTTTGGAGATGAAAAAAATTAGGACAATTATTTGACATTAACTAAATTTATTTATTACACTAACTATCAATCAAGTATTGGGATTTCCCTATTTGAGGTATTGTATGAACAAAAATACAGATTTTCTATCAATTGTGAAGAGATTGGTGATTTAAAGCTTTTAGATTTCAATATTATTTAGAACACGTTTAATAAAATCAAAATTATTTGAGATCTTTTGATAGTTTTTCAGAGCCATTGGAAGAATTATGTTGATTGTCAGAGATCTAATCTGAATTTTGATTAGGTAATCATTTGTTTTTAAAGGTATCTCCTTAAAAGTAATTTCGAAATTCAGAGTGAAAGAAAATTTGAAGCCAATATTCATTAAGCCATTCAAAGTTTTGCAATGTATTGGAAATATGGCTTACATAATAACCTTACCTCTTAGTATGATGGATTGCCATGATAGTTTCTATATTTTGACATTAAGAAAATATGTATTTGACCATTCGCATATTTTTGAGAATGAACCGTTGCAAATTAAAGAGAATCTTGTCCACCAAGGTAATTCCATTGATTAAGGAATTATGAAAAAATTATTCATTCGAGGAAACAATTTGAAAGTGTGACATAAAGTCTGACAGATGTACCCCTACTTGTTCGAGCTTTAATGTATATAAATTTTGAGAACGAAATTTTATAAAGAATAAAGAATTATAATATTCGATTTCTAATCGTAAATTCTGATGTCATTAATTTGAATATAGTATATAGAAAAATACTTATTACTTGATATATTTTCTTTTACATTATTTAGAGCTTCACTCATATTAGAAAAATTTGCATAAAATGTGAACAATTTTGACAAAAAATAGATATTTTGATGATAATAGAATTGTGAAGCGTCAAGAATTCACTACTAGCATTAAAAATCAAGTCACTAGCACAATATAAATTTGTATGACTAATATATTTTTATTTACTACACATTGGGTTTTATGTGTGTGCATGCACATGTGTGCATGAGTGTGTGCACGTTTGTGTATGTGTATGTGCCGATTGGTTTATTGAATTGTTGCCAAATTAAAAATGCTATTTTGATAAAAAAAAATAAAAATATAATATAATTATTTCAAGCACAAGTCAAATCATTATTGATAGTTTGGGTTGATTTCATTTGGACACATTGAAAAATATTTGTTCACCTCAAGTTGAAGAGATCAATCTAAACAACACGGCCGCATAGAATATATGATTTGTTTCGATCTTTTTACCCGTGCGCATTTATCATTTGTGCATATTTAGCAGGCCGATTGCAGTACCTCAAGAGCATTCATATTTGTTCACCCATTTAAAGCGTTTAAATTAGATAATCTATACAACTGTTTTTAATTTAAATATCTACTATAATACTTGTGATGTTCTAAACTGTCTATTCTAATCGTTTATACTAATTAAATAAATTTTTTAAATTTTAAATTAGTTGATATATTTATTTTAACCCACACTTCAACTGTTGTATACTTTTTGTCTTTATTTTTAGCAATTAGATTTTATTTATCATATTATCAAAAGACTATATTCATTTATTTTTATTTAAATGGATATATTTTGTTTGTCTAATTATCTACTAGTTATATCCATTTTGTCTTTTCAAATAGTCAGATTTTGTCTTGACTTTACTTCATAACAGCTATATTCTAGCCTATAAATATAAGATATATATAATTTATGAGTATCATTAGGCTATCTCTAAACATTGAGAGTAATTCTCATCATGTCTTTGAGACCTTATTTGGACCTAGACTTACAACTCTAGCTGTTACATCACTTTTGCATTGAAATGACTCTTAATAATACAAAGCACTTACGGACAATGCACGGAAATAAATAATGCAGAGCATTGTATATTTAACTATTTAAATACTGTTAGTCACGGTGGCAGAGTGCTACATTGTAGTCCAAAATATCACCGGCTTATACTCTGATTTGAATAGCATGGGCACATGGAATTCCATATGAATCAATAAGAATCACATTGTATTGCATCCGAGAATCTGATTGTTGTACAGATGAAGAGATTTACGTCGGTCGTTTGAAGCCTTTGATCTCCGTAAACCTTTAATCAAATTCTGTGTAATCATAAATGATAGTCAAAAGATTGATGGGACTCGCACCGATATATCTTCCGACGTTCAAGTTAGTATTTTTTTCAAGTGTGAAGAAAAAGGTGGAATATAATAAAGTAAAAGAGCTCGAGGAGTTGCGTTCTAGATGTCTTAATTTAAAAGAGAGAAAGTTTATACTCTGGGAGTTTTTGAATGTTTTGTTTGAAAAGACTTTTGTTGTTCAAGTTAAGATATCCTTTTTGAATGAAGATGAACCAGTATTTATAGATGGTGAGTAGCGGTTAACCGTTTAGGACGGTTAACCGTTATTCTTATCAATGGCGGTTGTAACTAACGTTTGTTGTCGTTAGTTAAGTAACCGTCCGTCCTAGGCCGTTTAATGGACTTCGGTCATAATCATCGAAATGGGCCGGGCAGGTGTAATGGGCTACTCGGACATAATGGGCTACATAGGTTTTAATGATTGTTGACTTTGATTTTTTGGCATACAACTATATTGGGCCTCATCATTTAGGCCCTTGGGTACTATATCCATCACTTTGTAAGGCTTAATATTAATGGATGAACATAGTAAAGTATAACTGTGAGGTAAGGATGAAAAGATACTCAGTTAAAAAGTGAAATAGAATGCACAAAGAAAAAATGTTACATAAGGACAAGGCAAAAGGAAGACAATAAGGTCTCAAGGTACAATCCTGAGATGATCTAATATAATATATTTTTGATATAATATAATACTAAATGCTTGCTAAGAAAGAAATTTTAAAAAAATGTGAAAATTTATTTATTTATTATTATTATTATTTGAATTGACAATAAAAATTAATGAAACAATGGTTGTTATAGACTGAAATATGCCAATAATATGTCCATTGAGATATTCCAAATAATTTCATCTTTATAAAAATAAAATAAAGAGGTCAATTTTTTTATATTAATTATTTATTTTTATATAGATAATTATAACTTAATTTTTAAAAAATAAAAAAATAATTAAAATTAATTATTTTAAAATAATATATAAAAATCTAATTGAATCAGTTAGCAATCAAATCATATATAAAAATTTATTACATATAGAATGGCAGAGACGAATGTTTTTTTGTATACGTAAAAATAAACACGCAATTTTAAAAAAAATATCAAAAATAAAATAAAATAGAATATAGTTTTTGGAAATCTAGAGACAATTAGGCTTATTTTATTATGAGAAATTAATATTATTTTATGTTTTTTCTTAACAATAGATAATTTAAAGATATAATTACATTCATCTATTTGTTATTATTTTGAAAATTTTGCATGATTTTGAAAAACTAAAATATAACAAATTAACAATTTTACAAAATTTTCATTGTGATAGTTTTATATCTAACTGATACACATACCAAATTTTAAGAATCTATCATTATAGAGATATTACTTATCAAACACGTGCCAACTTTAAAATAATATATATCATATACAGAAAAAAATAATTAATGGTTTTTTTAAATGCTTTTTTATTGAAATAACAAATTTATGAGCTTTTGGCCATTATAATTACTATTTTTTTCCCATACAAAGTGACTTTTACAAATTTAATTTGGTGTGTCTAATACATCATACGGACTTTGATCTCAACATATTTTACCACTCTGGCCATCCGTCAACGTGTCCGTGGGCTGAAACCCAACGAGATCCCATGAGGTGTAAAACCCAAAACGCGCCACGAACGAGTAGGCCTAACAGACAGCCTTATATGAGTCTGCTAATTGCGACGCAAGGAACCGTTCAACTTAGTAGCCGATAGCCCAGTCAAAGTAGCAAGTGTGTGTGGGAGGTATCGACCATAATTGTTGAGGCAACCTGGTGAATATTCTGAGAGAATCACCGACAATCGCACGACTACCTCTAAAAAGACAACTGATATTGCTATCCACCAAGGTCACCTAGACAGCCTGATGAATCCTCATAGGGCAGCTGTCACCAGCTTTAGTGCCCAAGCCAAACTAAACCGACGCCAACATTACAAATACCTATTCACCTTTGGTGAAGAAAAGACGACAATCTTTACTCTCAATTGCCCCAAAAAAAAAATAGAGCTCTCGCTCACAAAAAAAATCCTCCTTTTTCCTTATAATATATAAAAGTAACATGGATGGTATATGATCAAACGGCAGACATTAATTACCCAACACAAGTGTAAATATTTGAACTAGATTCTTTATTTAATTATAACTAACCAACTTCTAATTTTGTGGGGGTGACGATAATGGTGATTTTAGTACATATTTATGAGGACTAACAATTGTACAGACCCTAATACCGAAATAGTCCCCATTAAGAAGAAAAAACAATATTGATATGAGAAAGAAAATATTCACATACCTGCTCGTATACTAATACAGAAATTGTCAAATTTTAGTGCGACGAGAGCGATGGGATAATAAAAATTAAAAATTTACACCTAAAATTGACAATTTCAATAAAAATAATATATAAATAGGTACAAATAACATTTCTTGATAAGAGACATGGCCGAAAAGAAGATCTTGAGGAAATCCCAAGCCACCGGACTGAAATCTCTAGATTTAAATTTGATTGAAATCTGAAATCTCAACAATGCTTTACGAGAACTTGGGTTTTAAAGGGATTTGAGGAAGCATCCGAGTGTGGTGATCATGTTGTAGTAGCAGCAATAGCAGCGTTCCCGTGATCAAGTCCTTTGACACTTATACCCCGCACACGAACACTATAATAGCAATATGGAAATCAAGAAGTTGAGGTATGCCTAATCCAATGCTTCAAAACTCAAATGGCGAGTTTGCTGTATCAGCCTCTAATGCTGTGTTTGGATCACGAAAACCACCTCTTTGATGAAAGAATAAGACTTTCAGCATGCATCTGAATCTTTCGGTACTCCACCTTGTGAAAAAACTCTTGCACTAGACCATCAATGAACTAACGCGAGTCCTCATTTTGTCACCACTGCATCATCACCAATACCTTATCCTGAATTTTCTACCATCCTTCCACCCAGATAACCAAGAATCGATGTTGTGGGCATCCCGATCTCACATTAGTACAATTTTAATTGACCATGAAGCGTCAAGACTATAAAGTCAAAGTTGTCTTACTCAACTCGAGGATCCAATAATCGAATCTCCAATATCAAGTCCCCCAGTGCTAAATACTAGAGCCCATCTCAATGAGTCCTGTATCATGCACCTCAACTTTGAGACTCCCACACCTCTAAGTTAAACGGCTAGTAGCATAATGATTGCTCACGACATCTATCTCATCATTGAGTTGACATGATCTCTATCCATAGATTACTTGAAGCTTGTAGCCATAGGATTGTTATACCGCACCTTGTTGTTTGAAGAACACATGGTCCCATCCATCATTGGGAACTTACTAATCCACTAACATATTCAGCTCGTGTTCATGACACCATATCTCCAACACCCAAGATCCTAAGCCTTTTGTATGGTAGGGTCCTGACGCCCATGAAGACAACTCATTTAGTAATGCATCTTAGTCACTAAAGTATGGTAGCATGAACTAGCCCATGTCTTGACGGATATCATATTCGATAACCATGACTTACACAACATGGTATTGCCCTACTCCATGTTTACAATATTGCAAGCATCTGATTGGTTTGAGGCTATCAACTCGCCTGTCTCCAGTTAAGGTCATCTCCTCAAGTATGACATACAATATCCGATCGTGAATGCAACTAAGGGTTTAAACCTCCACCTAAACACTTCCACACTACCGAGAACTTTGATACTCGTTGGATAGTGTCCACTTAACGCTAGGTATTGTGGAGACTCTGGATTGTCCTTGTGACTTGCCCTAGAGCCCGTCCTCACATAGCAGTTTACTTAAGTGATACATGATTCCTTGTCTCACTGTGACATCTCCGAGGGTGGTGGTGAGCTTAACAACAACATCTTCCTTTGGAAGATACTATGCTTTCTAGGAATAGACATTGAAATGCCCCCAAATATCACATTAGTTTATCATTAAAACTGATCAAGCACTTGAACAGACTTTGTTTCCTTTCCATATTTCCACATAGGACTCGCTTCAGTTTTCTCGGTGCCCAGGAAAATGTGACGCTAACCTAGGAGAATTCATTCACCCTGTATCACAGTGGGAGCTGGCAGTGTGGTTGCTCCACACCAACATCCATGCAAACCATCCACAGATAGTCACCCATGTCATCGTTCCTCAATGCCACATCCACCGAGTTACAAGCACACCTCCAAGTACTTATTTACAGATCCATGCCACAACTGACCTAGCATCAGGGCTTGTGCACACCTCGACTTGCAGGCCATTAGATCCTGCAGCCTATAATCAATCAAATCAGCCAAACAGCAGACAGCACATATCCTCCAGCTGCCAAGCTGTTACCATTCTGTTATAATTGGTTCTGCTTTGTATTTTCAGCTTCAGCCCTTGCATTCTGCTAGCAGTCAGTTCACATCATTCTTGAAATGTGCCTATGTAAAGGCTAGAACAGATGAGAAATCTCATAGAAAAGGATGAAAGCAATCTCTCTCTTACAATTGAATTAGCCGTTGAGCTGATTTCTCACACAAAATTTTCAGTCATTTGTTAATATTCTCTAGTCCCAAGATGATAAAGACCAGGAATTATGACTCCTAGTTCCAAAAGTTCTGTGAATGAATATAAATCTTTCTGTCTTCAACTAAAAGTATGCATGAATGAATGGATTCAGTTTTGATTTCCCCGGTACTACACCAAATTTAATATAAATTTGGATGACTCGATATTGTGCAAAGGTAAATGCAAGGAGAACTCTTTAATAAATCATATAAATTGTTAGTTTCCCTAAATAAAGACAGCTGCAAATATTAAAATACACGAACCACCCAAGAGAAAGATTGGTTATGGACCAAAATTGCAATTAAAGAAGCCTACAAAAGTACATGCAAAGGGTGAAAAAACGCAACTAATTTGATGGCTCAAACTCAGAGTGAGGAGAGTAAGGCAGAACTGCAAAATGAAATCATATAAAAGGAACATATCAGTGTATGACATTGCTGCTCCTGTACTATGGTGTTCGAGAATGATTAAATGTACACAATCTTACTCCTCATTATAGAGAGACTATTATGTGGTTTGAATATCTAACATCTAATAAGCTACAGTGAAGTAACATAACTGTTACATCTATGCTCAACTTTGTCTACAAAAAAAGCAATAACCATGTAAAATCTCGACTTTTCAGCAAGCTGAAATATACCTGGCCATTACCATGAGTTGGCTTAAAGGATAGCAGAAACTAAATCACTGAGTAGTCCTAAGAAATTGCCATCTGAAAATATTTTCACTCATTATCTTTACCAGTAATCACCACAAGAACAAGTTCCATCCTTAAAATGATGGAAACGGTTAGAGTCTCTCACAATAATCTCCCTCTCGGTGACCTTAGAAATGAATTTTGTAGCATTATGACAGTCTCCACAGATCCTCAGATTCTTAAAAATTCTTATATTACTTCTGGGAACAGTGCTAATCAGTCCAAACGCAATGGCCAGTCTCTCGCTGTGACTAGTGAGGATGTGCTCCTTCTCATCCTCCTCAACATCTTGCAACACAAAACTGGAATCTGGAATATACCCGAGGCTCTTTATTTTTGCAGTCAAAATTCCCAACTCCTTGTAGATCTCCTCACATTTTGGATGAGATTTATTGCCTGTATAAAAAACATTAACCTTGTTGTTCACTTCAATTGAACTCCAACCCGGAGTCTTCTTCAGTCCCCTATCTCTAGCTAAAGATCTTACGTC
Organism: Nepenthes gracilis; assembly: GCA_033239525.1. NCBI lineage: Eukaryota > Viridiplantae > Streptophyta > Magnoliopsida > Caryophyllales > Nepenthaceae > Nepenthes > Nepenthes gracilis. Next base: position 8,339,953 of record BSYO01000031.1, read on the forward strand.
ACTCACTCCTTCCCATTTCCCCACATTGGCATATATGTTTGACAATAAGACATAGTATCCAACATTTTCAGAATCAAGTTCAAATAATCTATCAGAAGCAAATTTACCCAACTCAATATTTCCATGTATTCTACAAGCACCAAGAAGAGCACCCCATACAGAGACATCAGGCTGCATAGGCATACTCTTGATTACTTCATAAGCCTTCTCTAACTGCCCGGCTCTGCCAAGCAAGTCTACCATGCAGCCATAGTGCCTCAAACTAGGTTTGATCGCATATTGTTCACGCATCATATGAAAGCACCGGTAACCTTGACCTACAAATCCTGAATGGCTGCAAGCTGACAATAGAGACAGAAAAGTCACATTATCTGGATTCACCCCATCATGCAGCATTTTGTCAAACAATTCAAGAGCAACCTCACCATGCCCATGGATTCCATGACAGGCTATAATCGCATTCCATGGGACAGAATTTCCTCTCGGAACTTCAGAGAATAAGGACATTGCATCATCTAGCCTACCACATTTGCCGTACATGTCAACTAGGCAGGTTCCAACAAATACATCAGAGTGAAGATGAGTCTTAATGACGTGACCATGAATTTTCATCCCTTGCTGAAGGGCTCCTAAATGAGAGTAAGCTGGCAGGACACTCACCCATGTTCCCTGATTTGGGGTTATGTCTGTGTAGGCTTCCATCATGCAGTATATTTCAATAGCCTCACTTGCAAAGCCATTTTGAGAGTAGCATGTGATCAAAGTATTCCATGAAATAACATCTTTAAAGGGTATCTCTTCAAAAGCTTTACGTGCATAATCTATGATACCCAATTTTGCATACATATCTACTATTGCATTTCCAACAATGACATCTTCCATAAGCCAACCTCTCCTTGTGATGAATCCATGAACTGACCTGCTATTTTGACAATGCCCAGATTGAGAAGTGATGGAAGCCAAACTCACTAGTGTTAGTAGATCAGGCTGAAGTCCATGTAGTTGCATGCCATTGTAGAGCAAAAGTGCAAAAGCTGGCTCATTATTCTGCTCGAATGCAGAAATTATCGAGTTCCATGACACCAGGTCTCTTACAACCATCTGATAAAATACCCTCTGTGCATGCTCCAGCCAACCAAGTTTTGCATACATATTAATCAATGCATTCGACACAAATAGATCAAATTCTAATCCATGCTTTATGACATACAAATGGATCAGCATGCCAATCAGTGATTTACCAACTAGCACACAAGCAGGAAGAATGCTAGCAATGGTGACAGGATCCAAATTCATCCCTTCCAATCTCATCTCACCAGCAATACTTAGTGCCTCATCAGCATTACCATTCTGACAAAGCCCAGATATCACTGCATTCCAAGAAGCAGAATCTCGGAATGGCATGTTCTCGAAAAGGTAATGTGCAGCAGCCACAGCATTGAATCTGCAATACATATGAATCAATGAAGCAGCTATGAAAACATCCCACATGAAACCCAGTTTGAAAACCCAACAGTGTAATTTCTTTCCATCAATCAAATTTCCACAAGCCTTCAACACAAGTGGGAAGGTGTACCAATCTGGTTGAACTTGAGAAGTCAATGTCAGTTCATGGAAGCAATTCATGGCTTTAGTAAAGTTCCCAGTGCGTACATATGCAGAAATCATTGAATTCCAAGTGTACTCATCCTTAAATGGCATTAGACTAAAAGTATCATAAGCAGAGGACAGGTCTCCCAGATGAGCATAGAGATTAAGAAGCCTGGTGCTAACAAAAATGGTCTGAGTTTTTCCTGATACCACAAGGAGGGCATGAAGCCTCTTTACAGATGCAGCATCCGAACAGGAACTGAATAGAACAGTGAAATCAATCACTTTGTTCTGATCCTTAATTTCATATGATGGTCTTTGTAATGAATTTGCACTAGTCAATATTGAAAGGCAACGGGTCCCAAGCAACAAATGAATTTTATCATGCCGCCAAACCTTGTACTTCAGCAGCAACCTGGGTTAAGTGCATTGTGATTCACATTAACTACGGAAGAATGTAACTTAATATAAGGCTCCATTTGTTTGCAGAAAATATTTACCAAATGGAAAATATTTTCTACAAAAAATATCTTTCCAAAAAGGGTTTTCCCCATTTTCCGTATTTCTGAAGACAATAGCTCCTCTTTGTAATATTTTCCAATATTTGGCATGTATAAGAAATATTAGATTATCACAAAAACTGATCAAGGATATTAGATATTTTCGGTTAATGATGGTGATAATATTTCCACAATGGTGGTGATATTTCACAATCAAAAAAATACTTATGTTCCCTTTGATTAGACTTTAATGTCGTATTTTTTTAGCAGTGGGGTGAGGAATGCTACTGGTCATTGACCAACAGTGTGGTTAGAGGAGTCAAAACCAGTAACCCGCGGCAAGATTGGGGCATTGGTGGTTGGGGCATCAGTAACTAGCATTGGGTCAGGGTGGGCTGTCTAGCAACCAATGAGGCAGCCTGAGGTGCAGTCGGCTGGTGACTAGAGGCAATGATTAGGGAGCTAAGGCAACAAGCCGAGGTCAATGCATGCCGACCAACGACAATGGAAGCCAGAGGCATCATTGGCCAATGATTGGTGAGTCGAGGATGTCAACACTGGTGGCTTGAGGCATCGCACTGATCAGTGAGTTTCGAAGGCCAAAGTGCCATCTGGAGGCTGAAGGTGGTGGCCCAAGGCATTGCCGGCAAATGACTACGGCAGTATAGAGCATCATGTGTCAACGAAAGTATTATCTTCAGGTAAATATTTTTATTAATAAGTGTTGGAAGTTAATAGAGAATAATAGATGAGCACTAAAAAACTGGAGTTTTAAGCTTTAGTTTTTCGTTAGCCAGAAAAATATTTTTTGTTGACATGTTTTCTATATGTGCCAAATAACAGAAACTATTTCCAATGTGAGCAAAACAATCAGAAAATGAGAAAAATATTTTCCATCAAATTATTTTCCGGCAAACAAATGGAGCCTCATAAGTAGGTTATGTGCCATGGACAATATTATGGAAAATTATAGTTCAAGAAAAAGAAGTTCAACAGAACTTGTTTTTATAGTGCAGAAGTATCAGAACATCAGTTCAAGATATACATGACAATATGTAGAGCTGCCTGTAGAGAAGAATCTCTATTTGCACTGACACTGATGTTAAGTACCTGAGCATGCATATAGTTCCTGTGTAAATGAAACGATAGTGGATGGTGCTTAGAATGGCTCAGACGAGAAAAAACAAGAGATGAAAGGAACATCTGGCTTGGCAGAGAATGTTCAGCCTTGAAGAGTAGTGCCTGCCAGTAGAGAAGAATCTCAGCCAGAAATACACCTAAAACAGAACAAATTCAGTTAAACAGAACAAATTCAGCCCATTCCTCAATATGCTTCATGCTATTACCATCATCAGTCAAAAAAATGTCAAAAATGAAAATAGCTCAAAAGCACCTTTTTGCTCAGTTAAAATGTGTGCAAAAGTGTCATCCAAATAGATCATTTTGAGAAATACATTTGAGTAACAAGTAGGAATGCTATTTTGTTTTTAAATCAGTAAGAATAATGGGTGCTACTGCAGCCCCAATACTACAATACTCTGGCCAAAAGACAAGGCCAACAAATAATTACCAAACAAATTCATTCTTATCAAGTCACCTTGTCTAGAACACCCAAATAAACTACATTTATGCTAAACTTGGCACTTGGCATATCTTCGAATAAAAGCAAAGAATCAATGGCACAATGCACGATGCTCACTCATTGTGGGACCGAGGAAGATTAGATGTACACAACTTTATTCCTACACTACGAGTGAGTGTTTACGTGGTTGAACCCATGACTTTTCTTGGGAGGAGAGTGTAGCAAAAACTTGATAAGGAATGGTGGCATGTAGGGGAAGAGGAAAAACGGGAGGTGTGGCACCATAGGGTGGGGTGGGGTTGGCTCTGAGAATGCAAAGGTGACAATGGTGGGGTAGTTTTGGAATCCTTCCACTTTTCTTTTTTTTTTTTTTTTTTTAAGGGGGTTGGTGGGGAGGGGGGATTTATTGTTGGAAAGGACCAAACAAGCCCTTATTTTTGTGGCCATCCCGGTAAATTGGCAAAAGTTCGACAATTTTAAAGTTATAGCTGGCCTTTAGAGTAATTTACAGTTTTGTAGTGATTGGATGAGTTAAATTGGTAGTCTTGGTGATATGATAACTAGGATAATGAGTAGGAAAATTGTTTTAGCCACCCCTCTCCCGGGGTATCAGAAAACTACTTACAGTACGTTTGGTTGCTAGAATTGAATAATGTAGGAATATAATAGTTATTCCTATAGAATAGAATAGGAATAGAATTAGAATTGTTATTCTCATATTTGGTTGTTGGAATAAAACAAGGTGAAAATTAATATTCCATTATTTGGTTCGTAGAATACTATGAGGAATAAGGTAAGAATAGTGATAATAATAATAATAATAATAATAATAATAATAATAATAATAATAATAATAATAATTGATGGGTACTGATACCCAAGGTCCAATTGAAGGATCCATTCCCATGAGCTAGGCTCAAGTGCCACGGAGACTTAGTAGGCTCAAGAGGTCCAGGCGGTCAAGCAGCCCAAGTGGCGCAATGGACTCAAAGTCCATCAGGGCCCGTGGACTCAGGAATGGTCCTCGGGCGCCACCACGCCTATAGAATCGGTGTATTAGGGATTTGGTGGCTAACCCTGTCAGACCACAAAAGGAATAATGGCCTGCAGCAGCATGCACGATCACTACAATATCGACATCATATCAAGTTCGTATGCACGCAACATCCCTAACAAGGCAAGGTGGATTTGCAAAGTTTGTGGCAAGATCTCATGGACACGCCAGCCCCACGTGGACACTCCATGTAGGAGGACTCACCCGACTAAATATACATTAATTATCTACCAAACAGAGGATTCCCAACATTTACACTTGTATAGAAGCTATAGAGAGAGAAAGAATAAAGAGAAAAGGCTTGAGTGCCGTCAGTTCACTCCTCTATAATCTCGTCTTCTTTTGTAACCAAACGCAATAATGATATAAGTTCTCGGACCCAAAGTCCTATGGTTTTTCCTTCTCATTTAAGAGAAAATTTTCCACGTAAAAATTTCATGTGTTATTGTCCCCGTACTCCCTCTCTCTCTATATCTTATAACACATCATCGTCCTAAAATGGACATCTTCATTCTTTGTGTCACACAAATTCTACCCGGCGCTCCCTACCAACTGACATACTTGGATCCTTGTCCGTACAGCACTCAGAATCCGTGGACGCAACATTGGCGCCGTCTGTGAGAACCTACTAAAAGTCAATTCTTCACAATTTCCAGAAGCTTTCCAGGAGTTCCCAGAAGTTTTCCATAAGTCAGAAAATGGTGAACACGATAGCACAAGTCAATGCTCCTATCAAAGATGCTGCTTCGTATGGCAACGGTCCTACCACATGCATCGAGATAGAAGATTACCCTAACTCGTACATACAGGCATTGGCAACAAGGATGGACGATATGTCCAAAGCCATCCACATCCTCTGCTCGAAAATGGACGAGCGGCTCAAGGGAGCGCCTTCCAAGGCCTCCCAAACCGCAACGTCCTAGAACAGGGGCAAAGGGAAGAAGAACCTCAACAAGCTGGCTAGCCAGTATGAAGGCCCGAGGACTCAAGTTGCCTCGACGACTGGAAGGTCGCTTAGGTCCTCAGGTTTAAGAGGAGAGCCCAAAAAGGCGAAATCCTTGGCCCGTTCGCAACAACCAGGAGCCCGCCATCCAAGAGGCAGCTCCTCGTGATGAAGCCCCTCCTAGGGTTAGGGGCCACACAGAGCTGCAAGCAGTCCAAGACCCTTACAAGTTGAGGAATTACCTCAATGAGATTCTCATGGATGCAAATTGTCTAGCGAAGATGGAGTTCTAAGTCTGCAAAGGTGCTCTAGTTGTAATTAAAGGGAAATTAATGAAAGGCATCAATATACTCAAGAGAAGCACTACCATTGCTGCTGCATCAGTATCATAATCAGATCCAGGTTCAGATAATACTTGTTTAAGGCATATGCAACTAGGCCATGAATGATTCTTGGAAAACAGGGCATGTTGGATGGTCAGAAGGCTTGGAAGATTTATTTTTAAGAGCACTGCACTTATGAAAATCATTGCAGAGTCAAGTTCAGTACAGTCGTACACAAAAACAAAGGGCATAGTGGATTATAACCATTTACATATTTGGGGTCCTGGGGAAATACAGTCTGAAGTCCAATCCCAATATTCATTAACCTTCATTAATGAATTTTCAAGGAAAATCTGAGTATATTTCTTAGAGCACAAGAATGAAGCATTCCCTACATCTAGGAAGCAGAATGCACTTATGGAAAAGCAAACTGGGAAGATAGCTGAGCGCCTTTTTACTGATAAAGGTATAAAAAATTTGGTGAAAATCAGTTTGATGAGTTCTGCAAGAATGTGAGCATTGTATGGCAACAAAAACACCATAGCAAAATTGTCTGGCAGAACGCATGCACACTGCATGCTCTTTAACGCTGGTTTGCCACAAGATTTTGACTGAAACAATCAAACACAGGCTGCTACTTGAAAAATAGATCTCAATCAATCAATTGCAATTGAGATGAAAACTCCTTTTGAGGTATGGTCTGGTGCCTCCACTAATTATTCAGATTTAAATTTCTTATTTTGCAGCATATGCTTTCATAAAAAATGTAAGCTTGGGCTTAGGACACAAATATGTGTTTTTTTGGGTTACGCATTTGGGTCAAATATGGTTTGTTGAACCTATGTCACCCAAATTCATTATTAGAAGAGATGAAATTTGATGAAATTTCATGCTTTATCATAGGGAGCAGTTTGTTGACATAAGAAAAGAACAGGGTACTGTCAAGCACATGAAGCTTAAAGTTAGAAGCACAGAGAAACTGCAAGCTTGTATTTCTATTCAGCATCTTCAAGCTGAGGAGCATGAAATTGTTGATGAGACTGACACCTCCCAAGAACAGCAGCACGGTACAGTATAGCCATTGGTTGAGCGAGGAGGCAGATAAGGCTACAACAGATACAGTCATGCAGATCTTGTTTCTTTTGCACTATATGTTATCAAATCTCCATAACCAAAGTTCCAGAGTTTGTGTCAAATATCTCACTGTGTTTGGCACTTGATTTGTTACCAAAATATTCTACAGATTCAGCTTCCCGCTATCTCATAGTTCTCTTTTAAATTGACAAAGGCAAAAAGCTAGGGAGGTACAGAAGGCATATGAGAGTGCAGAATAGACACTTTTAATAAACTGTGAAGCCATCTGTTTTACACATTTTTCTGTGTATTTCGGGCTTTGAATTTGGTCCTTTCAATGCTATATTTCCCACTTTGTTCTCTTTAGTGGAAATTCTTCATCGTCCTTGCTTGTGGACATAATATTCAGTTCTTATTTCACCACAAAATCAAATTTCGGCCCCTGCACGTTCAACACTCTTGGGTTGGAACATTGTTCGGACTGATAAAAATGGGAAGAAGCAATGCATAAAATGAGAATTTGCAAGGGAACTTGCAATTATGCCCTCAGTTCAGGGGGGATTTTTTACTGGCAGCCCTTTTTTCCCTATTTATCATATATATGTGTTGCGTCCTGTTAACCCTGACCGCGCGAGAGGTCAAATGTGAGCGGATCTCCAGGTACGCGGACGGTCAAGTTAGAGCAACACAAAGTGAACGGGAGTCTAGTAAAGAGAAAAGGACGGGGGCAGGGAATGAACACTTCAGTTTACGTGGAAAACCCTTCAGTCTGGCGAAGGGTGAAAAACTACGGTAGTGGACGTGCAGTCCGAGAAATTTCACTATGAAGAAGAGGAAATACAGTGACGAATGCCTGGGAAATTAGCGTCCTCAGGGCGTTTACAACTCAAGAAATATAATTTCTCTCCTTTCTCTCTTCTTTGGAGATTTTTGCTAGAGTCTGGTTAGGAAGATCCGGAAGCTAAAGGTCCTTCTTGTTCTTTGGAGTTGGGTATTTATAGAGAACGTGATGCCGTAGGGAAGACGACACGTGGCGGCGGCATGTCGGGCATCTGCCACCATCGCCACCACTGTGGATGGGCTGTGTGAGGACACATCACGGCACCTGCAGATCTGGCGCTTCGAGTGCATGGCTGCCCAGTGCGGCGTGTCGAAGCCGTTGCGTGCGGAAGTGGCATCCAGGTTATTTTGGTTTTTCTGGTGGTCCCCGTCTTAAAGGGGTCTCAGTGTCTGTCCGGGCGGCCAAGTGCTCGGAAACGAGCCGGCCGTTTGAATTCGGTCGGGTTTATGGGCCTTTTGGGCCAACCTTTCTACGTAACTCTTTGGGCCTGCTTTTGTGATTTTGGGCCCAGGTTCCGGGACCCATCACGAGCCCCCCATGTCAAGCGGTTCGAGGACTCAACGGTTTGACATGCCTTGCCGGCATCTTTTCGCCATCATAGACCGCGGTCTTCGTCTTCTGCTGGCGTGCAAAACGTCCGAGGTCTTCTTGTGAATCACGGAACCTATCTTTCGCCGCCGTTTTCCCTCCTCGTGGAGCATTGAATGCGATGGGCGATTGATGTGACATCGCCTCGGGAAACCCTAAGGCCTACACTTGCCTACTGCGTATGGGGAGTTGACACGTGGAACAGTCATGATTCTTCATCTTTTCAAAAATCTCTTTAAATCCTTCGTCGTATCCTCATTATTTTTCGCGTTTTCTTCCTTCTTCCCTTAGTTTCCTTCGAAAACCTTCACGACGTTTTTGCTTTCCTTACTTGCTGCCATGGCTCCTGGTGTTAAAGAGATTGCCTCTTCCCTCACTTCGCAAGATCTCGAGCAGATCAGGGCGAAGTATAGCATTCCTATTGGCGTCGGATTCGATGGCGGTTCCGGTATTCTTTGAGAGGCGAGCAGCCCGCCGGTCGGTTACATTACCGTATACGAAGTTCACCTCAAAGGTGGACTTTGTTTCCCTGTTCCTGCTGAGCTCCGCCGCCTGATGAAGGAGTTGGCTGTCCCGCTCATGGCTTACCCAATGCCATCAGTATTTGGTCTCTTTGTGCGTCTTCGTGGCTGTCATAGCAAAACCCGAGGCGGTCATGGTGAAGATCATGTTTCGCTTTAATCGGACTCTTGAGTGGATCGCCATGACCCCCGCCCCCGAGTTTCTTTGAGATGAGCGGTGGGACCCGGATTCCACCAAAAGGTGGAAGGACGGAGTTTTCTTCCTCAAGGTAGGCGACGTTTGGGAGCTCTCCTCCGTGTGGGGAAACGTCGCTAGCAAATCTGGCTCTCGGCGCCATCGCGAGGAGAGGGAGGCTGCCCGGGAGGTCACGAGATTTGGTGCTAGCGAACACAGGCGGCCCGGCCACGAGGAAGAAGAACACTGGCTGTCCCGAAAAGTCTGGCGGAATCAAGTGGGCCGGTGCCGTCCGGTGATTACGCCATTGCCGCTTCAAAAGAAGAAGAAGAAGAAGGCGAGGAAAAGAGAGGGTCCTCTTGTGATTCAGGAGCCCTCCGAGCGGCCTCCCAAGAGCCCGCGGATTGAGGTCTCTGGGGATCCGCCGAGTGCCGACGAGTCTTCTCGAGAGGATGACCACGTCATTGCCCCCGTGGTCGGGAAGGCCGCAGGCTGACTTTTGGTCCCCGCGGGCCCGAGGTCGTTGCGGCATCTCCTTCTGGTGTCGAGGTCCATCCTGAGGCCTCTGGTGCCTTGGAGGAGGCAGCCTGGGACGAGGTCATAGAGCCTCATAAGGCGGAGGCTGCTGTTGATGTTACTACTGGGGAGATCTTTGACCTTCTTGGCGGCGAGGAGGCAGTGACCGCGGCCTTAGAGATCCCGGTCGTTGCTGACGTCCCGGAGGAAGAAAAACCTGTCCTTCCACCTTTTGGTGGAATCCGGGTTCCCACAGCTCATCTCAGCAAACTCGGGGCGGGGGGTCATGGCGATCCACTCAAGAGTCGATCCACATTAGCGAAACATGATCTTCACCATGACCACCTCGAGGGTTTTGCTATGACAGGGCGCGAAGACGCACAAAGAGACCAAATACACGATGGCATTGGGCTGAAGCTTCGCGGCGGGACAGCCAACTCCTTCATCGGGCGGCGGAGCTCGGCGGGAACAGGGAAACAAACTGGGAAGATAGCTGAGCACCTTTTTTGATAAAGGTATAAAAATTTGGTGAAAATCAGTTTGATGAGTTCTGCAAGAATGTGAGCATTGTATGGCAACAAAAACACCATAGCAAAATTGTCTGGCAGAACGCATGCACACTGCATGCTCTTTCTGGTTTGCCACAAGATTTTGACTGAAACAGTCAAACACAGGCTGCAACTTGAAAAATAGATCTCAATCAATCAATTGCAATTGAGATGAAAACTCCTTTTGAGGTATGGTCTGGTGCCTCCACTAATTATTCAGATTTAAATTTCTTATTTTGCAGCATATGCTTTCATAAAAATGTAAGCTTGGGCTTAGGACACAAATATGTGTTTTTTTGGGTTATGCATTTGGGTCAAATATGGTTTGTTGAACCTATGTCACCCAAATTCATTATTAGAAGAGATGAAATTTGATGAAATTTCATGCTTTATCATAGGGAGCAGTTTGTTGACATAAGAAAAGAACAGGGTACTGTCAAGCACATGAAGCTTAAAGTTAGAAGCACAGAGAAACTGCAAGCTTGTATTTCTATTCAGCATCTTCAAGCTGAGGAGCATGAAATTGTTGACGAGACTGACACCTCCCAAGAACAGCAGCATTTAAAGAGCCATTTTTGAAAGATAAGGAGATACAGTCATGCAGATCTTGTTTCTTTTGCACTATATGTTATCAAATCTCCATAACCAAAGTTCCAGAGTTTGTGTCAAATATCTCACTGTGTTTGGCCTTGATTTGTTACCAAAATATTCTACAGATTCAGCTTCCCGCTATCTCATAGTTCTCTTTTAAATTGACAAAGGCAAAAAGCTAGGGAGGTACAGAAGGCATATGAGAGTGCAGAATAGACACTTTTAATAAACTGTGAAGCCATCTGTTTTACACATTTTTCTGTGTATTTGGGGCTCTGAATTTGGTCCTTTCAATGCTATATTTCCCACTTTGTTCTCTTTAGTGGAAATTCTTCATCGTCCTTGCTTGTGGACATAATATTCAGTTCTTATTTCACCACAAAATCAAATTTCTGCCCCTGCACGTTCAACACTCTTGGGTTGGAACATTGTTCGAACTGATAAAAATGGGAAGAAGCAATGCATAAATCGAGAATTTGCAAGGGAACTTGCAATTATGCCCTCAGTTCAGGGGGAATTTTTTACTGGCAGCCCTTTTTTCCCTATTTATCATATATATGGTTGATTAAATCCACCAAAGAAAATTCCTGCTTCCTGCACCTGCCACTGTCCATAAGTATTTGCATAAGTTACTTAGAAACTGAATTACTTTATCAGGAAAGCAGACAATTACAAAGAAAAGGCAACAAAAACCAAATTGAAATCGAAAAAAAAAGGTACAATAAAATCAAAGCTGTAAGAAAAACACCAACAATATATAAAATAAGTCAAACAGGATTTTCACTGCTGCCTAGTGCAGTCATAGTGCTAGCTAATCAGATACTATTAGTCGAAGTCCATACTTCCTCTCTAAAGAATTTGAGGAAAAAGTGAAATACTGAAACAATCGAAATTCGCATACCTTATCAATGTGAGATGGGAAGAGCGATGATGAATAAAATAAGGAAATCGGCAGACCATCGGCAGACCATAGACTGATGCTAGGGTTCCTCCGAACCTACTGTACCCTCTCTCTCCATATGCAACACTCTCTCCCTCTAGGCACCATCTCTTTGTTTACTAGCTCTGCTGTGTATGCCCAGCAAGACGAGCTGTGGTTTGTGAACATACGGTTCGGCGAAGAAGAGGTCGGCCAGCCAATCCAGCTCCAAATTTACGGCCGATCATTTGAATACTCTCACTAGTTTAATTCTTTTTCAGTTTTATTTTCTATTAAGAGCCCAAACTAGAAAATTACAGCAGTTAGAAGGAAATGTAAACACAATGGAAACAGATGCAGCAACAAGAAAATGTACGATGCAAAATCAAAACCCAAACAGAAAAATTAAAGAAAATGAGGGGGTTTCGTACAAATCGGTAAACTGTTGGAAAAATTTCCAGGAAAATACAAATTAAACTATTGCACAATCGAAAAAATCAAAACCAAGAAATCGAATTGAGGTCTTGCATATCACAAGTACAAACTTATGGAAAACTTTCTCATAAATCTATAATGGCAAACAGTGAAATCGAACTAGGGTTTCACATAAATAAAATAGAACAAGAGACTTTCGAATGTTCTTACATTTCGCAAATCTGTAAGGTGAAGCTTCCGAAGTAATGAAGAGAAGTCAAACTTTCGAACGTTCTGATGGAGAATGGTAGAGGAGATGCAGAGAAGACAGATGGATTCAAAGAGTTGATGAAGGAGGAAGCAAGGTTTCGAGTGGAAGTAGACAATGGATTTCGAAGAGAACGGTGGAAGTAGAAGCAACTTGAACGACAAAAGGCAGCGAGGGTAGGGTTTCAAGGAAGAAAATTATTTATATTTATTTGTTTATTAAGATATATATTTTGAGGATAAAATTTTTTTAAAGGGTAAAATTGTAATATTCTGATATTTTATGGTTAGTCAATTGAATTTATAAATATTAGAGGTCATTAACTAAAAATATTATTATGCAAATAATATCTTTTGAAGCCGATAATTTGTATTTGGACTGAAACTAATATTTTGATGGGATTGGCTGAGTGGTTTTGAAAAGTTAGTCTAGGGGTCTCTGGTAATTTTTCCTATTTTAGCTAATTTTTCGATAATTGAGCAAATTAATTGAATAGATAATTATTCTTTTTATATGTGCATATTTTGTGTTATATCATTATTTAATTTAACTAGTTAGAAGGGTAAATTGGTGAATTTTTCTAACCCTAATTTCTTAGAAAACCCTAACCATAGAGAAAACTCTAGATGCCTATCCAAATTTAACCTAGCCACCACCTTATTAGACAAATTAACCTAAATAATTCTTGTTTGTCAATTTGGGGTCCCACACTGCTGAATGGAGGTGAAATGAAAGGAGTTGCTTGGAAAGAATCTCAAAAGAAGGAAAGAAATAATTTAAGCCCAAACTAACCCTACCATAAACCTTGTAGCCCCGCTTTGTTGTTAGTTTTGTTATCACTAATTTTCTTTAAGTGTTAACTAGCACTTGAGGTTGAAAGAGTCAGTAGCCTTGCAAGGGTGTGTGAGTAGGGCCTTTTGTGGAATTTTTGGAAGGGGATAAGAGAGGGAAAATGATAAAATCAAGATCTTAGCTAGTTAAAATTAACCTAGGAGAGTCTTTAGTCTTTCATTTTTCCCCCATTGTGTCAACACCCTAGAGTGAAGAGAAGAAGATTTTGTGCTAATAAGGAGGAAAAAGAAGAAGATTTCATGGAAAAGAAAGAAGAAGAGAAGTAGGAGATTCAATCAAAGCAAGTAAAATTCTATGTTTTCTTTTGCAAGCAATCTTCTATCCTTTTTGCAAGTGGGCGATTATTTTTCTATGAGTTTGTTTAATCAATATAGTATTTGTAAGTCTCATAGAATAACTAGTTCTTGTCTCATTTTCATCATCTTGACATAAATTAGATCTCAATCTCATTAAATTAGGAAAATATCACATTTTTATGACTTCTTGAATCCTTGTCACAAGTTGTGTGTTTTCTGGTATAAAAAATAAAGTCTTCATGCATCTTAAAAAGGATGACATGTCACAGTTTTCAGCGATTTGTTTGAGTGCAACCATGTTATAAAGTATGACCATTTTGCATAATTGAAGTCTCATGGTTTAAAATCTTATGTATATTTATATCATAAAAACACCAAGTTGGCCATGGGTCTATGAGAGTATGGTGGAGCAAAAGTATGATTTTTATATGATTAAGTGATAATATATGATAGATCTATGTTTCCATAGTGTGTAGAGGATTATATACAAGTAGGTTTAAATAGAGAACTAAGACCTTTTGACCTTTTGCCTTGGAGGTTATAGTAGTATCAAAAGTGTGATCTTTGCATGCTCAATTAACAACATGCTGTAGATCTATATGTTTCTTTATATCTAGAAGAACTTATATTGGTAAATCTAGAGAATTGAGTATATTACTCACAGTGGCTGAAATATTAAGGACTTGTAGGAGTAAAATTATAATCTTGCCTTGTTATATATATATATATATATATATATTTAGACTTTTAATAACCTAAATGGACGTGTGACTCTAGGATGACAAGGGTTGGCTAATTTTATATTTTATACATCAATTTGGTTGGATCTATATTTTGATATGGAATAGCCTAGTGGTGGTATGGCTAAGTATAAGCTTACTACACAATGTATTTTGTATATTAGGTTTTGGTAGATCTATGATTTTCTTACTAATTGGTAGACTAAATGTAGAAAAGTATCATTCATGTAGTGGCCATTTGATGGGTCAGCCATGGGGTTCAAAGGCTTTAAGTAGAGTGTTTAGCTTGTAAATTTATATTATAAAATGATTGGGTAGAAAATTTTAAAAATTTTGATAATCTAAACTTATAATATAAGATATTAGAAGAATTAGCCTTGATTCTCCTAGGTGGCTATGAGGTAGGCCTAGTGTAAAAAGAGAGTGATGTCCTACTTAGAGTAATTTCACTTTAAACATATTTAAGGGTGATTAGAGACATGCATCCTAAGTTTAGATTTGATAGAGTAGAAGTTGACCGTGTAGAGATATTATGAGGTACTTATATACAAATGTCTTTAGTTGGCTTTTTGTTTAATTCGTTGAATAATCATGTTCTTTGGTTATTATCATTTTGCTCCGTTGATTATCCTATGGTTAGGTTGAGAAGATTTCACAAAATATTATGATTTTAGAAAATATGAAACCTCATGAACTTTAGCATAGTTTACAATTGTTCGATACTAAATTCTATATCTTGATGGTAAGATAAATAAAAGTATATAAAAATACTACGGTTTTAAAAAATATAAAACCTATAAAATTTTAGTATAATCTATAGTCATTCGATATCTATCTTATATCTTGGTAGTTTGAGATCAATTATTTTTATAGAGGGATACTTATAATCATATGACTATCTAATAGTGTGATATTGAGGGATATCATTGCTATAAAAATTAGTTTTGACATGTTATGTGCTAGAATTCCTGTGAGGAGGAATTTGGAACTTTCAACACCTTAGACATTGCAAGGAGGGTTGGAGCTTTCTCGCCTCAGACACAGCTAGGAGAGTCGGACCTTTCTATGCCATGGGTGCTGCAAGGAGAGTTAGAGTTTCTACACCTTAGAGGCTATAGGAAGAGTTAGAGCTTTCTGCACATTAGACTCTATCTAGATAAAATGAGATTTTCACATTTGGTGATGATATGGTAATGTCTCAAGAGACCATTCATAGTCACATGTCAAATCTCAAGAGCATCAGGATACTTCGTGGTATTGACTTAATTGATAGGAGTATAAATATGTCAATATTTGGTTGGAAGTGAAAGAATAAGATCCAAGAATATTATTGAGATATATAGTAGAAACCTCTATTGAGATAAATTCGTTATAACCTATATTATTATTGATATTCAAATTCTATGAAATCATCTTTGTCTTTGGGTTTGATGTCATTGCAATCCATTGGTTGATAATTTTTGTGGTAGTCCTTGAGTCGTACTACGACTAGTTGCAAAGTTTTAGGTAGTTTTTGATTGTTAAGCTTTATATTATCATTATTATTTTGAGCATATATTGATATTGATTTACCCGAGTTAATTATTGTTATGTAATATTGTTGATTGCTATACTTGCAGGAATATTTAATTTACGCTAACATTTTTATTAACTTTATATTAGAGTAGGATTCTAGCACTAGCCAATGATAACACTTTTGTTGCAGATCTTTTAAGTTGAGGGGATCTCAGAGTCTAATTACATTTATATTGAATGATGGAGAGACATTTACTTTTCTAGATAGTATTTGAATATTTTATTTTGTGGTTGCATCCTTTCAATTTTGATTATATTTAGACATTTTTACCTCATAGTTCTAGGTTTTGGACATTAATTATCGATGTTTATTTATGAGGTATTTTTACGATGATGGGCTATGATTTTGCAGTTCCACGTGTGCGGTTTAGGCAGAGCCAGTCATGCAAGTCTGGATCACCATAGTCATAGTATCAGAGAGGCATAGTTCTGTAAAGAACACTTGAGATCTTAGAAATTGAATATATTAAGAAATATTAGTATTCATAAATGCTTTGAAGACTTGGGATATCTTGAGCTATCCTTGGTCGAGGTTTATTTATATGATGTTGTTGAGGTGTTTTGAAAGTTAGTTATATTAGAAAGAATCTCGCCCGAAAATGCGTGAGTATAAACTGAGCTAATCTTGAATCGTGCCATATATGATGAGGCCGTTATTCTTTAAGTAGGGTAGAGTATGAGAGTTGATATTTGGGATCCTAAATAGCTTGAAAAAGAAGAAGAGATAAACCTTATAATAAATTTTAAATATCTCTATAATAATAAACCTTTTTATGATGAAGCCTATGAGGAGTAAAATTGTACAAGTGAAGTCTTATATTTGTGGTCTAATGTGAATAATATATTATCACGTGGACTTAAATCATTATGTATAGTAGTATCATTTTTCTAAGAACTCTTATATTTGATAATGGAGTTCTAGTGAGTGAAGTTTAACGTTGGACTTGAATTTATAACATTAAATAAATCTAAAATATTAAAATCATCGCTTATAAAATAAATAAACATCTCTCTACCTTCATACAATAAAGGACTTATTATGAGGGGAGGATGATTCATTTTCGGAGTTGGACTTCAAGATGATGATATTGCATTACACATCTTATATTCTTTAATTTGTTATTTCATCATATATGTGTTGAATTTGAGGAGACTTAATTTTAAATTATTATTTGATATAATATTAAGTCTTAAGCGATAAGAATATTAGTGAATGTTGTCCGTAACATTTTATTATGGTAAGACGATAATTTTTATTGTTTATTTTTGAGTTGGTAACTAATACAAAATTCATAACATTATGGAAAAATTATTATTTTATTACATTAAATATTTATTGGAGGATAATGTTATATTTTTATTGTGCTACCACAAAGGATATGACATTATTCTAATACATATAAAATAATGTGTTTGGCTTAACTAAAAGATTATGGTTTGTTGTATTACTGTAAGATCATATATTTTTTAAGAGAAAAAATTTATTCAGGGATTATATAAGGGTAAATTGCCTATCTATAAAATATTATTAATTATTTGTTTTGCTACCACAAAATTATGATATTAGAATAATTTGACACCGCTTAGTAAATTTGTCACACATTATTTTTAGAGGGCTATGGAATTTTTATAAAAAGTTAAAATTGACTATTAATATTACCACCTTATTTTTATAATATATATTGAATGTCTGTTAATATTATTTGATTTTCAAATTTCAACTACAATGAATAATCTGTTAAAAAGTATTATGTGCTCAACTAGTTTGATTGAACTTTTGTCGACCCGCTAAAAAACTTAAGAATTATTCTCATACTACTTGGCATTACTTGTATTCTTGAAGATCGTATTCTTGAGTTTCCTAAGGAGAATGTATATGATGAGGAGATGATTGTTTATAGTAAATGGAATCATGATGATATTCGGGTTGTTTTTTAAAAGTTTGCCTCTATGTCAAATGAACAACAAAGATAACATGAAAGAAATGGACAATTATACTATGTTGGGCGACTTACAAGAGTTGTTTGGAGAACAATCAAGAATTATGAGATACGAGCCATCTGAACAACTTTTTCGTAAAAAATTGTTGAACGGTAATTTGTATAAGTATATGTACTTATGATGATAAATTTTATTGAGCAATATGTTGAGCTTGGTTTCACCACGAAGAAAGAATTAAATATTAATTTAATTTTTTCATAATTATCAGATTCATTCTCTTAATCTGTTTCCATAATTCATGTGTCACAACAAAAGAAGGTAAATAATAATTACCTCAAACACGCCTAAAACAAGGAACCCACTCAAAAGCAAGAACAAAAGCGTATGACCTTACTGGAACATGATCTGGTCTAAAGGCTTGCACCTCCCACCTCTATTTGCTCTCCTTCTAAGGATTACGCCTTTTTCGATATAGCTATCCCTCCTATAGTAAATGGATACCCTACACACAATCTTTGAGTTCAAAGAAGATAGGAAACAAAAAATAACTTCCACTAGAAACCTTAAAATAAAAACCAGTGATTTGACCAAGAAGACGCAAGTGTGGCTCTACACCTCTCAATGCTGCCGTAAGATGGTGTGCATGTACAATGCAACGGCATGCAACTCCCATGGAACAAATTCTTGACTAACTTCTTGTCACGTACCCGGTACATAACATAAATAACAATGACATCAAACTCATTTGACCAATATCGGAACGCAACCTTGCATCCAATGTTAGATAAAATCACTTATATAAATATGCAAAGTCCCTAAAATAAAATAGCCAACACTTTGATGATTATCCCGAAAATATACGACTTACTTATAAACTCATATAAATGTAAGAAAAAAAACATCCATAAACTAATATCCATAACCCTAAAATATAAAATCATAATCATAGGCACACCGGCCTCTAGGTACAAAATATGATAAACTTGTTTTTAATAATTTCTTTTCATCAACAATACACTAAAAATACAATATAGAATTCTTTAGACTAATCCTACAAAAAATTCCCTTCCAAATCCAAAACATTGCAAGTGAATTAAAACTTGCTAATTTGAATGATTATGAAACATGAAAAAAGTGAGTTAAAACTCAACAAAATGTATCTATATGTTTGTGTGGATATACATGATAAAATTTGAGACTAGGTCGAATATCAAAAGTCAAGCTATAAATTTTCTCTATAGCCCAAGTCATATATTTATATTCAAGACTTGTGGGTAGACCGACTATGTGTTACATCATATGGACCAATATAAATGCCACTTATTGATTTAGTGAATGTTAGGTAATGACTTCACTTACAAATTAATATATTAAGAGATTTTTGAGTATATTTCATAATTTCTCTATAATAATTTTTATTTAGGCAAAATTATAAACTTTATAATAAATAACAAATATGTAAATTTTTAACAAGGAAATAAACAATTATTACAAATTTTAAAATTGAGTTTTGATCAAATACTTATATAAAAGAGACATACAAAACTAAATATCAAAAGATTTCAACATTTCTTAATAGGTTTTATGAAGTTAGATGTATGCCTTCAAAAATCTCAAGAAATTTGAGGAAAACTAATATTCATATAAATTAAACTGAGAGAAATAGAAAGACATTACACACATGAGCATTTGAACCAAAAATAGAGAGATTATTTTGAAAATTTTAACAAATGAAGAATATGGTTAGGTGTAATTGCCTTAAGTAAAATATTATAAAGACCTAACATGAAATTACTTCAAGATCACCTTCTTTCACATTCTCTCTCTTCTCTTCTTCTTTTTCTTTCTCGCTAGAATCTTAGATAGAAAATAAATTTAAAAAATACTAAAGGTCATTATATAGTCAGACTAGCATATAAGTGTCAGTGTATGCCCATTAGGCCTGAAACCAAAAAGCTACTAGCAGATGTGCATCCTTAATGCATGGCCTCATGCACATATAGCTTCTGCTACACATGCTTGGCTGTGCTATAAGCACGTATTAGATGCCACTCATACTGATATGCACCAACATGCGTTCCTATGCCTCTCATCACCTAAAGTCCAATACTAGCACATGAGCACCCCCTAGGGATGGGTTAGGTGCCACACAACCTCTCTAAATTTTTGATTTCTCACTCAAGTATATAATAATTCTCAATAATTCATTTAGTTTATTAAATTTATGACATCATAAAGTGTAAATTAGGGATCTTGTGCTACTATTCTCATTTTCTTATAAAAATTTTATTCCTAAAATTTTCATATCTTAACAAATAAACAAATGCGGGTACTTCTCATATATTGTCTTCTCACTCCTAAGTGGATTCCTCAAAAGAATGATTTCCTTATAGTACTTTAACCAAAAGAATTACTTTTTGATGAAAATTTAATCGTGTTGCCTAAGAATTGGTACTAGTTTCTCTCTCCATATATATCAAGTCTTCATTAATTTGCAAATGTTCATGTACGATTAGGTGTAAAGGAATATAAACGTACTTGTAAAGTATCAAAACATAAAAAAAACATAATGAAATTCTACCGGACATGGAGGTATGGCTAGTCTATACATCATTTATCTAATGCTTTTTAAAATCTAGAATGATCCAATGCACATTGGCTTCGATTTTCCTTTAAGGTCAAACCTCGAGACTCCCTTGTATCAAAATACCTTAAAAAATATGTGGTTTTTAATCTTAAAACTCAACTCAGATTTCCTACTATCTGCATAGCTCTTCCATCGCCTTTGAACAATTTGAAGCTAATCTCAAACCGACTAAACCTTTGTTGATATTTCTTCAATTTCCTCGGGTCCAAACGCTTTTGATTTCTAAACTCCTCCCAATTAATTGAAGATTGATATTTTCTTCTATAAAGTGCTTCGAAAGGATGCCATATCAACACTATCCTGATAAGTGATGTTGTAGGCAAACTCAGCATTTAGAAATAATCACCTCAACTTCTTTATTTCAATAATAGATGTCCATAATATATCTTTTAAAATCTAAATTATATGCTTTGTCTGCTCATCTAGTCGTGGATGATAAGTGATGCTAAATTTCAATTTGGTGCCTCATTTTCAATGTAAATTTTTCGAAAACTTAGACACAAACCTCAGGTCTTAATCCAAAATATTTGAACCTGAAATACCATGAAGCCTACACACTTCGTTAACATATAACTTTGCTAAATGATACCTTGAAAACATTATCTTAACAATAACAAAATATGTTGATGTCATTAACCGATCTACAATAACAACAATTCATCATGTTTCTTCAATGTCCTTAGTAAACCTATGACAAAATCCATTGTTAGGTGCTCTTTTTTTAGCTGAAAATTGGCATAGGTTGCAAAAAATCTAACAACTTACTATATGTGGTCTTTACTTGTTAACATATAATATATCTTGTCACAAATGCCATAATGTCAGTTTTTATATTTCTCCACCAAGATATTTTGCTAATCTTAGTATATTTGATTGATCTTGGGTGGATTGTACACTTGGATTGATAGGCTTTATTAGAAATTTCATCCTTAAGCTCTTTAATATTAGGCATGCAAATATAATCCCAAAACCTTAAAACCTCATCAGCCCGAGCACTAATGCCATCTATTGGCTCTCAGCTTGAATCCTCGATTATATCAACAAAAAATATAAATTCACAATTGTAATCCTTAGCTCGCATTTCTCATATCAAAAAATTTTACTTTCTCAAACTCCTGCTAAAAGAGTAAAGCTTGATCAAGTATTTTACTATAAATTCTCAATTGTAATGTCACCAACTACCTTCCAATTATATCCTCCAACCCTTGGAGGAACTTCATTACTCTTATATTGTCCATTGCCACATGATGGATGAATCAAGCTAGTTCAATAAACTAAGTGTTATATTTTGCCACAATATGGTTTCCTTATTTCAATCAAGTGAATTTATTATACTTATGTTCACAGAGGCTTACTGAAAAATACTTCTCAAGGAATTACTTCAAAAAACACGTCATATAAAATCTCATTATTCTCCAAGCCTAAAATATTTTTCTTTGTGGCCCATCAATGGTCAGCTTTACATTCTAACTTGTGTCAAACTTTGCTTTGTCTTTTTTCAGGTAATTTATTACCTCAAACACCCTCTCTACTAGGAAGATCTATATTTTGGCGTTCATCATATTCAAATCTTCCAAAAACTTAAGGGTATGTTCATTCAGAAACTAATCATAAGCAGTCAAAGTGTTTCCGAATTTCTACCTTACTTTGGGTTCATTTGTCTTTGTACTATACAATCCATAATATTTGTCTTCCTTGCCATAGTGACAAGATAATCCTCCTCCTAACTAGGTCCAGTGCCACCTTGGCTTCCCCATATCCTAGTACCTATCATATCACAAATCATAGAGTTTGATTCCTCATATTATTTAAGACATTCCTTACGACTTGCCCTGATATCATAGTTGTCACGTGCCCAATACATGACATAAATAATAAGGATGTCAAACTCAGTTAGCCAATATTGGAACGCAACCTTGTGTCCAATGTTAGATAAAATCACCTATATAACTATGCAAAGTCCTAGAAAAATATGGCCAACACTGTTGTTGACCCAATAATATACTATGTGCTTATAAACTCTTCCGTGTAAAAGAAAAAAGCATCCATAAACTAATATCCATGACACTAGAATATAAAATCAATTATAAGCACACTGACCACTAAATACAAAATCCAATAAACTTGTTTCTTAGAGTTCATTTTCATTAATAATACACCAAAAGTACAAATATTGACATCCCTAGACTAATTCTCTAGAAATTGTCTTCCAATTCTAAAATCCTATAAATGAATCCAAACCTACTAATTCAAAAAATTACAAAACAGGAAAGATTAGCCTATATTCAACAAAGCATGTATATATATATATATGTGTGTAAATATACGTAATAAATGTAAGAATAATAATAGTCATATAAAAATTTATTAAAAAATAGACAAGATAATAATAATAATAATAATAATAATAATAATAATATAAGAACTAAGTGCCTGTAATAACCTTTCAAACTAAGGTCGAATATTAAAAATTGGGTTACAAATTTTTCCCATAGTCCATGCCATAGGCCACCATTCAACGCTCATGAGAGGGCCAACTATATATCGTACCTAATAGATAGGAATAAATTTCATTTTTCAAATCCGTAGATGTTAATTAATAACCTTTACTTATAAATTAATATTGATGGGTATACCAAAAATGGACTGGCCATACAAAAGTCAAAGGCCCAAGATGACGGTCAACACTCTAACAGCCCAATTGGAAAACGGGGCCAAGAGTTGAAAAACTCAGGGCGGTCAACGCTGGCGTTGACCGTTGGGTGGCCAACTTCCAAAATAGACGGTCAACTCAAACGTTGACCGTCTGCCTTACGCGCATTGGGCCCAAAGATGCTCTTCTACAGTAATGGGCCTGGCTCACTCAGGCCCATAGCCCATCTGGCGGCTGACGACGGATATCCTTCTAAGGGCGGCCAACACGCACGCAGACGGTCAACTCAAGCATTGACCGTTCGTGTTTTGCACGTTGTGCCCCAAGAAGCCTTTCAACAGTAACGGGCCTGACCCGTTTAGGCCCACCAATCATTAAAAGGCCAACAACGATTCTCCAATGATATTTCACGATCTCAGCAGGCACCAAAAGGGACACTAGCAATATTGGCGCCCTTCAAAGAAGGAAAGCACCAGATCTTCCCAATTCCTTACCAACCAATGCACTCCATCGGTAATATGCTGAGGAGGAAAGAAATCAACTTGGAAAGTTGTTGGTCGCCTCACAAGGAAACAATCTCGATCAGCATGGCAACTGGCATCAGCTCCAAAGGGCAAGCCAGCTAGCAAATCAAGAAGGCGATCACTCTTTCCAAAGAAAGAGGATCGACCTCTCAGCTACAAAAGAAACCCTTGACCCACCATTCAGGGCAGGCTTTCATTGACGCTTTCTTCCATACTTTCGACCACCTACGCTTTGTTGAAGGCATCCAGTTGCATACGTTTCCTAGGACGATCGGGTGCTCACAGAAGTCTGCCTTCTTTGCCACCTTCATCCTCTAAAATACCCTAAGGCACACAAGCGCGCCTCTCACGGCCGTTTACTACCTTCCCACCTTCCAGATTCAAGAAGACCTCATGTCTCTTTTACATCTGGATCAAACACTCAAACTCTCTCTCTCTCTATTTTCAGTTTCTTCCTTTCGAAGACTATTTTACTGACTTGAGTGTCGGAGTATTTTTGGTGGGACAACTTTCCTCCGAACACACTAACCTCTTGTTCTGTTTAGTGGTGTGTAGGATCCAACTTAGGGAATGGAGCCGGAGCCAAGACAGGAAAATCACCCGAATCTGTTCGAAGTTCGGATCCAGAGACGCCGTCTGTGGGAAGCGCTTACAAAAGCCTACCACTAAAATCTGCACAAACTCTCTCTCTGTTACATTCTGATTCTGCAATGGTGAACACGAGAGCTCAAGCTAGCGACCCGCTAGAGACACTGCTAACCCCGACCAGGACCACGCTGCTGGTGCCATGGTCAACGGGGCCACGGGCGGAGTCCCACAGCCTTACTTTCAGCAACTGGTGGAGCAGATGCAGGCCAACAATCGCCTGCTTCAACTACTTTACACGCAGAACGAGCAACGACAACAAGTGGTTCCACCAGCAGCCATTCCCACTCGTGCCACCAAAAGGGGTGGCCAGAGGAAGAAGAAGCCGGCCAAGAGGCCCGAAAAGGCTGGAGACAACCTGGCTCCAGCATCCTCCCGCGTTCCTGGCCAGAACAGGCCTATGGAATGCTCCGGGAGTACGTCTCCGTCAGAGAGCCCAGAAAGAAGAAATCCCCGATACTCTCGGGCAAAAAAACAATCTGCCCAGAGCGAGCCTCAGATCGCCCCGGCCCATCGGAGGCAAGCCGACCACCACATTGAACCCACCAGGGACAAGACAGAGTTGAGGGATTACCTCAACTCCAAACGATTAGCAAACATCGCTCGCACCAATCTGCGGGTGGATAAGATCTGGAACCGTGTGTTCCAAGAGGAAGAGCGCACCATCAACTTGGACCGGTCTCCTTTTACTGCAGAGATCCTGAGCCGTCTACTGCCGAAAAAGTTCAAAATGTCGTCCCTTGACTTATACGATGGGGGCAGTGATCCGGTTGACCACCTGAATCACTTCCGCACCCATCTAAGTCTACAAGGGCTAGAAGACTCAGCGATGTGCCGCTACTTCCCGCTCACACTAAAGGGAGACGCTCGAATCTGGTTTCATCACCTCCCTTCAAGTACCGTCAGCAGTTTTCGTGAGCACACGGACCTCTTCCTGGCTCAGTACGCTTCGAGCCGACGGGAAGAGAAACAGCCATGACACCTCTCCCACATAAAGCAGAAACCGGGAGAGAACCCACGGCATTTCCTGGATCGCTTCATGGCTGAAGCCAGAAGGATCCCCAGGATCACAGAGGAGATGAAGCTGGGCAGTTTCATCTCTGCGCTTACTTTCGGTATTTTTTCAAGCACTTTGCCCACAAGAATCTTCAGACCTTCCGCAAGGCGGAATCCATCACCAGGGCCTACACTGCAGCAGAAGAGGCCAACGAGGCAAAACGTCCAGAGCGGGCGGATCAGCATCGGCCATTCCCTGGTAAAGGGAAGAGAAAGTACAGCGACAGATAACACACCCGCCAGAAGCAGCGCCGGACTGGGCCCGCAGAACGCAGAGATTATGGGCCCACCAGTTTCACGCCTCTGACAGACACACATGCAAACGTCCTCATGCAGATTCGTGGGGAAAAATTCCTGAAGTGGCCCAAATCGCTGAAGAAAGATTCTGGAAACCAGTCGAAGTACTGTGACTTCCATCGCTCTGCTGGCCATTCAACTGAGGACTGCAAGACACTGCAGAGGAAAATCGAGGACCTAATTCGCAGAGGACACCTCACGAAGTTTATTAGAGGTCCTGGACAGAACTCAGAAGCAGCTGATGAAGAGGGGCAGGAGCAGACTCCTCCTCAGAACAGGATTGCGGCAGGAGTGGTTAACATGGTCACCACCCGACCTGCCAAGAGCCCGGCGGACAGTAAGGAGCAGCAGACTGGGAGAAAGAAGCAGCGCACAGTAGATAATACGATTAGCTTCAGTGATTGTGACTCAAATCATGTAATGTCCCCCCACACTGATCCCCTTGTAATCTCAGAACTCGTTTTAGATGACACTTCAGACTACCAACTGAAACGAGTATTTATTGATAATGGTAGCTCTAAGGACTTGCTTTACTTGGATGCGATCTTTAAATTCGACTTAAAAAGGAACCAATTAAAACCCGCTGAAGGACCTTTATACGGCCTTGACAATGAACCGGTGCCCGTCTAAGGGACAATCCAACTGGAAGTCACCCTGGGCACCTATCCGAAAATAGCAAGTCGTATGCTAACCTTTCTGGTAATTGACCTACCATCAGTATACAACGCTATACTGGGCAGACCTTGCCTGGCAGCATTCGGGGCAGTTACCTCAATACCGCACCTCAAAATAAAATTTTTAACACCCTATGGTGTTAGGGAAGTGTTAGGCGACCAAATAATTAGGCGGACATGTTACATGTCCCAGATTGCTCCTTGCGGCAGCACTAGCATGGTGGGAAAACTCGATCACCGAGACGAGACCACCCTGTAACAGGTGCAGCCCGGTGAAGCCACGGATCTGGTCCCACTAAATCCAGAGGAACCGGAGAAGTGTGTGCAGATTGGCGGCTCACTCACTGGCACACTAAATCGAATCGGTGCGTTCTCCCGACGGCAGCGACTTATTCGCATGGACTCCCGCAGACATGCCCGAGATTTCGGCTGAGGTGATGGTCCACAAGCTGGGCCTCGATCCTGACCGAAAGCCGATCAGGCAGAAGCGGAGGAACCACTCCATCGAAAAGCTAATCGCCATCCGAGAGGATGTGAAAAAGCTACTGGACGCTGGGTTTATTAGAGAAGTCCAGTACCCGGATTGGCTCTCAAACGTCGTCCTGGTTAAAAAGAGCAACGAAAAATGACGAATGTGCGTCGATTTTATTGACGTCAACAAGGCCTGCCCGAAAGACAGTTTTTCCTTGCCCAGGATCGACTTACTGGTTGACTCCACAGCTGGACATGAGCTGCTCAGCTTCATGGACTCCTATTCGGGTTACAACCAGATTCGGATGAGTCTGGAAGACGAGGAGCATACCTCATTATGACGGACCAGAGCACCTATTGCTATAAGGTGATGTCCTTCGGACTGAAAAACGTTGGAGCAACTTACCAACCACTAGTCAACAAGATGTTCGAAAAGCAGATTGGTCGCAACATGGAGGTCTATGTCGACGACATGCTCGTCAAGAGCAGAGTCATTGGCGACCACATACGTGACCTGGAAGAATCATTTGAGGTGCTGCGCCAGCACCAAATGAAGCTAAATCCAGCCAAGTGCGTCTTCGGGGTAGCCTTCAGGAAGTTCTTGGGTTTCATCGTCTCCCAGCGGGGGATCGAGGCAAACCCAAAAAAGATCAAGGCCCTCGCTGACATGGCTCCCCCACGGAACGTCAAAGACGTCCAACGATTGACTGGGCGGCTGGCAGCTTTGTCCCGCTTCCTCGCGAAGTCTGGTGACAAGTACCAGCCCTTCTTTAAAGCTCTGAGAGGGACGAAATCTAACGGATTCCAGTGGACGGCTGACTGCCAGTCCGCCTTCAATGAATTGAAGCAGTATCTGGCCAGCCCGCCACTACTAGCGTCACCCAAAGACGGGGAGGAGCTCTACCTTTATTTGGCAGTGTCGGAAGTGTCCCTCAACTCCGTCCTCATGCGCCAGGAATCCGATATCCAGCAGCTGGTCTACTATGTAAGCAAAACATTGGTCGGCCCAGAAACGCGTTATCCACGAGCTGAAAAAATGGCCCTAGCACTTATCTTCGCAGCACGGAAATTGTGGCAATACTTTCAGGCGCATCGCATAGTGGTCCTTACTGACCAGCCGCTAAAAGGCATACTCCAAAAATCAGACGTTTCAGGATGGCTGGTAAAGTGGGCGATAGAATTGGGTGAGTTCGACATCGAATTCAGGCCCAGACCAGCCATAAAGGCGCAGGCTTTAGCTGACTTCATCGTTGAGACCACGACACCGATTCACGAGGAACAGCCTGCAGAAAACGAAGAACAACCCGACGAGGTCCCAGAATGGACACTCCACGTGGACGAATCGTCCACGGACAGTGGCAGCGGAACAGGGGTGATCCTTACGACCCCTGATGGATTCGAGATCAAGTATTCCCTAAGGCTTGACTTTCAGGTGACCAATAATGTCGCCGAGTACGAAGCCCTGCTAGCTGGCTTATGATTAGCAAAAGAGTGCTCTGCCAAGAGGTTGGCGGTTTACAGTGACTCCGAACCAGTCGTAAACCAGGTCAATGGGGGCTTCGAGGCGAACAACCCTTCCTTGGCCAGGTACCTGGCAAAGGCAAGGGAGGCCGTCCAGGGCTTCGACAAACTGACTCTGGTTCACGTTCTTCAAACTGAAAATTAGAATGCAGACCGATTGGCAAGAGCGGCTGCTGCCGAAAATCTAGAACAGTATTCGAGAGACATGCGGGAGATCCTGAATGCCCCCAGCATAGAGAAACAGGAGGCAATACAGATTTCCGAGACGGAAAACTGGATGACGCCCTACCTTAGATACTTGGCCGACGGATCACTCCCAGAGGACGCCGAAAGGGCCAAGCGAATTAAAAAGACAGCTGGCTGGTACACAGTAGTCGATGGGCGGCTGTATCGCCACAGGTACTCAACACCGTACCTCCGTTGTCTATCCCCGAGGAGACTGACTACACACTGGGCGAAGTTCACCTCGGGATTTGTAGATCACATGTAGGCGGGAAAAACCTGGCCTTCAAGATCATGCGACAGGGCTATTATTGGCCCTTGATGAAGAAGGACGTGCTAGAGTTTGTAAAGAAATGTGAAAGCTGCCAGCTTCACGGTAACCTTTACCACCAGCTGTCCGCTGACCTAAAGTCACTTCAAGCCCCATGGCCCTTTGCACAATGGGGGCTCGATATTCTTGGCCCGTTTCCCATTACCACGGGGAAAAGAAAGTTTATCATCGCGGGCATCGACTACTTCACCAAGTGGATCGAAACTGTCTCGCTGGCAAAAATCACATAACACAATGCACTGGAATTTCTTCGCCAGAACATTGTTTGCAGGTTCGGCGTCCCAGAGGTCGTGGTGACCGATAACGGGACCCAATTTACGGGGAAACGCTTCATCAAGTATTGCGCCAGCCTTGGCATCAAACTGGTCCACACTTCGGTGGCATACCCCCAGGCCAACGGACAGTTGGAAGTCACGAACCGTACGCTACTCCACGGGTTAAAGACTAAGCTAGAAGACGCCGGGGGCTCCTGGGTTGACGAGCTCCCTTCCGTCCTCTGGTCTTATCGAACAACTCCGAAGGAACCATCGCGCGAGACCCCCTTTAGCCTCTGTTACGGGACTGAGGTAATAATACCCGTCGAAATCGGGCTTCCAAGTCTCAGGGTGGAGTCTTTCGACCCACAGACCAACTCCCAGAAGATTAGGGAGCACTTAGACTTATTAGAGGAAGCCCGCGACGCCTCCAGAATACGGATAGCAGCGTACCAACACCGAGTTGCGCGATACTACAATAGAAAGGTGAAAGCCCAGCAGTTCGACGTTGGGGACTTGGTCCTACGAGGCATCGAGGCCACGGCAAGCTGGCCAGCCGCAGCAAGCTCTCTCCCAACTGGGAGGGACCTTTCCTTATCTCAGGCGTCCTGCAAAACGGAGCATACAAACTCTGAAACCAGGACAGGAAGTTGGTCCCACGAACGTGGAACGCAACCCACCTTAAGCGATACTTCCAATAGGACCCAGGTACACACTCACCCACTTATGCACATTCATTCGCATGCTTGTTTTAATTCGGTAAAATAAGAGGTTTACTTAGCATATAGAATCCTAGGATCTGTGTGCATACATATGAACTGTGTTTGCCTTGCAGGTTTACCCGACCTAAACTGCCCCTAAGTCGGGAGGGTCTTCACCCTCTCTCTAAACCCTAGTCATCTAGGTGGCCCAGAAGTGGTCTGAAACTCTGGTCATCCAGGTGGCCCATAAGCAGTCTTAAACCCTAGTCATCTAGGTGGCCCATGAGCGGTCTGAAACCCTGGTCATCCAGGTGGCCCATGAGTGGTCTGAAACCTTGGTCATCCAAGTGGCCCATGAGCGGTCAGAAACATCGGTCATCCAAGCGGCCCAATAGCGGTCGTACTAAACCTTGATCATCCAACTGGCCCATAGCGGTCTAAAAACCTTAGGGGACAAGTATGGCACACGCGACGACCTCCTCTCGGGAAGCAGCAACGTCAGTCAATGACGGTCGAAGGGAGAAACATTTCTTCTCCAACATTGGCAGCCCAAGTCTTCACTCGCACGGCGCCACCAGGCTGGTTAATACAACCGCCTGCCCAACTTAAGGATCTTATTCTTTCGGCAACCAGCCAACCAGGTTGGCCGCCCCACACAGTATTCTTCTCAACAAAAGGGTAGTGTGATCAAACAGTAACGAGAAGCGTTCCTTCTCTAATGTTGACCGCTCAAGTTTCCACTTGGTCAACACCGCAAGGATGGTTAACGCAACCATCTGCCAAGCCTAGGGACTCAGCTCCTTAGGCAACCAAGAAACGGTCACCGGCCAACCAGGTTGGCCGCCCAATGCAATGATTCACACAAACACAAAAAGCAATAAAGACAGTGGACACCAATTTGGAAGGAATTTTCATTTTATTGCTCATAAAGTGCATTACAATTTACACAAAGTCCAAAAAAGCAAAAGAAAAACAAAAGGCTACAGGGGCGGCGGACCACCCCGGGTGTCTCGGGGGCTCCCACCAAGTCTTCCTTACGCATACTGCTGCTGGTTACTCACGATTGATAAGCTCAATTGGAAAGTCAGGATCGACTAACCGTGCAATGCACCGTCCAATATTGAGCCCCTCTAACAGCCAGGCGTGCAGTGCGCCTCCGATCTCGTGGAGGCTGATCCGAGTGGCCAACTTGTTCTCTGAGGCTGTGGCTCTGTCGGCAAGGCGCTTATTGCTCACCTTGAGTCGATCCTCCTCCTCCTTCAAGCGAGCAACCTCGGCATTCAGCTCAGCGCTCTCTGCCTCCACGCCCGCCATGACAGCCTCAAGAGCAGCGGTCTGCTCACGGAGCTCCCCTACTGAGGCGGCCAGCTTGGCCTCCAGCCAGGCGATCTCAACCTCCCGCTCCGTAATGATGCGATCGCGTTGCTCCACTTCCCGGGAGATAGCTGAGACCAACCTTCTCGACTGCACAAGACAAGAAGCGAAGTGTGAGTAACAAACATAAGGAAGAAAGAAATACAATGGAGCCATTGCAGAAGTCATACCTCATAAGTCTTCCTGAAGGGCCTCGCAGGCTTAGACTCTAGGTCTGGTCCAGCTGGTGGTGGAATGGGAGATAACGAGTCAGGAGCATCCTCTCGCGCCAAGCACGCCGCTGCTTCATCCAAAATACGGTCCAGAAGCTCATCATCATCAACAGCAGCGGCGCGCTCCTCCCTTGCAGCCTCTGGAGTAGCCGCAGCAGGCTTCCTTCTCCTGGCTGCCTTTGGAACGGCTGCTGGTGGATCAGCTCTCGTCGACGGCTCCATAATAAAAACGCATGAACCCTCAGGTGCGTCGCGAGCTGCTCCACCGCGGATTCCATCCAGGCAGCGCCTGGAACCACCTTCGCCGCAGGTTGGGCCAGGATGACTCCTCCGGCCTCCGCCTGCCTATCCTCGACGGACTTCCCCACTCCATAGGTGCTGTCGGATCCGCCGCAGATCCCGGCAGCCACAAGGTCAATCTGCGACGAAGACGATGAGGGCGTGCCAGTTACCCTCTCAGTAGCCTCCTCCGTGGGCCTTGGGCGGATGATCACGGCCCTGGAGTCTTCAGGTCTCATAATCATAATCGGAGGGTGCGGCTTCTAAGCCGACGATGGCGGCCCCCATTTAACCTTCTTGGTCTCCGCCTGGGAAACCAAGAAGTCCCTCTTGAACTCGTCGGGGTTAAGCCGTATGGCCTTGGTCAACCAGGCGTAGGAGGCGCTCTCCGTCGTAGACGGTGTACCAAGTTACACCTCCAAAACTCGGCTCCAGCTCCTCGCAATATGCCATTTCTCTCCCACTTTCACAAAGAAGAGCCGATTTTTTCAGTTCTTCAGCGAATCATGAATGACCTTGTTAATTTTTATTCCCGTACGGGGACTGAGTGAAATCCACTCCGCCCCCTGGGTCACTTTAGATACAACTTTAACGCCAAACATCCTAAATTTTTGGCCAAACTTCCGAAAAAAAATACATAAGTGCAAAGGTACCTCACCGCGTTGGCATGGAGCTGAGCGATTGGTACTCGTAGAGCCGCCACGATCGACTCCAGCTCCTCTGGCAAAGGCAGACGAAGGCCGCTCCTCAAATGGGCCTCGTAAATGGTGATGAACCCCTCCGGTGGGGAAAAGGCTTTGTCGTCCTTGCCCGAAACCCTCCAGGCCATCTCCTTGGGAATATCAAATTCAACACACAGTGCCTTAACATCGTTTTCTCTCAAGACGGATGAAAAGTCTACGACTGAAGCCATAATCGAGCGGAAGCTAAGGTTTCTTTTGGAAGAGTTCGTCTGAGAAACGAGAACGAAGAAGACGACGGTTTGAAGGCGTAAGTAATTTCAAAAGTACGAAAGGAAAACTTAAGTGCCAAGCAGAAACCCCTTATTAATGACGCCGTCAAGATTGTCACGTGTCGCCTCCCCACTTGACCCTGCAAAAGGACGGATCTTTGGCGCATTAATGACCAGGATCTCCGCCAAACCAAAGGGAGACACGTACCGTTTTCTGCCTTGCAAACCGGCCAAAAGCTGGCAGAAAGCATTCCCAAAATTGGTCAAGACGGTCAACAATTCTGGTGCTCCGGAATTAACCAAGATGGTCAACAATTCTGGTGCTCCGAAATTGACCAAGACGGTCAACAATTCTGGTGTTTCGGAATTGACCAAGACGGTCAACAATTCTAGTCAAACTCTCCTTCACGCTTTTTATGAATTTCCATGAGATCCTCAAAGCAAGAAAAGACATTCCATCATAAACATACTAGAGGCCAGACTTCGGGCCACCAGAAGGGGGGCTAGTGATGGTTATACCAAAAATGGGCTGGCCCCACAAAAGTCAATGGCCCAAGATGACGGTCAACACTCTAACAGCCCAATTGAAAAACGGGCCCAAGAGCTGAAAATCAGGAAGGCGATCACTCTTTCCAAAGAAGGAGAATTGACCTCTCAGCTACAAAAGAAACCCTTGACCCACCATTCATGGCAGGCTTTCATTGACGCTTTCTTCCATACTTTCGACCACCTACGCTTTCTTGAAGGCATCCAGTTGCATACGTTTCCTAGTACGATTGGGTGCTCACAGAAGTCAGCCTTCTCTGCCACCTTCATCCTCCAAAATACCCTAAGGCACACAAGCACGCCTCTCACGGCCGTTTACTGCATTCCCACCTTCCAGATTCAAGAAGACCCCACGTCTCTTTTACATCTGGATCAAACACTCAAACTCTCTCTCTCTCTATTTTCAGTTTTTTCCTTTTGAAGATCAAGCTTTATCTTGACTGAAAGCGTCGAAGTGTTTTCGGTGCAGGATAATTTTCCGCCGAACACACCGACATCTTGTTTCATTTAGTGGTGTGCGAGATCCAACCTCGGGAAACGAGTTCTAACGAAGACAGAAAAATCATCCGAATCTGTTCGAAGTTCAGATCCAGAGACGCATCAAATATATTAAAACATATTTAACTATATTCTACTAATTTTTTATAATAGTTCTTATTTAGATAAAATAAAAGACTCAAAAACAAATAAAAAATTATAAATTTTTGATAAGGAAAATAAATAATATTTATAAATTTTTAAAGTAAAATTTTTGTCAAATACTTACACAAAAGAGGCAAATAAGACTAAATATTAAACAATTTTAAGACTTTTTAATAAATTTTACAAAGTTAAGTACAAGAATTTAACATCTTAAAAAAAATGAGAAAAACTAACATACATGTAAACTAAACTAAGAAAAATAGAAAGAGGTTACATAAATGAGTAGTTAAACAAGAAATGAAAAGTTTATTTTAAAAGCTTCAACAACAAATAAAGAAAATGATTAAATACACTTGCTTTAAATTGAATATTTTTAAGATCTAATAAGACATTACTTTGAAATCACATTTATTTACTTTCTCTCTTCTCTTCTTTTTCTTCATTTATCTCTCTTCTCTTCTCTTTTTCTCTCCACTCTCAAATTTCATAAAGAAAATGAATTAGAAAATGCCGGTAATCCTTATATAGTCATACTGATATATGAGTACTAGTCATGCGTCTATCAGATACAATGCCAAAAAGCTACTAGGCCATGTGTCCTTTATGCAGAGCCTCATGCACACAGCTTTTGCCGTGCACACACGAGCGTGCTTCAAGCATAGATTAGGAGCCATTTGTGCTATCGTGCATGCACATGCATGCCATCCTATGCCTCTCAGGATCCACAAGTTTGCCACTAGCGCATGCGTGCTCCTCAAACGTGGGTAAGGCATCACAATTCTCTCTCAGATATACAAAAGAGTACTCACTTCTATTTGGAGAAGCCTATAAAATCGAGCGATAATTGTAATTTTTTTTTTTAATA
Source organism: Nepenthes gracilis (assembly GCA_033239525.1). Taxonomy (NCBI): domain Eukaryota; kingdom Viridiplantae; phylum Streptophyta; class Magnoliopsida; order Caryophyllales; family Nepenthaceae; genus Nepenthes; species Nepenthes gracilis. Next base: position 8,374,670 of record BSYO01000031.1, read on the forward strand.
TCTGCCTCAGATATTATGTTAAAACAGATTTCAATTTGAATCTCAATGTCCCACCTTGTAAGGATGCATTCCATTATATAGATTTGTGTGTCCCAATTACAATGCTGATAATCTGCAGTCACATTAATTACATATAAATGAATAAGAAAAGGTAATATTAAGTAACTAAACATGATACAATAATTAATATATGAGGCTGCCAAAAGAATCCTACCAACTCAAAATTTGCAAATAACTTAGAAAGTTATAGTCGTGATACATTGCTTGATCAAACCAATAGAGGAATAACACCTCAATTTTTCAATAACAGTAGTTGCAGGAAGAAGATGAAGGGTGAGACAAAGATAATTATGAGAAAATATTAAAATATGTTAGATCTATACTATACTCTTAAGTGTTCACGTTGACACGATTAAACATTCTTATTTTAGAGTATGAGAAGACTCTAATGACTCCAGCTTCCTAATATATGAGAAGAACTCCAGCTTCCTAATATGTACTCCCATATCGAATGTAATTTTTAATTATACATATTCCCCGATACATGATACTTTTGCACCCAAACAGTGGGCCATGCGTGCTGAATGTTGTATGGAGATGAAAGAGTATAGAGTAATGTCCCATGCAAAGGACTTCTGTCATCAGCAATCCACAGTTTTGAAAGAGTATAGAGTAATTCAAATATCTGAACATGTGACAATATTATGAATGTTGTATGGAGATGAAAGCTTTACATAAAACTCAAAACTACTACAACTCTTTCCACATTAGTCTTAAGAATGATCCATACCTCTGTCTCTGAACCCACTGACAAATCTTACTTACACAATCCAACTCGACTTTCGCAAGTTTGTGATATCTACATTAGCACAGATGGAATACAGCAGCTGCCACCCGCCACAGAAATATTTAGCCGGTTAGCCCTGCAGTAGGAAATGATCAAGGCCACGCTGTAGGAGACAAGCTGATTGTCGTTTATCAATTGGAAGAGTGGAATTTTAACTTTCAGCCTTAAGGACAACTCCAGTTCGGTGAACGAGGGAAAACTAAATCTGCCCCTTCTCTTATTTAACTAACCTGATTTTGGGAGAAACACATTGGATATCCACCCATTAAGAGGCCGACGAGATTTAGGTCCTCGGGTATTCAAAAACAATGCCTTCTGCAACACTCTTGGCCCTTGTGTGTCCAAAGAATTTGCTCACGATAGCCAGTGCAAAGTCTGTTACAGTTGTGAGTCCACTGCCAGTAATAATTTTGCCATCTATCACTACTCCAGAACCATTCAATAACTTGCTCTTGAGCTTGTTAATTACAGAGTGCCGAGCGGTTGCCCTTTTGTCCTGCTTTTTCATGATAGAAGCATCAGACTCCTGACCATGCAATGAAATATCCATATTGAGCCCCATCAACACAAATGTCACTATAACGGAGATATGTTGCTATATGTCAGCCAATGGTCAATACAAACGATATTTTTCAATATATCGGCTAATATCTAACCTAGGTTTCAATACATGAGAGTTTTTTTAGTTTGACAGTAAATGTATCACTCGATATGACCGTTACTGATACAAATGTGAGCAAAACCAATACCAATACTTTCATCCATGGTCCTCACAGCTCATTTGTCAGGAATTGCAGCAACAAACATGTCACAAGTTACCTTAAGTAGACCTTGCTTTTGCATGAGTGCCGGTGAAGAGCAGATTGCTCCATATATTCTACCAGCTAATTCTTGTTCTTTGAGTAGTTTCTTCAGAACCTTTGACTTATTTAGCCGATCAAGCCCCGAAACATCACCCTGAAAATATCCAATCCAATCTAAAAAAAAATGAGGCCAATAAAGAGCATAGAGAGTATATAAAAAGCAAGACGGATCACCAACTTACAAACCATAACCATCAAGAGAATCATGTCATTCTCGTGTAACAAGAAGACATACGGAAGCATGAACAAGCAAACACGTGCATACAATAAAAACCAACATGCTAAAGCAATCTGAATACTCCAAGTGATGTAGTTATAAATTAAGCATTACTATATAACGGTCGGTTGAAATTGTGAAATTAGAATTGAAATTTAAAAATGTAAGTCTAATTCCAATTTTATAAGAATTAGAATATGATAGAAGTCAAATTCTATTGTATGAGTAATTATAATTCTATAAAAAACTGAAATTGATATATGGTTAATTTTTTAATCCATATATATAAATAAAAGATATAAGTAGTCCAATAAAATTTTAAATTTTTTAATTTATTATTAATAGAACACAATTTTTATAAAATTTTGTTTTTGAATAAAGATAATATTTTATAAATACATATTATTTTAAGATATTTTTAGATAATATTTAATGGGTCCAGTACCATGGACCGGCCTAAAATCCGAATTCCAGCGGACTAACAGCCAGTCAGAAGTTTCTCCAAAGCTTAGCACAAGGTCCATGCAGCTCAGCCCCAAGAAGGCCCACACATGCAACCCAAAATATCCAACTCGGGAGGAAGACCCATACAACCGTCTAGCAGGCCCAACAGGCAAGCTCATGTGCATGTGCCCCTGCAAGTGCATGGGCTGCAGCGGCTGCCTGATAGCCTGGCTTGTCAGCGCAAGCCCAATAAATCTCCTCCAAGAGATTGCGCACTGCCCAGGATGGTAGGCGTAGCTTAGCAAATCTTTCCCAAAAGGCAGCGCCATAACTGCGGCTAAAGAATCGGCCATGGAAGGAAATGATATTCGCTGACATCCTTGGCTGCCTTGTCACACACCCGCGAGGCTAGGTGCCCAAGCAGCTTTCATCCTATATATCTCCTTCTCCTTGCAGAAGGAGGGGCGAACCCTGAGCACACAGAGAAAAAACCCTAAGAAAGTAACAGAGATGAGAGGCCAATGGAGGAATGACTCTTGCCCCCGATTACACAAAAAAGTCAAGAGCTCTCCATCGCTCTCGAGGTCATAGACTCCCAATGTGATCCTTCTTCCTCCCTCTCTCAAACTGCTCCTCGTCGAACGTACCCGCTGAAACTAAGTCTTCCACCAGCCCTCGGCGACTACAACCATTGACGGCCTCGTCAATGGCCTGCATAGCTCAGAAACCAGAAGGGAGAAGAGAAAAGCTCCATGAGGAACGAACCGAGGAGAAGATTCAGAGAGCACACTAGCTCCCACTCTCTTGAGATGTTCTATTCTCCTACTCCTGCTCCAACCGCTGTTTGTGAAGGCCTCATGCTCGCTCCAAATCCTCGTCACCACAAGACCAATAAAGTCGACTCGAAGAGCAAGGCGCAAAGGGCCACTTCGCCTAAGGGAGACTTCACGGAGTTCCTGCCTTTATCATCATCGCCTAAGAGTCGTTCCCACTTCTAGTGAGCCACTCTCCTCGCGGGTGCACTATGCTCTTCCTTGCAGTAGTGACTCTCCCACGGGAGCCTTCCATCTCTCAAAGCCGCCCAGTGGACGAGCGCACTCAACAAGAGTTTAGTCCTCCATACCTCTAAGCCGTCCCTTAGCCAGGTGCACCTCATAAGCCGCCCTTCGATCAAATATACCTCTAAATCACTCCTTGACCGAGTGCATCTCTAAGCTGTCTTTAAGTCGGGTGCACCTCATAAGCCGCCTCTCAGTCAAGTGCACCCAAACACTCAATCCTCATAAGATGCATCCACACATTATTCTCTTATCCTTACATATTTCTATTTGTTGGAAAATATTTCTGGCTTGAGTGTCAGAGGATATATCGAAGAGCGAGTCTTGCCAATTCTCTAACATTTTATTTTTTAGTTGTGTTGCGTAGGACCTAGATTTTCAGATATAGAGTTGGACCCGCCTTAATTCAACCCGATGCAAAAGATCACGTAGCTCCCTAACTTGTATAATAACCTGGATCCAAAGACCCATTAGAATATTGATTTTAAGTTATTGAATAATAACTTAAAATATTATACTTTTATATGATTTTTTTTAAACAATTAAAAAATAAAATAATAATGGCCGGTCCATCTCTTTTGACCCAAACAACCAAAGATGTTTTATTTAATAGGTCGCATTTTGTTCGATTTCATCATATCTCATAGACAAATAATTCTTAGACTTAGAAATGCAATTCTTTACACTACCCCCAAAATTATAAAAATTATGCTACATAATTTTTCAATTTCAAGGAATCAAAACATGGAATTAGAAGTCGAATTTCAGCTGGACGCCAAACGACTGAAATGGAATCAAGCTTGAAACTCCATTTCGAATTTCGAATTCCAGTCCCAACCAAACGGGGCATAGTACTATTGAACTAGTGAACTATGTCATGGTGATTTGGTTATGCCGAGAACCCAAATAGTGGCACACAGTCCCTCATCATCATTTCAATATGCTCTCTGTATGGATTTCACTCTAGCAACTTGATTTAGGCAACATTAGCTTTTCTCTTAAGAGACATGTCTTGTTCTACTTTATGTAGCTCTCTCCTCAGTGGCCTTTTTTGAGATCCTCAAATTACAACACCGGAATCTCATCTACTCGGGCAACTTTATACATCACATCCCAACCAAACCTCCAATCTTCAGAGGTGACTGTTGAACCAAACTTGCTCTCATACCGCTTGTAAAATTGGGAGGTTGACCCTCAAAATATATTTTCACTAATTAAAACAAGGAAATAATAAGTAATGACCACACTTGACTTCGTATCACTCATTTCTCTCATTTCACACTCAGATACATGGAAGTAGGACTCTGCTTTCCCTAGCATGCTAGACACAAAACCCTGAAATTTATCACTCATTTGTTGGATACATTTTTCCACTCCGTGCACAAATTTCAGGAGCCTTAGATCTAATTTATACTTGCATGAGTCGGTTAATTCACCAACGTGTAAAGAATCTAGCCACTTGTCCATATTGGGATGCAATTTCCTAGATGCCCAAGGATTTCTAGATTTTTTTCCCTACAGTGACAAAGCTTAGGTAGCTATTTTGCAAGTTCTTTTATTTTGTTTCACGATAGTTCTAGACTTCTAGTGAGGGAAGATAACAGAGAGAGAGAGAGAGAGAGGCAGTGAATCCTCAACAATCACTATCTTCACCTGGTAAGTAGCGAATATTAAATGTCTGCTTCTAATTTATTATATGCTACCTTTTGTTTTAGACTCATTCCAGTTGCGTGCAGCAAATGGCAGTTTTCTTTGGTTAAGCAACTCTTCAACTTCTGACTTTGTCCATAAGATCTTTTATGAAATATAAAATCACTGAAAAATCAATCAGTACCACCATATTTTGTCGTTGAGTGCAACAAAGACAGTCTTTGAAAAATATAAAAAAACTTACTTCACACAAATAACTCTTTTGTAATTAAGAACAAAAAAGCAAAACATGTTACTTCATTCAGAAGGCGTGGAAGTCTCACCGGAAGAATGATCAAGTCATAAGTAGACTCAGCAGCCATGTCAATTGACTCATCCGCAATGATTTTGGTGCCTTGAGATGCCAAAATACGTAGAGATTTTTCAACTGAAGCAATTACAACACTAATCTTTGCTCTCCTAAGAATGTCAACAATAGTTACCACTTCTATCTCTTGGGAACCATTAGCCACCGGAATGAGAGCCTGCTAGACATAAAAATTAAATCAGAATTGATGAAAGCTGATGGGAATACAACCCACACAACCCATAATCCAAATGCACAAATAGGGTTAGTGTCTTGTATGAGTTCCAAAAATGTATAGGAAAGTTCTATAGCAGTATTTTTCATTTTGATTTTTCTTTATAGGTAAATCATTCATCAGATGCATTATTTCAAAGAGCAATCAGAGTTACTCTTAAATGTTCAAGTCCAGAAGGTGTTTTTCACAGAAGAGAATGTAAGGGAAACAGGCACAAAACCTACTACAAGCAGGAAAAGGAGTGGGTTGGGGGAATGGTCCCCTGGATGGCTTGCTAGTTTCGGCTGCTTTGTTGTCTTTGTGCATTTTGCTAGGTTTGAATCGTATTAATAACATGTTTGGTTACTGAAATGAAATAAGATAGGAATAAAATAATTATTCTCACTGAATGGAATAAGATGGGAATAAAGTTAAAAATTTTTATCCCCATATTTGATTATTTATTTGAAATAATTATGAATAAGTTGAGAATTAATATTCTAATATTTGGTATATAGTAATAGTATGAGAAATAAGATAAAAATTTATACTAATAACTTTTTTACCATTATTCACAGAAAAAAGATTTTGAAGGCTAGAGAACATGAACAATGCCTACAACAATGGCCGCTAATATTATGCATAGTAAAATTATGGTAATTGTTTCCCTCTCCATAGCTTCTGGAGCCTTTTTGCTGCGATGGAAAAATCCTCAATTCACAAGGAGAGTGTGTAAAAAAATAGACCTTCCACTTACAATTCTTCCTATCTTTACACACCTCCATACGGTACCACGCCGAGTGGAGTCAGCATTTAAACACCACATGTGAAAACTCACAATACTCTCCCTTGTTGCAGCCGCCTCGGCTATACTCCGTGCACACGGTGTCAGAGTAGTAGTACTTCCGCGAGTCTTACTGGCAGGCCTTCTCACTACGGTGGGTGAACAGGCAGTCGGTCTAATCGTAACTATGGCTGCGGGTGTAGCAATGGACCTTGAACTCATATATTCGGAACTAGTCAAAGAAGTACGGGTCGTAGTCGGGGTCGAACCTGTCTCTGTGTTTAGACTCGCCGTTGTACGGGAGGAATTTTTGCATGAGGGCGACGGTCTCAAATTTGGACAACATTGAATAGGAAAAGAAAAAGGTGATGAACGGCTAAGAGACAAAAGACAAAGGAGGAAGCAGCCAGGGTTTCGAATGAAGGATAAAAAAACGAGGTACAAAACGGTAATAATTATGGAAATAGTTATTCTTTATATACAAGGAATAAAAAATACCTAAGAAATATTGGTATTTTTTATTCCTTGAGTTAGAAGAATATTTATTCTTCCGGTAATAATTATTTCATGTAAAAAAGGAATCAAACATAGAAATAAATATTCCAGTAGTAATAAGGTTGGAAAAGAATTTCTATTCCCACCAACCAAATATGTCATAATTCAATCAGGAAGACACTCTTTCTCTCTCAATCAAAACTACCTTAAGAGGAATTTATCTCTGAAGTCAAGGCCGAATTAACATCTCAAGTTGCTTTGCTAGGTTTTAAAAAGTATAGCATCATTAGTACTTTCTTCGTACAAAAGCAATACTCTAAGCACTTATTTAAGTAGGTCATTTATCATTACAAAGAGAAACAAACGGAAGTGGCATGAGAAAAGGGCCAGTTGCATGGATGAAAACATCAGCATTGGCATCAATTGTTGGCATATTAGTATAGGATATATCAAATAATATATATCGGTATCAGATATATTGAAAGAAAAATATTTCTAAAAATTGTAAGTTGATAAGGACGTATAAGCTGATATATCTCCAAATATTAGATGTATTGACCGATATATCGTGATATATTACTAATATGATAACATATAACGATATTGTCATGATATAGGAAAATATAAGTATCGGGAGACGGATATTGACTCATATTGGCCAATATTTACAATATTGGCCAATATTGTCATCTATTGTAATTGAGACAGAAAGCACAATGATTAACACCAAGATTAACAACCAATTTTGGAGATTAAATCATCGGTATCCATTGTGTAGATAGAATCTGGGCAACAACAGAAAAAATCTTCTGTGATATTACCCCACTTAAATTGTTGGATAGTTCAACCACAAGCGAAAATACCGCACAAGGGGCTACTCAAACTAAAAAATAAATTCAGCCACTGCAGCTACACTTCCAAGTTCCAACAGATGTGGGCTATTGGGGAAAATGCCATAAAAAGTACAGGAAATTATACAAGATAAATAATCAAAGCCGCTATGTCATGCATCAACAACTTAGTGGTTCCTGATTGTTTTCACAATTAATAACGTAACTGGCATGAAACAAGGTTCAAATACATAGCCTGATGAATTTGTCATATTTAAGAAATGTCTCTATATTGTAGCATAGTACATCACAAAAGCCATAGCCATATCTAGCCATGTAAGAATGGAATCACTACCCATCTAATACTAGAACAAGAATCCATTCGAGGCAAAACATATATTTTTTATTAAGTGTATCACACATAGCACAGGTCCAACCTCATGCACTTCTTGGTTTTTTTGGATTATTTTCGTTTTTCTAAGGTCTGCTTTGTTTGATTTCCAAGGCCAACTAATGGATTTAGCTTATGTACTTTAAATCTTTATCATCAATGTGTTTAAGACTTTAACTGATGTACTTTAAATCTTTATCATCATTGCCGTTGCCTAGCAAAAGGAACATCCTCCATTGTGAGTGTAAGCCTTTGTGCAAGAATAATATTACTCTATTATAACTTTGAGGTTACGGGTTCAAACTACAGAAATATCTACTCTACATTGTGGGATTAAGGCTGCATATATCTAATTCATCCTCTCAACTGGAAGCCTTGTGTGCTGGGCCCCTTAATTGCCCAGCAAAAGAAAATGAAATAAACTGACATTAGGCACACAAACTACAGCGGAGAGTAAGGATTCCCTGCAAGAGAGAACATAACATAAATGGGCCACAAGAGCCGGAGCAGAGGGAAGAAAGAAAATCAGTCTAACTAGGATAAAACAATGAGAAAATTTCCACTTACATGAGGGACGTGATCAACAGACCATTCCACCTTGTTGAACTCATGTTTCCTAGAATGATCTTCAGAAGCATTCAATGTCTGAAACCATTACATAACAGTGCTATCTCCAGATGACTGACTAGATAAATTTGTATAAACAAATCAAATGCTAGCTAAACAGATACGAATGTGCACAATTTACAGGAAAGGAAGGAAACTAACCCATAATTCAAAGCACAAAGTTACTTATGCTACGCAAGCAGCAGTATGTTATACTGAGGGGAATTCTATCTGAACACACTACGAATGTTGGTTTGCAATTGATGTAGAAGACTGACTCCAAGCTTTAAGATAGTAATCCAACCCATAAATACAGGTTCCCCAAACACACAAATATACTGCATGTGGGAATACTATATCTTGATTGTGATTTTTGATGTTAATATCTTATGAAAAATGGCTCAAATCCGCCAACCGCATACTATATCACAAGTACCAGTTTGCAAACCCAATAACTATGAATTCAATTCTGAATTGAAGGCCAGTCTAATTACAAATGGCAATGAAGAGCCAGATAATGTCTCCTAATTTATTTGCACTTTCTTGATAACTACTCTACGATTCCAAATTTCGGCTTACTCTAAACTAAAATAATCTCTTTGTACTAAGACATTGTAATGACCTCAAAATAATCAATCTTTAGAGTATGTTTAATGATTTGACAGAAAAAAAAAACGAGGAAATAAAAGAAAATAAAAGAAATGAAATGAAAATCACTTTTCTTAAATGTAAATATTTTAAGACACATTTTCATCATATTTTTCCCTAATGATTTTCCATGCAATCCAAAAATGACAAAGTATTTTTCTTCTATTTCTTTTCTTTCCTTCAAGCTTTCCTAGAACCAAACAGACCCTTAGAGCTGCAGCTCATTATGTAGATGTCAACGTACATTCTCTCTTCTAGGACTCGAAGTTAGCTCATGCAATGGAATAAACCAAAAGATAAAAATATCACTCTCTGATGAAAAAGAGGCATCAATATCATGAAAACAAAGAGCAGATTATGCAGAAAGCTATAGCAGGGCAAAGATTTACCAGCAGCCCCCTGACCTCCTCCGAAACAGACTCACAAAACAATTGTTGTACTAATGATAAAGCAAAGTCAAAAGTGGTTCCAGGGCCACGGCTTGTTGTTAGTTCTCCGGAAACTTGGATATTAGATTTAACCGCCCAAAAGGTTGGAAGCTTGTCCATGAATGCAGGGTGACCAGTGGTCTTGCAGTCAAAATTACAGCACTTTTAGCCAATCATAACATCAAGCATGGTAAACCAAGATCAAGGAAATTTAGAAAAATTAAAATGAAATAAAAAACAAGATAATTGAGATACCCTTTTTTTTCTCAATAGTCCCCACGGTAGTAGGGTTACAGCTGGAGCAGCACATATAGCACCATATAACCGTTTTTCCTGAGCTTGTTTACTTGTAATCTTTTGAAGAAGTTCACAATCTCTCAAGCGTGCTGATCCAGGCATGCCTCCCTTGAACAACAGTAGATGCAAAAGTTCATTAATTGAATCAAGTTAACCAAAAGTAAAAAATAAAAATAAAAATCATAATAAGAATAGAGTAGAATAGAAGAAACAACATCCCAAAACCGATAGCTACAGATTAGATGATCAGATGGAGTAGAGAACCACTACACATTCAATAGGTAGTAGGAGCACAACATGTGGATACTGACCAAGGGCAGACCCTCAAAAAGTCTTTTCGTCAATTAAAACAAAAAATACCAAAATAAATACCTTTCCTCCATCAAAAAGAAATACTTTTTCAAATAAAAGTAAGATGAATATTGAGGCCGCCTTTTTCAAGTCTATGTAGGGGGTGGTGTAGAGATTACAACAAATTACTTCAATTGAAGCACCTAAAAAGCTTGCCTCGATTAAACTACAATCCTTATAATTTCTCAATGATGAAACCAGGACGTGGCCAGATTCATGTATGGATACTTGCACTTTGCATTTCTACAAATAAAAAAAATATCATCAAAAACCAGCTTTGGTATGTGACACATTCCGTGAATTCAGATTTGACAGAGAGATTTAAAATTAGATTCTTGGATCATCTAATCCAAATCCTGCACACTATAAACAAAAAGGAGAGGTTGCAAGTGCAAAAAACCTCTCCAGTTTACCCTCAAATACTCAAATCAATAGTCACATTGATCAAAATAGAAAACAAGAAAGAAATAGAGGAGAAAGGCTTCTAGAGGATAAGCTCCCACCTTATGGTAATTTTAGAGTGAAGGTCCCTCGGAGGAGAAGCTTCTCCCCTTTTTTGCAAGCTAAGTGATGTAGGACCAGTCTTTGAACAAGTGTTTGCGACATGTTTCATAAAAGAGGGATTGCTCCATGAAGCAAAAGACACTCCTTTCTTTGCTAAGGGGACTTGAATTTATAAACGTGGCAGGCCTACACTAAGAGTGGTCTAGTAACCATCCCCAAGGTTATTAGACAACTGCTCATCCTTAATTACTCTTAGTCATTGATTGGTTCGACTTGGTATTTATTTAACCTCCACAACTACTCTGAGTGAAATTTCTAACTGATGAAACATGGCATTTATGCACTAATCAACTGACATTTATGCACTAATCAACTGACATTATGCTTCCCTATTTTTGAGGCCTAATTGCCATCATATTCAACATAGGCTTAGTGGAAAGATTGAAAATTGCTAGCCAAACGGCTAACTTCTTATATACAGTTCCTCCCTTGCCATAGTGTGCCAGTTATTAATTGCACCCGTTCATAGATAGCATTCTGTCAGTGGACCATTTCCCCCTTCTAACAATCACACACCGTGGTCTGATGCTTGAACACTTATACATCTTTAACCAACAACAAAGATGCCAGTAGAGTCATACTAATATGCCAAAGGAGATATACTAGCATGTTGGTGGAGACATAATAGCATGCCAATGGACACATCCTAGGACATTCAGACACTCGAACATCTTGGAGTTGTATTAAGATGCCAGTAGAGACATACTAGCATGCCATTGGAAACATTCAAGCATGCTAGTGGAGACATACTAACATGTTGGTAGAGGCATACTAATACACTGACTCATCAGTTTTTGACTGCTCCGACTCTTTAAAAGAGCAGGCGTTCAAACAGTGCAGTCAGGTCTTTTCACAACCTGGGCTATTTGGAAGGGCAGCCTTCTAACAGAACGGGAAACTGACGAGGTCAGCCTTCCTCTAACAATATGGATCTGTTTGACAATTCAACTCCTCTTGACAATCTGTTTTCTTACAATCAAGCTTCTCAGACAATTTAGCCTTTACACCTTCCCTTTTGACAACCCAAGCTTATTTTGACAACTCGAATTCTGAGATTTGGGTTCACATCTTACAGTGTTTTTGCTAGACCAATTACTATCCCTGGCCTTGAAGCCGAATTTGAGCTTTAAGAGTATCAAATCTGTCATTAACTTGGAATCTTCTGAATTAAGATGTTCATTCTAATTGAATTGTCGGGATCAAACTGACTTGATGTCTCACATTTGTCTTGACTCTTTGGTTGATATTCATTATGGCACACCATTCTATTGGAGGCGTTTTGGCCTTTTTGAGGCACTCTAGTAGGCCTTCTTCTGCATGGTCCTCTCATTTAAACTCTAAACCTATTGCTCTGTTCTTTGCTAGCTTGATCTCCAGATATATGGCTCCTAGGAACTCTTCTACAACTACCGGCTTCGAGTTCAAGAGAACTCCTTCCATGTAGAAACTGGTCCTACATATAAAATAGAGAAATAGGCATTGCCCTCCGATCTGGAAATGTTAGCAATTTTTCTCTCTCTATATCACTGTTTGTTTTCCTCGCTCATGTGAGCTCTTTCCACACCCTTTTTGTTCATTCTCTCCCTCTCAAATGGGCAACAAGGGAGGCTAATAGAACATGGAGAGACAAAAGATGGTGAGAGAGGAAGGGTGGTTGATTGGGCTGGTGGTGATGAGGGAAGGAGAGATGACAAGAGAAGGGGAAGAAAGTATGGGATCTTGGAATTCAATAGTGGCCGCTATATATTGGTATTGACCCCCGATACCATTATTTTCCAATACCACAACAAAATCCTAATATTTAAAATATTAGCCGATATATCTAATTTTTGGCCAAATTTCAGCTAATATTTGACTATCATCTTAAGATTTGCCGAAAAACTTTTGCTTATAATAAATTTGATACCGATATGTATTGCCGATATCAATATGGCTATGATCGATACAGATGTTTTCATCCATGTGTGGGACACGGAGAAGTGAAAGAGAGAGAGAGGTTCCATAAGGAGGGTGATGTTGGCACATTTGGAAGGGGAGGAGCATATTTTTAATTAGACTTGTGGTATCATGGTGTCACGTGGTGCAGCCAAAAGCATACCACAAGCAACCAAATAGTGTCATGGCTATTGCAGGTGCATTTTGATAACCATGCCCCCTTCAAATTTCCATACATAGCCGAAATGACCCATTGTGGTGGATATTCTGTTCTATGCGTAGGAGCAAAAAAGGTGGTTTGAGGAGGGTGGCTATTAGTGAAGGGGATGGGTAAAAAGTGTAATTGTGGGGGTACAGAAGGGAGGATGATGCTGGCACCTTTATAGGGGAGAAGCTACAAAAAAAATCCTCATAAACTCTGAGGTTTTAAGTGTCACACTCCAAGTTTGGCATTGAGATATTTAAACACCAAATTGAATTAAAAGTCTTGATGATGCAGTCAGAAACTTTGTTGATTATTTCTCTCCTTTATTTTGAATTAAAAGTACCAAATTGAAATGTTAAATACATCGTCTTGGAAAGGTGGTGGCCATAGTCATGAATAGCAAAAAAGCTGCAATTTATTAAGAGAAATTCTCTACACCATACAAATATTGGCCTATCTTTTCTTAGTGATAGAAACATCATGGTAACCTCGTTCTTGTGAGTGAAGAGTAGGTAAAGTGTGAAGCTGTCACTCTTTATGAGGTTGTAAAATATTGAAGGTGTCACTCTTCTTATTATAATTGAAAGCTTCATGGTTGAATAGAGTATTTTTACAAGGGCTTTGGTATAAATAGTTTGACTTCACCAATGAAGGAGATTGGTGATTAGTAGTTGGAACTCTTATGCAAGACTTGGGACATGATGTAGGAGACAAAAAACCTATAAACATTTGTTGTTATTTTTCTTACTCTCTTATTTTACCTTTATTTACTCTTTTGCTATTTGGTTGATTTTGCAAGTAAAGTTAATTGATTAAATTTTCAAATTTCATGAAGTTTATGTTAAAAAACTAACCTAACCAACCTGCTCTTAGATTGTTAGTTGGTACCATAGTTAGTATCAAAACCAAATCTTCAATCATAAAGTTTAACTGCTTTCAGAGTTGATATCTCTTTTTGCAACCTCTAATAAAATGGCATGCTTAGAGGATGAACCAGTTCATAGGCCTCCATTCTTCAATGGAAATTATTTTGCTTATTAGAGGATCACAATTATTGACCCTCTTATGTAAAAATAGTGATTTTGTTCCCTTAGTATGCGATAATATTTCAAAATCAAAAGGAATCAATGTTTATGCTTGATAGCCTTTCTAAGAATGCAAAAGCGAAAAAATATTTCAGATTGAAATGCTCCATGCTTAGGAAAAAGGGGGAGAAATTTCGATTATGTTTTCTAAAATGATTTATGATACTCCTTGCCTATGATACTCCTATAAGATGGATCATATGCTTAATTTGCTTAATTTTTTACATAATAAAGAGGGACAGATACGGCTCGATGCATATACACATTGTGGTATATTTTGCATCTTAATTCATATTATTCTTCAACGGTTGTTCCACATTAAAAGGGAGGAGAATGTGAAGTCCGAGGTTTCACCTATGGTTCAATGATAGAAGAACCCATTCATTCCTTACTAATATTGTATTATTTTTATGATGATCAGAAGTTTAATAAGCCCAAACTTGTCACATTTTGAATTATACACACAGACTAAACAAAAATACTAGTGTTAAAACATAAAACAATTACATCCGCTGAAAACTCTTGATGATGTAGCGGGCCAATTTTTCACTATTCCTGTTTTTGTGCTTGAAATTTAAACATCAAATTGGAAGGAATTTTCATAAAATTTGAATTTAAAAAATAAGATAAAAACTGAGTGGTCAAACATTTTGTCTTGGAAAATTTTTAAAGTTTGAAGGAAATTGGGCCCCTTTTAGTTGTCCCATGGATGACTTGGAAAGAGAATTGAATATGATAAATCAGCTGAAATCACAAAAGGAAAAAAGTTAACATCTGGCTTGAAAACCAGCTGAAGTCGGAAGGTGTTTTGAAATGTCAATTGGTTGATATTGCAAGGTGTCTTGATATGTCAATCAGATGATATCAGAAGGTGTTTTTAATTTGTGTATTGCTTGAGTTTGTAATGATTTGTTGGCTGAATTCATGCATGGAAATCAATTATCATTCAAATTCAAAATTCACTAACAAATATAGGAGGAAGTGGCAAAAGGCTATCATATTTTGCATCCCTTCATTTGTATAAACCCTATACCTCATTCTACATATCTGCACAAGAACACACGGCTTGAGTCAAGTGAAGACAAAAGAGATGTAGTGATAACAAAGGATTCTTTTTCCCTGAAGCTAATATGTCGTTCAGAATAAAAGTCAACAATGAAAGCACAGAAAAGTATGACACAAGAAACCAACCTAGCCTAGCCTAACACTACTAACTCTTATCAACAATATCACATATAACAGTTGTAAGAAGAGAAGTCCAACACTAAGACAACTGATATTGGGTTACAATATAACGCAACAAAATTGGTTAACACTTGAATTGAAAATCAGCTGAAGTTTGGAAGGAGCTTTGAACATGTCAACCGGTTGACATTGGAAGCCCTTCTGAAGTTGTACATCAGCTATGTTTGATATGATTTGTTGGCAGAATTCATACATCTTCACTGATTATCTTATGAATCCAAATTGGCTAATAAAATTGGAAGAAGTGGCAAAATGCTATTATATTTAGCGTTCATTCATTTGTGTAAACCCTAGCTCTCATTCAGTATATACCCAACAGAACAGCACACGGCTCGAGACAACTGAAAACAAAAGGAGAGGTGGATGCCAAAGTCATGAAGAGTGAAAAAGATGCAAAGTCTTCAGAGAATTTCTCAAGCAATGTGCCAACAATGGCTTCTCTTTCATTTAAGGGAAAAAAATTATTGTAATCTCATTCTTGTGATTGAGAAGATTTAATAGAGTGAAGGTTCCACCCTTGATGAAGTTGTAAAACGATGAAGGTATCACTCTTGGATTTCGATGAAGTTGTAAAGAGTGAATGTTTTACTCTTCTTCATCTTGTTGGTCAAAGCTCAATGGACAAAGTGTGTGCTTCGTACCAGGAAGGAATATTGTATCTCTCTCTCTCTCTCTCTCTTTCTCTCTCTCTCTCTCTCTCTATATATATATATATATGGTTTGATCTTCACTAGTGAAGGATATCTGTGACTAGTAATTGGCACTCACAATTGAGGCTTAGAGACCTTAAGTACATATGCCCCCAGTAGGGTTTAGGGAACAGTGAAATTTCCAAAGAAATGGGATGATAGATACAAACGAAAGATTTTACATGGAGAGCAGATTTTTATAGACGAGAGTAAAATAAAGTTTATTAATTGATCCCTCTTTTATTTTAAAGAAAGGGGCCAAAATCTATCCCAACATGTTGAAAAAAAAAATCCCAAATGAACTGGAATGTGCTCAGAGAACGTTAATGTCGGACACCTACCCGACATCAAAAAATAGTTTTCTAAACTCTCTTGTTTTCTGATTTCCAGCTAGAAGAATTTATACAACCACAAGACATAAATTTAAATATGATCTTCGATGTTCATCACAACCATTACGATACATCTACCATGCTATGATGATGATTACATTTGTTGACGATACACTCACATCACAGAAGTTTGAATCAAGCATTCTATTTTTCATAGGTAATGGCTTGAATTGTTAGTTCTTTCTAACAAGTGAACTTGTTTTTATTTTTGTTCTAATCATAGTACAACCAATCTTTTTATTGTTGAAAATTGGCAAAAAGACAAAATGTATACCTCACATGTCCAAACATGTCTGTGACATGTCCTCAACGTGTTCAAATAAACAACGATTTTAAACATCTCCGAGCATGTATAGAGATGTGTCCGATAACAATATGATACCTCAAAAAAAGTGTTAATGCTTCCTAGAGACAGAGATCACCGCTACCATAAACAATTCCCAAGGGGAGCTTGACAAAACAACAACACTTACTAGTTTTGGATATGCATATTAAGAAATGGAAGAGGAAGACGGTAAATTATAATGGACCAAGAACAAACTGACTGAACTTAAAGAGTGATAAGAAAAGTTTTCTAGAGGGACTATACTATTAGAAGGTGCTTGGGATCATGAAGAGAATAATAACTAGATGTGGGACAATATGGCTAATCATAGTCATAAAACTGCTAAAAGGAATCAAAATGGAGTGGGCCATGTCAAAAAGAAGGTTGATAATGGGGTCCAACAGAAAGTGAAAGATACAAATCATATGTATAATATAGCAATGAATTGCAGGAGGACATATGCAAGGGAGACTAGGGTTTTTCCAATTATGATTGGCTTACACCAAGGGACAGTTTTAAGCACAAAGCCTTGTATGTGAATGAATCAATAGTGTCTCTGCAATTCAGAGATTAGTTTATATCCATTTAACCTTTCTTGAACTCTATGATGTGTAGCCTCATCCACTATGCTACAAGTTTTTATGGTTAAATTAACAAGTGCATTTTTTTGTAGGTGATAGTTGTAGTAGATGAAACAAGAGAGGGAGCTAATAAAAAGTTTGGAAGGAAACTTCTGAAGCAGAAGGCTTTAGAATTAGTGGAATGAAGACTAGATACATGGAATGCAAGTTTAGTAATAATAGACGGAGGTGTGCAGATAGGACTGCAAGCCTTCCAAAGATGAATTATTTTAGAAATATTTAATTGGCCTTTTAGAAAGATGTGGCATTAGGTGAGGATCTACACAGGATCAAAGCATATTTAATGATTTAGAGAAGTGGAACATGTTTCAGTGAATAGCACTCAGAGAAAAATACTGTAAGATGAATATTAGACCAACTATGCTATCTAGAGCAAAGAATTTAAGGTTAAATCCCAACATGTCCAAAACATTGGCTGCAACGGAGAAAAAAAATGTTAAGATGAATGTGTGGTCATTCTAGAAGAGAGAGAATGTGTGATGATGTTACAAGAGGAAAAATCAGGTGGCATTAATAGAAGACAAATACGAGAGACAAGTTTGATTTGATTTGATCATATAATGCAAAAACCACTTAATGTTCCTGTTAGAAGATGTAAGAGCTTGGACGAGGCTCTTGATAGAAGAGATACAAAAACACCAAAGAAGATTTTTAAAGAATCCATCATCTTAAATATTTCAAGATGGTGAAGGATACAACTTATCACAGAGCTAATGGAGAGATAAATTCATGTAGCCACTCTTAGTTTAGGTTGATTTGGTTACCGATAAACCATTACTCTTAGTTTGATTTGAGTGACTTAATTTGGTTGAACTTTCAACTAAATGATTATGCACTTAATATGATGATAGTAAGTATATACAACTGTTTCTCGTTTGAGTAGTAGCGTGATGATATTCACCAAATTGTACAATGTAACTCGTGCATTGTCCATCTGAAACCTACCTTCCTCATGCTCGCAGATTCTAATTCTTACACCGTATAAAATGCTCACTTGGATTGGATCTCAACCCCTGCTTGTACTTATATTGTCTAGATAGGTTCTTTTTTACAAGGCAATCATATGTTCGTCAAAGTTCATTGCTCAATTAGTCCCTAGTACAAGGGTTCAAACTCAAGTCAACAAGCCTGGAACTCATTTGAAAAATTAGCATCCGCTGCCAAGCCATATTTGCTGGAGTCTTTGTCTATCAATTAGCCAAAACCTTATTTTTCCCAAGTGACAGTGGAAAAAATTAATTGTCCATTATTCCATTCATAATGCAGCCATTGTTATAGTAATACACTCCTGCTAATAAATCCATTGGAGAAAGAAGGAAAACTCTAATTTATCATCCACTTATTATCTATATAATAACATCGTATTCCCAATTGAATTCGCCTAATGATGATGGAGCTATCTCGATGTCCAAACGATTATCACAAATAATAACCCCGTGTCTATATATAAATTTAATTGTCAATTCTAACATTGCAAAGTGCTCTTTTTGGTATTGATGATTTCTTCTCTTCTGCCTCTATCCCTATTTTCCCTGTTCTCTTTTATTTTCAGTCTCTGTTTAACTTCTCTCTTTTTAATCTACTTAGTGACAGATTCATAGCCCTTTGACCCAAAGTCCATAATCCGCTCAATAACTTAAACTAAACCTTTTGATTTTGACATATTATATATGTTGCTTGGTATTGGTGCTGAACATTAAAAAATTAGTCATTTTGTGTATAGAGGCCTGTCTTATTAATTTTTTGAATAAATTGCACAAAGATTAATGTTTTGGGACATTTGGCACTGCCATGCAGTGCGAACGATTCCTCATAGTAGCCAATATTGGTTGGCCCTCCAGTGCCAAACAACGGCCCATCTTTAACCATCCAACTGGAAGTAATGAATTCATTTCATTTCATTAAAATTGATATCACCCCCTGACTGAATTGATGAGTTAATCAAAACAGGTATCCTTTTGCATTTGATAGCCATTGGTTACAATTCACACTTTTCTTTACTTTTTCAATTTTGATATTTCTTTTCACATCCTTCTCTTTTCAGTCAGTGTCTTTACTGTGTGATGCAAAGGTTGTGTCAGAAAAGCCAACTCTAGCACAAACTTCTTCCTTGGTTAGATGAAATATAGTCATTGGATTTGTTATGGAAAATTTGTATTATTATCTCCAATGAAGTTATATGGGTCAACAATGGCAACAAGTTGCTATATAAGTTATTCACCTTTTCAAAAAACTCGATATCTTGATCTTAATGTTGAAAGTTGTCGGGAAATGAGCTGTGATCCTGTTGAAGGTGTATAGGTTAACTCTGGCCAAGAGGAAATTTTCAGCTATAAATCTCTGACATGAATATGAACTCAATTTCTACATCTTATCATTTGGAAACATCCTCCAGTATGAAACAGGAGGAAAACTGGGCACAGAATTTAACAAAAGAAACCTGAAAATAAAGGGGGGAAGAGCCACATTAAACATCAAATGGCATCAAAGAGTAAGTAGGAGCTTACAGCAATTCAGAGTATTCAGATTTTAAAGAAAATATACTATTAACAATAAATTTGTCTATAGTTCAGCGGTACCATGGAAAATGCTCCAGCACTAAGATGGGAGGCCCCCTGACAAATTCAAGAATGAGCAGTACAACAGCAAGATTGGAAGATTTCAATGAAGAACAAAGCAAGAATTATGATGATTCCTGTATTTTATTATGAATTATGTCTAACTTATCCATTTAGTTGACAAAATTGGTAATTACTGGTAGGAGAAATTTGGTTAATTATATTTCATACAGAAATGGTGACAAAATAATTATATGATAATATGATCAACGAGTGCAGCACTTATTACTGGGATATAAAGGGCAAGGAAGATTGCCTGCTATCTCCTGATCAGAAATACATGTATATGTCAAAATCAATAGAATATAGAATAGAAAATTGAAAATTGAGGATTTTTGGTGACCATAAAGAAATAGTTCATTCATTATGCATGGACAAAAACAACTGCATCCTGTCGCCCCTGCGAGGGGCCTACAGATAATGTAATGCTAATTTCTCAACTTGTTATAGGCTTATTAGTCAAATATATTATAGTTATTAGTTAAATATATTATACTATTAGTTTATTATTTAGTTATAATTAGTTCCTTGGTTAGTTACTTTGTTTGGTTGGTTTAGAACCGAATTAGTTGTCTCATTACTATATATGTATTCGGTTGCTACAGTAAATGGGATAGGTGAGATTTTCCTATTTCCTCTCCTCTCTGCTATCTCTCTTTGATTCTCTTCTCTGTCACCCTCAACCTTTTCCCTTTCCCCTTTCTTCTTCTTCTCCGTCACTCTCTCTCATCCCCTCTCTGTGTTCTCTCGCCCTCTACTCTCTTAGATTTCCTCTATTCCCCTTTTTCCCTGAACTTCCCTCTGCCTGAACTCCCCTCTCCCTTCAATCTCATCATTGTCGACACCGATTTGCCCGTTATCGCCGTGAAGCACGCATCATAGGTGCTTTCATTGAGACACAGCAGAGGAGATGGCGACCGAAGAACAAGTGCTCGAAGCGCTCGTCGTAAGACTTTCGAAGGAGGTGAAGAACGTTGCCGTGACTATCCAGCAGCAGGCGGTGGCCATCCGACAACATGCCGAACGGTTCGCTGAAATTACTTCCACCACCAAGATTATTCAATACTCCATTGGTGACATTCTACCATCGCTCAACAGAATCGAGCGAAATTGGTCAATAAATCTTTCCTCACTTGTGGTTTCTCCATCTGTAATTTTCCATCCTTCACCGTTACACCCAACTGGGTTCAGCCCATCTTCGACCACGATTCTACCACCGCATCTGCAAATCCCAACCAAAACCTCACTCAGAATGCTACCAACTCCACCAGGCGTTACCAGCGCTCTTCATCTTCCCTTACCTCAACCAGAAATTGCACCCTTCATTGCGTCCGTACTCCCACAGGACAACCGCATCACTAGCTCTGCTTACACCAAGGCAGACATCCAGCAACCACTCAATGAAAGCCCACGATCACCAACCCTAATCGAATGACAAACAGAGTCATTCACAAATCTCCCTGTTTCTTCAACTTCCTCATTGTTCACGGCTCTCACCTTCGAAAATTTGCCCCAAATTGCTCAGCCCAAGCCCTTACTACCACCAGCATTAACCGAGGTCTAAATCGCTACTTCTGTTCCATTTCCAATTAATAGAACCGATAGTGCTGGATGCTCACACCTTCACTTCCTGCCGCCCTCCAAACAACCAAAACAAATCTCGACAATACCCCCGAGACCCCCTTCTACCTCCATCCTCCTTCCAAATTGGCCCATAAAGGACCTCACTCTAGCCGCAACAGCATCTAGCTGTGAGCTCCTCTAATTGAAACCCATGCTGTTGCCTGATGGCATTGGCTTGACAAAATTGGCGGGGAACAAAGGGGACACAGATCGTGAGTGTGCCCTACGCCCATTACTCACCAAATGCTCTGTCAAACGGAGGGTCTCAAGATAGCAGGATGCTCAAATGCTCACCGATGATCATCTATTCGTCCTCCTTGTGAAGCCTTGCTATGGTAAGCCGGTACTACTTGAGGCCTGCAGAAGAGATTTTCTAAATTTTGGAAGCATTAGTCATGGGCCTTGCGCATATGCCAGAACCACCCTAGAGGCAAGAAAAAGGACTGGTAAGGCTTTTATTATTACATTGAGGTCAGGGGCTATGATGGGTTTCCCTCTTGCTGCAAATGGACTTTTGGTACTTTACACTGCCATTAACATCCTCAAGCTGTACCACGATGACAACCGGAGAGGTCTGTTGGAATTAACCACTGAATATGGTTTTGGTGGGTCTTCTATGGCATTAATTGATAGAGTTGGAGGAGGTATTTATCCAAAAGCTGCTGCTGTTGGTGCAGACGATGTAGACAAATTTATAAGAAATATCCTCAAGGATAACCTGAGAAATTCAGTTTTTATTGCTGACAAGGTTGGTGACAATGTTGGAGGCATTGCAAGTAATTGTAGATCCTATGCCATGCCATCCGGTGCTGCCCTTATTGTTGCTTCAATTCCATCCATTGGTGTCAGCTATGACTCGATCAACCCATTGCTCATTGGAAGTCCAGCTCAACAGTTAGGAGCAATTGGGGCCAGAGAGGTAAAGGGACATATTTTCTTCAAGGATATTAATTGGGGCACTTTGGCGGGACAAAAGGCTATGTTCATCCCTTCAGCAGAAGGTGCACACGACATAAGTTATTCCATGAGCCAACACATACGGAGTACCGAAGATGAACATGTCCATAGAAGGAGCGATTTTGATAAAATCAGTGAAACCGGCAGTGATTCTTGTACCAGTGAGTTGCTTAGCAATGCATCGGATGAAGATGGAGAGGAATGCAGTAGTTTGGCAGATTTTAGCGGACCAGATCTTGGGGTGAAATGCTCTTCCAGTAATTCCTCTTTTAAGAACTTATCCCAGCTTGCATCGATTAACTATGATATTGTTGTGAAGAGCGCTGGAGTACAAGGCGCGATGGCGAGTAAGCAAGCAACATTCCCAATTGGCCCAACCTTCAGGTGGAAGCCAACCGGTCCACTTCAGTTCACTGGTGTTGTAAAATTTTATTTGGGATCCCTTAAACAGCTTGATGTTGGTGATGTTACAACTGATGATTCCAAGTTGACTTTACTTGATTTTCTACATGCAGGCACTTGTTCAACGAAATTGTGGGCCGAGTTTTTTGCATCGGGTGAGTGGTTTGCACTGCCAGAAGTGGACTCCTTCTCTCCGTTGAGGGACAAGTTTGATTCTCAACTTCCAAAAGGGTTACACTCGGCCGCTGAAGCTACATGGGGAGACAATTGCAACACTCCACAAAGTTTTTCCTCCTTCAACCTTGAGGACAAGGTTCTTTTAAAGGGAAGGGCAATGTTACAGGCTTATTAGTCAAATATATTATAGTTGTTAGTTAAATATATTATGCTATTAGTTTCTTATTTAGTTATAATTAGTTACTTGGTTAGTTACTTTGTTTGGTTAGTTTGGAACTGAATTAGTTGGCTCACTACTATATATGTATTCAGTTGCTACAGTAAATGGGATAGGTGAGATTTTCCTGTTTCCTCTCCTCTCTGCTCTCTCTCTCTCTGATTCTCTTCTCTGTCACCCTCAACCTTTTCCCTTTCCCCTTTCTTCTTCTTCTCTGTCACTCTCTCTCGTCCCCTCTCTGTGTTCTCTCGCCCTGTACTCTCTCAGATTTCCTCTATTCCCCTTTTTCCCTCAACTTCCCTCTGCCTGAACTCCCCTCTCTCTTCAATCTCATCATCGTCGACACCGATTTGCCTGTTATCGCTGTGAAGCACGCATCACAGCTTCTGTAGTTTTTCCCATACCATTTGGATAAATTTGATCCAAAGTGTTCCTTATGATAGTTTAATAGAGACACCAGCCAACTCCCAGACGCATAAGCTTATAAAAGGAGGTCCTTTAGCACATAAACTTATATTTGCTCACATCTAGCACGTTTTATAAATGAGTAATCTATGGAACCACTCAAACTCAACTAGGCAGCCATCTTCAGGTGGTCATTCAGTTCAATTCATAAAGTCTACACAGGTACCAGCTTGTGAGGCTCGTTTTTAAAACAACGTCAATCGATGGAGTATCCGATCTGGGTTATTAGTTGTTCATATTCAGCTTGCCTTCCAAACTTGGGATGTCTAATGAAAAATGGCATCAATGTACAGTAAGAAACGACAGGGGAAAAAGTTGAACAAACTATGAAGACAAAGGCTTTGAAGATCAAACGAACCGGTAAGGCAATAAGATCGAAGATTTGATTGAAGCAAGAGGTAATGAAGGTATCAGCAACCAGCCTAATACCACCAGAAGTCTCAACCTCAAGCTGCGGCTCCACGGAAGCCACAGTAACCTCTGCACCAGCTCGGCGCAACACATCCACCAATATAACCGCCTCCATTTCTTCCGTTCCATACGCAATTGGAATTAAAACCTGCCAATCAGAAGAGCCCACATTTAGTTAGTTCAGTTTCGGCTGATTCCTTGACAGAACAGACTGTGAAGGCCAATCTGCTAGCGACGAAATGGCTTAACCTTTTTACGCGGCAAGGGGGCAGTTACCGTCGGGATAGCCTTAATATCAGTGGCAACAGGTGGTGGTGATGGATGGGGCAAATCGAAGTTGTGAGTGGCGGAGGTTCCGGCGGCTGAATAAGGTTTTGAGTTTCGCAGCTCGTTGCCGGCACTAGCAGAAAAGGGCCGAGGTGATATACATGAAAGGGGAGGCAGCCGCGGAAGGAAATGCGGTAAGGCAGATAAACAGCCCATCTGCACAGCCAGTGACACCGAGCGGTTAAGATATGAGCAGAGCAGCGGGCAGCTGCTTAGTACAAAATACAAACACAGGCCCGCGCTGCCGGCTGCGCCTCAGCCGCTTCTCCTATCCGACAATGGATAATGAAGGAAAAACTGCCAAGTAAACTCAGTTATGCTGCTATAAAATAAAAGATATAGTACGCTATTTATTTATCTACTTGTTTGTTTATATTAGTATAAATTATATAAAAATAAATAGATAAATAGGTTTTATATTATTAAAGGTGTTTATGGGATTAAATTAAAGTATTTTTTAAATAGAAATTTTATTTATGATAACACAACATTTTGAAAAAATTTTTCAGATGTATAGTTTTAAAAATAAAAAAGATGAATAATTTTGATGCGTTCTTCGAATCCGAATTGTTGTACAAATTAGAGAGTTGAGTGAATCCTTCAACTAATATGAGAAGTGCCAGATCTAGTCTTCATAATTGAAAATCCTAACCCTACACACTACAGCAATTCAATAAAAGGTTTGAAATATATGGGATTCGCTTTCGATACATCCTTTAACATTCAAATTAGTTGTCTTTTTTAGAAAAATCGAAAGATGCAAGAAAAAAATTAGCGGGAGGAAAATGAAGAAAAAAGGGAATGAGTATGGTTTCTATGGATTTAAAGGATTAGGCTCTGCTCTTATGTATACTCTTTATTGGCATTTGTATGCATGAGTCTGACTTGTCTCATTTTTTATTGGAGGATCTGAATTTATAGTTAGGTACTAACCAACGGGTTAGCTCGGAACCATTACCTATAACAAAATGCATTAAATTGTATTAAATATTAACCGTTACTTGTAATATGTAACTACCTTTTAAATTAATTTAGTAACAGTCCAGATGTTAATGAAATATCTTTATTTGGTCATTACTGGATTGGTTCATTTACGAATACATTGTTATCTCTCAATTGATTATAAATATTTGTCAGGATTAAATACTTCATTTATTATTTTGTCAAACCGTTATTTATCTCAATCTTGCATGTTCTCCTCTATCTAGTCATTTGGAATGTCAGCATTATCCTGTGCACCCATATTCAGATTATTGATATTTGGGCCCCGCTTTTTATTTGGGTTGGGCCAACTAAATCCAAGTTGTATGCAACACTAGGTTTTCATACTTGGAGTTTGAATTCAAACTCCAAGTGTGCAATAAAAGGGAAGCTAGTTGGGTCATCTGCTATGCCAACTGTACACGCCTCTGTTGGAGATTTTCTAGTAATGACCGGTCTTGTTTGCAAGAATTTGATTTCCTGCTATCTTTGAATGAGATTTGATGCCTAATTGAATACTTTTCTCCCTTATAAAATGAGTCTTGTCTTGACTATAAATTGAGGGTTCCTCCTCAAGCTGTTTCTCAGAGTATCCTCTTCTTTGCTTGGTCATGTTTTATCTTCTACAAACATGTTGTCTTTACATTTGACGGTGCACATAGATGCTGAAGCCTAGAGAGAAGATTCTTTGAGTTTCATAGCCATAGATTGAGGATGCATCTGAAATCCACATTGATTATTCTCTTTTATTGGAAAAGTCATCTTGGTTTTCCTATTTTACGTCTCATCCAAAGCCGGTTACACTTACTATAATGCTACTACAACTTTTTGTCTCCTCAAGCTCTATCAAGGGATCAATGTAGCCAAAGTCGCCAGTGGATGGACGTTCTACTTGAGGGGTGATGTTAATCCCCCTTTATGTAGTTGCTTTATCTTTACTTTTGGCACAACTTGTCTATGTATTGGAGCACTTTATTGCGAAAACATTTTCTTTTTTTTTTTCCCACTTGGGTTGTAGTTTTTCCATCTATACTCTTCTTTTGACTTGTTTTTTTTCAATTTGAAAATGTAAGCCTGAAAGAATAAAATGAATAAAACTATCTAAATTGAAGTTTATTTTCTTCACATAATTTTAGTATATTTGTATCTCCTCTATTATTAAGAAAGACATACAAATATGCAATATATACAAAAAGAAGGAAACCAAACACAACATATAAAGGGGAAGACTTATTTTATTAATTAAAAGTTGAGTACAAGTACTTACAATCATGTGAACTGCTTACTTGGACCCTTAGTGGAAGTTATTTTTGAGGTAGATCGCGTTTCACGTCGGTGAAACTAACTTTTCATCTTGGTTCTAGAGTTTATATGCTCCGTTTCGCAAGATGGCGGAGACTAGGAAAGACCCTTTCTAGTTTAGGGAGAGTCTATTCCTGTTGGTGATCTTGCCTGTAACCTTGATATTTTGCAAGACCAAATCTCCAACATTGAGCTGTCGCATTTTTACCTTCTTGTTGTAATAGTAGGCGATTCGCTGTTGGTAGGTTGCAGTCTGCATCCTGGCGATATCACGGGCTTCTTCTAGCAAATCTAGATGTTTTTGAATTTTTTAAGAGTTACCTTGTGGGTCGAATGATTCAACCCTAAGATTTGAAAGTCTGATCTCAACTGAGATTACCGCTTCGGCCCCGTAGCAGAGATTGAAGGGTGTCTCGTGAGTCGGCTCCTTTGGAGTCATCTGGTAAGACAAGAGAATGAAAGGAAGCTCGTCCACCCAAGAGCCCTCTGCGTCCTCCAACTTGATTTTAAGACCATGGAGTAGCGTGTGGTTCATGATCTCCATCTGTCCATTCGCTTGAGGGTATGTTACTGAAGTGTGGACCAACCTAATGCCTAGGCTGGTGCAATACTTGGCGAAGTATTTTTTAAAAAATTAGGTTCCGTTATTAGTCACTATGACCTTTGGAATGCCAAACCTATTGATGATGCTCTGGCGAACGAATTCAAGAGCATTGTGCTCTATGACCTCGGCCAGCAGGATGACCTCGACCCACTTGATGAAGTAGTCGATACCTACAATGATAAACTTTCTTTGCTCTGTCTTAATGGGAAATTGGTTGAGAATGTCAAGCCCCCACTGCTTGAAGGGCCAAGAAGTCTGGAGGGACTTCAGCTCAGCGGACTGTTGGTGGTAAAGGTTGCCGTGAAGCTGACAGCTCTTACACTCCTTTACGAATTCGAGTGCATTATTCTTCATTGATGGCCAATAGTAACCTTATCGCAAGATCTTGAATGCCAAGTTCTTATCGTCGACGTGCGATCCACAAATCTTAAGGTGAATTTTGCCCAAGGCGTAATCAGCCTCCTCAGGGGTTAGGCACGGGAGGTATGGAGTCGAGTGACTGCGGCGATACAATTGTCCATCGACTACAGTGTACCAGCTAGCCGTCTTCTTAATCCGCTTGGCCTCATTTGTGTCTTTTGGGAGTGCTTCGTCATCCGCCAGATATCTTTAGTAGGGCGTCATCCAATTTTCGGTCCCGGAGATTCGCATTGCTTCTTATTCCTCTATGCTGGGAGCGTTCAGGACCTCTCGCATGTCTCTCGAGTACTGTTAATCACGATAAACGATTATATGAACTAAGGAATTAACAGTTCAATTTAGTAAATAATTAATATATTCAATGGACAAGTATTAAATTCAGATCATATGAAACAATAGTACAATTCAATTGTTAATGAGAGTAATGACTCAAAATATTAATCAATCATACATTTTTAGAGATTTTTTACTAATTAGTAATAATATTATAAACACACATATTTTCTCAAAAAAAAAAAAAAGAGAGAGAATCCAAATAATCTAAAAAAATAAGTACAAAACTTTTGACATTTAATTATTTGCAAAACTCATAAATTACCAAACCAAACCCTCCAATCTCTACTCTCTTTTATCTTCAATTTGTTATTATCTCTACATTTTTAGAAAAAATGTTTAATTTGGACGTTAAAAAATATATTAAAAAGTGAGTTTTGTATCATTTAATCTCTTGTTGAACGTTGTTCATATACAATATTTGAATGTAGAGATTCAAATATTCAATCCGATTCTATTCATATAACTATCTAAATTTAAGGTACGCATTACTTTTAAAACGAGATTTAATTAAATTTGCTTGATTAATAACTCTAATATATGTCAAATGGTTGATAAGTTACTAATAATTACTAATAAATATGAACTTAAAATAATTAACACATTTCTATAGAAATAAATTGATATGTTTTTAGACTGCATGTGAAAATTGATAAGTGCAAGAGGAAATGAAAAGTAGAAATAGAAATATGAACTATTATTTAAACTTAGATCCGATCAAAATTTAATTTAGATAAGATGTAGTATGGGGTTAGATAAAATTTTATGACCAGTAGAAATAGAAATATAAATTATTATTTAAATTTAGATCTGATTAAAATTAAATTTAAAATTAGATATAATACGAGTTTAGATAAAATTTTATGACTAATAAGTCAAAATAGATTGGGCAATGTCCTATCAACATCAGCCAAAAGTTTTAGTTGTGCCTCATCTATAAACCGAATTGAGTTAGTTTAGGCCGGACAATGGGGCTTTTTTTATTATGTTTATTTAAAAATTTATATTTATATAAAAATACTCATAATATATAATATTATAATATTTATAATAAAATTTTGTATTAGTGTATATTTTAATAAGCAATATTTATATAAAAACTTATTAATTATATAAAAATATAATATATCAAAATATTTTTTTAAAAACATGATACTTATTTAAAATAAAAAATTATATTTATATAAAAAATTATAATCCGCATTGAATTAGGTCTAACCAGATACTTTTACCCATAATTATATTCAGCCTAAAATATTAATCAGATCTAATTTTATAACTATATTCATCTATAATGCTCTTCTACATAAACTAAACCTTATAAAATTTCACATCAATCAAGCTAAACCAGTCAAATTGCCCAGCTTTAATTAAATTTATTTAAACTAAATAGTTCATCAAGTCTATTTAAAATTTAAAATATACACAGATTTGTCTACATTCATTAGAAAATCTGAAAATATAGCTTTGTAATTTATCAATTTTTAACAACTTTTAGAAAACATAATAATAATAATAAAAAAAACCACATAAAAGGAGGTTTGTTAAAAATACCGTCAACAAAATATTTCTTATAGTTTGCTGAATTTAATTTGTATTTATATTTTCAAAATCGACTGGCGTTGGCTTACATTTTACAAATGCAACATTTTGTTTTGTCTCTCCCTTATTTTTTGTTATTTTACTAAAATTATCTGACCAATTTTATATAAGTAATTAAGTTTTTATAAAATAATGTGTTCATGCATTGGAAATATAGTGTTATGACTTGATAGGAACAGTCCAACCATGTTCGTTTTATCATTATTTAGATTACATTCTATCATTTTCTGTAGCTTAGAATATATACACTTCATTATTAATTTAATGATAAAATATATTTCAATAATACCTTGATTAGAAGTTACTATTCACTTAATTGCTATAAAATAGAAACGATCAACTTATTAAGTTCAGTGGAATGGCTGTTGCCTTGGCCACTAGAGAATTGGGAAACAGGAATTCTTATTGATACAACAACAGTAAAAATGGCAAACCATATGTTTATGCATACAAGCGATTCCAACCAAAAAAAAAAAAAGAAAAAAAAAAAAGGGTTGGTTTGAGGGAAATATTTAGGGTTCAGCAGACAGCCGAAGAAGGGTATGTATCCTCACCAATGACAAAATTCACAAAGCAGAAAACAGGAGCTTCCTGACAAATTGTGGCCATCCAAATACCAATTTCATGCAGGAAAATCACCGGCCGGAAAGCATCACTCAGGGCCACCGGCCAAGCAAATGAATACTGCTGTTGTAACCTGGGACTTCTACAGGGACTGCACCTGCTATTGTGCTGCTTCAGAACAACAAGGTTTACAGATGCAGCTCTGGACTCAACGATATCCACCGCCATATGGCGGTTGAGGAGTATAACCACCACCGCCACCACCGCCGCCCATCATGGGGTTGTAGCCACTTGCCATGTTTGAAGCCTGAGGCATTGGATTCATTGTTTGCATTTGAGCTACTTGCCCCATGCCCCCCATGCCCATGCCCATGGGCTGATTCATTCCTCCATACACTCCCATGCCCATGTTCGGCCCCATACCACCCATGCCCATGCCCATGACCATGGGCCCAGTGGGTCCTCTACCCATGCCCATGCCCATATGGGAACCGATCATTGGGTTTTGTGGAGGCCTGAGAGCACTCACGCCGGCTCGACCAATTCCGGAACCAGATCCCATAGCTTTACCCATGGTGACATTAGAAGTTACAGGAGCTGAAGCAGGTTTCTCCATCCTCTTCTCCTTGCGATTAAGGGATTCAAAATCGATTCCGATATCAGCCAAGGGATTAATTTTTGCTGCATAGAAGGAACCAGATAGTTTTCAGTTTCATGGACTGAACAACAATAGTAGCTGTTGAATAGGACTGCTGATTCATGTTGGCATGTCATCTTCGTGTCCTATTGGGATACAAATACAACATAATATATGCCAATACGGATAGGACACGATTAATAATCATGTCAATGAATCAACACAACCACGACACACATTTACAATTAAAATCAGTAATGAAAAGGCATCCTAAGATTTCATCATAGAAAATGCAAGAAGAATGAACTCACGTCCAGATATGTTCAAGTTAACTAGCCCTCTGCTCAGCGTATCAGCCCATACTGTTGACTTCGGCTCAAATTTATCCTTTGGGGGGAGTTGAGAAGCTGTAGAAAGTGATCCTGTTGAAAACGAATGAGCTTGCTGGGAAGACATTGACATGGTCGGTCCACCTTGCGAAATCAAATTACCCATGAAATAATCATTTTGATGGGTAACGGTTCCCATTGGCATTTGAGGAGAGAGACTTGAAGCTGCCTGCAGAGGGGAGGAGTTCCCACTATCATGCTGGGCAGTTGGCATAGCTAGATTCTGAGGTGCCATGGAAGGAACAACAGCTGCTGTGGGTCCCGACTGTGGAATGAAACCCTGGACATTAGCAATTGGAGCGGTTTGGGTAGTTGTTGGCAGGAAAGCTGGTGGTGGTGGAGGTTGGGTAGGTGGAAGAAATGTTGCTTGTGGGGGAGGCTGACTACCAGCAGCAAAAAAAGCAGGTTGCGAAGCCGTTGGAGTTGGAGCCATAGGTCCTGATGGCGGCAGAATGCCTGCAAGTATATCATCATTCTGAAATGGTGGCTGTTCTTGGGGTGCGAACTGTGGAGTTATCAGAGAAAGTTGGAAGTTCTGATCATTGGTAGGATTGAAAGTCGAACCCATGAAGGTATCTGCAAACTCTGTGTTACTAAAAGTATCCACCTTCTGGACCCCTTGCCCGGCTTGCTCGACATTGTTCATAGCCGGCTGGGAAGAAGACTTGTAAGCAAAGGTTTGTGCTTGAGTTGGGACTTCATCAAGTGAAGGGGTGGCTTTAAAAGGTGAATCTCCGAATGGATCTTCAAAAGACTGCATTACAAGAATATAATTTAACCTAACAGAATTTTAACTTCTCCAGAATAGATGCAAAACGTAAATGGCAGAGAAGGAAGAAAGCATTATATCACACATCCAGATTATACAATGAAAGTGTCAGCATTCCCTTTTACCAATACTTCCTTCACCAGTTTCTCGGGTTCTATTTTTTTTGAGTGATAAGGGGGAAGATGAAAGAAACTTCGTAAAATCCATCACACCCTCCAATAACTGAAATAGCAGATAAGAAGATGGGGAAATGGAAAAAATGAGATTGAAATCTCCAGTCTAAGCTAAAGTTGCTGTCTTCAGAAGCAAAAGGATAAAAAATATTTAGTTTTAAAGAACAAGTAGATAGAGATGAGGATACTCCACCACATATCAACTGATGTGTTCTCCAGCAGATACACAATCATAACTTAGTAAGCATCACATTTTGTAGAAACAAGTGGAGTTGCTTGCTTCTGAAGGTGTAAATTAGCTTAGAAATTGCATGCTTTTGCGGTGTCAACTACTTTAGAATTACTTGCTGCTGCAGGTATCAACTTACTTATCAGGTAAAATCTTTTGAAGTTGAACCAAGAGACATGCGATCTGATCTCGCCTGCATTGGGGTTGTTAGGGGGAGGGGGGTTAGGGTAGGAGGGGTCCCGCCCCCGCCCCTCTCCATTGTCTAGGTTGCATAACCAAAGGCGGGAAAAGAATTGCCTGCTTCCCTTCTGCTTTGTTTGATTTTGAGGAACAGCTTTAGAAGATATTCAAAGAGTTAATATTATTTCAATATCTTTCTTTTTTTTTGCAGAACTTGTTTCCATAACACCAACCCTCACCACACAAGAGAAAACAAAAAAGAGACGGGTGCAACTAAAAGGGCCAGGAAAGCAGGTAACAACAGAACCACAAAAGCAACACTACGGGCATGTTGGATAAAGAAAATATGAATGAAAATACAATAGCAAGGAAAAGAAATAAAATCAAAAAAAAAAAATTCTTTCTTTTGCTTGGATGTGATGGAAATTTATACTTAGAAAGAAAATGAATTTTCAAGAAAAACACTTCTGTTGTTTAATTATCAAAGAAAAACTAAAAGAAGAAAATATATGCCTTTAATATGGAAATTTGAATTTTTCCTTTCTTTTGTTTTGATTTTCGACGTGATTTAAATGGGAAATGATTTTCAATAAAACACTAATATTTTTATACATATTTTTCATACTTTTTTTCCTAAAATTTTTCATCCACTTCAAACACCAAAATACATTTTCTTTCAGGTTTTTTCCCTTTTCTTCATATTTTCTTTGATCTAAACATACCCAACAAGTTCAATCAAACAAGGCAATCATCCTTAAAAGGCAGAAAATTTATTCTGGAAGTTCCTCACAATATTCTAACACCACAGACCTGGTTTTCAGCATTGAGTGTAGAGTTAGTTGCAACAAATGCAGGTGTCAAACCAGAAGTTTGGGCTGTGTTAAATCCAGAGGCAGCAGTTGACGATGACACTGGCATAATAGCCAATGGATTGGGCAATACAGAATCCGAAAGAGACCCCAGCAAGTCAATTTCAGCATTACTTGATGTATGTGGTGCAGCTGATCAAAGAAATAGCACAGTTCAAATCACGAATATAAATATCCTAGAAACTACTAAACGATAATCAAGAAAGATAGGAGTCATAACAAGTATGGTCACCACCACAATAACAATGCATCAAAACAAAATGCAAATGTCACATACATCCCCATTGAGATGAGAGTGGAATGTTTTATGTCATGAGACAGGGCTACACTGAGTAATATAAGGTCTGGTTGGCTCACAATGGATCAAAAGACGGGACAAAGAGAATTTCAAAATCCCATCATTTTTATTAAGAGAAAGAAGACAATGATGTAAATGTCTGTAAATTGGAAGACTACACTTCATGTTCTCTCATTATAGACAAAAGGTCAGCAACTGATATGGCATGACAAAAGGCCCTCAAAGTAATATTAAAGACGAATACATTAGAAATGAAAAACATCTTATCCAGCTAAGTCATAACCAAAACTACAACATTGAAATAAAACAAATCCAAAGGAGAAGGCCAATTATAAACAGTTATTTGAAGATAACTCAAAGATTAATGAATCGACCATCCCCCTTTCCTCAATAGAAATGTCTACTATTCTGTTTCCAGATGTTGATAAACTTTATTCACTTAAAAGGCCACCAATTAATTTATTTAAAGCTCCAATCACTCCTTTACATTAACAGAGAAGTCTAGTAATACATAACGAGTAATTAAAGCCAAAAGGAGGTTCACTGAGCAACTAATATGCCTACCAGAAACTGAACCACGTGGGTCAAATTCATCAAAAGCATCAGCTTTCTGGTTCTGATGAGAGAGAGAGCCAACAGGATCAACAGTCGCAAGGCTTGGATTACTACTTGCAGGTGGAGAGGATGATTTAGGTGCTGGAGCAGCTGGTGTCTCTCCATCCCTAATAGGAGGAAGACTGGCATTATTGGACAAGATTGTGACTAAGTTTCTAGTAGATAACTTTTTAAAAACTATACCTCTCACTGTACGCAGGACTTCTAGATCCAGCCACAGCTTCTTCATAACTAGGAGGAGCACCAAGATTTTGTTCAGAAAATTTCCGCTCAAGCCGTCTGCAATTCGGACAAATCAGAACCCCAACCAACCAAAAATTAAAAAAGAAAAAGAGAAAGGAAATAAGAATTTAAAGAATAATTTGAATGAGGGAAAAAAGAACAAGAAATTAGTTCTTATGTTATTTTTGCTGCGTTTTTTATGAACACAAAGAGATCCAATGATCTCAATATTTTTATAGTGGACGCATCAAATATTTACCTTTCTTCCTGAGGATGATCCTCTGCCTTGACGCTACTACCTCTGCAAAAATAAAGGCATATGGTCAGCTATTTTCCGTATGACTCTAAGTTACATGGTTCGAAGTGTTATAATTGTCCAAATATTCCTAATTTCATCCCACATGCACATGGTATTGTAGACACTAGGTCAAATATTTTATTTATCATTGTGATGTATTTAACTAAGACTTATTTGTAAACAATTACTTTTTTCAATATGATTGATAAATGAAGTAAATTTATTATTTTTCAGTGTTACTAGCAGTTAGCAGGGCTATTTCCCATACCTCTTGTTGAATGGCCAACTGAGATGAAGGGATCCTGTAATGTTGTCACACACACACAAACCTCTATAAGAGGCTCTTATCTTTTTGAGACTCATCTACTCAAAGTCCCAGGCCTGTTTCATTGGCACAACTAAACAACTTGTATTTTTACCAATAAATAGTAAGTAGTACTCTTCATCAAGACTTATTGTTCACATTCAATTTTTTCTGAACCACTAAATGCCTCTAATTAGTTCCAATCTGGGTTTTGAGCAGCACACCAAAATCTTCAACAAATTTGAACATTAGTAACAGTGGCCCCTCCCCCAAACCCCCCAAAAAAAACAAAAAACATGAGAAAGAAAACAATTTTCAAACCAAAATTAATTTGATTATCATGAGAAAGTATTGGGTCCCAAGACATTTGTTCTCACTTACAGAGGTAATAGATTCTCACCTATTAAGAGGTGAATACATAACCATTAACAGTTCTCTCTAATACAATTTCTTGACCAAAAAATAATAATAATAATCACAAGAGCCTTAAATTGTTCTACATCAAGTTGGCGGTACAATTGAGGCCAATAACTTGCAGGAAGAAAGACTTTGAAACTTGTAAGTACTATTTACTGTTGGAATGATACATTGAAGCAGTTTAACATTCAGATAATTATGTCGCACAGCAGCACCCCACACAGATAAAGATGAGGCCAAACAGAGAAGAAACGAAGAAAGCAGAACACATGGGTTACACTTCTATTGTTGCAATATGGCTTTGTAATAAACACTACTAAAATCAAATAATTGACATGTGCATATAATCTGACATCTCATTTGTAAGAATCAAAATATATTCCACAATCAACATCATCAAAGAAGTCACAAACCCAAGTATAATTAGGGTAATATATTAAGGCATTGAATAAAATCAGCACATACCGAGATGAATGACGGTCATCATCATCAAAAGATCGATGTCTCTCTCTATCAGAGCTCCTACCCCTTGATCCGTGACGGTTATCATCAAAGCCTCGGCTTGTTCCATGGTAGGCATCATCCCTGTAACTGTCCCTTCCATAACGTTCTTCAGAGTCTCTATTGTAATGATCACCATCACCACTGTATGAATCCCCATACCGACCATATCGGTCTTCATCCCTGTATCCCCATTCTCTTTCCCTCCCATAACCAGTCCGCTCCTCATCTTTGCTACCATAACGACCATTATGATAATAATCATCATCATATCGATCCCCATACCCTCCCGAACTTGAATATGAACCAGGACGATACATTCCACCCATTGCAGATGTGTTACGAAACCTGTTTTGTAGTCTAACTGAGTCATAGATGTCATATGTGGAAGTTCATCAGAAAAAGATACCAGTCATGAGGTTTGCTTATTGTGATAAAAATTAATAAATTTGCCGCCACCAGCTGGTTCTCAATATTTTAAGCATAAATCATGTTCACCAAGTATTAAAGCGACTTCTCCTGCATATTTGTGGAATCAGTTTCCTTGATTTTTGTATTACAAAACAAATAGAAGAATATCTACACAATGACACCAAGAGAGTGCTCAAAGAAGAACAAAACAGAATTGTAGTATCATCAGTTTTCTTGATCTTGCTAAGCTTTAATGGTCAACTAGGAGATAAAGGATCCATGATTCATATCTCGGCCATTTCAAAGACAATAACACAAACATTTCTGATTGTTAATGACATAACTCCTCTTTTTTTCACCATTCAGAGAAAATATATACCAAGAGTCTAAAATAGGAAAAAAGCTATCAAAATTTTTGAAGCAAACTGTCTTGCCTTCCATAAAACATCATCAACATCAACATTGACTACACAAATTGGCTTCCACCATATCAGTCAGTTTAGTAGACATCCCCCCTTCCATTAAGACAGATAAAAAAAAATGATGTCACTAGTTCTCTCAGTAAGGTTTGTTCCCCAAATTCAAACAAAGAAAAGAAATAATGGAAGAATAAAAAGATTGAGACAAAACGTTGGTTGATGAGAATTGGACCCAGCATGTGAAAAACCTTCCCCCTTTTCCTATAACTGAAAATGAAAGTAATTTCACAAATCAACCCCAAGTTATAGATCTAGAAAAATCTCAAGAGACCAGGAAATACCAAAGTAAATAAGAAAAGAACCTTCACTTTTAACCTGACTCTAAAAAGATACCTTGGATAGGTGAACAAAATAAGGAGAAATGACGTCAGAAGTCAACTAATTAAGGAGGGAAGATAATAGTGGCTTGAAGCCTTCAGGGTATAGCTGTAATTGAACAATAGCAGCACATAGCTGATCTTTCATGGTCCGAGCCTAAATTCAACCAAGCACCATATGCCTCCAAAAACCCAAGAGAATGAGAAGAAAAGAATAAGAGGACTGAATGAATCAAGAGTAGATCATGGCATCAAGATCAAATGGCCAACAGAAGGAATAACAAAAGCCAGCTATGTGCCAGATCATATCTCCATTAGTAGGTTGATTTTGTGAAAGCAAAGAGATTAAGACAGTCAGGATTAGGACACTGTTGCTGACAAAGATAATGGAAAATCCAAGACTGGAGAAAGCATCACAGGTATAACATGTGAAACAAAGTAAGACTTTGGGGGTAAAGACAGGAACATAACTGAGAGAATAGACTTACTTGTCCTTATTAGCAGCAGCCTTCTGTCGAACTTCTTGTATCCTTTCTTTATCATTCACTATAAGCACTAGACTTTGAGATTTCCTTCTGACATTGTTTCCCTGATCCCTCCCACTCGAATCAATGTATTGAAAATCTGACAATGTCTGTAGAAAACAATCAAATAAAATCAATGGAAAGAAAAAGGAAGCAGTATCTGAATCAGTGAAATTGCAGAAATAAAAATGAGATTAGAGGAGAAAGAGCCACAAAACTCACTGAAATTTGGTATGCATGTTCTCTGATTTCATCTATAACACGCTCTGACCCGTGCGCCACCAAGTATTCCAAGACAGTTAAAGCCTGAAAGCTCAAAGAAGGGATTATCAGTTCAGTTTTCAGACATAGAAGTAAGCAAGATTGAAATAAAGGGGGAAAACAGTTTCTTCTCTCTTAGTTGTTCCTCTATGGATGAGTTATAAAGAGAACTAAGGAAAACGTAAGGACTATGATTACTGCAATTTAGCAGGAGGCTGATAAGCATAAAATGCTTGGCTGAGTTAGTAATATTTCTTTCATGCTCTCTTTCATAGTGATGAAGTTTGTGTTCCTTGTTTTTTCTTCATTATGAAGTTGGTTAAGTTTTGAAGAAATATGTTAAACATGAAGATTTCAGATGAACATATAAGCACACATCCAAAAGCCTTACGGCTAATCAGCATCTTGTTATCAACAATTTTACAATGTGAAGGAAAGGCAAACCTTATAGACATGCCGCCAATTCTTGCCGGTATCATTGACCCTTTTCCAAATTACTGCCATAATCATCTGGTATTCATGACTACATAAATGACAAAT
This sequence comes from Nepenthes gracilis, assembly GCA_033239525.1. Classification (NCBI taxonomy): domain Eukaryota; kingdom Viridiplantae; phylum Streptophyta; class Magnoliopsida; order Caryophyllales; family Nepenthaceae; genus Nepenthes; species Nepenthes gracilis. The sequence goes on from BSYO01000031.1 coordinate 8,413,656, forward strand.
TTTGTTAGCTCATGGCAGTATAAACACAAACATCTCCTGCAATGTGGTTAACTGGTCTTACTAATTTCGGGTAGCCTGTGCAATATCTGCAAGAAGCGACCCATGAGGACCCCAAGGCTCATTGCTGGTAGCATCAAGAACCTGTAAATTGTCAATCATCCAGGTGAAACTAAAATAAGTAATGAAAAGCATTGACAGAAAAATGGGAATATTCACTATAAAAGGGGAAACAAAAAAGAAGAAGATATGATAACTGATCCACTATTTTGATATAGGATAAAAAAAAGGCGAGATCATTTATTTGGATTTAAGACAATGATCTAGCGGAACTTAAAATTACAGTATATCAAAAAACCACAACAAAATCTCACATCAAGACCATCAAAATGTGTAATTCATAATAATGTAGAAGTACTGGATTGGAATTAGATTTGAAGGTTCCAATGGCCATAATATGCATCCCATAGAATTTTGATTTGTGCAACTTGAAACAAGAATTAAATTTCTCTGGTAGAAGAACAATAAAATTCATGAGGCCAACAAGTGATGACGGGTAAGTCAAATCATCAGACCATCTGTGTCCCTCCTAGTTTTCAATTCTATTGAGATCAAATTATATGTACATATTTTACATAAATTGAAGTGATCAAGCAACTAGGCGAGGACGACAGAGAATGTAGTTCGTTTGCTACTCGAGAAATGACCATCTAAGGGATTAGAGAAGCAATTTTTTGATAAACAATTCCCTATGTGTTGGGTTATCTCTATTTTTTACTTACCCGGAAAACAGATTATTGCTACTTTCCAATCTGTAACTATTGTCAGGAGACAGCAACTTAAAGCACATCAGCAAGAGCAGTTAGCGAAGGCATGGATACAACCTTAAGCAGCTGTTCAATTAGATCTGGTTCTTTGGATGATCGTAGATGTTGGGAATGGATTAAATCAAAGGTTTAGCTTAAGCTGATTCTAACTGATTAAATAGGATTTCCATCGAAGTTTAGTGCCACAGGAGTATCCTGAGAAACAACATGGAGTATGTGGCCAAAAACCACAGATCGACAATAAAAGTAATTCATGAAGAAATGAAATTTGTCTCAATGAACACTCACTGGAACTGGATCAGAGCATATCAAACTTATGCAAGACATACATAACCAATATGACAGCCCCTAATTTAGTGCTAGCATAAAGTGCAACCTCCTGGCAGCACCACATCTGATGCCTATTTATGGGCTTATAAACTCCAGAAAAAAGAAAAACAATCAAAGAATAGTAATTTTGTTTAATTTTCAGTTTAGTGTTTCTTTTTTTGACAAGCTCTTGCTAACGGCAAAAAAGGCGCTTTTCGGTTGGATGTTACCAACGAAATCAAATGCTAACTTCCATTCTTATTGAATTAATGTTCAAGTAGAATCATTTTTGGCAAGCCATTTTTGGAGGTAGATTTGTCTACAATCAATTTTGGATAAAGTTGCAAGTTTTGTACTGGGGTGACATTGTCTAGAAAATCATGCTCACCAAAAAGCAATAAAAGAGAGAAAAAAAAGATAAAAAAACAATTATATTAGGCTGCTAATTTTAGGAAAATAATAGCGTGAACCCTTTGAAGTAATATATATACAAATAAATGCAAAAGGATTTTATGGTAGAACTGTAGAAACAAGTATATCCTAAAACTGCTATCAGTGTAATTATGCATGCTTTGGATATCTTTATTTAGTATTACTGTAATTATGCATCACGCATACAACACTCTAATCAGTTCTGCCTCCACTAAAGGCCTGTTTGGCAAAGCATTTGAAACAGGTTTTCTAAAAAGTTATAAATTGAATCTTCCACAAAAACCTTATTAAAAAGGTAGTTGAGACTCTCCATAAGTTGCTCAGTTTTGTAACAAGTTTCAATTAAGAATTCTTGGAAACACCCCAAAAGTGCCTTTCGTGTAAGCAAGAAATAATATCTTTTCTAAATCTTAAAATATAAAACAAACACACCCTAAGTACAGTTTAAGTCTAATTTTACTGAAACTACAGAGTACATGCAACTAGTGCTAAATATGGAAGAATATCTTCAGATGTGAGAAGGCATAATTGAAGATCACACAATTTTCTTTCCACATCTAAAGCTCCAGCTGAGAAACTGCTGTTGGGAAACCTTTGTAAGAGGCTAGTGATGCTTTTATAAAAAGCTGCTGACTACTATTTGGTAACCCACATGTTGTTGTTCGCAGCTAGAAAGAACTCCTTTTCAAAGTTGACTTTTGGTCTAAGATACAAATTTTGCAAATGAAGGCCAGTAGTTGTCTTTCTAAACAGTCCTTGCTTATACCCCTGCTACAACAAAATTTTACTGAACGCAAGTACAACTTCTAGGCATAGCCATGGCACAGCCAAGCAAAGCCATAACACAGCTGCAGTTTCTCAAATGCAGTCTGAGCATCGCATAAAAGCTATGACATGGTGCCGGAAGGGAATTTTAGATATGAGGCTAATTTATCCAGTAGTTCAGTGTAAACAGTGAGTTTCAATCTCAAAGATTTAAAAGTGAAATTAGGGAAACAAAAAGAGGACAGAAAAAACTACTCAGAAGAGTTTTAGGCATCAAGCCTAAAGTAAACAGTGAGTTTAATCAATGGTGGAAACTCCCACATAACGAAAATTATATTTCCAAAGTAGGAATTTCAATTGTCTACTACCCCTCTCTACATCATTAATTCTTATGAATGACGAGCATAATAATTATAATATTTGTAAATGTTTGTTTAGAGAATCCTAGGAGGGAAAATGTATCTCATGAACATATGTCCAATCAACAGCATGTGGCTTGAAATGAACCATGTGAATACAAACAAGAAAAAAAGATAATCAACAAGTAAAATACAACACTACAAACAAGAAAAATACAAGATATGTAAAATACAACACTAAAAATAATAAAAATACAAGATGATTTGTGCTTTTTGGAAGCTTACAAGACATTCAATACAAATGTTTTAAGAATGTGGCAGCTTTGAAATCCTAAGAGACTAGGTATGACATGTGACACATGTATGTGTAAACATTAAAAACATGAATAACAAGCATATACATTGAATAAGCAGAGAAAGTTTTACCTTTTGTTCTATAGAAGGAACTTTAAGAACTTTCTTATTGACCTCCCTCTTTCTGAAACCAGACATAAGCAGAGAAATATTTCAGGATGTATAACATGTTGCACTTAAGAAACATTTAACACAGCCAATAAGTTCATAAGTTCCTTAACAAAAGCATGAAAAACCAACAAAAATTAGTCAGAACATGCATCAGTACACAATTAAATTTGAAGAAAAGGGCAAATTCATATATAAATCAGAGGACCCCTCCATTCAAGTCCTAATTTTTTAATTACTACTATCTTAAGCCTAAACTGATACAATGGTATTAATTCAATTGTTTGCTTACCAGATTAAATGTACTAGAAAAGGCACGTTTGCATGCCTATTAGAATTGGGTACTTTCTTGACATACACAAGTGAATGCATGTAGTACTAAATAAAATTCAATGCACAAAAAATGTAACGGAACTTATTTTCACCACAACAAATTTAATAATTACCATTTTAGCTCAATCCGTGCATCAAATGGGTAACCAATTCTTTTTTTTTTCTTTCTCTCATAATACAGCCCATTCTAGAGGATAAACCTTGACAAAATGGTAAGGCTGCTTCACCATAACCTAGAAATCAGATAGATAAAATATGAAATATCATCTTTGCAATATATGGTTAAAGCTACTAAATTTGCCCCGAAACCTCATGCATTGAGCCTACCATACTCATTATGCACTCTATTCTCTTTCTTGACGGGATTGTGAAGTAGCTTTCACCTTTCAATACCAAATCTTTAGAGAAATAATTTGGCTTGCAGGCTTCTTATATGGTTTGTAAAAATTCAAGACGAGTATTTCAAGCTTAGGAACTTTTTCCTTTGCCAAGACCCTTGAATAAATGTTTTTTTTTTTTTTCAACGTTGTGATACTTTCTCTTACAAATACTCCCTTTGTTCCACAGTATGTGTCCCTATTTAACTTTTCAAGTCAAATAATTTAGATTTGACCGTTTATTTTGGTGAAATTATATTCATTCAAATTTAGAAAAAAATATTATAAAAATACTCTTTCAGAAGTTTCTAAACAAAATTTAAGACACTTTAAATCAATAGAACATCATTTATAAAACAACAAGCTCCACTTCAGACCAACAATAAATGCTCTCTAGTCCTCAGTGAGAAGACATTTACAATTTGTTAATGGAAGAAGTCAAAAAGAACACTTTATGATCCAGGAAAAAGGAAGAAGAAACTACGGCCCTATTTAATTAGAGAAAAAGTTTTTTCTTTTAGTTTTCTTTTCATTTTTCACTTTTCCATTCCCACACTTTTATTTATTTTTGTTAAAAATGTGAATATTTTAACAAGTTAATTTTTTTTAACAAACTAATGTTTACTAATATTTATTTGCAATTTAGCTAAATAAGTGAACTCAGTTTGTGATAGTACGATTCATAGTTGATGAAAGTCATGAAAAACCAACATACTATATACTAATATATTATGTACTGATTGTGGTTCTTAAAAATCATCTATTATAGAAAATGACACATGTCTCCATAATTTGTACTGTACTATGTATACCAAAATTAAGCTATCAACTATTACTCTATTAAAAGTATTAGCTCAATTCATTTAAGCTAAAAGTATTAAATTAATGAGCCAAAGCTCAAACATAATTTTATACTCGCCAACTCATTTAGTACTAGTCGAAATCTAAGTCAAACGATACTCAATTTATTTATAACCTTAACAATGTATATCATTATCAACAAGTAAAAAATGAATATAAATGGAAATTATTTTTAAATAATGATAATATTTAAATTATTAAAATATAATAAGTTCAATTTTTCCAGTAAATTAACAACGCACAATATTTTTAAGTTTAATGAAATATTAGATGGTGAGATAAATATTGCCATCAAATCTAAATATCAATAAAAGGACCGTACTTTTAGCTTTTTATATTAAAGAACTAAAATTGAAAAAGTGAATAAATAACAAATAAAATTAAATATTAATTAAGCCAAAATTTATCATTTATTAAAAATATTGTTACAAATTTCTGAATATAATTATACTTATAAAATAAAGTTTTCAAAATTATAAATTTTTAAAATAATAGTGTATAAGTAGGATTTGAAAAAAACAATGAAAAACTTTGTTTTACAACCAGTGGAAAATTCTGAAAAATATCCTTTTTGATGTTTATGAGTTTTTCAAATTTCATTTGAAAATTGAAAAACTGAAAATTTATCTATTTTTCTAAATGGAAAACAGACAATTTGAACACATTTTTTAAATTTTTTTAGTTTCCCAGAAAATTTTCCGAGAAATAGCCACCACCTTTCCTTGAAACTTGTTCTTTGAATTGTCCCCGAAATATCATCCACATGAATTATATCATGAATTTCTTTCAAATCCTGACAGCAGAAAGAATTTTACTCTGACCAACCTAATTCTATGCTACAAAATCCAATGCTGGATAAACCCAGAATGAGCTCTTCATGCAGTAGAGGAGCCCCAAGGAAAATATACAAATGTGATAAAGTACAAGATGAATCTCCATGGCTGTTCCAACAACAATAAGTGCACTTCTGGAAAATAAAAATAGTAGTATCCATTTAGTTATACCTCTTTGCTCTAGAGGAAACCTATAACTGGGCTTTCAGATTGAAGGATAAACGCAGTGACAATTTATTTAAATGGATATAAACTGATTTTTTATTGGGATTTCAAAATTTCAATATCACATCCTAACTACTTGCACAAGCTCAGCAAACTTTTGTGGGCATTTACCACAGTTATCCAGAAAATTGGTCTGGTATGCAAGGGACTGAACTGGATGTTTTCCAGGACTATGAAAGTATTCAAACATGCAGGACATAAACATAAGTGCTGCTCCACCTTTTGAACTGAAATATGGGTTTAACAGAAGTAAATAGAAATAGGAAAATGAGACTTCATTTCTTCTGAGTGAAGACAAGTAATGATAAGGACAAAAAAACATTAACAAGGGGGGTGGGGACAATTATAAAAATCAGCTTTCACTCAGGTTTCTGCTTGCACATGGAGGGACTATGAATCGATCACTATACAAACTTACAGATCTCTAATAGTTTGATCAAAGGCCTTCTTCATAGACATGCTCCCAAGCAGCGTCCACAGCCAAACCTGTAAAGAAACCATTTCACGTGATGTTAAAGAATGTCAAACAATAGGAAGGTTGTGTAAAATTTGACCTTCTCCGAATCCCACAATGAGGGAGCTTGGTGCACTAGACCATCTTTTCAGAAAAAGAAAATAAAGCTCTATTTTACAATAACCACAACAATATATGATCCACTGTAGAGGTTACAAACTCAAACAGATCTTAAATAGACAACCTCAAACAGACGTCAAACCCAAAGGTCAAAATAGATCTTATCAAAAGAAAAATGCATCAAAAGAAAAGCAATTGATGACATCTTCGTGTCAATAATATATGAGAAACACAAATTTCAACCAAAATAACAGCCAAATAAAAAAGTTATGATCTCTAAGGAAAAAGCATTAAAGAAAACACAGCATCCATTGGAAACCAGCATCCAGAAAATTACATCCCAGAACAAAATGAATTATGTAAACTAACCTGATTATGAAATGATCAACTCAGCGATGTAACAAAGCATGATGGAAAAAACATGATTCATTTACAAGTAAATTTTGTTCCCATCTTCAAGGAGCCAAATGCTAGTCAAAGTAGTATGGTAACACCAAGTCTGAAGGAACATAGTAGGGGCTGACCATCATATCCCCAATAAAACCAAAGAAACAACATTTGCACATGACATAAGGATTTCCACAAAATTAATGCTCTTTTGACAATTCTATTAGCCAGAGGAAAGGTGTTTTGGCTTAAACTGATCAGAATCGAAGCCCTAATCAATCTGCAATCAAAGAAAATAATCCACAAGACCTATATAAAGAACATAATTTCCATGGGAAAGATATTCAGATTCACAGTTGCAGCCCACAGATACCAAGTGAGTGAAACAACTGGAAGAAAAATCCTCCACGCTCAATCAAGAAACAAAACAAAGCATCGGAATTTGACATCCAATAAAGGTCAGTGATGCTAAAAGAAAATAGGATCACATGAATGATGCAAAAATTATAAGCGTTGCATGATCAAACAGAGCATATTTGGCCTACCTTCTCAAACACCTTTTGGAAAAGGTTACAAATTAGATCTCCCTTGAAAAGATTCCTAAAAAGTTTACCAAGCTTCTCCACAAGTTCCTCATAGTTTTTTTAATAAATTTCAAAAGACATCCCAGAAGTGCATCTCATTACCAAAAAAGGGCATGGGAAAAGCCAGGCTAAAACACTCATAACAGACTAAAGTATCAAACACCACATCACCCCCAAACAAAAAAAGAGGACATTAGAATTCGAGCTGAATCTGTGACACGAATCAAAAATCTGAAGATCACGCCAAATTCAAAGAGTACACAACAATAACAATTGAATCTAAATCGGAACATGAAACGCAAAATCAGAGAATAATCAAACACTAAAACGAAAAAAAAAAGAGAGAGAGAGAGAGAGAGAGAGAGAGATTAGAATTCCAGCTGATCTGACACATGAACCAAAAATCTGAAGATCACGTCGAATTCAGGGTATTATACAACAATAACAATTGAATCTACGGTCCGAAAATAAAATGCAAAACCCGAGAGTGTGTAGCAGATAAAGATCCAATGAAATCAGAAAGAGGGAATGAGAGAGATATCAAACCTGGATTAATTGGAGCCGAAGGGCAGATCTAAGTGGTGAAATTTGATGAGGAGAACGGGACTACCAATGGGAAAGGAGGAGGAGAGGGCAAATTTGTGGAGCAAAAATAACGAAGAGTCTTTCCACGAAGACTATTCTCCAGAATTTGCATCGAAGAAAGAAAAAAAGAGCAGATTTAGTGGGGAAAGGTTCTTCTCTCTCTTCCTATCCCCCTTAATCAAGGATTTCGGAGGAGAGAGATCTGGGTCTGAAAGGCGAGGGCCGAGGGAGCGACGAGGACAGCGCACCAAGCACGCAGAATTTTAAGGGTTTTTCCCCTCTCTTTTCATCTTTTCTATTTACTATCAGCATTTTTATATTCATTTTGTCTGTCGGCATTATGAACATGACTACCAGAAATTTTATATGATTTTTTTCTTGGCCGCCGGGGTGGCGGTGGCGGTTGGAGTGGCGGCGGAGTTAGCATAATTCCTTTGACGATAGACCAAGTAAAATACAAGAGTAATGACTTTGAAGAAATATTTTTTGTTACATTTTAAATACCTTCCAAATTTTCAAACGCCCTCTAACGACACAAAAATTCAACAATTTAATTATATTAGTGGGTCCCTAGAATATTAAAATAGGAATCCAGACTATATTTTATAATATATAATTATTTTGAATGTACTAACAAATTTTTATTCTTAATTGATTGAAAATAATAGATAAAATGTTTTGTTTTGTTTTGTTTTGTTTTCCAAATTTTTTATCTTGAGTAGGCCTCTCCATAGGATTTGAATTCAGATATAATTTTGTCAATCTGTTTAAGAAAAAAGAACTAGTAAATCTTATAAGATTTTCAGAAAATTCTTCTATTCTTTTCAAAGAAAACAAATTATTTACATGTTTTTTCACATTTTGTGAGTAGTTGAAACATAAAAAATATTTTAGAAATTAGCATGATTCTATATCTGTTCATATAATTTAAAGAAATAAAAATTTCAAAAGAACTGATCTTTTAATTTAATTGTTAGATTTTTCTTTGATCGGCCAATATGTGATATTTAGAATTTGTATTATTAATCAAATGCAAATGATTTTTAAATTGATTAGAAAATCCTTTCAATTGGCTGAAATATATGATTTAAACAAAATTAGATCTTATGAAAGTACATTGGATATTTGATTAAAAATCAATCATTGTTTACTCATCACATATTACTTAATCAAATTCAATTGTTTCTCAACACGCAAAGAGATCTTGTCGGAATTAAAATACTTAAAATTGAGAATGACTTGCAAATAAATAGTAGACTCATCTCTTGAGAAAAGATGAGAAACATGCTTAATATTATTTGATTGAATGGTAATCTAACCCTTATTATTGAAGAAACTATCCATATCAACTTTTTTTATAAGAAGTAGACATGATGTATGGTCTGACTTTAATGTTGACAAATTTTCTAACATCATATTTGTTAGGGTTATTTTACATATTGGTATATTCTGCAATCATATTTAGTCATGTGTTGATATTGGATTGTGTTAGTTAAAGCGTTGCATCAACTTATTTTCATTGTTGTCCGTTCCCAATGTCCTTCGCCTACTACACGCCTACTATGTGCTTAAGTCCCAATTTTAGTACCATGTCGTCTGCTACACTCCTGCCATGCGCTCGAGCCCAATTTCCATTGGGCATGTGCCTAATATTTACTCACCATGCGCTCGAGCGCCAATTCCAGTAGCCTCCCACTCGACACTCGCTCGTCGTGCGCTCAAATGCCAAAACTAGTAGCCTCACGCCCAAAACTTGCCTCATACTCGCTCAAGCACCTATGGATTTCTGTAAAGATTGGGTTCCTAGGACTTAGTCTTTTGCGGCCTTAATGGGAAGATTGGTCTAGATAGCTAGACGGCCCATTAAGGATTTTTGACCAATCGGTCAAGAATGGTTGATCAGCCGAATTGAATCATTGACCATATTAAATGATTGCCCGTATTAAAAAGTAGACCGGTTAAGATAGTTAACCAGAACTATAATAATTAACCAGATTTATAGTCATTGACCGGAATTAGAAAAAATAACCGAAAGGCTGAAGAAACCACGATCCGTAAGTGAACAATAACAATCGAGGTTGTTTGAAAAATTAGAAAGAGACCGAGAATTTGAAAAGAGACCGAGGACTTAGAAAGAGACCGAGGACTTAGCAAGAGATCGAGGACTTAGAGAGTGAGAATGAAAGATAGTAACTGGAATGGTTAGATGAATAGAGCAGATTTATGGTAGAAATGAATCGTTGATCAGTTGTGAGAGTTAACCAAATGGTTTATTTACCGATTTTGATTAGAGTACAATTGGCCAAATCAAAGTAGGTGACTTGCTCCCACCTACTCCGTTGATCTTCTAGAAGGGAAATTGGAATAAGAAAAGAAGTACCAAGTAGGAGACTTACCCCCACTTACTCCTACCTAACCCATTGTCTGTAAATACTGAACTTGAGAGTTAGGAAAGAAGTTGGGCAATTTGTGAGAGAAGCATGAAGAAGAAGGATAGAAGAAGAGTCTTAGGCTAGATTTGAGTAAGGGATTCATGGATCAGCAAGTGTACCTATACTTATCTTTGGCAGTTTCTAATTCTTACTCAAATCCTTTAGGTATTATTGTTCTAATACTATTCTTCGCTATGTTGCTACTAATGCATGCCATGATAATTGCTTTTTCATGTTTATGATAGAATTTCATGCTTAGTATCTATGATATGTTTTACATGTAAAATTATGTCTCACTGTTTCATGCTTGGAAACTGTTAGAATCCTTTTTGTTTAACTATGTTACACGGACAAGTTATCTGCATGTTTAAACACTGTCAACCCATATAGGTTTGCTTATCTCACCCGTTTGCATGTTTTCTCATTGTTTATAAAAGTAAGATTTGCTCTATAAGAACTTTGGTCATTTGAAACTCAAGATTTAAGAAAATTGGATTTGTGATATTTAATGGCAAAGTAACTATAGACTTAAAATATAACCAATTTTGATATATGATGGTCGAATAGTTGCAAGCCTAAAACATATCTAATTTCGATATGAAGGCCGAATAGTTGCAGGTTTAAAATATAGCCAGTTTCGATATGATGGCCGAGTATTTACCGGCATAAAATGTAGCCAGTTTCGATATGATGGCTGAGTAGTTGCAGGCGTAAAATGTAGCCAGTTTCAATATGATGGTCGAGTAGTTGTAGGCTAAAATGTAACCCAGTTTTGAAGAAGAAAAATTGGTTTTGGATTTAAGTTCAATTTGAAAATTCGTTCTCATGAATTTATCTTTGGCCCATGTTTTATGATTCTATATAATGCTCTTATTTTATTTCCTTTGATTTCATTTTGAAGCTATATTTATATATGTTTTTGCTTATTTGTACCTTGTTGAACAATCTGCTCACTTCTTACTATTTTTTTACCTTCAAACGAGTAAGAATTTATGTCGGACGAGAAAGAGTAGTGCCGAATAAACTAGCTAGGTAGGAAGATCGATTTGAATTCATGTAGCGATTTTTGGTCGACTTGATGTATTTTAGGTCATTTTGGGAGACTTTGTATGATGATTCCGCTATATAAATTAATGAAAAATTGTATGCTTTCGCTAAATTTTATGATTTGTGTAATTTTGATTCCTAGTGGCTTCTCATTTATTAAAGGCTCTTTCCTATAGCCGATTGACCTAGATAAGGTAGACCAAGAATCTTGGCTGGTCAAATGGTGGCTGACTTATGTAGTCCGGACATTTGAGATCCTATGTACATTGTATATCTAAGTTATGTATGACTATTTATGATCGTCTCATTATTGATCTGCATTGTCACATGCACTGATGAGTGCTGTAGCCCACTAAGAGCTTGGTCCATCACATTTAGTACGAACATTGATGGAGGTCATTAGAGGATTATGATCGTGGTCCATCATAGATGGTATTAGAGAAAGAGATGCCTTAGACTTGATCTGATTTTATGTAGAAGCTTAGGATAGATTAAGGTTGATCAAATGATAAAATGAAGGCATAGGACAAATGAGTTAGACCGGTTAGACATAGTTATCCTAGTTTCAAAAAATTAGGCCAGCACTAAGTAGGACTAGGGCTTTGTGTTTAGGAAGCATCATGTCCTAGGTATTGCTTAGATTGAATTATAATCTGACCGAGTTACTCTTATTTATTTCGAGTTAAAGTGCTAGCTAAAGTAATGGCAACTGAAGGACGAAGGGCTGTTCGTACTTGTAATTTTCAGGACCGAGTGGTGGAGTACTTAAACCTATTAGGAAGGATGACTGATGTAATGGAAGCTAGAGGCAATAAAATTTGGCTTCAGTTTTGACTCCAGCTCTCATTCATCAGGAAACATCGACATATGACCGTTTCACTAATGAACAAGTCCCAGAGTTTGCGGGAGAACCGGATCCAATGAAGGCAGATATGTGGATCTAGCAACTTAAGAAGGTGTTTGTCGTTATTAGATGCCCGACCGAAGATAGAGTTTTGTTTACTACTTATAAGCTAGAGGACGAAGTCCATCATTGGTGGAAAATGCAGAAAAGGGTGTTTGAGGTGCCGAAAAATGAAATCACTTGGGTTATATTTGAGACGGTCTTTTTGGAGAAATATTTCCCTACCAATTTTCATGGGCAAAAGGAGGATGAGTTCTTATGGTTAAGACAAGGCAATCATATGGTGATTGAGTACGATGCCAAATTTACAGAGTTATCTCGTTATACTCTGTATATGGTGGAGGATGGAGAAAGGAAGGCGAGAAGGTTTTCTCAGGGCTTGAGGGATGATATTAGGAGGCACTTGTCGACATTGAAGCTGTTGACTTATTAGGAAAGTATTGGATAGAGCTATAATTTATGATAAGGAACTTGAGAAGGAGGAGTTTTTAGGAAGAAAATACTTGGCCGGAGTAGTTTTGGTGCCAACTCTAGTATGCGGTTTGGGAGACTACCAAAGAAAGCAAAGCAGCTGGAGTCAAGGAAGGAGTCCAGCCAATCAGTGCCGACCTCAAGAGTGTTGACCAACCCGTGTCCTCATTGTGGAAAGCTACATGAGGGCAAGCCTTGTTTTTAGAAGATGGGAGTTTGTTACAATTGTGGCCAAGGGGGCACATGATAAGGAACTGCCCTCATTTAAGTCGAGCCCTAATTTCCAAACCAACTGCTCCGGCCAAGGTATTTGCAGTCTCTGCAAATGAGGTCGAAGTCTCAATAGACATGGTGGAAGGTATTTTCTTTATTTATGGTGTTTCTTTCCATGTGTTTTTTGATTCAGGATCCATTCTTTTATTTGTTTCGACTAAATTTGCATATCATTTTGCATCATCCTCTAAAATTCTTAGTTATTCTTTGATTGTCTCAATATCCACGAGGTTTTCTGTGATCCTAATTGTTATGTATCCAGGGTGTGTTATTGAGATTAATGGGTCTCAGTTGCCAGCAAACTTAGTCCCGCTAGAAATGTCTGATTTTGATATAATCCTAGGCATGGATTGGTTGGTAAAGTATCATGCCAACATTGATTATTTTCAAAAGATGGTAGATTTTGTTATTCCTAGATGCAAGTCTTTTTACATTGAAGGAGTTAGGCAAAAAGAGGCATCTTATTTTATTTTGGCTGTTTATGCCCGGCATTTGATGAGGAATGGATGCTAGGCCTATTTGGCTTATGCTAGTGTAACTGAGGATCATGAATTACTAGCTAAGAAGATTCCTATAGTGTGTGACTTTGAGGATATATTTCTTGAGAAATTATTTGGGTTGCCACCATCCCGGGAAATAAAGTTTGAAATTGAGCTAATACCAGGATCGGCACCAATATCCAAGACGCCCTATAAAATGGCTCTGGCAGAATTGAAGGAGTTGAAATGACAATTGTAGGAATTGCTGGATAATGGCTTTATCTGATCAAGTGTGTCCCCATGGGATGCACCGGTCTTGTTTGTGAAAAAGAAAGATGAAACTTTGAGGTTATGTGAGGATTATCGGGAGTTGAATAAGATCACAACTAAGAATAAATATCCATTGCCAAGGATTGATGGCCTCTTTGACCAGTTGCAGGGAGCATGTGTGTTTTTAAAGATTGACCTTCGATCCGGATATCATCAGCTTCGGATTAAACAGGGGGATGTAGCTAAGACGACATTTTGAATGAGATATGGCCACTACGAGTTTATAATAATGCCATTCAGGTTAACAAATGCTTCTGTCGTTTTTATAGACTTAATGAATCGAGTCTTTTGTCCTTATTTGGATAAATTTGCGTTAGTCTTTGTTGATAATATTCTTATTTATTTTAGGAGTCATGAAGAGCATGAGGTGCATATAAGGACCATGCTCCAAACCCTTCGGGAGTATTAATTATATGTAAAGTTGAATAAGTGTGAGTTCTCGTTGAAAGAAATAGGATTCTTAGGCCATATTATTCCTAAGGATGGAATTTCGGTCAACCCAAAGAAGATTGAGGCCATAGTGAATTGGAACCAACGAAAGTCAATGACTAAGGTCTGGAGTTTTCTGGGCAAGGCCGAGTATTATCATAGATTCGTGGAGAATTTTTTTTGAATTGCTATGTTGCTCACGCAGTTAATGAGGAATGAGGTTAAGTTTGAATGGATCGAGCAATGCGAGCGAAGTTTTCAGGAGCTAAAGGACCGGTTAACCTTTACGCCGATCTTGATTATTTTGGACGGATCAAGTGGTCTGGTGGTTTATTGTGACGCCTCTAAGACCCGACTAGGTTATGTTTTAATGCAGCATGAAAAGGTAATTGCTTATGGATCCCGGCAGTTAAAGGTCCATGAAAGGAATTATCCAACCCATGATTTAGAACCAGCCACCGTGGTATTTGCATTAAAAATCTGAAGATATTATCTGTACGGTGAAAAATTTATTATATATTCTGACCACAAAAGTTTAAAATATTTATTCTCATAGAAGGAGTTGAACATGATATAGAGGAGGTGGATTGAATTACTGAAAGATTCTAATTATGAAATCTAATACTAGCCAGGAAAAGCAAGTGTGGTGGCTGACGCTTTGAGTCGCCGACCAAGCTTTGTGGCAAGATTTCAGATTAAGGAGATGGAGATGTTGGATTGCATGAAGCACTGCGATATCTAGCAATACGTCAGGGGCAATCGAATGCTGCTATCTTATCTTCAAGTGCAGCTGGAGGTATTGCAGAGAATCAAAGAGAGGCAAGCTAATGATCCCTTCTTGATAGAGATTGTTGGGGACTTGAAGGACTCCAGAGTTGATTTTAATATTTGGACTAATGGGGTCCTAAGATTTAGGGATCAATTATGTGTACCTAAAAATAAGGAGCTTAAGGAAGAAATTATAAAGGAAGCCCACCAACTAGATATACACTTCACCCCAGAATTAATAAAATGTACCCGGATTTAAAGAAAATATTTTAGTGAAAAAAATATAAAAAAATTGTGGCTTTTGTGAATAAATACCTTATCTATCAACAATTGAAAGCCGAGAGAAGGAAACCGACTAGACTGTTGCAACCGATGCTCGCCCAAGTTGGAAGTGAGAGGACATTGCGATGGATTTTGTGTCTGGTTTGCCTAAAACTCTAAAGAATCACGATGCTATATGGGTTATTATTGACCAGCTAACTAAATTGGCCCATTTCTTGGTGATCCGGACGACTTACTCTATGGATCAATTCACTCAGCTATATATCAATGAAATTATTAGGCTTCACGATATGCCAACCTCGATTGTATCCCATCGAGACTTAAGGTTTGTTTCAAAATTTTAGGAAAGCTTACACTGAGAGTTGGGGATAGGATTAAAGTTTAGCACGACTTATCATCTCCAAAAGAACGGCCAATTAGAACGCGCCATTCAAATATTTGAAGATTTGTTAAGAGTTTCGGTGTTAGAGATGAAAAACAGTTGGGATTATCAATTGACCATGGTGGTGTTTGCTTATAATAACAATCACCAGGCAAGTATTGGGATGTCGCCATTTGAAACTCTATATGGAAGAAAGTGCCAATCGCCTATTCATTGGAAAGAAACAGGAGATAGGTGATTGCTTGATCCGAAAATTATTAAGGAGACGACAGAGAAAATCAAGTTGATTCATGAAGATTTAAAAGTAGCTTAAAGTTTGCAAAAGAGCTACGCAGACAAGAGGAGATCAGTGTTAAAATTTAAAATCGGTGACTTTATATTCCTAAAGGTATTGCTATCCAAAGGAATGTCTTGATTTGGAGTTAAAGAAAAATTAAAACCAAGATTCATAGGACCCTTTGAAATTTTAGAGAAAGTTGGAGAAGTGGCTTACCGGCTAGCTTTGCTGCCCAATTTGGCCGACGTTCATGATGTATTTCATGTATCAATACTCTATAAATATTTCCATGATCCAGTGCATCTAATAAATTTTGAGCCTCTAACTATTGTTGAGAATTTATCTTATATTGAGGAGTCAATGCATATTTTGGACTGAAGGGATCATGAATTGTGCATAAAGACCATCCCTCTAGTAAAGGTGCTATGGAGGAATCACTCTACTGAAGAAGCCACTTGGGAATGTGAAATAGAGATCCGGAGCAAGTATCCCTAATTATTTCCATGAGGAATGCATAAATGTAGTCTTGATAAATTTCGAGGACGAAATTTTATAAGTTGAGGAGGATTGTAAGGATCAGATTCCTAGAAATTAGTATTTTGCAGCTTTAATGGGAAGATCGGTCTAGATAGCTAGACGACCGGTTAAGGATTTTTGATTGACCGGTCAAGAATGATTGACCTGGCATGATTGAATCATTGACCAGATTGAATGATTGCCCGTATTAGAAAGTATACCGGTAAGATAGTTGATCAGATTAGGTAGTTGACTGGAATTATAATGGTTGACCGTATTTATAGTTGTTGATTGGAATTAGGAAAAATAACCGAAAGGCTGAAGAAACCACGGTTTGTAAGTAAATAGTAACAATTGAGATTGTTTGAAAAATTAGAAAGAAACTGAGGATTTGGAAAGAGAGAGAGGATTTGGAAAGAGACCGAGGACTTGGCAAGAGACTGAGGACTTAGCAAGAAACTGAGGACACAGAGAATGAGAATGAAAGATAGTAACCGGAATGGTTACATGATCGAAGTAGATTGATAGTAGGAATGAATCATTGACCGATTGTGAGAGTTGACCAAATTGGTTTGTTTACCGGTTTTGATTAGGGTTTGATTGGCCAAGTCAGAGTAGGTGACTTGCTCATACCTACTCCGTTGACCTTCTAGAAGGAAATTGGAATAAGAGAAAAGTATCAAGTAGGTGACTCACCCCCACTTACTCCCATCTAACCCATTGTCTATAAATACTGAACTTGGGAGTTAGGAAAGGTGTTGGGAAATTTGTGAGAGAAGCATGAAGGAGAAGAAGGATAGGAGAAGAGTCTTAGGCAAGATTTGAGTAAGGGATTCATGGATTGGGCAAGTGTACCCTATGCTTATCTTTGGATGTTTCTAATTCTTGCTCAAATCCTTTGGGTATCATTATTCTAATGCCCTTCTTTGCTATGTTGCTATGTAATGCATGCCATGATAATTGCTTTTTCATGTTTATGACGGAATTTCATGTTTGGAATCTATGATATATTTTACATGTGGAATTATGTCTTGTGGTTCATGCTTGGAAACTGTTAGAATCCCTTCTATTTAACAATGGTGCATGGACAAGTTATCTGCATGTTTATATACTATCAACCCATATCAATTTGCTTACCTTACTCATTATTTATAAAAGTAAGATTTTCTCTGTAAGAACTTCGGTCATTTGAAGCTCAAGATTTAAGAAAATTGGATTTGTGATATTTGACGACCGAGTAGCTGTAGGTCTAAAATATAGCTAGTTTTTGATATATGATAGCCGAGTAGTTATGGGCCTAAAATGTAGCCAGTTTTATTATGATAGCTGCGTAAATATAGGCATAAAATGTAGCAAGTTTTGATATGATAACTGAGTAGCTGCAGGGCTAAAATTTGTCAGTTTTGAAGAAGAAAAATTGGTTTTGGATTTAAGTTTGGTTTGAAAATTCGTTCTCATATATTTATCTTTGGCCCATGTTTTATGATTCTGTATGATGCTCTATTCTATTTCCTTTGATTTTGTTTCGAAACTATATTTATGCATGTCTTTACTTATTTGTACCTTACTAAGCAATTTGCTCACTTCTTATTATTTTTCTTATCTTTAGACGAGTAAGAATTCATGTCAGAAGAAAAGGAATAGAGCCAGACGGGCTAGCTAGGTAGGAAGACTAATCTAAATTCATGTAGCGGTTTTTGGTCGACTTGATGTATTTTTGGTCATTTTGGGAAACTTTGTATGATAATTCCATTGTATAAATTAATGAAAAATTGTATACTTCTACTGAATTTTATGGTTTTAGTAATTTTGGTTCCTATTGGCATCTCATTCATTTAAGGCTTTTTCCTATAGCGGAATCGACCTATATAAGGCCAATCGAGAATCTTAGTCGACCAAATGGTGGCCAACTTATGTAGTCCAGCCATTTGAGATCCTGTGTATCGCTGTATGTCTAAGTTATGTATGACTATTCATGATCATCACATTACTGATCTGCATTGTGATATGGACGGACGAAGGTTGTAGCCCGCTAAGAGCTCCGGTCCGTCACACTTAGTACGAACATTAACGGAGGTCATTAGAGGATTATGACCGCGGTCTATCACAGTTTCTTTCTTGAAATCCTAGGTGCGCCTACTGCACGCTGAGCATTGTGGAAACAATTATTTTTTTAAATGAGTTTTTCAAGTCTCTCTATATATTTTTCTCTTCTTTAAGTTGCTCTAACTCTTACTTATGCATTTTGGAATGCCTATTTTGAGAGAAAATAAAATTCTCATACTTTATTCTTACTCTATTTAAGAAAACCACAACTACATTCTTATGCTCTTGTGTCAAACGATTTTCTCATCGCTCTCACTTTACCATTGTAACACTTCCTACACATTTGCTTTCGTTGGCGATATTGGTAGTGTGAAAAAGGGTTTCCGTGGTGTTTGGTAATTCAAGCAATTCGTGAAGGAAGATTGACGTGAAGATCGAAAGGTGTCCAATTTCGTTGCCATGGGCAAATCAAATGAATTCATTGGTAGAGATCACGTAACGGGAATAAGTTGGTTAGGTTAACACGTCGTTAGCACTCGATCTGTAAGTTGGTTAGAGACAAAAAATTGTCTCTTTTTTATTATTACTTATTGCTTTACTCTTGATACTTGTTATCATTTATATCATCTAGATTGAAATATTCTTTATGTGTATTGAATATTTATTTTCATACTGGTTTAGCTAATCTATTTAGGGGTCAAAATTTTTGTATGATTTGGGACAAAATGTTTCCTTCAATCGGTATTAGAGACTCATCCCAATCTATAACTCCGATCTAGATGCATACCAGCCAATCGTTGTTTGTTCATCCCTACTTTGATGGGAGCAATTACGCATACTAAAAGGTACATATGAGAGTATTTCTTAAATATATGGATGAGCATGTCTAAGCCAATATTCAAATTGGGTGGACTCCACCCAGAAGCACCACGGGTGATGAACCAAAAGTTTTATCTTTGTGGTCTAAAGAAGAACTTGATGCATGCAATTGGAACAATAAGAGGTTAATGCTATCTTTATGGCCATATTCCCTAAAGGATTTAAATGTATTTCCATGTGTGAAATATTGAAAGAGGTTTGAGACATCCTTGAGATTACCCATGAAGGAACTAAATTGGTTAAAAATTTAAAATTATAAATGCTTACAACTAAGATGATGAGACATTTGATGAATTTATTCAAAATTAAATGAAATTGTTAATTCTATATTCAATTTAGGAAAACATATTCTTAATAATAGAATTGTCTAAAAAGTCCTACGATCTTTGCCTAAACGTTTTAGATCAAAAATTACTGCAATTGAAGAGTGTAAAGATTTTGATAAATTAAAAATAGAAGAACTTATTGAGTCCTTTTAAACATATGAGCATACTATTTTTCAATCAAAAGAAACAAATCAATTATCCTAAAAACTGTTAAGCAAGAGAGAGATTGTCACTCGAACGAAGAGTTATGTAGTGATGAAGACTTTGCTATGTTCGTAAAAAATTTTAAAAATTTCTTCAAAAATATGAATAGCAAATGAACCTTCAAAGAAAATGATTTGTCTCATAACTTGACTAAGAAAGAGAAAAAGAAAAATAAAGACTCTAAAAATAAGAAACTCCAAGGAATCTAATGCCATGAATACCACGTCTTTGGTTATATCTAGACCGAGTATCCTAATTTAAAGAGTCAAAAAGTAAAAGTTTTAAATGTGTCTCTAACGGATGATAAAAATGATGAAAATCACAATGAAAAATCCTCAAAAGATGATGAGATCAATTATATAGACTTCAAGACACTATTATAAGTAGTGATGAAGCCACTAACGCGTAACCTGAACAATTAGATTCTTCTCATGAAGAATCTAATAACGAATTTGATGGGCTTTAAGAAGTATATGATGAACTTTTTAGAAAATACTTAAAAGTAAATAAAACAGATACAATTTTAAATAATAAACTCATCGAAATAGAAAAAGAAAAGGCATAAGTTATGACCAAATTAAATAGTGTCACTATTACACATCGTGAACTGAAAATGTGAAACAACTCCTTAATTGCTAAAATTAAATCCCTAGAATTGAGCTTGAAAACACTAATAATGATATGAAAAAATTTCAAGTAGAACCCAAAAACTTGACCACATGTTAGGCCTTGGAAAAGTTGTTGGAAATAAAAATAATTTGGGTTATGTTGAGAATATTTTCCAACATAGCCCGCAGCCTAAAACTATCTTTGTTCTTGCCAAGAAAATTTCACACAAAAATATTAACACATCTAAAATCGCTAAGTTGGTGCCTCCATATGTGGAGAAAAGATTTGGTCCGACTCCCTTGTCTAATCCTAATAACTAAAAGGTCATGAATAAACCCACTAAAATTCAACAATCAACTAAAATAAATACCTATTTCAACTAAAGATCTAGGAATTTTCCTTCCATACCTAAATTTGTGCCTACTTGCCATGCGTGTAGAAAAATTGGTCACATTCATCTCCATTGCTATATAATGAATCTTCTGTATAGCTAAAGATAATGAATGAAAATGAATAAATTTGTTAATCACATTTAACAACTGAATGAATAAGTAAAAATGTTAAATCAAAAAGTAAATTTAAGAAGAAAAATATGGATTAAAAAAAGTGAGTTGAAAAACTCATCTAAAACTTATTCATGTAATGTTGCTTACATTGTCTTGAAAACCCAAAATCAATCTCTGTGGTACTTGGATAGTGGATACTCTAGGCACATGTGTGGAAATAAAGTCATGTTCTCCTCATTGTCGGACCATCCTGATGGGACGGTTATCTTTAGTGATGGCGCTAGAGCTCCCATTTTTAGCTGAGGTCTAATATGTATTTTTAGACTCTCAAAGCCTTATGATGTCTTGTATATCTCTAAATTAAAATTCAACATCTTGAACATTAGCCAGTTTGTGATAAAAACTTTGAAGTTTGATTTTCTTAGGACAAATGCTAAATATACGATGTAAGTGGCTCGATTGTCTTAGAGGGAAAGAGAACTACTGACAATCTCTATGGCATCGACCTAAACCACATTCTAAGATGTAACCCTACTAAAATTGATTCTATAGAATTGTAGTATCAACATCTTGGCCACTTAAATTTTAAAATTTTGTCCAAATTTTCAAAGAAAAGTTGTGTTGAAGGGCTTATTAAATTGTCAAATATCAAACATCATGTATGTGGCCCTTGTTAATTAGGAAAACAAATTAAGACGAGCTACTCATCTATTAGTGACATCCACACCTCGCATCCCCTCGAACTGATTCATATGGATCTTATGGGACCATCTAGAATTGAAAGTTTAAGGTGTAAAAATTATATTTTAGTGGTTGTCGATGATTTCTTTAGATATTTTTGGATAGACTTTATTCGAGAAAAAATTGATACTTTTGATCACGGAAAAATTGTGTAAAAAATTTACAAATGAAAAAGGAACTTCCTTCGTGAGAAACCGTAGTGACTATGGAAAGGAATTTAAAAATTCTAGTTTTAAAAATTTTTGTAATAAAGAAGAAATTTATCATGAATTCTCATCCCTTATCACCCCTCAAAAAAATGGTATTGTTGAACGAAAAAATTAGGTTATTCAAGAAATTACTAGAACTATGATGCAATGTAAGAATGTAGCCATGCACATTTGGGGTGAGGTAGTGAGCACGGCTTGCCACATAATCAACCGACTCTATTTAAGATTTAGGATCGAAAAAACTCCATATGAACTTTGGAGTGGCAAGAAACCTAACGTTAAGTATTTTCATACTTTCGGCAATCAATACTTTATTTAACGTGATAGGAAAAATTTAGGCAATTTTTCATACAAATGTTAAGATGTACTTCTCTATGTGCGTAATTGGCCTCGGTTGGGATGAAGTAGCGTATATATGGTAAGGAGTAGCTTCTACAACACAATGATTTGTTTATGATTATACACTGACTAGTTGTTTTCATTAATTGCTTGTTTTCTACCTGATCATCTAGCAGCCTAATCCAACAAGAGGTATTCTTGATAAGGGCTTATGCAAGTCATCCTATCAGGTACTTACAGGATTTCATCTTACTATTCGATGCTAGGTCTCTTAAGAACTTCTCTTATACCTTTGGTATACTACTTTGGGTTCCCTAAAGATGCCATTATAGAGAGATGAATAGCTTTTCAATTTTTCTTTACATAGGATATGAATTATTTCATAGTTGTTGTCCTTGCTCAAATTTTTGATAGGTTCGGATTATCAACTTTGAAATTAGCAAGCATTTGATTGATCATCACATCAGACTCACTGTATATAATCAGGTTCTTAATGGAGTACTCTTTAGCCAACTTTAAATTAGTTAAGAGGGCCTCATGCTTGGCCGCATTTTTAGTAGTTAGGAATTCAAATGCTACTGAGTACTTAAGCTTAATTTTTTAAGGAATTGTTAGGATTACCCCTACTTTGCTTCTTGTTTGACATGATGCTCCATCAATACGAGGGTTCATCAAGGTGACATCATACTAAGGGGAGTCCCTATAGGTTTAGTGTGGTATGTTTTGTTGAACCTACGGTAGTTGTTTTAATAATGAAGCCTGTCATAGCTTGACCTTCATGATGGGTTGAGCTTGATACTCTATATCAAATTAACTCAATTCAATGGAATACTAGATTTAATATCTCAATACTTCTTGCTTCAAGAAAATTCTTCTTAAATATTGGTTGATTAATACCACTATTCTGTGAGCTTGAAAATAGAGCCGATGTTTTCTAGCAGCAAATATTAAGGCCAACACTGCTTTTTTGGTTGCAGTATGTTTGGTTTATAAATTGAGAAGGATTTTATTAAAGTAGTATGTTGGCTTATGGATCCCCGACTCTTCACTAACAAGGATGATGCTCAGGGTAATGTTAGATATCGTTAGATACAAATACAGGTCCTTACTCATTTTAGGGAGAGTCAATAGAGGTGAATGTGTCAAATATTCTTTTAGATCTGTAAAAGATTGTTGACACTCGTTCGTCTATTGGAATTCATTTATCTTGGCCATTTTAAGGACTTAAAGAATGGTAGATACTTCTCAGTAGATTTAGCCATGAATTACAACAACACTGTTAACCATCCATTAAGCCTCTAGATGTCGTTGATCGACCTTGGTGGTTCATTATCCATAAGGGCCTTGATTTTATATGGGCTAGCTTCTATGTTGTGCAAAGGGATAATAAAACCTAAGAATTTGCCTGATATAACCCTAAATATACACTTAGTTGGGTTCAACTTTGTTCGGTAAGTATTGAGTACATTGAATGTCTCGGCTAAATCTTTCATGTGGTCATTAACATGTATGTTCTTGATAAGTATGTTGTTTAAATATACCTCCATGTTTCTATTGATCTAGCCCTTGAACATTTTATTCATAAGCCTTTGATATGTTGTGCCTATATACTTCATGAAACTTAACAGTTCCTCTAATTGATCTATCATTGGGAGCAAAAAACTATCTTTGAGATGTATTTTAATCACGTCTATAAAGTATACGCATATCCTCCATCTTTCATTGCTCTTCTTTAATAAGACAAAGTTGGATAGCCAATTCGAATATTGAACTTCCCATATTAACCTTGTGTCAAATAGCTTGAGCTCTTCTTGTGTGGGTGACCATTTTCTCCACATAATAGTTTCTTCTCTTTTGTTGGATGGACTTATTAGCAAGGATGATGCTCAACTCATAAATCATCATTTTCATTCGGATTCCCAACATATCACTCAATGCCCAAACAAATATGTTTGAGTTGTTTTGTAGTATGACGGACCATGTTCTAAATCTCGTCATTTATCTTAATTATAATAAACTATCTTTTAATTATCATTTGACCAATAAAATATTCAATTAACCATCTAGACATGAAATCACATCAAACCCATGATCGACCTAAGATACAAAATGCATTAATATTTACAGGATCTAAAATAAAATTGCCACGCTATTAGTGGCACCGACACCGACACAAATAAATAACGATGTCGGATCTTGTCAAGGAAAGATACCTATTAATACGAAAAATAATACATAATAATAATCTACGGAAGCTATAACCTTCATAAACTTAGTCAAATGAATTTAGAATTACCGACATCAGCAACTGATATCATATAATCGACCTAGAAGTTAGATTTTATCACCATATACTTCAATCCAAACGCATAATAAAGCTATCCAATGTTGTTATGACATGCGAACCGGTATTGGACACCATAGTACAACACTTTAGGCCTCTAAACATTTTTTGAAAGCAAAGCACATTACAAACCATAGTGTGGAATTGAATTTAAACTAAATCACAACCATTAATTACATTAAACATTATCCAAAAAATATAAACAAATAGAAATCATTCATAGGAGTATAAACTAAAGCTCATTGGTCTTCACTCCTACTCATCCGATAAATATTTGTGCATCTCATCTGAAAGGTTAGTAAAATAACAAAGGAGTGAGCTAAATATTTTGTAAGGTACTATATGTATCACTAAATATGCATACTTTAACTTAAAATTTATTGAAAGAAAATAGAGATCATAATCAGATGCAATGACATGAACATGTGTAGGAAAAATTATATGTTACATTTTCAGATTATTTATTTTCTTTTTTCTTTATTTTAGCCATCAAAATTTCTTAATTCTTTATTTTCTTTAGGAAATGGGGCTTGTAGATCTTACCAGTTAAAGGAGTGGACAATCAAAGACCGAGTTATATATGTTCCCATATAACCAAATACTATATATTTCTATCTAAGGCTGTGACGGAATGGATTTTAATCCTTATAGGACCATCCGTCGATTGAATAAAATCTATAAATTTAAAATATTAAATTCTATAAAAATTTTGGTAGAGTTCTATCTAAAATTGGATGAAAGCCAAAATACATCCCATAATAAATACCCTATACAGAGTATACTCGATATCCAAACCTCAGACTCATGATGACAATACAATCACAAGACTAGTACAAGCATGTAACTATTCGAATATCATAATTTACTCCACAACACACATACACAAGATCGCAGATGCCATCCATGACATATTTCAACAATCCTAACTATTATACCAGAATCATATGAGAGATGCCTGTTAGGACCTATACCAAAACCAGAAAACCTATAGCGAAAGCATCATATCCTTAATAGAAACCTATGGAAACATAAATACAGTTCTGATAAAATATAATATACATCATAACCATTTATACATAGTACTCCTTCAAGATTTAGATATTTACAATAACATTATCATAGTCTCAAGTCTTCAAAAACTCTAAGGCTCCAGATCTTCCTTATTAGCTCTAGTTAGGCCTGATCATCCAATATCTTTTCTATATCCTTATCTGGAGGAGGAAAAAATAAAATAATAAGTCAAAATCCAACAATGTATTAAAACATGCAGAATATAATGATCTCATATAGAATATAAATACAAATGAGTAGAAATACGTACAAGAATCATGAGGAAAGTATAGTTTCTATATAAATAAGTTTCAAAAACCATAAATCATACTTTTAGACTATAATATAAATATGTTATGGTAGAAAACCATGTTAATATTAGATCAAAAGAATAGAAGCTGTTCACGAAAATAAGAATAAAATATGATTCTATTTAAACATGCATCGGGGTTCATAAAATAGTTTCAAATCTCACTTGTTTTCCTCAAAAAACTCTAGTTTAATATCTTAGGGACCCAACTAGTATATACTACTAATCGAGAGGGCGAATAATTGGGGATAGATTGTGTTTTCACCACACAATCTAAGGCCGAAAACTGTGACGATAATAGGGACTGATTGTGTTTTTGGGCACACAAATCAAAGCCAACGGAGGATTTATGACCTCCAGAGTCAATTCCAATAATGCCTCGAAGAAGGACAGACCACGTATAACTCTATGGATAGAGTTATCCCAGATTACCACTGTAATATCCTAAGATATACTGAAAAACCTCACATGATTGTATATCAGTATTGGGTCCTAATTAACAGTATTAGAAAACTTATAATCTATCGTTCTTCAGAAAATCAGTCAAAATTTTACTGTTAACTCTTCAGTATACTTCAGAAACTCCACAGTAACTTATCAGTACAGTTTTGTGTAAATTATTCAGATGTAATTCACAACATGGGCAGTATTCCTTTACAAAACAGCTTTTACATATCAGAAATTATGGATTTAAAGTACTAAATCTTTAATTTTCGTATCTAAGATTTTGGTTAAACTTTCGGACATAAATCGAGTACCAAATCATGATTTTTCATGAAATCGAAGCTATATATTGTCACACATGCAGATAAATATAAAATCTGTCTGAACAATTTGTAGAAACAAGCTTTATTTATACTGAGCATGGATAAATAAGGTTTTAGAGTATAAATACAATTTCAGAGATATTAAAACACGGTAAAAACGGTAAATAGCATCCGGAGTATACTTGCATTAGCTTGATCTACTGTTATTTTTACCTGAATCGGATTAGATCGGTGAATTTTCCCCTCCTCCTTCTTCTCCTTTCCTCTTCCTTCGCTGTTGCTGTCGCGTTCTTTCTCTCCCCTCACCAAAATCCCCTTTTTAAAACTGAAGAAAAGCAGGCATGTGACTCACTTGAGGGCTAGCGCTCGAGCGGTCATCGAGTGCTCCCTCTTGCAAAATGGCGCCTGGGTTGGCGCTCGAGCGCCCATTGAGCACCACTCTCGTAAGTCTCCGCCACTCCTGTCTCGTCTCGGGTGGCCATATTCATAAAATGGCGCTTGAGCGTCCATCATCCATCTTGTTTTGACCCATTTCACCTCGTTTTATTTCGGTATCAAAATTGTCACCATATTTAAGCCCGAATATGATTTTTATTTACATAATTTTTCCATAATTATCATATTTTGGGATCAAGATCTCACAAGAGCTCAGAGGTGGTTCATCTACATATTATCCTATAGACTGATTCTTAACCCCACGGTTATGTAGGGTTGAAAATCGATATACTACTACCTATTGAATCATAACTTTGGTCCAATATTTAATTTAGAAAAACTTTATACTTTGCTTGTTAATTTTTGATTCTCACCCATCTAGAGAATGGTTTATCATTTCTTAACACAATATTAGAGCCTCCTTTCATGATTTTATAATTTTATGCTTATAATTTGACGGGAACTTTATCATATTACAATTCAAGATATGAAAAATTCTAGATAATTTTAAAATATAGCAATATGTAGAAATTTAGCAAAAATTATAAATTCTGCATCTGTATCAATTTTCTAGACCTTAGAACTTAAATTGTGCGCATTCTCCAACTTATATAAGATATAAATTTGATGGTTTAATATGTATGCAAGCTAATATATGAATTTAAAGTAGGTAAAAATCAATAATGCAATAGAGAGACAACAAAATTCGGCAATTATGCAACAATTCGGCTTGAGTGTAGAATTTAGTACAAGAAAATCTGCTTATGCATAAATTCAGTTTACCTAATCAGCATGCAGGGCTGAATTCACTAAACTTCTGACACGCATTAAGGTATTTCACGAATTTAACACATGAACAGTTTGAAAATACAGTAAGAGTTCAAAAAAACTACAAAATTTCACTTTTAAATAGCTTCAGCAATTCTTGTAAAACACGCAGGGCATTTCATGAAAAATTCCAACACATGCAAAGGATTTAGTTCAAGTTTTTGGATACACAAGGGTTTATGTACGAAATTCAAACATTGAAAAATAATATATCTTAAAATTAGAACATACATGGAGCTTAACTGCAGAATTTCAGGATATATGTGTGTTATACATAACTTGGCATGAGTTATTGTGAAATTACTTCATGAAATCATGAACAATCAACATGCATGCACTGATCCTGAGTTCTTGTGAAATAACTTGGCATGTTATGTTGTAGTTTTGCTCTATTATGTAGTTTTTTTCTCACTTCACTGATCCTATATTTAGTCATGAACTATATTTTTAGGTATGAGATGGAACTTATTACTCTAAATGTGGTTACACTTAGCCTAGAATTGCATTATAAACTAAAGGCAGACCTACTATTAAGAAATTAATGGAATGATGTTTGGGGATGTATTTCCAATGTGGCTTCTAGGTGTATGATCCCTTTTATTTGGATCGGCCCATTGCCCAACCTATATAAAGGTTCATCTAATCAGTCAATTTGATGATATTTTATTCCTAATTTAATGAACATCTCAAAATAGAGAATATTCATTAACTTCTATTATCAATAAAGATCTATTCAACTGGTAATACTTCATCTCACTTGGATTGAGTGCTGATAAAACAAGTAGGTTAGAGTAGAGTAAATCACATAAGTTATACCATTACCATTAAAACTAATGATTTTTTTTCCCCTAACAATAGCTTCTATCTTTTGCCAAAGCAAGCTCTATTGGGACACTCTTAAGTTATGGCCCCCACCAGTTATGTAGACACTTTGTTGATAACTCTAGCCATCATCCAATTGGGTGGTTGTTTGGTGGCTTGTCACCATCGTGGACCTTTTTCTAGGTGGCATCCACGTTTTATAAGTATTTCTAAGGTATCCATTTTGGATTAAGTCCGAAATCTCTTTGTGACATACCGTATTTTTAACCGAAAATTCGGTAGAGTTTTGCCTATAATACGGACATCGGCCAAATACAAAACTTACAAATATCATGTACAACACAACATACAAATCCATAATACATAACACAAGATCCAAAGTTACAAAATTTCACGTGGCACCAACGTCATAACTCCGGCATGACGTTGGCTCTAAATAGATGCCACTAGGTACCTAACCAACCATAATAATCTGCAAAAATATAAACATTCGACAATACAATGGAAACTACTATTTACGGGTATATCATCATTATCATCATACAACTATAAATAAAATTCATCAGAATACAAAACATTCCATCAAAGGACACAAATCTTTATAGTTAAGTCCATAAAGTCATCTTCCATGTCTTCAAGTCTAAACGACTCAAATCCTCTACCCTACCTCATTGAATGTAACTCATACTTATCTGGAGAGAGGAAAAATAGTAAAGGTAAGCTAAAAGCTCAGCAAGGCACATATATATCCAAAGACATGCATAATTTTTGGTTCAAAATATAATAATGCATATATGAAGGACAGAGATGCATATGAGAATATAAATCATGATTCAAAAAAGAATACTTTCATGATTCGTTCCATATTCCTTTAGTTCATTTCCTTTATTTTTTCTTAGTTATCAATTTATACCAAATACTTATTTCGTTTGGGGCCAAGGATCAATAAGCCTCACTAATAAAGGAGTAGTCAGTCGTAACCTGGATTGTGTTTATTCCTACACAATCAAAAGCTATCTCCTCCTACTCAAGACCCAGAGGCGGGCCGTCTATATACAATCCCTATAGAAGAAGTCAATAGTCGCAATACGGATCCAAAATAGACAACGACCGTGTACTCAATATATTAAGGCATGCCAAGGAATATCACTCGCTATGAAACACGACCAGGATATACCGCCATAATAATCCCTAAGTTCTACTGTAATATTTATGGCATGTCCAAGTTTATTATCCATAATCCTTGGTTCAAGTTCTTTGTTCCTTATTTCATTAGGAAATTCTATTTTTAAGTATAAAATTCTTCGTTCCCACTCTATTGGAGAATGTTTCATAAGCCAATTAGTTTATCATTCCAGAGAACAGTTCATAGGTCTATCACTTAATTATAGAATTTCCTCCATCATTAGATTCCCTTTTCTATAAGCATATTTCGATATAGATTTCATATTTTTATAAGTTTAAGTTCTCACGTGCTCTTAATTTTCATATAAGGATCATTAATTTTCTTTGGAGCTTAAAGAATTTAGGAATTTCTTTTTACATTAGGCCCAATAGAATCTTAAAGCTTCTGATTGATAATTCTTGACAAATGCTTCATAACATGATTTTCAGAACATTTTAGATTAATATGTTCATGATACATGTATAAATTATCATAAGGCTTGGATCATGTAAGAAATTTCTAACACTATAAGTTGAACATAACTTTAGAGTGTCCAGATATCAATTACCTTCATAAATGCAAGCGACATAATTTTTGAAGCTAAATCATGCATAAATTACAATTAATTCGGATAAAGCCCAAAGGAGGTGCAGCTTAGGGTTCCAGTGAGGATAAAACTATACAAAACTACCAATTCAGACACCCGATTAATAAATTAATATGTTCAAGGTACAGGTAACACTATTTTAAAGCCAATTTATGCATAAGTTTCAATTTAATCGGTGAAATCATCTGAGGCATGGGTTTAGGTTTCTATGTTTGAAAACCGGTCAAAACTATGAAACCGGGCATAAAATTCATATATTTGCATGCTCAAGTCATGGGTAATAATTATCAAATGCCAAATCATTTATAAAATCCAAAATAACGGGTAAAATCGGTTCGGGCACTGGTTAGGGTTACCAGGTGCAAAAATTCACATAAATTTCACAAATTAGACACAAAATCGAAATATTTTCATGCTAGGGTTATCGACATTTCAAAATATAAACTTATTCTGGTATCGAAATAAGGATACCTGAATAAAATGGAACAAAAGTGTAAGAAAACGAAAGAGAAAAATGTGAGTGTACTTACCTTAACCCGATCTATCACTTTTCTAGTTGGCTCTAACTTGAAATCAAACCCCTAGGACCTTGGATTCTTCTTCCTCTCTCTTCTCCCTCCCTCTCTCTCTTCTCATATGTGGAGGCCGAAAAATGGGCCGAACAAAACCCTAACGGGTTTATATACCCTTGGCCTGCGCTCGAGCGTAGGCTCGGCGCCTAGCATGCGTGGGCTTGCTAGATCTTACGCTAGCCACGGGCGCTCGAGTGCTCGGCAAGCGCTGCTCCACTAGACCTGATGTCGCGGCGCCACTTCGGGTGCCCAGTGGGCCTTCCTCTGCCAACTCGACCCATGGTCTCGAAAATTATTTTTTCACATGCACTAAGCTCAATTTTGATCAAATTAACTTAATTATCCGCAATTACGATGTTTGAAAATCGGTACATCACTATCTCCCCCACTTATAGAAATTTCATTTTCAAAATTTAATAAACTTCAAGAGTCAACAATTGGGAAAAATCCTCTGGAAATTCCTTTTTCATAATCCTATGCCACATCCTTGATTACCTGGCTTATCTTAGAAGGCCTCAACCAAATGAATCATCCTATTTCCTAATACCAATGTTTCTTATCCAAACCTAGGCTAGGGCTTTATCAAAAGACAAATTTCTAATGTTTAACGACTTAACCCGATTACGTATTTATTTTCTTAATCAAAAGATCACGGGAGACTTGAGGACAATTTATAAAATTTGAAGGCAATCTAGATTATATTGGCTATTTTTTTAACTTAATTCAATACCTCGAACGAGCCAATGAACTTATAATTCAATTCATCATAAGCCTCGAGAATGATCGATCACATAGAACCTCAATCTCATTATGGAATCCTAGGCCATATGCTATTGTTACTGTGAGGTTCCGATTTTCAAAATATAGTAATTAAAAGGTAATTGAATTATTAATGGTCAAAGATTATGCTTAAAAATGTGAAAAAGTAAGATCGAAAGATAAATAGGGTAAATAGGCTCGGTGCCTGACTAACGCCCGAGGCATAAGCCAGGCACGAGTTGGTAGAACTGCCCACCCGAGCATCACCTGAGGCGAGGCTGGGGCGGGAATAACAGAATCACCCCCGATGATCGCCCGAGGTAGTGCTTTGGCAAGGAATCTAGAACCGCTGCGCTCGATGGCCGCTCGAGTGTGGATTGAGGTGCGGCAGTGGTAGAATGGTTCCACCTAATCACAGCCTGACTGGTGCTCATGCGCCAGTTGGGGTAATTAAGCGAGCGAGGATTTTCTCCCGTGTATTTTTCGGCCCATTTTTGGGTTTGGAGAGAGAACAAAGAATTAGAGAGAGAAGGAGGAGATGAAGCTCACGAGTCCAAATCTATTCGAGAGCTAGTTAGAAAGGTGATAGATCGGGTTGAGGCAAGTGCGCTCATACCCTCCTATTTCATTTTCTTACACTTTTATATTATTTTCTTCAAGTATCATCGTTACGATACCCAATTAAATTTATATTTTGTAATTCCCAAGACTCAAACATGCACATATGTGAATCCATAATTTTGATAAGTTTTTAGACAAGGAACCCTAACCCCACATCTAAATGATTTTACCCACCAATTTTGAGGCTTTTGCTTAATTTGGGTCTAGAATATGGTTACCCATATCATGAATATGTTAAGTTATCGTTTGGATGTCCGAATTTATAGTTTTACACGGTTTTGGGTACACCAAAACTCTAACCAACGCTTGAATTGTAATTTCTCATTTAATTTGATTCCTGTGCATGATTTAGCTTTAATTGTAATTAACTCATATCATGAATATAAGTAATTACAAGTTTGGCATCCGATTTCCAAGTTCTGAACCATTTGGAGCATCCGGGAACCCAAATCGATCAAAGGTCACTGTTCATCCGAAATTAATGAGTATTTTTACATGTTTTTGCTTTGTATAATTGCCCTTCAGTTTATGTATATTTGCCTATACTTAATTGTGCATTCTGAAAAATATTATCATTAAGAAATTTCGAAGAGAATCATTATCTGAAACCCCAAAAGTCAAACTGGGCTCAATGTGGTAAGAATTCCCACCCTTCTCATGTTATACAATGATTATGTACAAAAGTAAATCATGAGATGATGTAAATCTGAAAGAAAGATAAGAAAATTGTGTAAGTAATCGAGAAAAATTTTACAATTTGGGTATATGATTGATTTGTTCTCCCAGATTGAGATATTTGCAAAAGACGTTTGGTGGATCTTTCTCAAAAATATAAAAATCATGAAATTAGGACTATGGATTCATGTTTTGAAGGGTAATATTTTTAGGCATGCCACTAGTATGACAATGGACACTCAAGGATTTGTCCTAGCTGTGTATTGTAGTGGGTGACACTCTTAATATGCCTTAGGACATTACGGTAAAAATCAAGGATAACTCCGTCCATAGAGTAATATGTGGTCTGCCTTCCTCGGGGTATTAATTTTGGAGGATAAGAATAAGAATTATGACCATCTTATTCTCGGGATGTAAATAAGAAGGAGCTAAGAATAAGGCCTTAGATTGTACGAAGTGAACACAATTTATCCTCAATTATTTGTCCCTTAGTAGGATCTACTAGCCCGAGTCTACAAAGATGAATAATTATATTTAAACTACATCCTAAAGAAAAGAAGAATAAAAGAAAGAAGTAAATTGTATCTCAAACATATTTGATCATGCTTATGTTTATGCACCTCCTTCATGCTCATATTTTCTCCTTCTACTTAACTTTGCTTATATTATACTATTGCCTTATTTATGATACACTTGTTGAGCTGTTAGCTCACCCTTACTTCTTTTTCCTTCCAAATAAGCAAACCATTATACCCGGTGAGTCCAAATAGGCTATGAGCGCAGGATAGGCAGCTGATACGGATTGGAAAATAATTTTGAGGACTTAGTGTTGTTATTTTGTATAAGGCATGGATATTGTATTATTTATTTTGATACTTGTGGTCATATATGCATGTATGATGATGATAATGGATGTGTAAGTAGTTTCCGTTGTTCATTAATGATTGTAATAGCTTTCGCATGTATCTTTTATGGTTGTGAATGGTTCCTAGTTGGCATCCTTTCCGAGCTAGTGTCATTCGGAGTTAAGACGTCGGTGCCACCCGTGTGTTTGTTGTGGCGAATGGGATCTTGTGTGTATGTTGTTTGTATTTGTGGCTTCTGTACAGGGTTTTGTATTTGGTAGACATCGATTTTACAGACAAAACTTTACTAGATTTTCGGTTGAATTTTTGATCCATCACAATTGGTAACAAAGAAAGGGATGCCTTAGGATTGATTTGAATTTCATGTGAAAGCTTAGGATAGTATAGGCTAAGGTTGAATAAGTAAACGTAGATATAGAAGGACCAAGTTAAGATAGCCCTAGTTACCCTAGCTTGTGTAACCTAGACTAGGACCAAGATAGGATGGTAATTTTATTTAATTGCATAAATAGTAAGGTTGTAATTAGAGTTGATCTTTTAACTAACTAGTAATCATTTTTATTTAAGAAGTGTTGTCTAAAGTCAAGCATGCCGCCTAGACGTGGAGGTTCGTGAGGTGGTGGTAGAGGCTTGCAAGGTGGTGGTCGGACCCAAGATCGAGAGGTTGAATATCTGAATCTATTGGGTCATATGGCAAACATCATTGAGAATATGGAGTAGTAAAATCTCTCCTCTATTCTTGCTCCGACTCCCATGTAGGCGCCTATTAATCCGAGACCATCTGCATATGATCACTTCGTTCAGGAGTGAGTTCCAACATTTCTGGGGGAGTCCGACCCTATAAAGGTAGACACGTGATTTAAGAGTCTGGAGAAGGTGTTCGCCATCATCCGTTGCCCCGAGGAGGATCGTGTCCTATTTACATCCTACCGGCTGGAGGCCGAGGCGCATCATTGGTGGGTGATGAAGAAGAGGGCGATGGGAATACCCGAGGATAAGATCACCTGGCAGATGTTCGATGAGGCATTATTGGCGAAGTACTTCCCTTCTAGCCTCCGTGTTCAAAAGGAAGAAAAGTTTCTCCGATTGAGACAAGGTAACCGGGCAGTGGCCGAATATGACACCAAGTTTATTGAATTGTCATGGTTCACTTCGTATATGGTTGAGGATGATGAGAGGAAGACGAGAAAGTTTCTACAGGGCTTGCGGGATGATATCCACAAGCAGTTAGCGACCCACAAGCTGACGACTTATGCTGATGTATTAGATTGTGCCTTGATTCACGAGTAAGAGCTTACAAATGAGGAGTTCTATAAGAAACAGTCGTTCGAGCAAGAGTGAGGCTAGTGCTAGTTCTGGATCTAGTTTGGGGAGGCCATTCAAGAAGTCTAAGCAGTCAGATTTTGATAAAAAAAAAGTGGTTAGATCTCGATATCATCTCAAACTTCAATGGGCCCGTGTCAGCATTGCGGAAAGATGCATGGTGGTAGGCCTTGTCTCAAGCTGATGAGTGCCGGTTTCAATTATGGTCAAATAAGACATAGAGCCAAGGAGTGCCCTTAGTCGCCAAAGATCCGTGCTCCGAAGCCGATGGTAGAGGAAAAAGCTTTTGCAATATCTGCTAGTGAGGCCAAGGCATCGGATAACGTGGTGGAAGGTATACTTCCTATTTGTGGTATTTCCTGTTCGGTGCTTTTTGATTCTGGATCCACACATTCGTTCATTTCTTCTCGTTTAGCCTATCATGTTGCACCCTCTCCTGTGACTATTAATTTCTCTTTGATCGTATCCACACCCACGAGATCTTCTATTATGACCAATGTCTCCTATCCGGGGTGCATTGTGGAGGTGAATGGGTTGTCCTTAGTTGTTGATTTGATCCTTTGGATATGAGTGATTTTGACACCATTTTGGGCATGGATTGGTTGTCCACAAGAGGGTGGACTTTGCAATCTCGAAATGTGAGCCTTTTCATGTTCAGGGAGTTCGAAGAGTTGAGGCATCTAGTTTTATTTCTACTCTCCAAGCTTGCAATTTGTTAAAGAGCGGTGTGAAGCCTTTTTGGCTTACGCTAGTGTGGTGGAGAGTCGAAAGTTATCCACGAAGGACATTCCGATTATGTGCAAATTCGAAGATGTGTTTCTCGACAAGTTGTTTGCTTTACCGCCACACCGTGAGATTGAGTTTGGGATTGATCTTGTGCTAGGATCGGTGCCTTTATTGAGGACCCCCAATCGCAAGGCCCCTACTAAGCTAAAAGAGTTGAAACAGCAGTTACAGGATTTGTTCAATATGGGTTTTATTAGGCCCAGTATTTCACCAGGGGGTGCTCCGGTCCTATTTGTGAAAAAGAAGGATGGGACATTGAGGTTGTGCATAGACTATTGCAAGTTGAACAAGATCACGATGAAGAGCAAGTATCCGTTGCCATAGATTGATGATCTATTTGATCGATTCAGAGAGGGACCCGGTGTTCTCTAAGATTGATCTTCAATTCGGATACCATCAGCTTCGAATCAAGTAGGAGGATGTAGTAAAGATGGCCTTTCGGACAAGGTATGATCATTACGAATTCCTTGTGATGCCATTCGGATTGACTAATGCACCAACTGTGTTTATGGATCTAATGTGTCGAGTCTTCTAGCTGTACTTGGATAAGTTTGTCATGGTTTTCATCAACGATATCTTGATTTATTCTAAGGATTGTATCAAGCACGGCAGACACTTTAGGATCATGCTTTAGAACCTTCAGGAGCATCTGTTGTTCGCAAAGCTAAAGAAGTGTGAGTTTTGGCTCAATGAGGTAGTATTCTTGGGCCACGTCATTTTTATGGAGGTGTCTCGATGGACCAAAGAAAGTTGAGGTAGTGATTAGTTGGAGTTGACCCATGACCGTGTCAGAGGTTTGAAGCTTCTTGGGGATGGCCGGGTATTACTACTATTTTGTGAAAAATTTCTCTCGAATTGTCCTACCCCTTACCCATTTGACGAAGAAGGAAGCGAGCTTTGACTGGACTAAAGAGTGTGACTCAAGCTTCCAAGAGTTGAAGAATCGGTTGACTTCTCCCCGATTCTGACTCTCCTGATAATTCTAGTGGGTTCGAGGTGTATTGTGATACCTCTAAGATGGGGCTTTGTTGTTTCCTCATGCAGAATGGGAAGGTGGTTGCTTATGGGTCTCGATAGTTGAAGACCCACAAGAAGAACTACCCGACTCATGATTTGGAGTTGATCGCCGTGGTATTTGCATTGAAAATTTGGTGGCACTATTTGTCCGGTGAGAAATTTTTGGTGTACTCCAACCACAAGAGCTTCAAGTATTTATTTTCACAGAAATAGCTGAATACAAGGTAGTGATGATATATCAAGTTTCTCAAGGATTATGATTGTGATATTCAGTATCGGCTGGGAAAAGCGAATGTGGTTGCAGATACTCTCGAGTCGCCGAACTTGTTTGGTGGCGACAATGCAGATTAAGCAAATGGAAATGCTAGACTGTCTGAAGTCTTGCCACATCCAGCGCTATGTTAAGGGCAATAGAATGATGTATTCTTTTTGCACGTGTAGTCCGAGATTCTCCAAAGGATTAAGGAAGGGCAGACAAGTGACCCGTTTTTTATGGACATTGATGGCGACCTTGGTAGAGATTTTCGAGTTGATTTGAGTGTACGTGTGATGGAATTTTGACATTTTGAGAGCAGCTTTGTATACCAAATGATAAGGCTTTGAAGGAAGAGATCATTAAGGAGGCTCACAGGACTCGGTACACAATTCATCCCGGAGTAAACAAGATATACCAGGACTTGAGGAAAATATTCTAGTGGAGAAACATGCAAAGGGAGATCGTGGCCTTTGTTAGCCGATATCTTATTTGTCAGCAGCTGATGGATGAGAGGAGGAAGTCTTTTGGATTATTGCAACCTTTGCCCGTCCCTAGTTGAAAGTGAGAGGACATTTTGATGGATTTTGTATCTGGACTACCAAGGACTCTGAGGAATCATGATGCAATTTAGGTCATTGTGGATCGGCTGACGAAATCTGCCCATTTTATAGCCATTTGGATTACGTATTCCTGTGATCGTCTGGCACAGCTATACATCAACGAGATTGTTAGATTGCATGGTGTGATAGCATCTATCGTGTCCGATTGTAATCCACGATTTGTTTTTAAATTTTTGGAGAGCTTGTATCGAGAATTAGGGATGAATCTAAAATTTAGTACGACTTACCATCCTTTGACCAATAGACAGACTGAGTAGATGATTCAGATATTTGAGGATATACTTAGAGCCTCGGTGATGGAGATGAGAGAGAATTGGGATGATCAACTGACGTTGGCCGAGTTTGCCTACAACAACAGTTTCTAGGAAAGTGTTGGTATGACTCATTTCAAGACACTTTATGGTAGGAAAATCGATCTTTCATCCATTGGGAGGAGACAGGGGATAGGCGTTTGCTGGGTCTGGATATAATTCAAAAAATATCAAAAAAAATCGCGGTGGTTTTTGATAAGCTAAAAATCGCCAGAGTCGGCAAAAGAGTTATGCCGATCAGAAGTTATCTGAGCTTAGATTCGAGGTCGGCAATTTTGTTTTTCTCAAGGTGTCATCATGGAAAGGAGTCTCCAGATTTGGTGTTAAGGAGAAGCTGAAACCGTGATTTATTGGACCCTTTGAGATCCTTGAGAGAATTGGTGAAGTGGCGCATTGTTTGGCACTGCCGCCAAGTTTGGCCAAGGTGCACAATGTCTTCCATATTTTAATATTGAGGAAGTACATCTACCATTTGGCGCATATGAATGATTATGGTCCTTTGGCTATCAACAAAGATTTATCATATGTGGAGGAGCCAGTGGAGATCTTGGATTGCAAGGACCAAATTTTACACTCAAAGATGATCCCTCTCATGATGATTTTATAGAAGAATCATTCCCGCAAAAAGGCGACGTGGGAAAGAGAGAACAAAATACAGAAAAAGTATCCCCATCTTCCTCTGAGGTATGTAGGTTTAATTAACTCTTAAGATTCATTAATTTCGAGGATGAAATTTCTATAAGTGAGGGAGAATGTAATATCTTGAACATTTTTACTCGATTGAATTTGGCTTATTTATTTATTTATTTATCTTTTAGAATAATTTGGGTATGATAAAAATTAATTAAATATTATAAAATTTTGGATGATATTTGGGATTATTGGGCTAGCGCCTGAAGTGCGCCCGTTCGATCGCCCGAATATCGATTTAGATTTTAAAATTTAAAGAAAAATGAACATATATAATAATAATAATAATAATAATAATAATAATAATAATAATAATAATAATAATAATAATAATAATAATAACAATTAAATGGGAGGGGGGAGGGATCAGGAATGGGGAAGGAAGGAAGAAAGCAGAAATGCAAAGGAGCTTCGGGTAGAGAGAGAGAGAGAGGGAGGGAGAAGTGAGAGAAATGGGCAAACGGAGGCTTTCAGATCCGATTTCAAGCTCAAACTAGTTGAAAAAGTTGTAGATCGCGTCGAGGTAAGTACTCCCATACCTTTTTTATCTTCTCTTTTGATTTTTATTTATTTTTTCTTGGGTATTTTTGTCCCGATATCAACCCAAATCATGAAAAACACGTAGCCCATGATTAGTAATCAAAGTATTTATGGTTATTTGTTTGATTTGCCTTTCGTTTGGCCATGTTTGGCTTTGCCAAACCCTAACCCGCGCCCAAATTCAGGATTCCCTTTTTTTCCTTCGTATTATATTAAATTGACCCCAAAATATGAATCACCATATTCCAATGATGTATATATATCGGCCGGATGTCTGATCTCACAAGTATCAACTCGTTTGCGACATCTAGATGCTCTAAATTAACATTGTTACTGTTCACCCAAGAATAAATGGAAAATTTGCATGCTTCCACCTAATTAATTGTTATGAATGTATGACTAATGGCATGTGTTTAATTATAAGTTCTAGAAAAATATGATTGTGCTCCGTATATGGAAGAAATGTGTTCCGAAGCCCCCAAAGTGATATTTGCCTAAAGTGGTAATGAATTCTAATCTTTCCTATGCATTGTGGCATCCCTGCATCCAAATTGACTTGTTAAAAATTTAAATCCCAAGAAAAGATAATAATCGGATATGTAACCAGATGGAAGTTCACAATGTGATATGTGATCAAATTGTTCTCCCGGTTGGAGATATTACGAATGGATTATGGTGGACTTTCCCTTAAATGAATAAAAAATTATAAAATTAGGACTACACATTTATGTTATAGAGATAATAATCTTGGCCTGCCACTAGCATTACAGTAGTGACTTAAGAACTATTCTGACCATATATTGTAGCGGGTAATACTCTTGACTAGGATATTATTATGGAATGATGAGGATTGCCTCTGAGCCCCAAGGGATATGGGAGCATATGTTTATGGCTTGTGTATAGCAATATGTGATGGCTTGCCTTCGGGTCGATAATAGGAGCTTACGCCTTTAGGTCATATAGATGACATGACCCTTTCCTCATTCTTTCGCACCTTTAGTTAATAAGGTTTATTGAGCCTGATCCATAAAGATGAATAATTATACATAAAGTATATCCTAAAGAGAAGTAAATTGTACTTCAAAGTGTATTTGATCATGTTCTTGTTTATGCATCTCTTTCATGATTATGTCTCTTTCTCTCATTGATCTTTGACTATATTGTCTACTACTTTTGTTTATGATGTACTTGCTAAGCTGTTA
The DNA here is from genome assembly GCA_033239525.1 of Nepenthes gracilis. Classification (NCBI taxonomy): domain Eukaryota; kingdom Viridiplantae; phylum Streptophyta; class Magnoliopsida; order Caryophyllales; family Nepenthaceae; genus Nepenthes; species Nepenthes gracilis. The sequence goes on from BSYO01000031.1 coordinate 8,454,581, forward strand.
ACTCACCATTACTTCTCTTTCCTTCCAGATAAGCAAATCATTATACCCGATGAGTCCGAATAGGCTGTGAGCATATAATAGGCAGTTGATACAGATTGGGAAGCAATTTCAAGGACTTAGTTTTGTTATTTTGTATAAAGCACGGATATTATGTTATTTATTTTGATACTTGTGGTCATATATGCACATATGATGAGGATGATGGATGTGTAAGTAGTTTCTGTTGTTCATTAATTATTGTAGTAACTTTCGTAGGTATCTTTTATGGTTGTGAATGGTTCCTAGTTGGCATCCTTTTTGAGCCGGCGTAACGGAGTTACGATGTCGACGCCACCTATGTGTTTGTTTTGGCGAATGGGATCCTGTGTTTATGTTGTTTGTATTTGTGGCTTCTATACAAGGTTTTGTATATGTTTTGTATTTGATGGACGTCTATTTTATAGACAGAACTCTACCAAATTTTTGGTAGAATTTTCAATCCGTCACAATATTGGCCCTAGATTCAATTATTTTGAATCATCCTATCTATCACCTCCACTATCCTTGTCATTATAGCTAGATATGCATTCACCGGTTAGAACTTGAACCATTCAGTCCGTACCTATCATGATGTAATTGATAAATTTAATTCCTCAAATTAAATAAAATAATACAATTTTGCTTGTCATGTCGCCAATCCAAGACCCAAAATCAAAGTATATCAAAGTCAGACTTTTATTTAAAACTCATAATAAATATTTAATCATTTGACTATATCATAAACCAAACGGTGAAACTGATTCCGACAATAAACACCATAAGACAATCCGATAATATATGAAAATCATGCCACATGATCTAAAAGTCACACCCAAAAATAAATTTGATGGCTCATCTCTAGATCGATTAAGATTATATGTAATGAAAAATTTCTCAAACCTAAAATCAAAACAATCAATAATATATAATTGAATTATAACACTTAGGCTCTCAGTTAAATACAATATTTCAAGACTAAAATAAAAAACTACTAATTTAAACAACTAAAATATATCTAAAGTATTCTAAAAACTATTTCTTTCAAAAAGCCTCTCCAATCTCCAAAGTCTCTAAAAGTACCATTTGTTAGGGAATATTATCATCTGAAATACAGATTCTCTATCCAATTTTATATTTGCTTATTCTTAGAGAAATTTCATGCTCATTCTTAACATTTAATTCTCACTCCAGAAGAACGATTTATCAAATATAACAAGTCATGGAATTTTTCTCTTTTCCTTTTCATAATTTGCACAATTCTTATGGATTTAGGTTCCACATGACTTAAATTACATGCATAATCAGTATAAAGCATGGAAAAAAAAATTAGAAATTCTTTACTACTATGTGTCAAACATAACTTTAGAACTTTTGAACAATATTTTCCTTCACAAATGCATATAACGTAATTTTCGAATCATATACAAGATAATATAAATAATGAACATGTGAGTAAATATCCCAATTCATGTTCGATAATATTTTTAGTATACATAAAATTAACATTGATAAAATATATATAAATAAATACCGAATAATCAAAGTACCAATGCCCATAGAGTTAGGGTTTTAAATTTCTAAGGTCAAATCATGCATAAATTACAAATAAACAAGTAAAATTAGAGGGAGGTGCGGGTTAGGATTTTTGGAGACAAAATACCGCACAATTCTCATATATCGGACATGAAATCGAAATATTTATACTCTCAATACATGGGTATCATAAAAATATAAGTATGAATGGGTACTGGGACATAAATATCCAAAGGGATCGAGACAAAAAGTGAAAAGAGATGAAGAAAAGTATATGAGTACGCTTATCTCAACCCGACCTATAACTTTTCTAACTAATTCTAAGTCGGATTCAAATTCGGGAGCATTGATTTCCTCATTCTCTCTCTTTTCTTACGCGTTCTCCCTCTCTCCTCTTTCTTTGGACTGTTGCAAAATATTGCATAAAAACCCAAATGTATTTTTATAATCAGACTAGCACTTGAGTGCCAGCCAAGTGCTGGTCAAGCGCCAACATACCCAAAGGGCCACGCTTGAGCACCCATCGAGCGGTCGATTCTGTTAAATATACCCTGGGTATGACTATTCTGCCAAACGCACCTTGGGCATGCCTCGGCGCCACTTGGGCGCTGGGCCTTCCGATTCTTCTTTTCGCTTCCGATGCTAATTTTCTACATACACCTTAGCCTAATCTTAATTGTATTAACTTAATTACCTCATATATAACCTTCAAGGAATGAAGAGTAAATTATCGACTATATCCTTTTGGTTGATCCCTGATGAATCTAGTGAATTATAGTAGAAGGTGATTCTTTTAGAAAAGATTTAGGACTGTATTTTCTTGTATCATATATGGGTGGTTACCCTTGGGTTAAGTTGGTGGAAAGTCTATGATCAGAATTACTCCACTCATGGTTTGGAGTTAGCAGTTGAGGTATTCACTTTAAGGATTTATAGGTGTTGCTTATGAAAATAATTATTGTCTAATGATTTTAAAAGTTTGAGAAATTATTTCGTGAAGAGGAGATGATCATGTGATAGTGCAAGCGGGTAAATTTACTTGAGGACTATGAAGATGAATCTCGGTATCATGTAAGGAATGCGAACATTAGTGCTGATGATTTAATATTGGGAGTTTTCGAATTTGATATGTTTTCGACACTTCATAGGAAATGTTGAACGATGAATTGCGAGCTGTTCTTGATATCTGAGAAAATGGGGTACTTTGTTTTTGGTTTTGGAAGGAAGAGTTGTTTCCAAAGTGTTGAGGTTTTGAAATTATGAGATGAAAAGTGCTCGTGTTTTTGTTTCGGGGTTGTTGGGAAGGCAAGGATTATGGGTGCTACTTGAATAATTGTAGATTGGCTAACGAGGATGGTCCATTTATAGTAGAATTGGATGATATGTTTGGATTGAATAAGTTGGCTCATCGGTATGCCAACGAGATGATAAGCTTTCCGAATATTTGAGTTTTGAGATTTTGGTGGTAACTTGAGGTTGTACTGAAATTTTTGGGTGATTACTTCAATTATATTTCCTAAGTTAAGTGTAATCTGAGGATTTTGGGCTTTGTCTTAGTGGTGTTGATACCTTTGGGATCTTCCTTATATTTATAGTTACTACGTAACCTAAGTGTCCAATATGAATCAATAAATATAAGTTGTAAGATGATTTTTAGTGCGCTCATAAACGGTTAATCAGAGTTGTCTAGTAGAGTGTGTGGGCCCATATATTTTAAGGTTCAATTTGAAGTTCAAAGTAAATGAACATTTTAAAGGTTTAGGACGAATTGAAGTAGGAGTTCATTAGTCCGTTTGAGGTTTTGAATTAGGTTAGAGAAATAGTTAATAATTTTGGTTTGCCTACGAATTTGGTGGATCATCATAATGTCTTTCATATATCAATGATTGATGAAATAAGTATATGATAGAGTTAAGTCGTTCTTGGATATTGAGAATTTGTCTTATGATAAAGTTCCAATTTAGATTTTAGATAAGAAACATTAGGTATTGAGAATCAAGATAATTCAGTTGATTGATGTTGTCTAAGAAAATCATTTAATTAAGAAAGAACTTGGGAATGTGAAGAAGAATCTGGAAGGATTATCCCCAATTGCTAAATTTTAAGATTTATTAAATTTTAAGGATAAAATTTCTATAAGTATGGGAGAGTTGTAAGGTACCAAATTCCAAAAATATGGTGATTAGGAGTAATTAAGTTAATATAAATGAATCAAGATCAAAGAATATGGGAGAAATTGGATTGAAAAGCCCAAAGACCCGAAATTGGCAAAATCAGGAACCGGCATTGTAAATATTAAAAAGTTAATCTGTAAATAAGATTCGAGTTTTACATTATGATAATCATGACTTATTAAACTAATATAATCAAAATTATGGTCCAATGATGTAAAAAATTGAGTTAGAAGGGTCAAAACGAGCCGTATGGTGTGTACATGAAACACGCTCATTGCAAGCTTGACCTAGGCCTAACCCGCGGCCAACCCGTGCCCGAGGCATGAACGGAGCGGGAAAAATAGAATGCCGTGCACGGGGCCCATTTGGCAGAATCGCTCACTTGATGCACGCCGGATGTGCTCTCAAGTACGGATTTTTGGGTATTGTGGTACCTGACTGGAGCTCGAGGTACCAGTCTGCGTATTTAAACGCGGGTTTCATTTTCTTCGGCGATTTTCATGTGAAAAGAGAGAGAGGAGAGAGAGAGAATGCAAAGGGGAAGAGAGAGAAGGAGGAGATAAAGCCTATCGAGTCTGTTTTCGGCTTTGAGCTAATTAGAGGAGTTGTAGATTGAGTAAAATTAAGTGCACTCATATACTTTTCTTTCTCTCGTTTCACTTTTTTTTCGATCCCTTTGAATATTTTTGTCCTGATACCCGTCCATACTTTTATTTCTTGTTACCCATAACTTGAGCATGCAGATATATTAATTTCATGTCTGATTTCTTAGTTTTAATCGGTATTTTGTACATGAAACCCTAACCCTACACCCGAATGCTTTTACCTAATTATTTTTGAGATTTTTGCATGATTCAACTTTAGGAAAGTATTAGCCATGTCTTGCATATGAATATTTATCGATTGAGTATCCGATTTGGTAATTTTATGCTGTATTTCATACATTAAGCCCTAAGCCTGCGCCAGAATGCTTTTACCCGTTCATTTTGAGATTTATATATGAATTGATTTTAGAAAATGGATACATATATATTGTACATGATTATTTATACATTGGGTGTCCGATTTGGTAGTTTTGTGCGGTTTTATACATATGGAAACCCTAACCTACACCTTGGCATTTTTACCCATGTAATTTAGGGTTTATGCATAATTTGATTTTAGATAATTGAAATTCTAACTTTGTGAATATTTTTATTTTGTATATTTGGTATTCATTTACATGAAAATTGTATATGTTGTTTTGTATGTATTTTGAAAATTATATGGATTTTTTTGTGAGGGAAATTATTGTCCGGAAGCTCTAAAATTATATTTGGCTCATTGTGATAAGAATTTTAAAATTTTTCTAAGCTCTATGTTAATTTATGCATGTATTTAAGGTCATGTGATGATTTAAGCTTTCAAGAATATGTAAATGTACAAGATCTATGGAAAAAGATTATGGAGTAATATTCTACAATTAAGTTAAAGACTTATGAACCGTTTTTCAAAAGAATGAAAACGAAAGATATATAGACTTAAGGGCAAAATTTAATAAGAAAATAAAAAGTTAAGAAATTGGACCAAAGAATGTTTATCAAATAGTTTATTTCGGCATACCTTAATATATTATAATAGAAGATCGTTATCTACTATGGGCCGCTTGTGGCTAAGACCTCGTCTATAGGGATTATATGTAGACGACTTGCCTCTGGGCCATGATTCGGAGGAGAAGGCTTTTAATTGTGTAGGAGCAAATACAATTCAAACTTTGATCGATTGCTTTTTATGTAAGTAAGGCCTATTGACCCTAATTCCTTACAAAAATAAGTTTTCAACATGATTTGATGATTAAAAAAAGAAAAAGAAATGAATTGAAGAAATTTGGAATGTATTATGAAAACATTTCTTTTCTGATCATGTTTTATGATTATTCATTCATCACTATTTCTTCCGATATATACTATTACAATTCAAATATAAAATTTACATATTCCTTGATGTATATATGTGTCTTGTTGAGAATTTGGCTCACCCTTACTGTTTTACTGACTTTTAGATGAGTAGGAGAAATGAGAGTTCTTATCCTGCAAGTAAAATTGAAGATTTGGAAGGACTTAGGTCTATTGGTTCTGCTGATTATATATTGTTGTATTTTTTGATAGGTTTAGGCCATTTTGTCTATTGTAGACTGGTCCGTTGGGTTCTAAGTAGGGTTTTAATGTATTATGGATTTTTGGACGATGTTGTTAACTGTGGTATTTTTGTGTTATCCGAAACTACCGGTTTTGTGTTTGATCATGGACAGGATTGTCATTTATTGTGATGGATTATTTTTGTAGGCATTTTTCCCTACTCAAGGTCCGATGTCAAAATTTTGGGTCGGTATCGGAGTTACCAATGTCGTAGCACGTTTTGGAATCCTATGTATGTTCTTTACTTATTCATTTTCAGCTCATTTAAAATATCTCGCATCTAACAAATTTTCTCTTTAGTTATTTGGATTTATTATTTGTGATTAGAGGAAATGGCAGGATTTTGAAAGTGTTTCATCACATTATAACTATTAATAACAAGTACCTCTTACAAAGGATAAATGATTTATTTGATCAATTACAATAAATCAAAATATTCTTAAAGATTGATTTATGATCAAAGCATCATTTAATAAAGATCAAGGAGGATATAGTTGAGATAGCATTTTGAATAAGGTATGGTCGGAACAAATTTTTAGTAATATCTATTAGACTAACTAAATCCCCTACAGCATTTATAAACTTAATGATTGGGTGTTTCAACCATGTTTGGACCAATTTGTGGCGCTTTTTATTAACTTTATATTGATGTATTCTTGGAGCTACAAAGAGCATGAGATTTTTAAGAATTGTCTTACAAACACTTATGGAAAGAAGATTATATGTCAAATTTAAAAAGTATAAGTATTGGCTTGAGGAAGTGTTTTTCTAGGCCATGTGATTTCGAGGGGATATTTTCATTAATTCGAAAAAGATTGAAGTGGTAACAAGTTGGAGTTGACCAACAAGCATAACAAAAATATGGAGTTTTTTTATATAGAATTTCTAAATGATTGCAATGTCATTAACCCAATTAACGCAAAAGAATGGTGTTTCATTGGGATGAAGATTGTTAAAGAAGTTTTTAAGAATTAAAGGACCATTAAATGGCCACCTTGACTTTAGTTATTCTAAAAGGATTTAAAGGATATGTTGTTTATTGTGATGAGTCCAACAATAGGTTGGGTTGTGTGTTGATACAGCATAGGAAGGTAAGTACTTATAGATTGGGGAATCTTCAAACTTATGAGAAGAACTATCTTGCCAACAATTTAGAATTAATGGCGGTTATTTTTTATTAAAAATTTAAAGATATTATTTATATGGAGAGAAATTTTTGATATATTTGAACCACATAAGTTTGAACTCTTAGAAAGAATTGAAAATAAGATAAAGAAAATGGATGAATTTATTGAAAGATTTTGATTGTAAAATTAAATATCAACTGGAAAAGGCCAACGTAGTAGTAAATGTGTTAAGTTATAAGTCGACAAATCTGATGGCTTACTTGAAACTTAAGGGAATAGAGAAACTTGATAGCATGAAAAAGTGTGACATTAGAAGATATTCTCAAAGTACATGTATGATCTTGTTATATTTTTAAGTACAACTGAAGACTTTTAAGAGAATCAATAGAATGCAAATGGGCAATCTATTTTTTTTATACACATAGCTAGTGATTTGAACAGGGAATCAAAAGTGGATTTTAATATTCAGGTTGATGATGTTTTGAGGTTTAAGGATCAGATGTGTTCAAACTTTTAAGAGTTGAAGGAAAAAAGTTTTTAATGAAGCATATCGATCCAAATACATAATTTACTTGGGAATAATAAAATGTGTCAAGATTTGTGAAAGATTTCTTAGTGGATAAACAAGAAGAGGTAAATTGCATATTTGTAGAAAGGTATATGATTTATCATTAGGCCAATGCAAAATATAAGAAGTCGTCAAATCTTTTACAACTTATGCCTACTCTTAACTAGAAATGAGAGCACATAATGATGATTTTGTGACAGGTTTGCCAAGAATATCAAGAAATCATTAGGTAGTATGTGTGATTATCAATAAGTTAATGAAGTCCACTCAATTTATTGTCATTAGGATGATATTTTCAAGGAGCTGTTGGTAAAACTATAAATAATTGAAATAGTCAGATTTTATAGGATTCAAACTTTGATTGTATCAGTTTGAGATTTGAGTTTTTATATAAGTTTTGAGAGAGTTTGTATTGAGAGTTGAACACCAATTTAAAATTTAATACAACATATCATTCACAAATGGATAAACAGTTGGAGCAAATGATTCAAATTTTGGAAGACATATTGAGTGCTTCAATTTTAGAGATGAAAGAAAATTTGGACAACTATTTATCATTAGCCAAGTTTGACTAGAACAACAATTATTAGGCAAGAAGACATTTCTCTATATAGGACACTAATTTGAAGTACGGTACCTTTTGATGCTCTATATGGGAGAAGATGCCATTCTTCTACTAATTGGGAATACATTATAGATTGAAAACTTGTAGGACCAAAGGTAATTTAGGAGAAATCGGATAAAATCTATTCAATTGGAGATTGGCATTAAATTACTCAAAATCGACAAAAGAGTTATACATACTGTAAAAAGATCGAGTTAAGTTTTGAAATTGGAGATCATACATTTTTTAAGATATCTCCATCAAAAAAACTCTCAATTTAGATTGAAAGGAAAATTGAACCCAAAGTTTATTAAATCACTTGAGATTTTGGAAAGAATTAGAAAAATGGCTTACAAATTTGTCCTGCTTCTATGCTTGGTTGATGTTCACAAAGTTTTTCTTGTTTCCATGTATTGCAAATATATTTATAATCCTTCACATGTTATTGACTATGAATCACTGATGATCAATAAAGATTTGACGTGCATTAAATAACCAATTTAGATTTTAGGAGGATGAGATCAAATGCATGCACCAAAGTTATTTTTTTGGTTAAGTTATTATGAAGAAACTATTATTAAAAGGAAGCCAAATGAGAACAAGAAAAATCAAATCTGGGAGAAGTATTCATATTTATTTCTTCATTAAGGTATATAAATTTTGAGAATGAAATTTTATAAGAAGAGGAGAAATCTAAGACCTAGGTATTAAGATGTATATAATGATGCTAAATTTAAATAAATAGATAAATTATTTAAGTTAATTATAAATTCATGTTAAAAATTAATTATTAGATCTAAGTGATTTAGGCTCGAATTGCACTTAACGTATACTTGATCCATGTATAAGTATATTTTAAATAGAATCGTCATATTTGAGGTACACAAGAGAGGCTTTAGTATGTATTTAATTCAGAATAGTGACACTTAAGTTACGCCTATTAGGTATTCATATGTAAATTTAAAGAAACCTTTATGTTTGACTCATACCTGATTATAGTACATGCACTAATCTATTATATAAGAACATTTTAGCTAATTTTGGTTTGTTCTTTAAATTTTTTAAAGAACATAGAGAAAGAGAAGAGAAAAAGACAAAAAATGAAAAAAGAAAAAAGAAAAGGAAAGTGAATATAAGTTGATTTTAGGTGAATCTAAACAACTTTTTTGTAAATTAAAATTAAGGCAAGTGTATTTAAACCCATTTATTTTTCGTTGTTGAATTTTCTAAAACCTTTGAGTATTTCTTATTGAAATATTCATGCATGTAATAATTACTTACTTTTCTTGATTATGCCATGCATGTATGTTACTTTGATTCCCATTTCATAATATTTGAAAACTTATATCTTAAATTTATGTATATCATATTAAAATTTTGAAACTTTTGTACATATATTCTTGCATGCTTTTTATTTATAAGTAATTTGATAAAAAAAAATCTATTTTAATTTTAATAAAGATGATTTATTTGTTTAGATTTGAGGAAAATATTTTATATTTTTATTTTGATGTATAGTTTTTAGTTTTGTTTAAATAAGAACTAGTATAGAAAATTGATAGAATATATTTAAACATATTTTAGTATATTATTTTTAAATTAAATATCAAACCTAACCTTATAAGTCAAAAAGTAATATTTGAATCTAATTATAAAAAAATATAGTCAGTTCACTCATGAATTATGAATAGTGATGTATGGTTTTTGGCTATGTGGGAATAATCATAACTTAAACTTTAATATTCAACTTTTATTGGTAAATTATCACAAATCCTTAATTTTTATGCATTTAATTAATTTTTGCATATTTTACATTCATTTATATTTGTATAATTTTCGCATAACTTTTTTAAAAATATTTATTCACCATATTCACATATATAAATTATATATATTATTGAGTATTAGGCTCTCTTTTATCGCCTTTTGCTAATATTTAGATTAGCATGTCCAAATGTATTTATAGCTATTTTTTATATTTGAGAGGCTTTGGAATGAATAGTTTTTAGGTTGTTTTGATGCATTTTAATTATTTAGATTAGTAACTTGTTGTTTCTGGTTTGAATTATTATATTTTGTTGAAGGCCTAATTGTTACAATATAGTGATATTATTAGTTACTTTAATTTCAAGTTCGAGGATTTTTTCTTACTGATGGTCTTAGTTGATCAGAAGTGAGTTATTGGAGCCACTTTCATGTATGACCTATTGATACTATATTTTGATTTTCATATATTATTAGATTGTTTAACAATATTTATTATAGAATTACCTTTATGCATTTGGTTTGTAATTAAGTTGAATGATTAAATATTTATTTATAGGTTTTAAATCAAATTCTGATTACGATATATTTTAATTTTAGGTCAAGTTGGAGATTTGTCATGTAAGGTCCTGCAATCCTTTGGACTATGACCTAGAAATCAGTGGTAGGGATAATATTTTGATTGATTTGTTTCCTTTGAGTTCTTGTCCGAATTTTGCCACTTCAAAAACCCTTTTCCTTGGGTCTATATCAAGAGTCTGTTTAGGGTATCAATGAGGGGTGTAAGTTACATTGGCTTAAATGTTGGGAGGCACCTATTCCAATCTTTTGCAGCTTTGCGAAGTCTTGGGCCATGTTATAGTTATTGTTCCTTTGCTTCCATCCTTCCAAATTTCCTTGATGATGTTCAGGTAATTGCTTTTACTTCTAAGAATGTCTTGGAAGCCTGTTGGATTAGCAATTTAAAAACTCGCTTGATTAGATAGTCACTATAAATGCATTTAATATTATTTTATTGGTAAGCTTTGAAATATACTCTGAGCTCATGGTTTAAAATGGATGACAAAGCATTTGAGGCTCTTAATGCTTGATCTTAACTAGGTGTCAATGCTAATTCTCTTCCCTCTAACTAGAAGCAAAAAGAGATAATAATTAATCAATGTGTTCCTAAAGTATCCTAATAGAATTTGTTCCTATCATGTTGAACCAGATCTTAGAATATTTTCTCAATTTTAAAGGAAAATAGAGTTAAAAAGCATCATTTCCAAAGTTTTGGAAGCCAAGTAAGATACGAAAGTAGTTAATATAATCTATGGGATTAGTATTTTCATCAACTATACCAAAGTAGGCATTTTAATTTTATGGGGGAGAGCATGCTCCTCATGTATGAGGTGAGTGGGGTCCTACCCATTTAGACTAAATGGTAGGAAGCATCACATCGAAAGAACTTTTTCTCTACTCTTTTAAATCTTTCTTCCAACTCAGTCGTGGAGGATTCTTTCTATGTCAAGAAAGGTCCTTAATTTCAAGTGATGGGCCGATACTCCAAGTATTTGCCGAGTCAGGAGAGTATGGAGAGTGTTGCTGCATGACCCACCTCTTGATATGGTCAATGTTCAAAATCCCCAGTATACATGTGATTCCTTCAATTTGTGGTTTCCTGTGTGTCTTCAAAATTTAGGCCACCTTCTAGGCACAAGGAGATGGATTAGTAGTGCACATTTTAGGAATTCAGAAATTTGGGCTAGGTATGTATTTTCTTTTAGGTGAATTTCTTGCTTTTCAAATTGCACATTGAATTTGAAGTCTACAGATGGATTGGGGGGGGGCACATTAGCCTGTAGAGGCTAATCTCTAAATCTGTCTTATGGGGATTTTAGCATTTGAGATACATCTTGCAGTTGTACAACTAGAGTCCCAATATCCAATGCTCATAGTGAATGAGTGCTCAATTGAGTCTGTCTTGTTAAGAAGGATACTCTTGATGGATGTCCTGAGAAACCTTGTTTGATTGGCTATGAGATATGGTATTCACCATGGTTTGTTCATCAATCCCCGTGGAGATAATATTGTATAGGATGGAGTTTCTTAACTCATTGTTACATACGATGTTAATGATATGCATCTTGGATGTGAATTCCAATTTAAAATTGTCAAATTGAGCTCTTTAACATTTTAAACTAAATCTTGCACAATATGAAATGAAACAAGAGTTTTAGAGGACTTAAGATTGGCCCTTTAGAATTTCTCTTGATACATAAGTTAATAAAAACTCCTAATAGTACCAAAAGGGAGCAAAAGAAAGAAGCAGCTGGAGGGGGGGGGGCATGAGAGAAGCCTCTAGAAGAGAGAGGCAAGGCAGAGAAAAAGCAAAGGAAAAGGAAAGCCAGAAGTGAGAATGGGTGAGGAGGAAAAGAGAGAGAGAGAAGAAGAGAAAGAAATGAGGAAGAAAGAGAAAGAAAGAGACATAATGCGAGAGAGAGAAAAATAGAGAATGAGCTTGTGCGAAGTAGAGGAAGGAAAGGAGAGAGAAGAAACAAAGAAGAGAGAGCTTGCGGGTAAACCAAGGGGAGGAGAGAGAAAAAGAGAAGGAAAACTTTGGTAGATATTTATGGAATATTTAATTAGTGGGAATAAAAATTTTATTTTTATCTTATTATCAGTAAAATATTTGTTATTACATTTGTTGTTTTACTTGAAATAATTATTTTTAGAAGAATAAATATTCCTCAAACTCAAGGTATAACAAATACAAAATTTTCTTAGGCATTTTTTATTCATTGTATATAATAAATAACTATTCCTACAATTATTACCGTTTTGCCCCTTATTTTTTCATCCTTCGTTCAAAACCCTTGGTCTCGTCTATTCGTCACTCTTTTCTTTTTCGATTCAATGCCATCTAAATTCGAGACCGCTACCTTCATGCAAAAATTTTTCCCTTATAACAGCGAGTCTAAACATAGAGAGGGGTTTGACCTGAACTACGATCTATACTCCTCCAACCAATTTTGATTGTATGAGTTTAAGGTTTGTCGCTGCACCCGTAGTCGCAACTATGATTGGACTGATTGCCCATTTGCGCACCCTGGCGAGAAAACCCATCGGTGGGACCCACGAAAGTACCACGACTCTTGCACCATGTGCTCGGAATATCGCTGAGGCAGCTGCAATAGGGGAGACTATTGCGAGTTTTATATTGGGTGTTTGAATGTTAGCTCCACTCACTGTGATGTTGTATAGAGGTGTATAAAGATAAAAAGAATTGTAAGTGGAATGTCTATTTTTTTGCGTACTCTCCTCATAAGTTGAGGATTTTGCTTTCGTAGCAAAAAGGCTTTGGAAGCTCTTGAGAGGAAAATAAATACCAGAATTTTACTATATATAACATTAGCAGTGATTATTATTCGCATTGTTCATACTTTTCGGTTTCCAAAATCTTTTTTCCTTAAATGAGGATTGGATGGATATTTGAATACTAATTCTAGTATTCAAACATAGAATAGAAATTTTTAACTCTATTCTCATCATATTCCATTCCTAAAAATAATTATTTTATTCCTATATTATTCAATTTTAGTAATCAAATATACTATTAGAGTATTAATTTTTGCTTTAAAAATTAATATTTTAGTGTAGTAGGTTTTATTTTAGATCTATCGGTCTATATCTTCAATTTTCAGTTTAATATTAAGTTTATTTTCAGATCAGTTTGGTCTTGTCAGTTTCATACTATTTATTTTTTTAATTCTCACTAGTTTATTTAGTTTCAGGTTGTTATTGAAATATTATAATTTTATGTTACATTATAATGTAAAAATCAGTACATTACAATCAACTATCAAAGTCCTCCAGTAATTTTATATTTTTATTTTTTATTAATTTATTTTTTGAGTATTAAATGGCTAAACCACTACAACTCTTACAACTTTATATTTTTAAAATTTAGTTCTTATACTTTATTTATTATCTTTTTTTTAAAAAATCTTGAGCCTCGAATGGTTAAGCCATCACTGTTATTTTAATTTTAAATTTTTGCTATTTAGTTATCGCATGTTACTTATTGTTTTTTTATTTTTTATTTTCTAAATCTTAGATGGTTGAGAACTATCACTCTTTTTATTTATTTACTATTTTTTTTATTTTTAAAATATTAGATAATTGAACTATCGTTACTTTTTTAATTTTATATTTTATACTTTAATTTCTGTTATCGTTAGATGGCGTAACTATTATAAATATTTTAATTTTCAACAATTTAAATTTTTTTTATCTTTAAACTAACTATATGGTTGTAGCACAATTGTTGCGGTCATTCTGATTATCACCAATCTAACACTTTAACTTTCTATTAATATTTTTGAAATATAAAATAGTTACAAAATTAGTTTCGCATAGAAAATTAATTTTTTGTAGATACGAAACCAACTTTTTATTAGTTACGGAATTATCACCAATCTAATACTTTGTGGGTGATCTGAAAGGGACTTTTTGTGGCGGATTGGAAGGATAAGATCCGAAGGGACTTTTGTGGGGAGAGTGACGTGTTATGGAGGACTAGATTTGTACTCCTATTGCACAGGTTAAATGGTGTAAGATTGAACCTTAAATTTTATGACCATTAGCTTATAATGTACTGATTTGTTTTTTAGTTTACAATGATGCATGGTGTTAACATTTTTAAATTCTTTAATAAGCTCTATGATTTGAGTTCAGGGGCTTGATATTTCTACTGGTGCAGAAATTGCAGTGTAGACATTCTTTTCATAGTGAGGCTATATGCCACAATCTTAAAGTTGCTGGCAATTTAGATTAGCTGCCACTATATACGTTCTAAATTATAGATCATAGTGGGTGCTTGTAGTCTTAGAATGTATATATTGTGGACTTTTAAAAGGCAATTGGCTAAGTTGTTGAATTTTGACTAAGTCTAATGCGCTAACTATTTGATAAAATAACTCGATACTCTTGAAAATCATTCCTCTAATTCAACATAAATTGCCTCCTAAATCTAATTAGCTTTGATATCACCATTGCTCAGTGACCCAAAAATTAGCATGAACCATTTGTAGCGTATATTGGTCTAACTTGTTAAATTTCTGCTTAGGTTGTCCACTGTTGGGTTTGCACTTATTGACCCATGCTAATTAACCTTAGCCTTCTACTACACTAATAGCCCTGGGCTGGTGGAATTAGATCAACTTGAAACAATGTTGGACCCATTAAATATGTTTCTTATTTTAAATATTTATAGATTCTCAAATAATTTTTAAATAGTTATATTTAAAATTTAAGAAAAATTAAATAAAATAAGATTGTCCATCACTTCTTTTACATAAAGATAATGGGTTAAATGACAAATCCATAAATTTAATTTAATTGCTAGTGATACGTGTTTAATATCTATATTTTTCAATGAATTTTTATGATTAACAAAAAAAAAAAAAAAAAGAAAAAGTCTTTCATTATCACATCTTATTTTAATAAGATTTCTTTATTCAAAGGAGGGGGTTAGGAATTTGCTTAACCTTTTCAAACTAAATTGTACTAAAAGTCATAATGATACTAGAATCACATAGAAAGGTCTTATAAGTTGAATTTCAACCTATGGATGTGATTGGTTGAAAATGAAAGAAATGATAAATTGATAGCAGATTAAATCGATAAGATTATCTGCTAAATTGATAAACAAAATTGTCTGTCTAACCACTATAATTTAAAAAAAATAATATCAATTACTTAAAACATATGTAGAAAAAGAATATAATAAGTTGATATAAAGTATACCATTTAAATAAATAATAATCAACTATATAAATATATAGTCTTTATAATATCCACAGGAATATCATATAATTGTATTTTTTCTCAAATGTTTTTACCAAATCTAATGAATAATAAAATTATAAAGTTTCCAAATATGCATACGAGTTTTCACTTGAAATGCCATTTCAAATAACTCATTTATAATGCTATTTATTTCTTTTCATATATAACTCGTTTATAATTTTATAATTTTATGTATGGCCTATTAAAAGAAAAATAAAATAGACCTTAAATACAAAAAATTGAATTATAAATAAATTATAAAAATGCAAAATATTTGACATTTCTCTTTTATTTTGAGGGAGACATTGGAAAGAGAAAAAAATTCACCTTTCTTTTATCATTCGACCCCTGCTTTGATTTCTTATTGGGCTGGCCCACTGTCAGAAACCTAAGGCCCTTGGGCATCATACGATGCAACTGAATGTCGAGTTTCAAGAAAACATAAGAAAAATAATATTTAAAATATGTTCAATGGTGTTTATAACCGTAAACATTCTATTAAAAAACATAATCTGGTAACTTTTTTAATTTAAATTGATTTAAAATTTTATTAAATTTGATCAATATATATCAATATTATAGATAAATATGATAAAAAATTAGGTCAAAATAATTTTATTGAATCAGATACAATTTTAAGTAAAAGTGATCAATTTAGCCTATTTTGAATCATAAATTTTTTTTATGAAAATATATATTTTTTATATTGTGTAAATATAAAATTTAAAAAGTTATTTTTATAAATTATAATTTTTATATAATTAAAATTTTTTTGACAAAAAATTATTCATTTAATTACATAAATCGATTCAATTTAAATTATGAGCGGATATGGTTATAATTTTCTATCAAATTTAATTTAACTATTGTAAATTTTTACCTAAATTTAGTCCTTACTATATCCAAATTTGATTTTGATTAAATTAAAAAAAAAATGTTGTTGGAATTTTTTAAAACTCACTTGCATTGATCCTATCTTATGATCTTATTTTGATAAATAAATTTCAGATTGCACACACAAATTTCGGTTTTCCCTGTTCGAGTCTCTTTCTCTCGAGCTCCGTTGGCATCTTCCGCTTCCAGAGTATTCAGATTGATCGATTATGATTCTTCGTCGGCAAGCAAACAAATCTCGAAATTTTGGTTTCACACTGTTTTGTTACTGATTTGGCTCACTGATTTCCACCATTATTGAAGGAAATCGCAAACGCAATTACCCCTAATTTCGTCAGATTTTCGTCATTATCGGACACCAGCAAACTCGATCAATTTTCAATTACAGAACGCAGGCGAATCGAATTGCTAGCACTGTTGTTGCGCGTCGCCGACCACTGCAGAAATCGGAGACGATCTGTCCAAAAATCTTTTTGCTCTGTTCTGCCTTTTATCCTTTGCGGCCTCCTAGTGAAGATCTCAGAACACTTGTGCCTCGGTTAGTCAACTTATGCATTGCGCTCCTACTCTCCCTGTTTGCGGTCCGGTTTGCGCAAGAGAGATCAGTCCATATATATGCAGTTACTCATTGCGGATTAACACTTAAGGAAAAGATTTAAATTGTTACGTACAGTCTAAAATAAGATTAATTTGACCATTGAATTATTAGGCTTTCAGATTGTAAACTCGTAGAGGTATATAAAACAATTAAATTGTTAGATCCAGAAGGAAAGAGAATTAAGAATATGTTCGAAAATCTAACTTATTGAATAATCAAATGATTGAATTACTAAAAATACAAAAGACCGAGAAATTTAATAACCCGATAAAATATTAAACCTAATATCAAATTATTATAAATGGTTAGATAAATTGAGAGATGAATGATCATATTAAATAAATACTCATAATCACTAAATGATAAATATTAACTTTTGAGCAGTTATGAACTTATGTAACTATTGGATCTACGACAACAAAACAATTAAATTGATGCATAGTTATGCCAATTCTAGAAGGACACATAGATTAGTAACAAAGTTATAAATATGTTAATTTTCCTCAATCAAAGGGACCCCCAAATCCCTAAAAAATTGCGAGTATAGACCACCAACCTTAATACACTTCCGTTTGTCAATAATCATTGAGCTAAGCTCTTTAATTCTGTTAGGTTGATTTTTGTAGTTGGCATATTACGATCATATTTAATTATGTGTTGATATTGAGTTGTGTTTATCAAATACTTCATCAACTTATTTTCAACATCATGCATGTTATTTGCCTGCTAACCACTCGAGCTCCGATTCTAGAAGCCCCACACTTGTCATGCACTCGCCATCTGCTCGAACTCTGATTCCAGTAGCCCCGCACCTTTCGTGTGCTTGCCGGGCGCTTGAGCCTAAAATCTAGTAACCATCCGCTCGAAGCTCGTCGCCTTCTCGATCAAGCCCCGATAGGGTTTCATCTTGAAACTCTAGGTGCACTCGTCACACATTCGAGCGCCAAGGCAACGGCTAATTTTTTAAACGTATTTTTTGAGTTCTCTATAAATTTTCTCATTCTTTCAGTTGTCCTAACTTTTGGGTTGAAGTATATTGGAGCGCCCGTTTGAGAGAAATTTAACTTCTACTCCATTAATCTTGCTCCAATTGAAAAATCAAAATTATATCATTGTGTTTCATGTGCTAATGGGTTTTCTCATCACCTTCTCTTTACCGATTCAGTACTCCTACCATTTTACCTTCATTGGTGATGTGGGTATTGTGAAGAAGGGAATTTGATAGTATTTGCTACTTCAAGCGATTCATAAGAGAAGATTGACGTGAAGACCAGAAAGCATCTGGTTTCATTGTCACGAGTAAATCTAAGGAATTCTTTGGTAGGGATCATAAGACGAGAGTAAGTCAGTTAGGTTAGCACGCCTGTACCACCTGATCTGTAAGTTAATTTTTGTAGTTGATATCTTCTATGGCCGTTGAAACCCGGAGGATTTTTCACGATTACCGTGGGTATTAAATTTTTCTTTCATCACTAAAAATTATCTCTTTTTACTATTACTTATTATTGTATACGTTTTATATATATTGTTATTCTTGGTATCTAAATATAAATATTCTTTACGTGTATTGAATATTTAATTTTATACTGCTTCTGTTAATTTTTCATAGGGTTGAAATATTTAGAATAATATTTGGAAAAAAAGTCCTTTTCAATTTGTATGAGAGACTCATGTCGATCCGTGATCCACAAAGTTTAGATGTATACGAGCGGATCTCTATCTGTGCCTCCTTTCTTTGATGGGAGTAACTATGTGTATTGAAAGGTTTGTATGAAAGCCTTACTTAAATCAATGGATGAACAAGTGTAGGCTAGCATTCAAATAGGGTGGACACCACCGAGCAGTTCAACCAATGATGAACCAAAAGTTTTATTTTTGTGGTCAAAAGAAAAACTTTATACCTGTAATTAGAATAGTAAGGGACTATATGCCATTTTTATGATTGTATCTTTCGAAGAGATTAAACATATATCTATGTGCAAGACCTCTAAAGGTGCATGGGACATTCTTGAGATTACCCACGAATGAACAAAATTAGTAAAAAAATTTAAAATTATAAATATTTACCATTAGATTTGAAGAAATCCATATGAAAAATGATAAAACATTTGATAAATTTTATACACAATTAAATGACATTGTAAACTCCACGTTTAATTTAAGAGAACAAATTCCTTAAAATAGAATTGTTAGAAAAGTTCTCAGATCACTTTCTAAACGCTTTAGACCTAAAGTTACCGCTATTAAAAAAAGTAAAAACCTTGATAAAATAAAGATTAAATAATTTATAGGATCTCTCCAAATTTATGAGTATACACTTCCACAGTCAAGGAAGACTAAATTGATCACTCTAAAAACTGCAAAAGAAGAGAGAGATTGTCTCTCAAATATAGAGTCATGTAGTGATGAGGAGTTTGCCATGTTCGTAAAAAATTTTAAAAATTCTTCAAACAAAAAATTAACAAACGAGCCTTTAAAGGAAATGACTCATCTCACAACTTGACTAAGGAATAGAAAAAGGATACCAAAGACTCCAAAAATAAAAAATCTCAATGAGTCTAATGTCAAGAATTTGGTTATATACGAATCGAATGTCCAAATTTTAAACGTCAAAAAGGAAAAGTATCAAATGTATCTCTTTCAGATGATGAAGAAGATGAAAAATTTGAACAATTTTCTGAGGACAAATGAGTAAATTATATGGCCTTCAAGACTTTCATTATAAATGACCATGAAGCTAGTAATGTAAAATCAGAACAATCAGATTCTTCCCATGAGGAATCAGATAATGAATTTGATGGCCTTCAAAAGGCCTATGATAAATTATTTTGGGAATACTTAAAAGTCAAGAAGATCAATAAATCCCTAAATGAAAAATTAACCAAGATAGAAAATGACAAAGCAAATGTCACAACAAAATTGGAATGGGTCACCATTGAACATCAAAAATTTGAAATGTCGAATAAGTCCTTATGTACTAAAATAAAATCTTTGGAATCAGAGCTTGAAAACGCTAAAAATGATATTACGAAATTCTCAAGCGGATCTCAAAAGTTAGATCATTTATTGGAATTGGGAAAACTTGCTGGAAACAAAAAGGGTTTGGGCTATATTGAGAACGCATATAAATTTGATAAAGATTCGAAACCTATCTTTGTTTCGACTACAAAACCTCCTCACAAAACCATGGGTACTCCAAAAATTTCTACAACATTGCCTAAAAGTGCTGAGAATCAAATTGGGTCTAAACTCATACCTAAAACAAAGAATAACATGATTGTGAATAAATCGGTAAGACATTTTTAAACATTTAGGTCTAATACTTATTTTTGTCAAGAATACAAAAAACCCAACACCATCTCTAAGTTTGTACCCACGTGTTATGCGTGTGGACAAATTGAGCACATTCATCCCGTTTCACACCATAAATTTGCTGGATAATCAAAGACAAAGGGCAAAAATGTAAAATTTGGTTAATTGTATTTAATAGTTAAAAAACCAAATAAAAAGATTAGATCAAAAGGTAAATTTAGGTCGAAAAATATGGGTAAAGAAGAATGATTTAAATCAAATCCTAAACTAACTTATTTATCAATTTAAAATAAAACAAAAAATAAAAAAAACCCGCTAGCATAAATTTAGGAATTTATGGATGCCCGCTTGTCTACATAGGAGGCTGGGCTTCGTTGGTGGAGGCATCATTATAGTCATCCGCCCTTTGATGATTCTTTTGACTCTGAGTGATCCCCTCTCTTTGGCTTTTCATAACAAAAAGTGGGAGGTCTTATTTTTGTTAGGAGTTCTTATTCTGAATTCTTATTCTATTAGGGGGAGCTTTTCTTGTACTATTCAAGGAGAGTTGTGATGCCTTTTATTTATTTTACTGACTTCTAATATTTTATTGTTCTTTTATACTATGTATATTGCTATATGCTACTATGTATGGTTATCTTCCTTTTATGTTGCTCTAGACATATTATCTCTTTTTGTACTATATATGTCTATATTAACCATGGCTGACCAGGCAATACAGTTATAGTATTGGCATGGCAGTTATAGTATCGGCACAACAGCTCTCGTGGAGAGTTTTTTTATGTTTACTTGTTGTATTCTTTTTATTTCTCATTAGATGTAGATTTTTATGTATACGGGTTCTATTTCGGTGGTGTCTGAATTCGTACTTTTCTTGTATTTTTTACTTTATATATTTTGTCAAGGAATTATTAAAGGGGGAGATTATTAGGGTCATTTTTGTGGTTGGCATATTCCATGACTATATTTAGTCATGTGTCGATATTGGGTTGTATTCATCAAAGTGCTGCATCAACTTCTTTTCAACATCGCGCCTACTATTCGCTTGCTAACCGCTTGAACTCCAATTCCAGAAGCCCTGCGCTTGCCGTTCACTCGCCATCCGCTCGAGCCTCAATTCCAGTAGCCTCGCATCTTCCATACACTCGCAAGGTGCTCGAGCCTAAAATCCAATAATCATCCACTTGAAACTCTCCACCTTCTCACTTGAGCCTTGATATAGTTTCCTTTTGAAACCCTAGGTATGTTTGCCACGTGTTTGAGTAGCGCTCAAGTGTCAAGGCAACGACCATTTTTTTAACGCATTTTTCGAGCTATTTATAAATTTTTTCCTTCATTTAGTTGCCCTATCTTCTTGTCTGAAGCATATTGGAGCGCCCCCTTTGAGAGAAATTTAACTTTTACTCAATTAATCTTGCTCTAATTGATAAAACCAAGATTACATCATTGTGTTTCATATGCTAATGGGTTTTCTCACCACCTTTCTTTATCGATTCAATACTCCTACCCTTTTACCTTCGTTGGCGACGTGGGTATTGTGAAGAAGGGGATCCGATGGTGTTTGCTACTTCAAGCGGTTTGAGAGAGAAGATTGACGTGAATACCGGAAAGCGTCCGATTCCATTGTTGCGGTCAAATCTAAGGAGTTCATTAGTAGGAATCACAAGACGGGAGTTAGTCGGCTAAGTTAGCACGTCTATACCACTCGATCTATAAGTTAATTTTCATAGTGGATATCTTTTCTGGTTGTTAAAGCTCTGGAGGGTTTTTCTCGATTACCATGGGTATCGAATTTTTCCTTCTCACAAAAAATTATCTCTTTTTACTATTACTTATTGTCGTATACGTTTTATATATATTATTATTCTTAAAATCTAGATATAAATATTTTTTATGTATATTGAATATTTAATTTTGTACTACTTTCACTAATCTTTCACGGGGTCGAAACATTTAGTATAATATTTGGGACAAAAAGTCCTTTTCAAATTCTAATATTTTCTCATATTTAATCATCCCTAATTCCTTATTATATTTCCTTATCATAAATTAATTTTTAACTCTAGTATTAGAGAATATATTAGAGAGTAAGTCCCATATTCTCTAACCTTTTTGTCACAAACTCAAACTAAAAATGTCTAAATAATAATCAGCAAAATAAAACAACAAAAATTAACAATCCTAAAATCCGGTTGTGACAAAATAAATAACAATGGATCATAAAAATTTCATCATCCAATAGCAACGAACAAAATCTTAAATCTATCACAATACCTCATTGGATACTCATCCAGATATAAATAAATATGACCTTCTTCAAACAGTCTAAGGAATGGACAAATCAAATACATATATATCCATCATATATACTAACTCAATTGTTTCATACATATCCAATGGCCTACATCTAACTAATCCGAAATCTCCAAAATATAGTCCACACCAGGACAAACTGAACAAATAATAATAGTCACCAGAACAAATGTACTGTGATCAAATCTCATCCAAGCTTTTGCACAGTATCTAAACTCACTAATCTAAGGATAAGAAATAGAAACATGAAATTAAAGTTTAACAAATATCAATATATATAATAGATAATACATATACGTCCAAAATCAGATAGATGGGAATAAACACATTTAAATAGTATAAAAGACATAAATCTAAAAATCTAATATCAAAGGTTGAAGGTAGTCTTTTATTCAAATCATAGTCTATATCAAATATGGTCATATCAAGACATATACTAAATTGAAGTGATCTGGAACGAAATTAGATAATTCAAATTATTTCATAATCCATACTGAAATAGAGGTGGAACAAAATAGAATTTGGATTGAAATCACTAATGAGCGAAACAAAACCCAAAATGAAATCATATAAATCAAAATAAATTCTAGAACAAATCACATATCAAATGTACGAGATTAACCAAATTCTATATATGGGCAAACTTACAAATATCAAATCTAAGTCTAAATATAAATTAATATAAAAATATAAAGCATACATAAAATTAGAGAATTAAAGACTAGGAGAACAAATTGAGGAAATGTTATACATACTTTCGATAATTTTAAATTAGAGTTATATGCTATTTAAACCTATAGCTAGGGTCATCTATGCACTCTATTTTCTATAGATAAGGAAAGTACTCACTATATTTTACCATCTAAGACTTTGGAAGTAATCATCAAGTTTAGTAAATATATTAGAAAATTCAAATATATTAGTTTTTCATTCAATTTACTTACGATATTTTTTATTAAAACATAAATGGGGTGGATAATCTACAAATAGAGCTTTTGCCCATTAGCAAAAAAGGAAATTATAGATATTTTTCCATTGAGAAGAGAACAGATAACAAAGAAATAACAGATAATAGATATAGTGGCCTCGATCCCTAAGCAGTAATATATGTAAACTAATGTACGATCCATATAGATTTTATACTATTTTTTATATAAAAATAATAATATAAAAATATATAATCTCAGATATTTATTCATTTTTTATGAAATAACAAAACCCTTAAATACTTATAAAATTAGAACAAAACATTCAAACAATTGGTAAAAATATCTTGCATGTACAAAAGAAATAAATGGGTAAAATAAAAATAGCATGCATAAACATTAATCCTTCAAAATATAGATAAACTAAATCAGATACTAAAATAGACCAAAGATAGGGTTTAAAAATATTTATCTAAACTTTATACCAAGTAGATCTGATAAAAGAATATTCCAAACTACTACTTCTCTTCTTCCTCTCTCTTCATTCTCCACTCCCTCGCTCCTCTCTTCCTTCTTCTGCACAAATACCCACACAATACCTCAGCCATGTCTTAAATAAGGCACCGGTGCTTGAGCACTAGCCTTAGACACATCTCAAGCATTAGCTCGCTAATCCGGATATCTTTTAAAATTTTACAATATATAATTAATTTTGATGCATCCAATTTATCTAAAATAACAAACATTACCAAAATAAATCAAATAAAAATTGGATATTATACTCTTGTTAACTATTGTAGTGACATCCTTAGTACCAAAGTTTAATTTTTAATTTCTTAATCCTTAATTAACTTTATATAGATATTAATCGTTAATCATTCAATATCTATCTATTATTCTACCAACTAAAAATTTAAAACTTTGTCGGGAAGCAACCTAAGAATATCATAAATTGATAAAAAGACTTGAAACAAGATATGTCAATTCGAATGACCTAAAATACAACTCCCAAAAGTAGTTTTGAATACTGACCATACACAATCTCGAAACATTCACAAGGAGGAGTATTTAAACTAAAATTAGAGTAATATAAAATTGTAATCCGATTGAACTATTGAAAATTAACTGATGCTAACTCAAATATTGATATTATACATCATCATAAGTTGAAAATAACAAAATTTGAACAAGTTACAACTAATATCAACTATTATTCTTGATGGGTACAGTTATAGTAGGCCAGTCCAAGACCAAGGCTCGCAGGCCGATACAAAGGCCCAATAGATGGTAGTCCTTAACTCTACAACATGGGAATGCCACCTCGAGACGGACGACTTGGGTGGATGGGCCCAAGCCCAATTCGTCTAACTAGAATTGGGTAGAGAGACCCATCCCGGGGCATTCTCCTAGATCGCATGCTAGTAGCACACAGTTCCGTAGGGAATCTTTTTAAAATCGCACCAATCTCAATGATATCACCAAGATATTTCTTAGATTTGCCCATCTCCCGAAATGGCAACTGAAGCCGATGAGATCCTATGCAGGATTATTTGTCACCCTATATGGAAAGAAGGATCCGGTGAATCACTCCTCGGAGAACGTGATCACACTATGATTTTTACGATCCTCTCAAAAAAGGAAATAATCCTCGCGGGCAAGTAGCAGTTACCATAAGCGGTGCCCTCAATCATTGTGCTAGTTCAGCCTACCGAGTTGTCCCCAACCATTAAAGATAACGGAGATTCAACCGCCTTTCCAACTTATAAATATCCATCACTATAGTAGAAAAGGGGAAAAGGGAGAGGGACAGATAATTTAGAGAGAGGGAGAGCCCGAAAGAGGGCATAATCAGACAAGGCTTCACATCTCCTAAAAAATTGCCTCTAGCAGAGAAGAAGAAAAGAAAAGAAGGAGAAGAGGGAGAGAGCTCTGAGAGTCCAGTGGCCCAACTCCTTCCAAGTCCAACTGGAGCAATCTCTACGACAATAACATAAGCCACACCCAAGCTTTTGGAGAAGCATCCGAACCTACCTCTCTAGGATGACCATTGGCTGGCCACCTCTCCAGCTGGCCTCAAGGCTGGCCACTGCTCTAGGACAGCCACATCTCTAGTTTGGCCTAGGGTCGAACAACCTTTCATCCAGCAGGATGCTAGCCCTCCTTCCAGCATCGATAGGCCACTTGCAATGCAAACCACCCAGTCACAAAAAGAAATCTCAGAGAAAAGCCCGTAGCATACTGCCAAAAAGGCAGATAATCTCTTCCCATCCAAAGACATTCCGCATTAAACGTCCATCCTCATTCAAGCCGCCATCCAGGCGTCCCTCCTCACAAGTCGCCACAACTTAGGTGCACCCCTAAAATGCTCCTTTGTAGGTGCTCCTTTAAGTCGCCCCTCGGCCAGGCACACCTCTAAGTTGTCTCTAGTGGGTGCACCTCTAAATTGCCTCTCAACGAGCGCACCTCTAAGCCGCCCCTTAGTGGGTGCACCTTTAAATCGTCCCTCAGTGGCTGCACTTCTAAGTTACCCCTTGGTTGGGCACACTTAAAAGCCGCCCCTTAACCGAGCACAACCCTAAGCCACCCCTCAACCGGGCACACCTCTAATCTACCCCTTGGCAGGTGCATCTTTAAGCTGCCTCTCAATGGGGGCACTCCTAAACCGTCCCTCAACCAGGCATAGCTCTAACCTGTCCCTCAGTGGGCGCACCTTTAAGCCGACCCTCAGCGGGTACACCTATAAGCTGCCCCTTAGCTGGCATATCTAAATTATTAATTCAACACTATATGCATCTATGCATTCATCACATCCTCCTAGTATCTTTTTATTTTTTTAAAAAAATATTTCTAATTTGAGTATCGGAGGATATACAGTTGGAGTAATTTTTATCATTTTCTAACCTATCATTTTCAATTGTGGTGTGCAGGATCCAGGTTTGGAGCTACCATCCCAGACCTGTTTTGATTCGACTCGACGAGGAAGATCAAGTGGATTTCTGGCCTCATCAGTAACCTAGATGCATGGATGCATCATTGACATCGTCTTTAGAAAATGACTAAAAAGTCTAACTATTGCACAATAATGAAATAAAAACAGTCAACACTTATACCTTAAACTAGCACCTCGGCCAAAGAAATCACCTCCAATGCGATGACCCCCATGGATAGCCATGGAAATGCTCAGTCTACCCTTGGCATGCCAGTGGTTGGGGGCTAGAGACTTCGATCACAGGGAACAAATCACCAAGGGACAGTTCACCAACCCAATGACCTTGATATTGGGGAGAATCGAAGTGATGGGGCCCACTCCTAGAGAAAAGATTAGCCTGGTCCTAGGGAGCCAGGCCAAAGCCTAGAGCGGCGACGCCCTCACCACTCCCGAGAGGGTTAGCAACCTTTCTGATCACAAAGAGGTCGAATGCGGAGTCAGTGGACAATCTACGGTTCAACCAGCTACCTTGTTAAAGCAAAAGCGTGGCCCGAGGACCCAACATGGCTAGTCCAAAGATGTCACGGCTGGGACTTTTCCTCCAACTTCTAGACTCCGGCGCCCAAGGAAAGCATCAAGCATTAACAAACATCCTGTGACCGAAATCTTTGTCGGGCATTCCACCTTAGTCGTTCCTCATCCATTCGGGCACCCAAGAACCAGTCCGCCAGCACCCAAATCCATTTCGGTGCCCAGATGGTCAAGATCGGCATCAGATCTGTCGGTGCCCAAGTGGGCCAATCGGCACCAGAACCATTCCACCGAACAAGATCTAGTTTGGCTGAATTCACTGCACCCAGATCAATTCCGATGCTGGGAGGTCCAACTCGACATCAGATCCTATTCGAACGACCTAGTTCGGTTCCCAAATGGGCCAGCCAGCACTAGAGCCATTCCACCAAACATGATCCAGTTTGACCAAACCCACCAATAGTAGATCTAGTTCAGCCTCTCTTAGTCTAGTGCCCAAGAACAACTCAACCATAGCCAATCTGGTGCCAAGAACTAATCCAGCTACTGCCTAATCCAGCACCCAGAATTGGCCAGTCCAGCTTCAGCCCAGTCTCACGCAGGAGTGGGCCTATATGAGTCTAAAGCTGTAAAAGACCGAACTATGGCGAACTAGGGCTCTTTAGGCCATGGACGCTGGCGATGGAGCTCAATCCCCTCACTAAGACTTCGCTAAGAATAGTGTCAAGAAGCATTGAAAATGGACCACCCATAGAAGGGGAATCCCATCCCACCGGTCTAGAACATCCCCATAGCGATGACCTCTCATTGGGTAGCTATCCCAGTGAGCAGCTGGCCCTAGAGGGTGCATCCAGCACCCACTTTTGGACTACACGAGTCAAACTGAAGGCGTTATGTTGGGGGCTCTGCCCTCTGATTCCTAAGCCAATGGCATAGACTAACATCTGTAGAGATTTGATGGCCCAGCGACCTCGTGACCCGAGCGACGAGTGATAGGGCCCAGCAGTAGCCAGAAGGACTATGAAACAGGAGCACCCAGGTGGTGCTCTCCGCCACCTGGACGGCGCTCTCTGATCCGCCACTCCCCATCTCGGCCATCACTTGTCCATCACCTCTACTCTTCTCCGTCGAAGGTATGGAGGCAGAAGAGTCCGGCACCTTGAATGGCTAAGCAAACAAAAACAAGAATACCGGTGGCATCATGGACCACAAGAAGAACGGTAGATGAAGTGTTGAGGATACAAGAATGGCAGAAGGCACCGCACTTAAATAGCCGGAGTCACGGCCTAGAACAATGTCATAGCAAAGTAGAAGGGTCGCGTCACCCTAATGGCAAGCGTTGCGTGTCCTCACCCTAGTGGGCCTCAATGCATCTACCTACAAGCACCACTATAACAGACATTGCCTCATATCCTCACGTAGCCCACCATAAATCACAACTCTGACAACATGAGTGGCACGGAGATTGCCCAGCGCAAGTCCCCAGAAGTATTCCCTAAATGCATTACTCTCAAAGTGACGGCATACAAAATCAGTCACTCCGGTCCACGACTTTATCGAGCACACAACCCACTTTGGTGGCCTGATGATCTCGTGGCTTGGGCGGCCACAACATGGCCCGGGAGTAGCCAGGAGACCAATAGAGCCGTGAAGGGCAAAGGAAGGCCCAAAGTGATACCATCCATGCCGCTCCAAGTGCTGCTAGGAGGTGCTGGCTTTGAACCCCATCAGCTCAGCGAAGCAAACCTGACCTTTTAGAGAATAAAGGCCACAAATATGAGACCATTGGCTCGAGCGACCATTCCCTTGTTAATGAACCATCCTTGGCCTTGACTCTCTAGAGTAAAGCACACTAGTCAATAGGTCGATCGTGCTACAACTCCTCATTGACCTATTGCAAAGTGACAAATCCCGTAAAAGGTATGGCAACCTTCGCAATGGGTGCCTAACATGCTTAGCTTGCTATCCATTGTATCATATTAGGCATCATTCAGTGAAGCATTGCACCCATCTAGGTTTCCAAGGGCTGTGTCGGCCAACAATAGGGCTCAAACAATTAGCCAACGGGCCACCTAGCAAGGCAGTAAGGCACTGCCCCACCAACCCACGGAGCATAGGTACCATGGGCCAAGGGGCCTGCTAAAGAATCCCGACGACCCTCTAGAGTGGTGCACGCCTACCGTGCACCCATGGCGGTGAACGGTCCCAAGGACACCACTCGCATCGAAGACGGTTCATGTTGAATCTAGGTAAGTCTTGCATATACCATACTGCCTGCTTAAATCACATTTCCATTAATAGAATAAAATATTACCTGTTCATACGAATGATAGCATAGCATTACAAAAAATCATTCGACCTAGATTGCCCTAAGGCGGGTGAATTCTCATTCACCTGTTATTGAATCTCAGTCCTACACTGAGCAGCTCATATGCAGTTGTACTTGAACCTCGATCCCACACAGAGCGGCCCATACGTTGTCGTATTTGAACCTCAGTCTCACACCGAGTGGCCCATCGCTGTTGTATTTGAACCTCGGTTTCATACTGAGCGGCCCATATGCGATAGAATTTAAACCTCGGTCCCACATCGTGTGACGGAACGGATTTTTTTTTTCCTCAAAAGCTTCCGTCAAACAGATAACATAATTAACGGTCTAATTAAGACAAGACCTGCGAAATTTGCAGAGTCTCCTTTATAATGGATGAAATCCCAAAAATACAAAACTGTAATAATCATCCATAACAAGCACACATCTATCCATCATTCACAATTCCTACAACAATCATCCACAGGATCCTATGTGCCATCCATGGCACAATTTCATAAAACATTTCTTGCTCTATGAGTTTATTAGCGAGATGCCATCTAGGATGCACTGATAAATCCAGTATATAGCGGAAGTAAACTAAGAACTGCGAAGCATAGCATATTCTCTTCTACTATCATACACATCATATGATAGGCCTTTACAAAATCATAAGATCTGTATACAAAATCATGTGCAACTCGGCCTTTACGTCGACAGGCCTCTCCAAAATAGCTCCACTATGCTATGGTCCTCAAAAGTCTTCAAGAAGCTTCTCTCGCTTACTCTTCTTCGTCGGGTAAAAGCTTTCTTGTCTCATCTGGAGGGGAAAAACACTAAAAGCAGTGAGCGAGGCCCAAACAAAGGTACATGCATATGAACGTAAAGCGATTATGCGGAAACGATCATATAACCATGCAAAACCATAATGTTTAATCAAACATCATCACGAAAAAGGCAGCAAAGACATGCTATAACGATATTAAATCTCATGCTTCATAAATCATATCACTATAGGTGTAAAACTATAACTATAAACTTTACTGATGCATTGGAAAACTGAAAACAATATTCTATACTGTTCACTGTCATCTTTTCATCCGATAATACTCTGTCATCTTTTTATTGTAGTATAGCATAACGGTAAAACATTAGTCGATACTTCATATTATTTTCCTCCTTGTACCAAGCCCCGAGGACGGCCATCGTTCCCTCCTTGTACCAAGCCCCGAGGACGGCTATCGTTCCCTCCTTGTACCAAGCCCGAGGACGGCTATCGTTACCTCCTTGTACCAAGCCCAGGGCGGCCATCGTTCCCTCCTTGTACCAACCCGAGGGGGCTATCGTTCCCTCCTTGTACCAAGCCCCGAGGCGGCTATCGTCATATTTTTATTAAAAACCCCTTTTTCACAATTAGACTTATACAATACATTTCATCTTTTACGTGACATATCTTAACACTTTCGGACCACGCCGGTGTACCTTACTAGCGGAAGGGGCGAATGATCGAGATAGATTGTGTTGGTCCACACAATCCAAGGCCTATCATGTCATATCATATCATGTATATCCCATCCCGAGGATATCTATACTGTGTGCCACCCGAAGGTCGGCTATGTTCCTCTCGGCTTAACGCCCTTGAGGACGGGGCGGACCATGAATCGCTCCATGGGCGAGCTATCTCGATTACCACCGTAAGTTCTAAGGCCTCACCGAGAACTTACCGGATCAGAAGTCATTCTCGGGTCCCAAAATAAGTATGGAAATCATCTCTTTATCGAAAATCCCATTTTCGAAATCAAACTTTCACAACACAATTTCAGCACTTCTTTAAATTTACATGGAAATTTTGTCGGTATACGTTAAGTACATATTTTCGAAAACAAACTCTGAAAGCTTCATTTCGATGTCAATTAACTTTCATATAGTAGAAGCTACGGTTAAAACTCATCAAAACCTCTTCATTTTCGTACATGGGGCTTCGCCAAACCTTGAACTCAAATCGGTCTCTTACTTGCACATATTTCATGAAATTAATGTCATAGATGCCATGCATATACATTAAATCATGCAATTTACTCAAACTATACAACATTTTTGAGCTAGGGTTTCATCACATACTTTTCAAGAGAAATTGAACACCATTTTCATGCTCCTTCACAAAATCGAAGCCAATTTTTGCAATAAACAAGGATAAACGCAAATCTAACCGAGTAATCGAAGTAAACATGCTTCATGTACTTTAAACATGCATCATCAACATTTAGAGCATTTTCATCGGTTTTAAAGCATGAGAAATCGGTACTGATAAAAAAAGCGTCAAAGTACACTTGCACGACCTCGTTCTACCATTATTTTACCCGAATCGAATCACAACCGTGTGGTCTCTCCCTTTCTTTCTCGTCGTGCTTGCTGTTGTACCTCGACTTCCTCTCTCTACAAACACATATCATTTAATCGGCATTTAAACAATTCACGGAATTATTTCAAGACTCCGGATACCACAAGCGGGTCAAATCTTGCGAGATTCGGCATCCGGTCGATATATACACACAATTGGGACATGGGGATTCATATTCTAGGATCATTTCATCATTTCACGAAGGTGACAACACGCAAAATCCACCTTCGGTCTCGGGTGAGCAACGGCGCCCCTTTAACGGGCTCGGACGCGCGAACGGGTCCAAACGTGCAGATCGGACCCACGGCCGACATATATACATCATTGGGACGTGGGGATTCCAATTTTGGGGTCAATTTCATGATACGAGGCCGGGAAATGGGAACCCCCAAAATCCCGTAGGTTAGGGTTTTAGTAAAACCCACAGGCGAATCGGACACGAATCGGACAACTAACCACATTTTCATGGACCTCAAGGCATGGGTTTTCAATATCCTAACATTCTCCGTGGGGTATCGACACAAAATACCCAACGAAAATACACAAAACATCGAAGAGAGCGAGAAGTGGATATGAGAACACTTGCCTCGACGCGTGCTTTCACCTTTTAAGCGGCTCGAGGTTGGATTCGGGCTCGGGTCTCGTTCTCCCTTCTTCTCTCTCTAAGTCGGCGCCCTCTCTCTCTCCTCAAACCCTAAAATCACGTGGAAATGAGAAAGAGAGAGCCGTGCGGGTTCTTATATAGCAGCGGCCGCCGAGGCGGGCTCGGCGGCGCCAGCTTCGGGCAGGCTTCGGCAGCCCACCGCTCGGCGGGGCTCGAGCATGCATTGAGCGGGCTTGCTACTGGTTTTGGTGCTCGATAGGATGGCTCGAGCGCGGAGGGCGCTCGTCCGGCTGCGTCAAGCTGCGGCAAGCCTTCGTTGCGTTTTTCGCCATTCGGGACCCGTTTTGACCATTCTAACCCAATCTTTCACATCCTTGGACCTTATTTTTGATTATATAACCTCAATAAGTCATGATTATCACAATTTAAAACCCGAATCTTGTCAGCGAATCAACATTTCACCACTTACGATTTCGGTTCCCGATTTACTAGTTCCGGTTCTTTGAGCTTTCCAATTCATTTCTCCCGTACCTTTTGAATACAATTTACCTATTTTAACTTAATTATCTCCCAATTATCATATTCAAGAACTCGGGTCGTCACACATCGAGCGGTCCATACACAGTTTTATTTGAACCTTGGTCCTGTCAGTGAGTGACCCATAGCAGTCGAATTCAAAAACTTAGGAGGCTTTTTAGCATGCGTGCAATAGCTCCCTCCTCAAGGGACAAGCACGATGCATGAAAGCTACGATGTCCTCTAATAGGACTGAGCACCGATGATACATGTGGAAGACGACCTAGACTAGCAAAAATTCAGCAGAGATTGCATTAAAGCTTAGCCGACAACCACGTCTTCTCAGCGCCACAATCTCCTCTTGGTAGGGACAAGCCTAATGAGCGAGACGTGTTCATCAAAGTTAGCCAATGGGGTCGCCAGGATAACCACGTCTCCTCAGGGCCACAACTTCCCTACACGAAAATGATTAGAATCCGGCATGAATCATCCCAAAAGTCTTGACACTCCACTAGAAAAGCAAAGAGGCATCCTTGAAGAAAGAGCCACCGAGATCAGAACCTCAGCTTGGCCATGGTTATGACATCAAATCCAAAAGGCCCCTTGCTATAGCGTTAGAGTTCACTGGGGGCTCCTATGACTGACCGTAATTCTAACAAAAATTTGGTAGAGTTTCGTCTAAAAAACAAGCGTACACCAAATATAAAACCTATATAAAACCCTGCACAATAACCACAACACACATATAATACATACACAGGATCCCAACTACCACCAAATACACAACGTGTGGCGCCGACGTCATAACTCTGGATACGACGTCGGTATAAACAAGATACTACTAGGTAAACAAATATAACCATAAAAACTTGCGAAAGCTACTAAATCCATCATATACTGCGGAAATTAAACTATACATCCATTATCATCATCATTACACACACATATGACCGTAAGTATCAAAATAATTTATACAAATTTTCTATTAATACACAAGTCATGAAGCTAAGACTAAAATCTCTCCTCATCATGTCCAACTGTCTATCCTGTGCCTACAACGTACTCGAACTCATCAAGTATAAAAGCGTGCTGATCTGGAAGGAAGAAGAAGTAAAGGAAAGCTAACAATTCAGCAAGTACATCATAAATAAATAATAAATAATATATAATCAAATGAAACGGTAATGGAATGGGAGAAATATATATACAAATGAAATAGGAGATGAGAGGGAAGTGATGTGTAATGATGAATAATAATATGAAACGTGTTTTTATACACTTCTATAATAATATTAATCTTCATGGATTAGGGCCAATAAACCTTACTAGTTAAAAGTGTTAAAGAACAAAAAAAGGATCATGATACCCCACATGATCTAAGGTCATGAGCTCTTATTTTAGACTTAGAGAGGGGCTATCTACATATCAAGTCTATAGATGGGCCAATAACGATATGCCCCCACATGTACCCCTGGGGCCTAGGGGCAGTATTCGTCCTTTGATAGTAACATCTTAAGGCTTGCCAAGAGTATTACCCACTACAATATGTGGTTAGGATAATAATTGAGTCTCTACTATAATACCAATGGTATGCCAAGGGTTATTATCCGTTATAACATAATTCCATGGTCCTAATTTCATGATTTCTTATTCTTCAAGGGAAGGTCCACCAAATTTATTTCTTTCATAATTTTTTCACCCAGAAGAATAATTCAGTCATATAATAAATTGTGAATTTTTCTCTGAATACTTGTATGATTTTTATCTTTCTTTCGAATTTAAATCATCTCATGATTCAATTTGTATGTATGGACATCATTAAGCATAGGAAAGGTTAGAAATGCTTACCAACGAGAGATAATTATAACTTTAGAGGCTTCTGGATCATATTTCCTTCCCAAACGGAATAGAAGTATATTTTTTCAGAGCTTACAATTAAACACATGCAATTAAACATAATTTTTATAACAATTAAATAGGGTAAAATCATGTAAACTTAATAAATTTCTCAAATGAACAGTGTCAGGGCCAATTTAGAGCCTTTGGACATGCCAAACGGGTAGATTCTTGGAAAATCGACGTTCAACCGATGTATATACACAATTAGGTTATGGGTAATACATAATTAAGGACAATTTATGCCTAGGGTTTGAACCCGAAGAGGTACGGGAGCTGGGCGCGGGGCTAGGGTTTTGCCGAAGTAAAATCCCCACGAAACATGGGGGAAACGAACATAATATCACCAATAATCTATATAGGAGTCATCGATTCCATATTTTATATGATTTGGGTGGGTATTGGAACAAAAATACCTAAAAAAATGAATAAAAATCAAAATAGATAATAAAAAGGGTTGGGAGTACTTGCCTCGACCCGATCTACCACTTTTCTAACTGGTTTGAGCTCAAAATCGAACCCAAAAACCTCATTTTTCTCTCTTTCTCTATCTACCAGCCGGCTCCCTCTCTCTCTTCTCTTCTTCTTCCCCCGCATTCTGTTTTTCCTGAAACCCAATCCCCCCATTTTCCCCTGCCTTTATTATTATTATTATTATTATTATTATTATTATTATTATTATTATTATTATTATTATATATACTCATTTCGTTTTCTTTAAATCTCAAAACTCAAATCGCTACTCGGCAATCGGACGGGCGTACTTCGGGTGTCGACCCAATAATTCCAAATATTCTCCAAAATTTTTATAATATTTAATTAATTTTTATCACACTTAAATTATCAAAAAATAAATAAACCCAATTAAATCAGATAAAAATATTTGAAATATTACAACTCCTTGACCCCAACGCCCTCAATTGACTCACCAACAGCAAGGTGTGGAAAAAAGGACCCTTCCATGGAATGCAAAGGGCAGCCTACTGTTACAGCTTGAATAATCGACTATCCCAAGGCCAGTTGCCTCCCGACCTCTAGAGGCATGTCCTTGAAATGAGGCGATCCAATCCCAAGCCTGAGATCAACCCTATGTTTGCTTCTAGATCTCCCTCGAGGCTCAAGCGCCTCACGGTCCGAATCGGCAAATGTTTCCCTTCTATTTTTAAAAAAATTGACCAAGCCATATTTTCGCCAATCACGAGCACCCCATTTCAAAGGTACCAATAAGAAGATCTAAGGTTGGCAAGATCCCTCCAGGCAGAGTTAAGCCCTCTCCCCTCAGCCTCTTCAAGCATAATTTTTCCAGAAGGTGGCAAGTCACTGCTCGGCCTCTCGAACCACGTCCTCATAGTGAGGCGATTCGATCTCGAGCCTAAGATCTTCCCTCTGTGAGCTCTTGGATTTTTCCCGAGACTCAGACGGCCTACGGTTGACACCGCCAGTGCTTGCTCATGACTCCGAAGCACCATGTCAACCGCTAGTGTCAACAATGATGGCCCACGCAATGATTGATTGGCGGCGCGCACCCATGATATGATTAAAGCCTATCCGATGGGCCCACGACCCAATCCAACATTGAGCCTGAATTGACTAGCCTACTTCCAATTTGACTTCAAGCTAGATTGCCAGGCAAACAATCTAGTCCGGCGCTAAGCTAGTTTGATTGGCTTGCGATTCAAACCAACATCTTAGATGAACCGTCGTAAATCAGAGGCCACCATAGAAACAAGAATGCAATGATATCAAGCAACAATGAATGCCATTAAAAAATTTGAAGAGGCAAAATCCTCGGCAATTCCATTCCTCAAGTCATTTTTACAAAGCACAAGCTTTCGATGGTAAACGTATCAACATAAGGAATACATGGAACAATGATCTGACTTTAAAAGCCTTGCCTGGTAAGGATAGACACCTAAAGGGCAGGCAAACACTTTTCCCTGGAAAGGAGTTTCGGAGGGATGTCCAAGCGGGCAAGGATCTTGTGCACCACCGCCCTCTAGTTGTCGAAGCAGGAAGCACATACTAAAGCTCTCGCCGGCAAGAGCGAGGCACCAAGTGTCGGTCCCATCCCAAGAATAATTCACTGAAAGTCATCTGCCGAAACCGGTTGTAGTCATGCAAGTTTGTGCGACGATGACCTAAGCTTCAGCATGAACTTAAGAAATGCGCCCCCACTAACAGCTTCTAGGTCAAACTCTCGTGGGCAGTCCGTGGTTGAGGTGCTTAGCTGGAGGGGATAGAGTGTCGACCTCTCCCCCCAAAAGGGTTGAGCAACCACTCCTCCAAGGTTGTCCCTGTAACAGCTCTCCGTCACTAGCTCATAAAGGGGAAAATCAGCCCGAGCTTCACTCGATCCCGAGGCCAAAATGTGCCTGGATGAAAAGAGAGTAACCAAAACAAATCACAAGCGCACATTCAGCTCCTGCTCCCAGTATTAAGCCAAAGTCTCCGTCAACTTCGGTGGGTGGTTGTATAGACTCCACATCCCCTCCAAACATTCACGCCATTTAGCTGGTGTGGATGGTTTGTAGAGTGGGGCATTGCAAGCCCCTGTACTTATACCTAGAAGTGGTGATCGGCATTGCAAGCCCCTGCATGCGACGCTCAGAATGTTGCCCCCATATCTTGCCAAGTCTGGCACGGAATCATTGCCCTCTTGCACAGGAAAGCAATAGAGCGCCTCAGAAAGGAAAGTGTAAGTTGCAAAAAACCTCCCAGCACCAGACATGTTAGGAGCTGGCAAAGCTCAACCTCTTGATATGGGGGATTAGTAATGGGTACAATTATAGTGGGTTGGCCTAAGACCCAGGCTCTTGGGTTGGTGCAGAGGCCCAATAAACTGCGGCCTATTACTTTCCACCATGGGAATGCCAGCTCGGGATGGATGGCTTGGGTGGACGAGCCCGAACCCAGTCCACCAGACTAGAATTGGGTAGAGAGACCCACCTCGTGGTTTTTTCCTGGATCGCATGACAGTAGCGCGCAGCTCAGTAGGAGATCTTTCCACAGCCACACTGATCTCAGTGGATATCACAAGGATATTTTCCGAATTTGCCCATCTCCAGGAATGGCAACTGAAGCAGATGAGATCCTGTGCGGGATTATTCGTTGCCTCATATGGCAAGAAGGATCCAGCGAATCACTTCTCAAAGGACGCAATCACACTATGATTTCCATGACCCTCTTGGAAAAGAAAACAATCCCTGCGGGCAAGCAACAGCTACCATAAGTGGCGCCCTTAATCATTGTGCCGGTTTAGCCTTCCTAGTAGTGACCAACCATTGAAGATAGAGGAGACTCGACCATCTTTTTCACTTATAAATACCCATTTACTATAGTAGAAAAGGGGAGAAGGGAGAGGGATGCATAATTTAGAGAGAGGGAAAGCCCCAAAGAGGGCACAATCAGACAAGGTCTTATACCACCTAAAAACCTACCTCCAGCAAAGAAGAAAAGGAAAAAAGGAGAGGAGGGAGAGAGCTCTGAGAGTACAGTGGCCCAGCTCCTTTCAAGTCCAACTAGAGAAATCTCTACCACAATGATGTAAGCCACACCCAAGCTTCTGGAGAAGTATTCGGATTCACCTCTCTAGGCCGGCCATTGGCCGACCACCTTTCGAGCAGGATCCCAGGCCGGCCACCGCTCTAGGATGGCCACCTCTCCAATCCGGCCTAGGGACGAACAGCCTTCCATACAACAGGAAGCTAGCCCTCCTTCTAGCTTTGATTGGCCACCAGCGACACAAACTACCCAGTCACAAAAAGAAATCTTAGAGAGGAGCCCGTAACACACTGCCAAAAAGGATGATAATCTCTCCCCATCCAAAGACATTCTGTGTTGAACATCCATCCTCATTCAATTCGCCATCCAGGCATGCCCTTCTCACAAGTCGCCGCAACTTAGGCGCACCCCTAAAACACCTCTCTATAGGCGCTCCTCTAAGTAGCCCCTCGATCGAGTGTACCTCTGAGCCGTCTCTCATCGGGTGCATCCCTAAGCCACACCTAGGCCGGGCACACCCCTAAGCCGCCCCTGGGCTGGGCACACCCCTAAGCCGCCTATCAGTGGGTGTATCTCTATGTCACCCCCGCCCCTCAGTCGAGCATAGCTCTAAGCGAATGCAACTCTAAGTTATCCCTCAGCCAAGTGCACTTTCAAGCCACCTCTTAGTGGGTGCACCTTCAAGTTTCTTCTCAGTGGACGCATCCAAATGCTCAATCCACCACTATATACATTTATACATTTCTCGCATCTTTCTAACATTTTTCTATTTTCTAGAAAAAATTTTTGATTTAAACGTCAGAGGATATAGGGTGGGAGCAATTCTCGCCATGTGTAAGATCTAGATTCGGAGCTACCATCCCTAGCCTGCTTCAATTTGACCTAACAAGGGGGATCAAGTGGATTTTTTATTCCAATAATAACCCAGATTTAGGAATACATCAATTCTGATTTAGCATATTACAAAATTGATGTCCAAAATTCTAAGAGTACTTCCAAATAGCCATCTCTTTAATTCAATCATTTGCAAGTATGGCTTTGAGCCTTCTAATTTAAAATATTAGCAAAAATTAAAATAAGAGTATGTAAATTATTCAATAAGGAATATAATTTTCATAATTAAAAATATATATACATCTATGAAAGACATATTGAAATGTAATATAATAAAAAATTATAAAATAATAATTTAAAGGTGCGAATATGAAAACTTGGATTATATACGCTTCACTATAACCAATATCATACGCTACTATTGAAAACTTATAGGTATACCATCATACATATAATCCTATGAATGTGATCAATTGCACTTTTACCTGTAATGATAGATTCGAATCTCTATTTTTACTATAATATATTGAAATATGTCATAATTTATTTTATAAATTTTCTACAATGGTTCATACATAATCAAATTACTCAAATGTGAAGATGTTTTCAATATCTTTTCATATTGAAAAAAATATCTTTACCATTAATTTATATAGAGTTTTTCTTTTTTATTTCAAATTAATTGTTTTTTTTTCAAATCAATGGCATGAAAGCACACATAAACATGCAAAAACAATTTGTATGGATTTTGTTAAAATATGTGGGAGGTGTATTATAGAAAATGCCAACATGTAGAGGATTTAAGATATATATCAAGGCATATATAAATATAATCTTAGAAAATTGATAGTATTATAGTAAATTTAGTATAAATTCATCAATTTATTTTAATATAAAACATATGGGAACATATATGTGAAAATCAAAGACATGTAAGAATATTTAAATATGATTTAAAAGCATATATTAATATGGTTATAGAAAATCAGCTTTCATACATAATATACATGAATTAAAGGTATGTATATCATAAAAATTTTATGAAATGGGAACAAGATAATATCATGCAAGGTATAATTTTTTTAGTTATAAAAATATTACATGTATGAATATTTAGAATAATAAATACTTAAAGAGATTTTAAATACACTTACCTAATATTTAAATTTATCCAAAAATATTTTAAATCTCACTTGGATTCTCTTTCTCTAACCTTCTTGCTCTTTTTCTTTTTCTTCATCTCTTTTATTTGGATTTGTTCTTTCTAAAAATCACAACAAAATGACTAAAATTGGTCAAAGGGTGGCTTTTATAAAAAATTGGTGCATATATGCTTGTTAGGCGTATGTCAACAATCAAAGTATAAATGGTACGGTTCACAAGTGTCAATCAGCGTACATCAAATGGTTACATTTCTGTGTTGAATACACATGTGAGTCCTTCAAATACACATTAAGTGTTATTAATTTACCTAAAATATATACAAATGCCCAAAAGTCGTTTTTCGGGCACACATTACTATCCTAAATACGCATGTACGTGTGTTAGACACCAATCAAGCATCACTTGGTCGGATATAACTCTATCAAAAAATTAAATTTGACTCAAAATCTTATTTGACCATGATATTTTGATTAATTTAATTTAATTAATTATCATTTAAAAATATAATTTGAAATCCATAATTTACAATTGCTTCTCCCAACTTTCCTCTTGGTTTCCTTGATTTGAGAAATGTTGGAGCTCTTCGCCAATCAGATTTGTTTGATTTCTCAGAAATAGGTGGGAAGCCTTCATCACATTCAATGGGGGACTCTCAACATTAGGAAAGTCGTTATATTTGAGTTGTAGGCGTAGAATAGTATCTTGTTTTCTTCGGATAGACTCTCCATGTTGTAAATATTAATTTTTCAATAAATCAATTAGATCATTGTCACTGATATTTCTTCATTTATGTGGAATTATTTTACTCAACATTTGTTTTGTATGCTGACTAAGTATTGTTGCTATTGTCGTCGGGTTTGGTTGGACTTATGTGTTCGATTGTGCTCATTCTTGTTAGAAGATATCGTAGCATTGGGAAAACCTCTTTATGGCTAACTAGGTTTGGTTGCCATAGTCACCAGGCTTTGATGGAGCCTAGACCATCGCTTGTACTTAGCTGATGGTGCTCATCCCTATTAGAGGGAGTTGTATTTGTGCGTCCGGTACTAGTCCGTTGACTATTGTCAACCAATGGTGCTTTCTCCGGTAGAAGGATATCATTGCATGTATATTGAAAATCTCCTTGAGGTTTTATTTTGCTTTGACCACTTAAAGGGAGGTTGGACTTTTGTCTTTAAGCCCTCGGGCTATTATCCTCGACCTCGCTTGGATTGCTTTCCTCGACCTCGCTCAGGTTGCTCTATTTATAGGACCGAGGTTTAGAGTTTGACCTCCTTTGGACTGCTCAATTTATAGGACCGAGGTTTTGATCATGTTTTAGTAAGTCGATTCACAGGTGAAGAATTTTATCTAATTTAGGAGTAGTCTAGACCTTTGAATTTATGGAATAACACACATGTATTGACATGAACATGAACAATATAATAAATAAATGATTATTTTATTAACTGAAATATGGTTACATCATATAAGTAGTTTGCATGACATGTTCTAAATTTACCTATACTCAGTGACGATTTACTAATAATATTTTTTGAGGTGGATGACATTTCATGTCATCGGGATTAATTTTTTATTCTAAGTGTATAACTTGTATGCGTTGTTTCAGAGAATCGCTGATAAAGGAATGGCCCTCCCAATTTGGAGATAGTTTGTTTCTATTGGCAGTTTTGCCTATTATCTCTATTGTAAGGTACTGATTTCTAAAATATGGTAACTAAGAGTAATTAAGTTAATATAAATAAATTGACATCAAAGGATATGGGAGAAATTGGATTGAAAAGCCTAATGACCTAGAATTGGCAAAATCGAGAACCAGCATTATAAACCATGAAATATTAATCTGTAAAAAACGATGAATTATGATAATCATGACTTATTAAGCTAATATAATAGAATTAGGGTCCAAAGATATAAAATATTGAATTACAACAGTCGAAATGGGTTTCAAACGGCACGTGCATGAAGCAGGCTCATTGCAGGCTTGACATGATAAAGGAAGGCCTCCCGACGGTTTTGCCGTATTACCGTTCTATTCAAGCGCAACTCAACGTGTTAATATAAATAAAAATAAAATGTTGTGCCTGAGGCACGCCCAAGGTATGCCATAAAGAAAGATTTGAGGGCGCATTCGGAATCGATACAAAATACTGGATGCACGCTCAAATGATGCGCACTCAAACGCGACTCTGGGTAAGGGAATGGCGCCCGAAAAATGCCCGATTGGTGCTTGGAGCACCGGTCCAAATATTTAAATGCACAAAATGTCTTCTACGGCCATTTTCATGTGGAAAGAGAGAGAAGAGAGAGAGGAGAGGGAGAGAGAATGCTAAGGAGAAGAGAGAGAAGGAGGAAATCAAGGCTTTTGAGTTCGATTCCAACTTGAAACTAGTTAGAGAAGTTATAGATCAAGTCGAGGGAAGTACACTCATATAGTTTTCTTCCTCTCATTTCACTTTTTAGTTCTGATTTCTTTGGGTATTTTCATCCCGATGCCCATCCATACTTTTATTTTACGATATCCATGATTTAAGCATGTATATATGTTAATTTCACATTTGATTTTTAAGATTTATGCAGTATTTTGTACGTGAAACCCTAACCCCATGCCCGAATGCTTTTACCAATTTATTTTGAGATTTATGCATGATTTGGTTTTGGAAAATTGATACCCATACCTTGAATATGATTATTTGTTAACTGAATGTTTGATTTGGTAGATTTATGTGGTATATTGCTTCACAAAACCCTAACCCATGCTCCCTTGATATTTATCCTATTTATTTGAGATTTATGCATACTTTGGCCTTAGAAACTTGAAATCCTAACTTCACAGGCGTAGGTACTTTGATTATTTTGAGTTTATTCACATATAACTTGTGTATGTTATTATATGTGTTTCGGAAATAGTATTGGATGTATTTGTGAAGGGATTTATTGTCCGAAAGCTCTAAAGTTATATGTGGCTCAATGTGGTAAGGATTTTCTAATTTTTTTAAAATTCATACTAATTTGTGTATATATTTAAAATCATATAAAGATTTAAGTTTTCAAGATTTAAATATCTGTATCTGTATCTGCATCAAAGAAATATGAAAATATGAAAAGTATAAGAAGAGACCTCTACAATTGTTAAGAATTATGAACCATTCTCTGGAGAGTGAGAACTAAGCGTGAAAATTTTCTTAAGGTAAGATAAAAAATTAGAACTCTTTAATTTGTTATCTAATATTCGTTATCAATCATCTAAATCCGTTATCTATTTCGTCAATACTGGTATTGCTATCTAAATTCACTATCTGTTTCGTCAGTACCAGTATTGTCATTTGAAGTTGTTATTTATTCTGTCAGTACCAGTATTGCATGTGAATTCGTTATCTATTTTGTCAGTATTAGTATTGCCATCTAAATCTGTTATCTGTTTTGTTAGTACCAGTATTGATATTTGAATCTGTTATCTATTCCATCAGTATCGGTATTACCATCTAAATTCGTTGTCTATTCCGTCAGTACCAGTATTACCATCTGAATTCATTATCTGTTCTGTCAATACGGGTATTGCTATTTGAATCCTTTATCTGTTCCGTCAGCACTAGTATTGCTATATGAATTCGTTATTTGTTCCGTCAATATTGGTATTGTCATCCGTATCTGCTTATGTATGATTTTGTAGGCAAAAATAAATTAGTAATTTGAATGCAATATCTATATTTAAAGGAAATCAGAACTAAGATTTGAAAGTTAAATGT
This sequence comes from Nepenthes gracilis, assembly GCA_033239525.1. Taxonomy (NCBI): domain Eukaryota; kingdom Viridiplantae; phylum Streptophyta; class Magnoliopsida; order Caryophyllales; family Nepenthaceae; genus Nepenthes; species Nepenthes gracilis. Next base: position 8,498,851 of record BSYO01000031.1, read on the forward strand.
ATTTTGAAAATGCATTTAATCAAATCTCATGTTTATGCATCACGTATTATGTTCCTATTTCTCGTTTCTTGCATAATTTTGAATACATTGTTTATTATCTTTGTTATATTTTTGCATTGCTAAGTATTCGGCTCATTCTTTACTGTTTTTTTCATTTTGATGAGTACGAGTTTATACCCGCCAAGACAAAGTAGGGATAAGCAAGTTGGCTAGGTGTCAGACTTGGAGGATTATGTTGTTGATGAAGATTATGGTGGTTTTGTACTTTTGTTTTGAAGTACTTTTATATATTTTGAGATGGACATGTATTAATATATCTGGTATATTGATGATGAGAAAATAGTTTAGTTTTTGCTGTATATTGATGGATATATATACTTCCACAAGTTATTATAGTTTGATGTTTAGGTACCTAGTAGTATCTTATTTGAGTTGATATTGTAATCGGAGTTATAATGTTAGTATTATGAATGTATTGTGGCTTTTTGGATCTTGTGTGTATGTTTGTTGTTGAAAATGTATATTGTATAGGGATATTATACAGGTTTGTATTAGTCTGACGATTGTTTTATAGCTGGAACCTTGCCGGTTTCGAGTTAGAAAATGTGGTCCGTCATAATTGGTATTAGAGAAAGGGATGCCTTAGATTTAATTTGAATTTTACGTGGAAGCTTAGGTTAGAGTAAGAGAGATTGAGTGAGTAAATGAATGTGTGGGATTATTAAGTTAGACCAAATAGCTTTAGTTATCTTAGTTTGATTAACTTAGTTTTGGACTAAATTAATATCAGTTAGCTATGTTTGACCACATAGTGTTTAATGTCCTAGCTAGTATTCAAGGTGAATTGTGATCTGACCCAAATTGTTCTTATTTTAAAGAGAGTATTATCAATAGCACCTAGACGAAGTGCTTCGCGCGGTGGTGGCCATCCGCAAGATTGAGAGGCGGGTATTTAAACATTCTTGGAAGGATAGCAAATTTTATGGAGGCTGTGGGGCAATGTAATTTAGCTCCAATTCTAGTTTCGGTTCCTGCCCTAGCTTCTGAAAATCTTGAAGCGATAGTTTATGACCGTTTTATTAATGAACGTGTTCTTAAGTTTTTGGGAGAGCTAGATCCACTAAAATCAAAAAGTTAGATTCGGAGGTTCAAAAAGGTATTTTCAATCATCCAATATCCCAAAGAAGATAAAGTTTTATTTGCTTCTCATCTGTTAGAAGGCGAGGCAGACCATTGATGGGCAATAAAGAAAAGAACTCTAGGAGTGTCCGAAGACAAAATTTCTTGGGACATGTTTGAAATGGCCTTTATGGACAAATATTTTTTTGACAGTCTTCGAGAACAGAAAGAGTAGGAATTTATTTGGCTAAAGCAAGCGGATGTACGATGGTAGAGTGCAACACAAAATTTACTGAGTTGTCATGCTATGCACCTTATATGGTGGATGAGGAAGTGAGGAAGGCAAGGAGGTTTTAGTATGGTTTGAGATCTGTAATTAAAAGTCAATTATCGACATTAAAGTTATGGACCTATGGGGAGGTAGTAGATCGAGCATTGATATTTGAGAAGGAGTTTGGGGATAAGAAATAATCTAAGAAGAAAGCAACAAATCAAGAAAATCGGAGGCAAACTCTAATTCAGGAGTACAAAGACCCACTAAGAAAGTTAAGTTGGTGGATAAGGAAAAAGATAGTGTTGAAATTCAGACAATATCGAGTCCTCAAACAATAGCAACTGCCTATTCCTATTGCAAAAAAGTACATCCAGGGAAGTCCTGTCATAAATCAAGAGGGAGCATGTTTTAAATGTGGTCAATAGGATCATCTGATCAAGAATTGTCCCCATTCTAAGAAGTCTATGTCCCAAAAGCCTATAATTTCCAACAAGGTAATCGCAGATTAAGTGAAGAAATCTAAGGCATCACCAAATGTAGTGGAAGGTAAAATTTTTAACTTCAGGATGCTTTAGCTTGCATATTATATTTTAAATTTGGAGTCTATATTTCCACTTGTATTTTCAAATTATGTGGATTGCAAATTTTTCTTTAGCTATACCAATATCCTTGGGATTTTTCTTTGGTCACTGAATATTATATTGAAAATAAATGATTACTAGAAATAAATGATCAATTAGAGTAGCATAGCAGAAGTATATGTCCATTGCCCAAAGATTTCAGGATAAGATTGAGGTTCTAAGTGAATAATCATTTTGAGACTTAGAGTGAATTGAAGTAGGAGTTCATTAGTCCATTTAAGGTTTTGAATTAATTTAGGAAAGTAATCGATAAATTTGGGTTACCTTCAAATTCGGTGGATTATCATGAAATTTTTCATGTATCGAAGATTGTGGATGTAGGTACGTAACCAAGCTAAGTCATTGAAGGAGATTTAGAATTTGTCTTATAATAAGGATCCAACCTAGATTTAGATAGGAAATGTTAGGTATTGGGAATTAGGATAATTCAATTGGTTTAGGCTTTTTGGATGAGTCTTAGGAACTTGGAGAAGGAATCTGAAAGGACTTTTTCAAATGTTAGATTTTGAGGTTCGTTAAATTTTGAGAATGAAATTTCTATAAGTGGAGGAAAAATTATAAGGCATCGGTTTTTAAAATATGGTAATTAGAAGTAATTAAGTTAATATAAATTAATCGAGATCAAAGGACATGAGAGAAATTAGGTGGAAAAGCCCAATCACTCGGAATTAACAAAATCGGAAAACGGCGTTGTAAACCATGAAATATTAATACATAAAAAAAGATTTGAGTTTTAAATTATGATAATCGTGACTTATTAAGCTAATATAATCAAAATTAGGATATAAGGATGTGAAATATTGGATTAGAAAGGTCGAAACGGGTCTTAAATGGCTCGTGTGCATGAAGTAGGCTCATTGCGAAGCAGCGATGCAAGCATCCTCAATGCCCGAGGCATGACCCCGGTGCAAAAAATAGAATGCCGCCCCTGACGCACGCCAGAGGTGAACTCGGGGCGCATTTGGCAGAATTGCACCCTCGATGCACGCCCAATGCGCTCTCGAGCGCGGGCCTCTAGGTACAACAGCACCCGAACTGTTCCCGACTAGCGTTGGAGGCGCTAGTTTGCATATGTAAACGCATAAAATGTTTTCTATGCCATTTTCGTAAGGAAAGAGAGAGAGGAGAGAGAGAGAGAGAACGTGAAGGAGAAGAGAGAGAAGGAGGAAATCGAGCTTCTGAGTTCGATTCCAGCTTGGAGCTAGCTAAAGAAATTGTAGATCGGGTCGAGGCAAGTATACTTATATACTTTTCTTCCTCTTGTTACATTTTTTTGTTTCGATCCCTTTGGGTATTTTCGTCTCAATACCCATCTATACTTTTATTTTTGCAATACCCATGAATTAAACATGTATATATGTTAATTTCATATCCGATTTCTAAAAGTTATGCAGTATTTCATACGTGAAACCCTAACGTCGCGCCCGATTGCTTTTACCCATTTATTTTGAGATTTATGTATAATTTGGTTTTATGAAATTGATACCAATACCTTGAACATGATTATTTGTTGATTGGATGTCCGATTTGGTAGTTTTATGTGGTATATTGCTTTGCAAAATCCTAACCCGCACCCCTTGGTATTTATCCGATTTATTTGAGATTTATGCATGCTTTGGCCTTAGAAACTTAAAACCCTAGCTTCATGGACGTTGATTATTTGGAGTTTATTCACATATAACTTGTATTTTCTATTATATGTGTTTCGAAAATAGTGTTGGATGCATTTGTGAAAGGATTTGTTATTCGAAAGCTCTAAAGTTATATATGGCTCAATGTAAAAAGGATTTGCTAATTTTTCCAAACTTCATACTAATTTATGCATGTATTTAAAATCATGTAAAGATTTAAGTTTCCAAGAATCTGAATATCTGTATATGTATCAAAGAAATATGAAAATATGAAAAGTATAAGAAGGGACCTCCACAATTGTTAAGAATTATGAACCGTTCTCTAGAGAGTGAGAACTAAGTGATAAGAATTAAGTTTGAAATTTCCTTCAAGATAAGATAAGAAATTGAAACTTTGCAATTTGTTATCTGATATTCGTTATTAATCATATGAATATGTTATCTGTTTCGTCAGTACCGATATTTCCATTCGAATTCACTATCTGTTCCGTTAGTACCGATATTGCCATCTGAATCCATTATCTATTCCATCAGTACTGGTATTGCTATTTGAATTCGTTATTCATCGGTCTTAGTATTGCCATCTGAATATGTTATTATTACCGATATTGCCATTCGTTATCTATCTATTGGTATGATTCGATAGGATTGGATAGGAAAAAAAATAATTCAATAATTTGAATGCAACATCTGTATCTAAAGGAAATTAGAGACAAGATATGAAAGTTAAACGTATTCCGAAAGTATATTTAATCATGCCTCATGTTTATGCATCACGTATTATACTTCTATTTCTATTTTCTTGCATTATTTTGAGTATATTATTTATTGTCTTTATTATATTTGTACTTTACTGAGTATTTGGCTCACTCCTTGCTATTTGCCTTCAGATGAGCACGAGTTTATACCCAACGAGGAGGATAGGGATAAGCAAGTTGGCTAGGCATCGGACTTGGAGAATTATTTTGTTGATGTAGATTGTAGTGGTTTTGTACTTTTGTTTTGAAGTACTTTTGTATAATTTGAGATGGACATGTATTGATATATCGGGTATATTGATGATGAGTAGATAGTTTAGTTTTTGCCATATATTGATAGATATATATACTTCTACAGATTATTATGGTTCGATATTTAGATACTTAGTGACATCTTATCTGAGCCAACATTGTAATTGGAGTTATAACGTTGGTGCCACGAATGTGTTATGGTTTTTTGGATCCTGTGTGTATATTTGTTGTTGAGATATATATGTTATATAGGTATGTTGTACATGTTTGTATTAGTTTGACGGTCATTTTACAGCCGAAACCTTATCGATTTTTTGTTAGAAAATGTGATCCATCACATCTATGCTCTATAAAACCAGATCCCCCACCTCGAATTGGCATTCTTTCACCTTCCGGTTGTAGTTTCGAGCAACCCATTACTAGTAATTCACTTTGTGCAGTGTTGTTGTGTCTTGAACTTCTTCGAGCAAGTTAAGATACTCTCTGAGTTGTTGAAAATTATTTTATGGGTTGAAATTTTTGACTCGAAGGATGGGTAGAGTGATCTCCACCGGGATGACTACTTCAGTCCTGTAGTATAAGTTGAAGGGTGTTTCTTGCGTAAGTTCTCTCGGTGTTATCCTATAAGACTATAGCACAAAAGGTAGTTCATCCGCCAAGGAGCCCCCTGCGTCCTCTAGCTTCATCTTCAACCTGTGCAGTAGGATTCGATTCATTATTTTCACTTGTCTGCTCGTTTGTGGATCGGCAACAGAAGTGTGAACTAGCCAGATATCTAAACTCATGCAGTATTGGCTGAATTGTTTTCTAGTGAATTGGATTTCTTTATCGGTTACTATGATCTCGAGAATCCCAAATTTTCATATGAAGCTTTGTAGAATGAACTTTGTGATGTTCTACTTGGTGATCCATGCTACTAGGAAGGCTTCTACTCATTTTATAAAGTAGTCGATATTGACTATGACAAACGTTCTTTGCCTAGATGTGATGGGCAATGGGCCTAGAATATTGTGCCCCCACAGTATAAATGGCCATGGTCACTGTAGGGTCTGCAATTCTGTGTACGGCTAATGAGAAATGCTATCATGGATTTGGAAATTTTACATTTCTTCACGAATTTCACAGTGTTGCTCTTCATCATTGGCCACTAGTAGCCCTACCGCATGACCTTGAATGCTAGATTCTTGTTGCCAATGTGTGATTTGCAGAATTTGAGATGCACTTCGATTAGCGCATAGTTAGTTTTTTAGGCATAAGACACTTCATGTAGGGGACGGAATAACCTCGTCACTATAACCTCCCGTCCATGATGGTAAACCAGCCTACCGTCCTCTTTATATGCTTGGCGTCATCTTTGTTTTTCAGTAAAAGGCCTTCGATTAGAAACCCTTTCTACGGATACGGAGTCATCCATTTGGGGCTGTAAGAGCTTCTCGAGTGTCTCAAGCATACTACTCGAGATTTTCGGTTACTTCTACCTTCAATAGTTGATTTGTCTTTTAGTTTTCTTCTCTCAAGATGTGGAGTATCTCCATCCTATCTAATGCTTCGATCATACCCTTCGCTTTAGCAAGATATTGTACGAGTAATAGGCTAAACACTTTGAAATTCCAAATAACCTGATTGACAATCAACTTCAAATTACTTTGGACGATCAGGTTTTTTATCGAGTATTTCTTTACCAGCTTGAGACCCACTAGTAAGTCTTCATACTCAATGACATTATTGGTGGTTGAGAATCCGAGAATTATTCAGTATTTCATCTCTGACCCATCTGGAATCCTCAAGATCATGCCTGCTCTGCTTCCTAATGAGGTTGATGATCCATCCACATGTAAGATCTAGGTTGGAGCTTCTTCTTGTTGGCAGGTGACATCACTTGAATTGATGACATCGGGTATGGGGGTCATTGTTTCGAACTGTGAAATCCACTAGGGTTTGACTTTTTATGGTTGGCCGCAGTTAGAATTTCATGTCAAACTAACCCAATTCAATAGTCCATTTGATTAATCGCTCGGACACGTCAAGCTTCTAAAAAATTCACTTTAAAGGTTGGTCTTTAGGATAATAATTTTATAGGCCTGGAAGTACGGTTGAACCTCCTAGTAGAACAGACCAGTGCTAGCGCGATTCTTTCAGGGTGAAAGTAACGAGTCTCAATTTCTGTTAGAATTTTACAGATATTATAAACCAACTGTTGTATCTCAGACTCTTGATTAGAACCAAGCTTAGTGCCGTGTCTGATATTGCGAGGTAGAGATAAAACTCTTCACCTTCTCTTGGAGATGTCAGGGGAGGTGGATTGGCAAAATATTCATTCAGTTCTTAGAAGGCTTCTTGGTAGTTGGCAATCCACTAAAAACCACTCACCTCGGTTCCTCTTAGGGTTTTGAAGAAGGGGAGATGCTTTTTTGCTGACTTTATTAGGAAAAAGGAGAGCGCTGCATGTCTCCCAATGGGCCTCTAGAAGTCTTTCATTGATCAAGGTAGGTTTATATCCATGATGGCTTTTATCTTCTTAGGATTCACTTTGATTTTCCGGTGAAATACGATAAAGCCTAAAAACTTTCCTAAAGTCACCCTGAATACACAATTCATTGGGTTGAACTTCATCGAATGTATTCAGAGCACCTCAAAGCCTCTTTGAGATTGCAAACATGGTCATCGGCTACTATACTTTTGACGAGTATGTCATATATATATATATACCTCCATATTTTGGCTGATTTGTGCCTCAAACAAATTGTTTGCAAGTCTCTAGTATGTGGTTTTGGTATTTTTCAAACCGAAGGGTATATTTTTGTAACAACACATCCTTTGGTTTGTTATGATAGATGTGTACTCTTTGTCATTAAAACTTGTTTGAATCTGGTTATAACCTAAATAGGCATCCATGAAGTTCAATAGCTCGTGTCCAGATATTGAGTCTACTAACAAGTTGATTCTTGACAACAAAAAATTATCTTTCGGATATTCTTTGTTAACATTAGTTAAGTCGACGTACATCTGCCACTTTCAATTGTTCTTTTTGACGAGTACTACATTCAATAGTCAATCCATATACTAGACTTCCCTTATGAAGTTTGCGTCGAGTAGTTTATTACCTTCTTCTCTCATGGCAATTAATTTCTCCATGGAATTGTTTTTCCATTTTTACTTGATAGGTATGTGACCGAGATCAAGGCCTAACTCGTGAACTATGACTCTGGTCGATATCCCTATCATGCTAGTGGAAGTCCATGCAAATATATCAAAATTCTGCCTGTTGAAGGAAAGTCATTAACTGTTCATGCAGGTGGCTTGGCAATGAGCTTTTGATCTATACACACTTCTGAGGCACGTTGGGATTTAGGGGAATCTGATGAGTTGACCATCGGACTATCCTTATTGCAATGTTGCTTCATCTTGGAGATTATAGTTTTCAATCGGCTCATTCGGAATCTCTTGGTTAACTTGAGATAGATAGCAAGTTTGGTCGATAACTTGGTTGCTTAGGATTCTCTCCAATGCTATACGTTGTCATAAATTTTATTTTGAGATGTGAAATCAACATCACTACTTCAAAAAAACCTAAGCAGGTCATCCCAGAATAGCATTGTATGTCATGGGTAGGTCAACCTCCAGGAACGTGAGCATACAGGATGTTGTCTTTGGATACGTTCCTTGCATGACCTCCAACTAGATAGTCCCCTAGACCAAAATAGGTTCGTTATCAAGTCAGTATAATAGTCCCTCGGTTAGTCTCATTTGATCATTTTTTAGTCCGAGCTTAAAATAGTTATTGAATTATAGTAAATTTTTTAAACTTCTATTATCAATAAAGACTCGTCTCAATTGCAGTCGAATGTACCATCCAAATAAATGCAGATACAACAAGATGGTCAAAATACGGAGTTATTACATGTATTATATCATCATCACTAAAACTAAAAACATTATTCCTAATTCCTATCATCTACTTTTTGTTGCTAGAAGTTTTTTCTAGGTGGTCTAGAATGTTATTCCTAGGTGATCTGGTCGATACCATGTTAACTACTCCGTTCGCAACCTGTTTGCGTCACTACTTGTGCTTGCCATGCAATAAATTTTGAAGGATATTTGGATAATTTAGGTGTGACAAAAATTAATTAAATATTATAAAATTTTGAGTATTGATTTGGATTTTGGAATAAAAGAAAATGAATGTATATAATAACAATAATAAAAACAATAATAAAAACAACAACAATAGTAATAATAATAATAATAATAATAATAATAATAATAATAATAATAATAATAATAATAATAATAATAATAATAATAATAATAATAATAGAAAGTAGGGGTTTTGGGAAGAAAAGGGAGGAGAGAGAGTGAGAAGGAATAGAGAGAGAGAGGAGAGATTGAGGCTCTTAAGTTTGAATCTGACTTAGAGCTAATTGGAGAAGTAATAGATTGGGTCAAAATAAGTGCATTAATATCCTTTTTATTCTCTCTTTTTAATTTTTATTCTATCCCCATTAGGTATTATTGTCCCGATATATGACCCATACACATATTTTGTGAAACCCATGACTTGGGTATAGAAATTTATCAATTTGTTATCCAATTCATCATTTTTGCATGGTTTTATGCATCCCAAAATGCTAACCCCGCACCCAGATGCCTCACCCTCCGATTTTTAGGGCTTTTGCCTAAATTAGCTCTAGAATATCATTACCCATACCTTATATATGTTAATTTATCGATTGAATATCCGATTTAATAGTTTTATGTGAAATTTCGTTTATCGGAACCCTAACCCACGCCCGGATCACGTTTAACCAATTATTTTGAGTTTTATGCATGATTTGGATTTAGATAATAAAACATATGTCTTGAATATGGTTATTTACTGATTGGATGCCTGATTTTTCAAGTTTGTCCGATTTTGTAAATACGGGACCTTAAACCCCCGCTTGACGCTGTTCACCTAAATTACTTGGGATTTTTGCATATTCTACTTTGTTTAATTGGTATTTAAATTACATATACTTGTATATACTCAATTGTATGTTCTGAAAATATTATTATGAACTGTTTGTGAAAAAATTATCGGCCGAAAGCTCTAAAGTTACGTTCGGCCCGATATGCCAAGAATTTTCAAATTGTTCCAAAGTATCATATTAAATTATGTATATGTTTAAAGTCACGTGAAGAGTTAAGTCACAAGAAATGATTATCCGTATTTGTATATAAGAATTAAGTAAGATATACAACTATACAAAGGGAATGCCATAATTTAATCTATGTATGATTCATTCTCCAAGAGTGAAAACTTTGTGAAAAATATTTGGTGGACTTTCTCTCAAAGAATAAGAAATGGTGAAACCTGAACCATATATTTGTATTTTAGAGTATAATATCCCTAGGCATACCATAGGTATCACAGTAAAAACTTAAGGATTATCCTGACCGTATATTATAATAGGTAATATTATTGACATGTCTTAGGATATTATTGTAAAAGAATGACGACTGCCTTTGGATATGGGGGACATGGTAGCATATGTGATATGATCCCGTATATTATATTTTAAAGGTATACAACTCACCACAGAGTATTAAATTACATGGTTATGTACTTTAGAATATGTAAAAACAAACACATTTCTTTTTCTTGTTCTTATACCATTAGTCAATAAGGTCTACTAGTCTTAATCCGTAAAAATTAAAAAATTTATACATATTCTAGAACCCTAAGAGAAGAAAGATAAAGTATTGAAAGTTATTTATATTTTAAAATATATTTGTTCATATTTCATGTTATGCATTATATATCATGCTCTTATCTCCTTCCCTATTCTATTTGAATATATTGTATATTATTCTTGATTATATTATACTTATTGAACATTTGGCTCATTCTTTACTACTTTTTCTTGCATTCATTGATATTAGAAGATGGCTAAGCTTGGGACCTAGAAGATCATATTGAGGATTTATATTTTATAGTTTTGTATACATTATGGAGAATTTGTATATATAGTTTAGTTGGGCTTGATGTGTATTGTATACACATGACGGATGATTTGATAGTATAGTCCGCTGTGTATGGATATTTATTTATATTTTCGTAGGTTATTGTGATTTGTATTAGGTACCTAATTGCATTCTCCATATCCAATATTGTGTTCGGATACACAACATTGGAACCATGAACTTAATTATGGCATTTGGATTCTGTGATGATTGTTGTGTTGCATGATGAATGCGAGAGTATTTTATGGATTTTATAGGATGAGGAGGGGAGTTATATAAGTTTTTGTATAGTTTGACGTCCGTATTACAAACGAATCTTGTTGATTTTCGGTTTTGAAATAGTTTATCACAACTAGTATCAGAGAGAAAAAGATACCTTAGGTTTGATTTGAATCTTATAAGGAAACTTAGGTTAAAATAAAAAGGATTAAATAAGTAAATGAAGGTGTAGGATGATTAAGTTAGACCAAATAGTTGTAATTATCCTAGTCCAATAACTTTGACTAGAACTAAGTTAGGATCGGTGGTTAAATTTAATTGTTTATCCTACATTATTTTAGTTAGTATCTTAAGAGTGACCTAACCCGTGTTGTTTGATTTTAAAAAGGATATTAGCAATCGCAATGGCTCCTAGATGAAGGTCTACTCATGGTGGTGGTCGACCACGAGGTCGAAAGGAGGAGTTGTAAGGAGGTGCCGTGAGATTAAAATTTGATTGATGTCAATTTAGTGCTTGAGTTGATTGGCATCAATTTGAGGCCTAGGTTAATCGATTTTAGTTTGAAATTTAAGTTTGATCGGCTCTGGGTTGAGGTCCACAGGCTAGTAATTCACTAAAAAGATACACTTGAATAACAGAGCAAGTATGACGGATAAGGTGGAATTAATAGCTCGAGGTCAAAATAACTTGGAGTAAATTTCTAGTGTAGCGAATCCAAGGATACAGATTTATAATCAATTTAGTAATGATTAAATACCTAAACATTTAGATAGCTCCGAATCTTATAGAGGTTGAGATATAGATCCTAAGAATTAAGATGGCGTTGACGGTAATTCAATGTTTAGAAGAAGATAAAGTAATGTTGTCTCATATAAGATAGAAGAGAAAGTCAACCTTGGGGGGTTGACATGAAAAAAATTATAAGTTGGAAGGATAAAGAGATATTGTGGAATATGTCCATGAATGCTTTTATGGATCATTATTCTTCCCGATGAGTTTTGAATGTATAATTCTAGTAGTGGATAGTTCAGCCACATGATCAAGGATTGTCCTTATCCATGGATTGGACAGTGAAGAAGTTTAATACCTTAGATCAAAATTTTTCGGTGATGACCTGAGATGTAGAATGTCATCTACCGTGATGAAGGTAAGATTCCTGGGTTTGACATTATAGCACATGTATCGTTTTTGGATCCTGAATCTATATCTTCATTCGTGATTCCTAAATTTATTCATTTATTTAAGGATCTACGCTTGATACTAGCGGTATTGAGATCTATGACATTTCCTTGGGTTTGTAGGTATGATTGGTTAGGTTGATGTGATTTATTTTATGGCACCGATCTTTGATATGATATTAGTGATGATTTGGTTGGTGAGTCGTTGTGTTGGTATGGATTGTGTTAGTAAGGATATTATACTTTTCAATCGAGTTATGAAAATTTGGATATGAGGTAGAATTGGTTGAGGTATTGGGAAATGATCATTGATTTGTCTATAGATCATTTGATGAGGATATGCATCTAGTTTATTTAGCATATTTGAGGATGTTCTTGGGGAAAAAATTAGGTTGATTGATCTTTTGATCAGTAATTCAAGGTTATGTCAAAATCAACACTGATTTTTTTAAGAATTTTATATAGGATCGAGGAAGCATTGGTTAGGTTCTGTTGTGAGATGCTCTAGAACCTTTGAAATGGGTAAGATGAACCGATAATGTTGTTTATGGATGGTTAAAATTTAGGTTGTTCGGGAATGAATGGTTTGATAAATGAACACTATAAACGAATAGATGAATCGTTTGACTTTTTGCTAAGGTGTGGAGCTTTCAAAGGCCGATCTGTAACAAGAATGATGTCAATTGTAGATGAATGAGAGTTGTGTTAGTAGCAACATTCAGGATTAAGACACAGTCGTTACAAGTTCTGGTAATGTCGTTTGGGTTTGTAGATTCATTGGCATATTTGTGAATTTTAAGGGTTAGATCTTTCGACTACATTTGGATCAGTATTGTGATGGCCTCATCAATGAATCCAAAAATCATAGGAAGTGTGAACTTTGTTTGAAGACTATGTCATAGATTAGGAAGGCTAGTAACCGTGTGTTTGATTGAGGTTGGAGTGTGAGTTTCGGTAAGGGAAGATATTGTATTGGGCATGGAGATTCTTCGATAGTATAAATGTGGTCCTGTAGAGATTTGAGCGATGCCTAATTTGGGAAAGACTGATTGATGTCACATGGGTGCACAGTTTTGTTGGGTATAGCTGAATCCGATAAGATATCTATTAGTTGTCCCTCAAGGATTTGTAATGTTCGTGGATCATTAGACTTAGAATCAATCAGTATCCATCAAAATGAGATATGTAGAAATAACCTTCAATGATTAAATGGTAGATTGTCAACTATATCATTTGGATTGAACCTGATGGATCAAGTATATTATAGTAGAATGTGATATTTTTGAGGAAGATTTAGAATTATATTATTTCTACATCATATGTGGGTGGTTGCCCTTTTGATTAAGTGGGGGAGAAACCTATGATCAAAATCACTCCAACCGTGGGTTGGAGTTAGTAATTGAGGTCTCTACTCTAAGGACTTATAGGTGTTGTTTCTAAAGATGATTATTATCTAATGATTTTAAGAGTCTAAATAGTTGTGTCTTAGAAAGAGATAATCATATGACGGTGCTAGCAGATAAATCTACTAAAGGATTGAGAAGAGGATTCTCGGTGTCTTTTAAGGAAAATGGGTATTAGTACCGATAAGATGATGATTGGGAGCCTTTACATTTGTGGTGTTTTTGACATTTCATAGGAAATGTGGAAGTAAACCATGAGTAGGTTCTAATACTTGAGTTAATGGGATGTTTTATTCTTGATTTGGGAAACAAAATCGTATTTAAAGTATTGGAGCTATGAAATTTTGAGATGAAAAGTCCTTGTGGTTTTGTTCGGGGTTGTTAGAATGACAAGGGCTCTAGATGTTTGGATAATTGTGAGTTAGCTAATAAAGACGGCCCATTTATTGTGAACTCGGATGGTACAATTAGATTGATTAAGTTTGCTCATTAGTATGCTTATAAGATAATAAGGTTGTGGAATATTTGGGGTTTCAAGGTTTTGGTAGCGATTGGAGGTTGTACCAAAACTTTTGAGATAATTGTTTCGATTATGTTTCCTATGTTGGTTTTAACTAGAGGATTATAGATTTTGCCTTGGATATGCCGACATCCTTGAGATTTTCTTAGGTCGGTAATTGTCGTGTAGTCTAGGTGTTTGATAGGAATCTTTAGGTAAGAATTACAAGTTGATTTTAGTATGCAAGTAGATGGCCAAATAAAGTAGCCCATCAGTAGCGTGTGATCCACAGCCTAGAGACTTCAAAATAAGATTGAAGTTCCACATGAGTGATTATTTTTGAGGCTTTGAAAGAATCTATTGATTTGTTTAAGATTCTGTATTAAGACGGAGAGGTAGTAAATGAATTTAGTTTGTCTTCGATTTGGATGGACTATCATAAGATTTTTCACATATCATTGATTTTGAAAGTAAGTTTGTGATCGGGTTAAACCGTTATGGGAGATTAGGAATTTGTTTTATGATAAAGCCTCAATCTCAATTTTGGATAGAAAGTATTAGATGTTAAGAATCATAATAATTTAGATGGTTGAGGTTCTTTAGCAAAATCATCTCATCAAGGAGGTGTCTTGAGGATGCAAGAGAGAAATCTAGGAGGATTACCCCGATTATGGAATTTTGAGGTTTGTAAAATTTTGAGGATGAAATTTTTATAAGTAGGAGAGAATATAATATTGTAGATTTTTATCTTATTAATTTGGGATAATTTATTATTTTGGGTAATTTGGATATGATAAAAATTAATTAAATATTATATAATTTTGAAGGATATTTAGATTAATTGGGTCAGCACCTGAAGTGCTCCCGTACTGTTATCCAAGTATTGATTTGGGTTTTAAAATAAAAAAAAAGGAATATAATAGTAGCAGTAGTAGTAGTAATAATAATAATAATAATAATAATAATAATAATAATAATAATAATAACGGGCAGCCGGGGTTTCAAGAAGAAAAGGGAGGAGAGAGAGGGAGAGAGGGGGGGAGAGGGAGAGAGAAGAGAGATTGAGGCTCTCAAGTTCAAATTTGGTTTGAAACTAGTTGGAGAAGTAATAGATCGAGTTAAAAAAAGTATACCCATATCCTTTTTGTTCTTTTTTTTTTCTAAATTTTCATTCTATCCTCAACGGGTATTATTATCTAAAGACTCGACCCATATACATATTTTGTGAAACTCACGATTTAAGCACCGAAATTTATCAATTTGTTATTCGATTCATCATTTTTATATGGTTTTGTGCATCCCAAACCCTAACCTCATGCCCGATGCCTCACCGTCCGATTTTTGGGACTTTTGCCTAAATTGGCTCTAAATATTATTACCAATACTTTGTATATATTAATTTATCAATTGAATATCTAATTTGATAGTTCTATATAAAATTTCGTTCGCTGAACCCTAACCCTATGCCCGGACCACGTTTAACCAATTATTTTGAGTTTTATTTATGATTTGTCTTTAGATAATGAAAACCTATATCTTGAATATGGTTATTTACCGATTGGGTGCCTGATTTTTCAAATTTTATCCAGTTTTGTACATACGGGACCCTAAACCCGCACCTGACACTGTTCACCAAATTAATTGGGATTTTTATATGATTTCATTTTGTTTAATTATTATTTAAAATATATATAATGGTCTATGTTCAATTGTATATTTCGAAAATATTATTGTGAATCGTTTGTGAAGGAATTATCATCCGAAAACTCTAAATTACGTTTGGCGTGATATGGTAAGGATTTCCTAATTGTTCCAAAGTATCATATTAAATTATATATATATTTAAAGTCACGTGAAGATTTAAACCCACAAGAAATAATTATCTATATTTGTATATAAAAATTAAGTGTGATATGTAAATATACAAAGGGAATGCCACAATTTGATATATGTATAATTTATTTTCTCGGAGTGAGAACTTTGTGAAAAAAATTTGGTAGATTTTTCCTTCAAAGAATAAGAAATGATAAAACCTAGACTATGGATTAGTATTTTAGATGGTAATAACCCCTAGCATACCATAGGTATCACAATAAAAATTCAAGGATTATCCTGACCGTGTATTGTAATGGGTGATATTCTTTAGCATGCCTTGAGATATTATTGTGAAAAAATGAGAACTGCCTCTGGGCCACGGGAGACATGGTGGTATATGTGATATGACACCGTATATCGGGTTAAAGGTATACCGTTCGGCATGGGGTGTTCAATTGCTTAGTTATGTGCTTTAGAATGTATAGAAATAAATACATTCCCTTCCTCGTTTTCCCGCTCCGTTAGTCAGTAAAGTCTACCAGCCTTGGTCTGTAATGATTAAGAAGTTTATACATATTTTGAAACCCTAAAAAAAGAAATATAAAATATGAAAAGTTATTTATATTTTGAAAATATATTTGTTCATATTTCATACTATGCATCATATATCATGCTCCTATCTCCTTCTCTATTCTATTTAAATATATTGTATATTATTCTTAATTATATTGTACTTGTTGAGCATTTAGCTCATTCCTTATTGATTTTTCTTAGTTTCAGATGAGCACAAAATTATATTCGATTAGGCGGAGTAGAGATTAGAAGATGGCTAAACTTGGGACCTAGAAGATCATATCAATGATTTATATTTTGTAGTTTTATATACATTATAGAGAACTTGTATATATAGTTTAGTTGGGCTTATTGATATATATATTGTATACACATGATGGATGATATGATAGTATAATCCGATGTGTATGGATGTCTATTTATATTTTTGTAGGCTATTATGGTCTATATCAGATACCTAGTGGTATCTATCCATGTCTGATGTTGTGTTCGAATACATAACATTGGAGCCATGAATTTAATTGTGGCATTTGAATCCTGTGATAATTGTTGTGTTGTATGATGAATATGAGAGCATTTTTATGGATTTTATGGGATGAGTAGGGGAATTATACAAGTTTTTATATAGTCTGATGGTCATATTACAGACAAAACCTTGTCGGTTTTCTATTTGGATATGGTTCGTCATAGGCCAGGCTTGTCATCATCTACTCTATTGGAGACTTGCTCCAGGTCCCTTAGAAACTTGTTGAGGTACTCTTTCCTAATGAGGGCCTCAATCTCTTTCTGCAGTGTCCGACAATCTTCGATATTATGATCCGAAGATTGATAATAGAAATAATATTTAGACTGATTTCCTCCTTTTGAGTTCTGAGGCTACTTAGACCACTTCAAAAACTTCTCATCTTGGATCTAAATGAGAATATTTGTTTGAGAGTCGTTCAATGGAGTCAGATTTAAGGGCCTGAACTCTCTACGGATACCCAACTTTATCTTCGACTATTTCCTAGTATCTCGGGTATTAAAGTTATCTCTATTTCTCTTTTTTCCGCTCGATGATTCCGATTGGTGGTCGGTGTGGTCTGACTTTTTTAATTTGTTGGCCTCCTCGGCAGCAATGTAAGTATGGGTGATGGTCTTTATCTTAAGAAAGGTCTTGGTCCTTTGTTGGACCGAATGTTTGAAGAAGTTGCCCGACTGCATAATCACCATAAAGGAATTTAGCTTCACCTTATCGGTTAGCTTGGATATCCTTCGAGCCTTTGCGTTGAATTGGGTCAGGAAGTGCTTTAGACTTTCATTTAGCCCTTATCGGATGTGGACAAGGTGCTATAACTACTTTCCTCCATTCGGTTGGAGGCGAACTGTGACAAAAAGTTGTCGGGTAGCTCATGTAATGTTCTAATCGCATTTGATTGCAATAAATAGAATTAAATTTGAGCATCCCCCTTGAGGGTCAAAGGGAAGTAAAGATACATGGTCACGTCATCAAGGCCCTAGAATCCCAACAGGGTGTGGAAATGATCCAAATAGCCTATTGAATCAAAACTTTCATTATAGGGCTCCAGGGTCAGCATCTTGAATTTGCGAGGGAGTTGTTGCATCCAAATCTCCATCATGAATTGTTACTTTTATAGATTGGTAGAATATCTATGAGTACTTTCTTTGAACAACCGTTATCCAATCTTTTGAATTCTCTCCTCAACTTGGGAGATGGATGCAATCCTTTTAGTGTTGATAAGGATCTTTAACTTCGAGTGGTTTAGAGAGATGTGTCGGATTGGCCAGTTATGGGCCCTCCTCAGTATGGTGTTGCATAAGGCCTCTTCTCGAACTAAAGGCCTTCGATCATCTCAAGAGTGGCATGGATTTTGCCGCTTTGAGATTTCATCCCGTACTTTGAGACTTAGTTGGCCCTCCAGCCCTCCAAACATTTAGGGCAGTCATCTATATTCCACATTGTAGAACAAAACTTTAAATAAAATGTAGAATCAAAGAGGTAAGGGAAGATCAAGTCTTAGAAGTTGATATTTAACATAGAACAATGACCCAATCTTACCTCTATCGATTGATGAATTTAATCTTAGAGATGAAGCATCTTCGTTACACTGATAGCCCAACAAAGAGTTGGTTGCCAATGGGAAGCAACGGTCCCTCAGGACCCAATGGACCTAAACAGGTACATCTAGATCAGCTTTGTCATACAACATAATAAGCTTCCAATGGGACAACATTGCCATTTTTGGTAGATGCTAGTTGACATGTAATAAATTCCAATTGATATGACGATTCATACGCTGGGCATCATATTGGGGCATAAGCTCATTCAATGAAAGAGACGAAATTATTCTATAGAAAAGCTAGTAGCCATGTGGAAAGAGGTCAAAGAGTTAAAAGTAGAGGTTTCATTTGAAAAGTCAAATACATTGACTAGTTATCTAATATAGTCCTGGTAAAGAAAAGTAATAGAAATTAAAAGATGTGTCTTAACTTTAAAGATGTGAATAAAGTATGTTCTAAAGATAATTTCTTATTCCTAAGGATAGATAAGCTTGGAGACTTTATATAAGCTCACCAATTACTAAGCTTTATGGATCTTTACCTAAGGTATAACCGAATCCGGATGGATTTAGAAGATGAGGAGATAACCTCATTAATGACAAATCAAGGCAATTACTATAGTACTCAAATATTGAATATGATTTAAGATATTAGTAGTTAATTTGATCAAGTAAAATTTTTATCAAAAATTTTGATCTAGTTGAGAAAACTAATTATTGAGTGGCTTGATGTGTGCAGAATGGTTGTTTATGCATGTTTGGTATCGTATTTTGGTACCTAATATGCATCAAGTAAGTGTTCGTATATAGGCTAAAATTATTCTTTTGCCTAATTGGCATATAATGGGCATATATGCACTAACTTTCTATTTAATGATCTACTGATTTTGTGCACATTTCCTTATGAATTTGTGAGAATAGAAAGGGGGAAGAGTGGAGAAGAGAAAGAAGATAGAGAAGAAGTGAGAGGATGAAGGAAAAAGTAAAATTGAAATGATTTCAAGTAAATCTTTGGTAAATATAAGCTAAGATGCACATTTTATGTAAGGTCCAAGTTTTGAAATTTCATAAATTCAATGAAATTGTTAACTTTATGTTAGATTTAGAAATTTGGCGTCCGATCAGCAAGAGGCAAATTGATTAGACGTCTGCGGACCCAATGAAAGTCCTCGTCCCACAATGTCCTCAAACGCAAACCATTCCGGTAAAATTTCATACTGATAAACCAGGAAATCGGAATTACATTCTCGCCAAAGCCATGCTGGTCAAAATGACCATTCCGGCAATTTTACCCATACCGACTAAAATGACTATTCTGGCAATTTTCATCCATACCGGCCAAAATGACAGTTCTGACAATTTTACCCCCATTCCGGCAATTTTTCCCATACCAGTTAAAATGACCGTTCCGATAATTTTACCTATACCGGCCAAAATGACCATTTCGGTAATTTTCACCCATACCGTTCAAAATAACCATTTCGGCTAAAATAGCCATCTCAGCAATTATCATCCATACCGGTAAAGTATACTGGAAATCCATACCGGTAAGAAAAGTATACCAGCCAAAACATTCATTCCATTCCCAAACCGGTTAGGTAGCCATTCTGAGAAATGCTATTACGGAAATCCACACTAGTCAAAATGTCCATTCCTATGGTTGCCATCCCAGAAAAGTCATACCGGTTAAGCAGTCCATTCCAACATTTTGCACCATACTGGGCAATGTGCATTCTGGTATTTCGCTGCATATCGGACCAAATTGCCATTCCGACATTTTGCTGCATTTAGCTGTATATCAGGCAAAATGCCATCTCGATATTTTGCTGCATTCCGGGCAAAATGAAAACCGTCACCTTGATTTATACAGGGCAAAGTGACCATACCTGTCATTTCATCCTTTCTGGCAATTTGCACCGTGCGAGGCAAAGTGCATTCCGGCATTTTGTTGCATATTGGGCAGAGTGCAAACTAGGCAAAATACATATACCGGCCAAATGATTCATTTCGATAATTTGACTATTTCGAAAATCCATGTCGGTCAAAATGTTTATTTTGGAATTATAATTTCCTAACTGGCCAAATAATTCATTCTGGAATTATCACTGCGGAAATTTTTAAATCAGTCAGACAGCCCATATCATCCCAACTGGTCAAATATTCATACTGGCAGTTGCCATCTTAAAAATTCAAATAGGCCAAATAACCATACCGGTAGTTGTCATTCCATAAATCAAATGTAAAATATACTATAACATGCGACTCACCATATGGAACTCTAAAACTTAGCCTAATAACTCAACCAATTTAGACTAGTGAATGAGTATTTCTATGGACGACATGCTGGCACCATTTCAGCATAAAAAGCGGGTGACTAACCCTTAACTTGTACAGCCCAGATGGCGTGCTGGCAGCAGCACAGACAACAAGAAAATCTATAAAAGGCAAGGTAAAGGGTTAGAAAGAAAGGTAAGGAGAGGGAAGTGAAAGAAAAACCGGAGGGAAACAGAAGAAAAAAGAAAGAAAATAGAGGGAAACTAAGCACTAAGAAATCTGAAGGAACAACGATGAGTTTAGCTTAAAATTTGGCAAGTGTACTTTAGCTTTCCTTTCTTTTGTTGCAAATTCTTGCTGTTATCTTTGGAGTATTGTTGGTCCAATAATCATCTCCCTTATTGCATCACGTTACTAGGTTTTCAAGCTGAGGCATGGGTTTTGCTGATCTTTTGTTTTACAAATACTGAATCATAATTCAGCATGTATTAAATGGAGCATGATATTGTATTGTTAAATTTCAAATAGTTAATATTGAGATGCTGAACTCCTACTTACTGGAGAATATGCTGATACATTGAAGTGTTAATTTTCTAGTTTTGCTAAAACAGATTTAAGCTTTGATTTTGAAAGCACGTTATTATAGCAGTGGATTTCGAGTGCTGATATCACAAATTAATACCTTGCTGAATTTTAACTGGACACTGCATCACATTACCAATTCCAAATTCTCTTCCTACCATGCTGATATGCTGCATTAAAATATAGTTAAATTACTGGACATTTGCTAGGTTTATATGGAGTTACTGATATTAAATTGATATACCAGATCTTTCATCCTAAAATATCATTGCTGATTTTTAGAAGCTGAACTAGGAACGTATATTATTAGAATTGCAGATTGTGTCATCAGACTTATTTTCTTCTCAGCATAAAGAAAGTTCAGTATTGTAATGAAAGATAAAATTTTCATAAGAAATTTTAAAATAAAATAGGCAACTGGATCATGATAGATCGACAAATAGTATATTCTGACATACCTTAGTATATTATAGTGAAAGATTAATATCCGATAAGTTAGTTCAGTTTAATATTGTTGAGGCGATTTCGGTCCCATCAAACATGAGATAATAGGTAATACCATCTTATCTTTGGGATGTAAATAAGGAAGATTCAGGATTGTGTGGATAATACACAATCCGAACATCAATCAACCGTTCTTTTAGGTAATAAAACCTATTGCCTCTGGTCCCTACAAAAAGTAAGAAAAGAAAAATTGTCTACTAAGTTTGAAGAAAAGATTGCATTGAATATTTTTTTTCCTCCGATCGTAATGATTTCTATATATGTTATAAATGTTTAAAAATTGCATGATTCTTGTTATTGTACACTTGTTGAATATTTGGCTCATTTGCTTACTATTTTACTAACCCTTCAGATGTGCCGGACGAGTTCATATCGGCTGAGCAGGAGTAAAGAAGAAGTATGTAGTAGGTTTTGGAAATGTTGTTTTGTTATATATGTAGTGTACCTAATATAAATTAGACAACTTTTGAAATTGTACTTAATATCAATATATGATAAGTCTATGGACACTAGTGAATTATTATTTTAGCTGGTATCTTTCTTTATTTGGATTCTATGTATAATGAGTTGACATTCCTTTTATAGTATTAACTAATAATAAATTAGTAATGGGGACGTCACATTTTAACCCATTTCTTTTTTGTTGTTGAACTTTCCATAAAACTTCTATTATTTTTTGTTTAAATATTTATGTATATGGTATTTTATACATGTCTTATCACAATCCTAAAATATTTAAAAATTATCTTTACATATCTATTTTGTGTAGATATTTGGTGAGAATTTTATTTTAATTTTAATAAATAATTTTTTTCTAAATATGAGAAAAAATTCATACATTTATTATTTGATATGGAGTTTTCTACTTTGATTAAATAATAGCTATTTTAAAAAATTAATGAAATATATTTGGATATACCTTAATATATTATTTACAAATTAAAAATTAAACCTCACATCCATGGATTAGAAAATTGGTGTTTAACACTAAACATAGGAAATACTTTATAGCCGGCTCACTACGGATCGTGAATAGTGATATATGACATTTGGCTTAAAGGAATTATTGTGACGGATTTGGTTATTTCCTTTAATAACCTCCTCAAATCTCATAGAACAAATGCCCATAATTAATAATTGAAATTTCTGAAGAAAATCGGGCAAAATTTTCTCTATAATACGGATGTCAGCCAAAATACAAAACATGTAATAAACCTGTATATCAATTATATAACCTCAACACAGCCAAGATTTCATCCAAATCAACTCCAACCGATACAAACTCCAACATCCAAGCAAATGCAACAACCACACAAGATTCAAAATCTGCCACAATTGTAACACGTGACACAGACGTCATAACACTAGTTTGACGTTGGTTTAGATAAGATGACACTAGGTACACTATTAAATCACATAAACCTATGGAAGCAATTAAATCCAATGAATACACAGTAGAAGCTAACTACAAATACATTATCTTCATTACCATTAAACATAATCATCAAAATAATACAAGGGCTCCAAAAGCATAAAATCACAAAACTAAATCTTCTAGCTATCCATTAGAACTTC
Source organism: Nepenthes gracilis (assembly GCA_033239525.1). Classification (NCBI taxonomy): domain Eukaryota; kingdom Viridiplantae; phylum Streptophyta; class Magnoliopsida; order Caryophyllales; family Nepenthaceae; genus Nepenthes; species Nepenthes gracilis. The sequence goes on from BSYO01000031.1 coordinate 8,522,212, forward strand.
GAGCTCCTCCGACTTCAAATCCCCTACCCTAACTGATCGGGTATAATCCTGCACTAATCCGGAGACAAGAAAAGCAGCAAGAGTGAACTAAAAGCTCAACAAGCACAATATATATATTAAGGACATGCACAATTTCATATTCGAAATAGAATAATGTATATATGAAAGACAAATGTGTATATGGGATTTAATCCATACTTTTAAGAATGAATACTTTCATGATTCGTTCCATATTTCATTGGTTCGTTTCATTGTTATTTCTTTAATTATCAATTCCTTACTGAACTTATTTTGTTGAGGGATTGGAGCTAATAGGCCTTATTGACTAAAGGAGCAGTCGGTCGATACCCGGATTGTGTGCGCCTACACAATCAAAAGTCTGTCTCCTCCTATTGTTAACTCGAAGACTAGCCATCTACAATCAACCTTATAGACGGGGCCATAATCATTGCCACAACGGCATTCATACAGACAACGACCTTCCACAATAATATAATAAGACAAGCCAAAAAATATCATCCGCTAAACAAGGCTAGGCAACACGGTCAGAGTAATCCTTGAGCTTCCACCGTGATATCAGGGCATGTCAAAGTTTATTATCCCTAATCCTCTATCCAAATTTTTTATTTCTTTAGGTAATCCTCTTCTTAAATACATAATTCTTTCATTCCCACTCTATTGGAGAAAATTTTGTATTCATATTCATATTCGTATTCATATTCGTAGTTCCTTATTCCGAAGAACAGTTCACTGGTCCTTTACTTAATTACATAATTTCTTTCATCATCTAGTTTCCTTTTTCCATAACCATATTTTAATACAGATTTTCATATTTCTTCGTGAGTTTGGGTCCTCAAGTGTTCATAATTCATGTTCATAGTTTATGCACAAATTGCTTGGAGCTTAGAAGGATTTAGAAATTCTTTTTGATCACGCCAAATAGAATCCTTAAAGCTTCTTATTGTTAATTCTTTCGTAGACGATTCATGACATGATTTTTTGGGACATCCGAATCATTGTATTCATAAGACGTGCATAATACATCATATAAATAGAACAATTAGGAAATTATTACCATAACAAGCTTATCATGTCTCGAGAGCTTTCGGGTGACAGATTTCCTTGCGATTTCATGCATCATAATTCTCGGGGATTAGAATCATGTATAATTATGATTATTTCGAATAAGATTTCAAGAGAGGCATGGGTTGGGGTTCTAGAGAGCATAAAGCCCGATAAAGCTACCAATTCGGACAGTCAATAGTCAAATTAACCTATTCATGGTGTGGGAATTAACATTCTAGAGCCTATTCATCCATAAATCCTAATTTAATTGGTTAATTCCTCCGGGCCTTTGATTTAGGGTTCCATATCCAAAAACAGGTCTAAACTACCAATTCAAGCATAGAATTCACACAATCACTTGCCCATATCATGGGTATCGATCATTTAAGGCCAATTCATGCTTTAAACCCAATATGATTGATCAAACGTGGTCCGAACGCATTCTAGGATTCCAACAAATGGGTTTTCACGTAAAATTATTAAATTTGATATCCAATCGATAAATTAGCTTATACTAGACATGGGTAATAATATTCTGGTCCCAAATTATATAAAAGCCCCAAAAATTTATGGATAAAATGGGCCCGAGTGTGGGTGAATAGTACCTGTGCGGGAGCTAGGGTTTTCAAATTCCGATACACTACTCTAAACTATATATTTGGACATGATTTTGATACATTATTATGTTTAGGTTATAAGTAACATAATATATAAATCTATTCAGGTATCAGAACGAGAATACCCGAAGGGAACGGGATAAAAGTGCATGAAAATAAAAAAGGAGAGTATGAATGTATTTGCCTCAACCGGATCTACAGCTTTTTCAACTAGCTCGAAGTCAGAATCGGACTCGAAGACCTGCATTTCTCCCTCTTTTTCTTTACGTGGCTCATCCCCTTTGCTGGCCTCCTGCGGCTACTGCAGTTGCTCCACACCACTGTGCCAGCCCAGCACCGCCGTGCAGCCATCGCCGGCCAACACCAACCCGTGCATCGCCTCCGCTGGTGCCGCTCTCCTCCTCTCTTTCTTTCTTCCCCTACGAAAACCTCGCCTGAGCCCCTACTTCCCCTTCCTATTATTATTATTATTATTATTATTATTATTATTATTATTATTATTATTATTATTATTATTACGTTTTCTTTAATTTAAAATTTAAATCGATACTCGGGCTCATCTCGGATATCAGCCCAACTAATCCAAATAGCATCTAAAATTTCATAATACTTAACTAATTTTTCTCACGCTCAAATTACTCAAAATAATAAATAATTTCAGTTATTTCAGATAAAAATTTAGGATGTCATATTTTCCTCCACTTACAAAAATTTTGTCCTTGAAATTTTACGAACCTTAAGATTTACAATCGGGAAAAATCATTTCAGAATTTTTTCTTCGTGATCCTATATCACATCTTTGATCAAACGAATTATCCTATGGGCCCCTTTCCAAATGAATCCTAATACCCAACATTTCATATTTCTAATCCAATCTTTGGTTAGAACATTATCATAAAATAAATTTCTAATCTCTAATTGCAGCTTAACTCGATCACGTATTTATTCCCTTAATCTTTAAATCATAGTGGACTTCATGGCAATCCTCTAAACTTAGGCAATCCACTTCAATCCAATACCTTGAACAAACCAATGAACTCCTACTTCACATCATTCTAGGCCTTGAGAATGATCGATCATAGGGAATCTTAATTTGATTCTAGAATTTCTAGGCCATGGGCTTACAACGCATCCGCGACGCTACTCTAATTATCCATTTACTTACATTCCTGAAACAACTTATAAGTCTTATCCAAACACCCAAGTCATTTGCGTTCTAACAACCTCAAAGTAAAAGCACAGCATCCTAATATTAAATCATCGGCACCAAAACTTATTTTTTTCAAAGATGCTGAGATCCTTTCTCACACTCCTAAAACAAAATCACCCACTTCCTATAATATGCGATGATTTCTTCCTAATGGCACAGATATTCAAATCCTCAATTGGCAAACTCGAAATCATCACCTATAAGCCCTCAAGTAGGGACCTCGATTGCCAACTTCAAGACATGGGTGGAGTAATTCCGATCATGGACCTTTCTCCCACTTAATCCAAGGCATCCACCCATATGCGATGCCGAAAAATCATAATCCTCGATCTTCTTCAGAAGCTTCACATTCTATTATAATTCATTGGATCCATCAGGGATCAATCTAAATGTCATGATTGATAATTTACCCTTCATTCCTAGAGAAGTACCCTCAAGAATCTCATTCCGAAGATACTAAATGCTTCCCAACCAACTGTCCCATGGATAATGCAAACCCTCGAGGAATGCTTAGTGGACATTCCCTCTTAATTCACTTAGACCCAAGAGAATGAGCCATTGCTCCGATCCTATAGAACCTCATTCAGGCTATTGAAAAACCTATATATCCGACATAATATTATCCTTAATCAACTCATCTTCTTTCTTAACCAAACACACGACTATCAACTTTTCTAATCCATGCATCCATCCTCAAACAGAGCCCATACATATCTATAAACCCATAAGTTCCTAAATAAAGCCATCATAAAACTAACCCAAATGTGGCCGAAAGATCCATTTAGTTACATCCACTAAAATACTAACAAATCTACCGAAATTGTAACAGCTGAATCCTTATCCTAGGTACTGCCACGGGCATAATTCTTAATTATCCCCAATCCACAATACTATGAACACAAATCGATCTTAGAAATCATCAAGCCCTTGTCATAACTCAAACAAATCGCTTATTTATTCACAGTGTCCACTTATCAAATCATTAATCTCGTAAGCAACCCCATTTTTAAAATCCATGAACAACCTTATCAGTCCGTCTTATTTACCTCAAAGGTTCTAGAACATCCTACAACGATACAAAATCGATACTTCCTCACCTCTACATCGAATCCTCAACAATCAGCGTCGATTTCAACACAACCTCAAATTATCGATCAAAAGATCAATCACCTAATCTTCCTTCCGAGAACATCCTCAAATATTCACACGACTGAAACTCTTCAAGAACCACAAAATGACCTTTAGATGTGGTCGCATAGACGAATTGGACTTAGCGTAGATCCTCATTAAATGATTCGCAGGAAGGACAACACTAATTGCCTGATACCATGATCAATTCAGGTTCATATTCCAAATCTCACAACCCAATTATAGGATGTTATATCTTTATCAGTCTAATTCACGTTAGCACAGTGGTTCACCCACCAAACTACCACCTAATCTGATCAAAGCTTAATACCTCAAAACAAATCAATTCAGCTCATCCCATCATATCTACGAACCCAAGAAAATATCGCAAGTCTCGATAGCACTAGTATCAAACCTACATCCTTAAATAAACAATAACTTAGGAATCACAAATTAAAATCACATATTCGGGATCCCAAAATGATATATGTGCTACAATATCAATTTTGTAAATCTTACCTTCCATCACTATAAACAACACATTTACCTTATGTCTCATTACCACAAAATTCTAACCCTAGGCACTAGACTTCTTCACTACCCAACCAGAGGATATGAACAATACTCAATCCGGCAACCAAGCTATCTATGACTTAGATCTGGCTCCTAAAATCTCTTTGGGAAGACATTTATCCATAATTCATCTATAAACATCCACCTTGATGTATCTTTTATCTTCTTGAATATTAGGTCACCTTTGTAGCTATCTTGATTCTTAGGACTCATATCTTAACCCTTATAGGATCTGAGCCACCCAACAGTTAGGCATTTCAGCATCTCCAAGTCAATTATAAATTGTCATCCTCGGATTTGATATGCCCGAAATTAACTCCAGTTATGCTAACCTCGAGCATTTGACTCCACCCTATTCATCATGCTTGCTAGGTTGATTGGGCAGCCCTTCTTAGCAAATTACTAGCCTAAAGACTTCAATCTAGAGCCGATCAAGCCTGAACTTCAAACCCAAGTTGAGTAACCTAGGCCTCGAATCAATGCCAATCAATTTAAACACTAAATCGGCACCAATCAATTTTAAACTACAATGTGCCTCTCTACGGCTTTCTCGACCCCACAGCCGACCACTACCACAAATGAACCTTCACCTAGGGGCCTTAGTGGTTACTAATACCTTATCGATGGTAGCATCACGACTAAATTATTCCTAAAGTGCTATCTAGGACACAGGAGCTAGATAGCTAAACTCATCATCTATTTCTAACTTCGATCAAGCCTAAACTAGCCGCCCAAATAACTAGGACTATTTTGTCCTAATTGAATTTTTCTACACCTACTTCTACTCATTTGATCAATTTAAATAGATTCTAAACTTTCGCATACGATTCAAATCAATCTTAAGATATCTCTTTTCTCTAATACTAATTGTGATGGATTTGATTATTTTCTTTAATAATCTTCATCAAATCACATAGAACAAATGCCCATAGTTAACAATAGAAATTTCTGTAGAAAATTGGATGAAATTTTCTATGTAATACGGACGTCAACTAAAATACAAAACTTGTAATAAACATGTACATTAATTATATAACCTCAACACAGCCAAGATTTCATCCAAATCAACTCCGACCAATACAAACCCCGACATCCAAGCAAACACAATAACAACACAAGATCAAAAATCTGTCACAATTATAACACGTAGCACCGATGTCATAACTCTAGTATGACGTCGGTTCAGATAATATGCTACTAGGTATACTATTAAATCACATAAACCGCAGAAATAATTAAATTTACAACAAAAGCTAACTACAAATACATTATCTTCATTACCATTAAACATGATCATCAAAATAATACAAGGGCTCCAAAAGTATAAAATCGCAAAACTAAATCTTATAGCAATCCATCAGAACTTCGAGCTCCTCCGACTTCAAATACTCTACCCTGATTGATCGGATATAAACCTACACTAATCTGGAGACAATAAAAGCAGCAAGTGATGTAGGAAAAAGGGAAAAAGTAGAGAGAAGAATAATAGAGGGGTAGAGACAAGAACAAAGACTAAATAGGTAGAGATAAGAAGGAGAAACAACCAATGGAGAGAGAGGAAAGGAAATTATAATTGCTCAATTATAATCAATTTCTCAAACATTCATTCATCAATCAACAATAATCTAAAAATAGAGTATAGGATTTTTATAAAGAGAAATACTAGGCCTAAGATAATTTAGTAATAAATTATCTATTACTAGAAATAAGAAATCACAATAAAATAAAATTATAATAAAATAAAATATAATAAAATCTAACTAGAATCTTATCCAATAAGTAAAATAAATAAAAGCCAATAAATTTATAATATCTTTTGAAATCTCTAGAAATATTTGATATGATTCTAAAAATTCTTAGAATATTTGATGTAATATCCGTATCAATTCTTCCCGGGTGGATAGAACTCGACCCCGTCGAGTAAACCTCTGTATTCAATCCCCCAACCACAAGCTTAGTGGTTGGGCAACCCTCTGGCGACGGTGGTAGACTCGTGTAAGGGGGTCAAAAGCTGACAGAGCGACTGAGATCTCCGGAAGAAAGTGGACTTGGGCATGAGAAAGTGTACTCCTGTTGGCTCTGATAGAATTCTAAAAGATTTCGATCAAACTATTGAAGTGCCTCTCGAGAGATCCATACATTTTCAGACTCTGGTCGGCCAACCCAACGGATAAGGAAGCAATGAATAACTCTATCCCTTGTAAATATAATCTGCTCATCTAAAATAGTATCAATTTTATCATGGTGTATCGGGAGGGAGAAAAGTGGTGCAGGGGAGGATGAACGGTCAATAGGGGGTATGCATGGGGTGGCAAAGGGATCCATAGGTGAAAAAAAGTTGCTTTTATACGTAATTAAATCTTTCACATTAAAAGTATGACGAAAACCAAAATGAGATGGAATATCAAGAATATAGACATTTGATCCAATCCGTTATAAAATTTTAAATGCACTAACACTACGAGCCTACAATTTAGAGACGTGCCCAGGTAGACGCCGTTCTGATTTGATGCGAACCATAACATAATCTTCTATATGAAATTCAATGTGTCATTTATGGGAATCAGCGTGAAATTTGTATGAAGCATTGCTTGCCTCTAATTGTTTATTGATCTGGATATGTAAGTCGTGAAATTGTTGGGCAAAAGTTTTGGCCGTCATGAACACACTAATATGCAGAGACATCGGGATAAGGTCTAATGATTTTTGGGGTTTGTAACCATGCACAACTTCAAATAGACTCATACCGCAGGATCTGTTGAAAGAACTATTATATGCAAGTTGGGCAGTGGGAAGGATCATGTCCTAATTCCTAAGATGCTCTTGGACCAAACACCATAATAAATTACTTAAACTCTGATTGACGACTTTAGTTTGACCATCTATTTGAGGGTGGTATGCAGTAAAAATTTTTAGTTTGGTACCGACCATGTGCCACAAGGTCCTCCAAAAACTGCTGGTAAAATGAACACCCCTATCACAAACAATAGTCTTAGGAAGACCATATAGCTAAACAATCTCAACGAAGTAAAGGTGAGTAACTCGAGAAGCATCAGCAGTCTTACTATAAGGGATGAAGTGGGCCATTTTAGAAAAATGATCCACAACGATAAAAATTGAATCATACTTCTTAGGAGTACATGGAAGCCCTAATACAATGTCCATGCTGACGTCCTGCCATGAGTCATTAGGTACATGTAGAGGGGTGTAGAGGCCAGTGTTTTACTTTGTGTGTTTGGCTAGTTGGCATGTTCAATAAGTACTGACAATCTTGGCCGCATCTTTCTTCAAACTAAGCTAATAAAATTGTTGCTCAATCTCCTTAATTATCTTATCACGTCCAAAATGACCAGCTAAACCTCCGGCATGAACTTCCTAAACTATGAAGTCTCAGATAGAGATTTTTGGGATGTAAAGTTTATTAACTTGGAATAAGTACCCATCCTAAAGGTGGAATCCGTCCATGGTGTCCAAGTGCCCACACTGTAAAGAAGGAAGATTTTGCTAAAATTAGATAGGATTCATATTTTTCCTTAAGTCTTTCAAAGTCAACAATTTTAACTTTAACGGTAGATAGTGAGGTCAAGCGGCGGCTCAAGGTATCGGCCACTAGTTCTCATCTTCTTTCTTGTGCTTTAAGACAAAAGAATAGACTTGTAAATACTCAATTTATTGACCGTGCCTATAATTCACTTTCTTCTGGGAGTTAAGGAACCGAATGAATAGAGTATGAATTCTTGAGGTAGCAAGTAATGGTACCAATAGCGTAAGGCTTGTACGACAATATGCAATTCCTTATTATAAGTAGAGTATCGCCTCTTGGCATCATTCAACTTTTTGCTAAAGTAGGCAATTAGGTGGCGTTCTTGACTAAGAACGCCTCCTATGCCTACGCCTGACGCATCATACTTTACCTCAAATACTTTGGAGAAATCAGAAAGCAGCATGATGGGAGCTATTGTCATCCTTTCTTTAATGAGTTTGAAAGCTTTGGCAGCATCGGGAGACCAGGCGAAGTCACCTTTCTTCATGCACTCAGTGAGAGGAGCTATAACCGTACTAAAGCCTTTGATGAATTGGTGATAGAATGTGGCCAAACCGTGGAAACTTCAAATTTCATGGATGGACTTGGGTTCTAGCCAATTTATTATTGCCTGGATCTTTATAGGATCGGCAGAAACCCCGTTAGAAAAAAAATAAAGCCCAAGAATGCCACTTTATCTGAGAAGAAGGAACATTTCTTCAGGTTAGCAAATAAGTTTTCTTTTCTAAGAGTAAGGCAAACCTATGTGAGATGTCCTAAATATTACTCCTTCGTCTTATTGTAAATGAGGATGTCATCAAAATAGACCACTAAAAACTATCATATGAAAGGCCATAAAGCCTAGGTCATAACCTTCATAAAAGTGCTAGGTGTATTAGAGAGTCCAAAAGGCATGACCAACTACTCATAGAAGCCATCCTTTATCTTGAAGGCTGTCTTCCATTCATCCCCTGGATGAATCTTGATTTGATGGTAACCACTCTTTAAATCAATTTTAGAAAAGATTGTGGCACTAGCTATCATATCTAACATGTCACCAAGTCTAGGAATGGAAAAATAAATTTTTACTGTGATTTTATTGATTGCTCTACTATCAACACACATCCTCCAAAACCCATCTTTCTTAGGTGTTAAGAGAGCAGGTACCACATAGGGACTCATACTTTCTTAAACAAATCCCTTGCGAAGGAGTTCTTCAACTTGTCTATGGAGTTTAGCATGTTCGGTGGGATTCATCCTATAATGATGAAGGTTTGGGAGTGACGCACTTGGAATAAAATCAATGGCATATTGAATTTTGCATAAAGGTGGAAGTGATTAGGGAGGTTTCAAGGAAGACATCTTGAAAATTTTGGAGAATCGGACAAGCCTCATTAGGAACTGGTATGGAAGAATTCGAAAGGGCTTCGAGGATGATAACGACAAACACAACTGACTCGCTGATAGCGGCCCATTCAAATGCTGTAGGACTAATAATATGTAATCCTTTGGTAGCTACCACAGTCATATCTTTGTTAGGAGTTGTCGGTTTTAGGGGTAGGGGGTAGAGGTGAATCTTATTTCTCTTGTGAACAAAGAATCAGGAATTAGAACGATCTTGAATTGCTACATCCAAGTCATAGAGTCAAGGGCGCCCGATAATGACATGATCCACATCCATTGGAATAATGTCACACCAAATGTGATCTTTATATTCTAAAAATTGAATAGGTAGAAAACAGCGTTCTTTGACAAATATGGAAGACATATCAATTCAAGAGATACTGTATGGATTAGGGTATGGGACTACCTTTAATCCCAAGTGAGAAATAGTATTAGTGGAGACTATATTAATGTAACTACCGCTATTGTGACAACCCAGATTCTAGAACATAGAAGTCCCAGTCATGGAATCAAAATAATCAAAGAATCGAGGAAAATTGAAGGATGCTTAAATTGGAGAAGACCGGCCTTATATGGGTCAAAAGGAGGTTCAACTTTTCCTTGTGTCTAAAATTAATTGTGAGGAAAAAGAAGTCCGTCTTCTCTCTTAGCGTAAAGAAGTCCATCCTCCCATAGTGTAAAAGCAATCCGGCCTTGTGAGGAAAAAGAAGTCCGTCTTCTCTTAGCATAAAAGAAGTCCTCGGCCTTTCACAAGCTGAAATCAAGTCCGGCCTTGTGTGTTGGTAAAGCCGGAGTAGAATTATGGGTGCAAGGAGAATAAAATTCGAAGCTGATGAGAAGATAATGGACGGAGTGAATAATAAAAAGAAGTTGACCGGATTTGAGGGTATTATATTGACCGGCCTTAGGAAAGTTGATTGAAATAAATTAATGGCAACTAAAGAAAAATGGCAAACTTCATTATTTAGTTAGAACCCCATAGGCCTCGACCAAATGGGGTAAGTAAACACTACCTCATTACACTCTTAGAAAAAGTACCACAGTAAGTAGCCTAACCCACTTGCTTCCACCTACCCTCTGAAAAGAGGTACCGAAGTGGATTACTTGAGAAATATAAGCCGAGAGAAGGGAGTGAAGGAGAGAGCTCCAAGACATCCATCAGCAAGGAGAGAAGAATTTTAATATCGTTTTTAAGTCCATTGCAAGTGTATGATCTTTCTAAATTCATGCTTTAAGAATATTGCAAACATACTTCTCGCTTTTAAGCTCATGTTTTGAGAATATTAAAGTATACAACTTTTTTAAGTTCCTACTTTCTACATTGAATATCCACCTTTCGCAATGTAAAATAAACTCATGTTTAGGAAAAAGAACTTCGTCCTTTTAAGGAAAAAGTACTCCGTCTAATTAAGAAAAAGAACTCCGTCCTTAAAAAGAACTCCAACCTTTATGAAAAAAAAGAACTCCGACTTTAAGAAGGGAACTCGGTTTTAAAGGAATGTCACCGCCTTTAACGAACTCCGTCCCTTGATGTGAAATGAACTCCCGCCTTAATATAAAGAAATGAGTGCCACATAAGAAAGTGAGCTCCGTGCCTTGATGTGAAATGAACTCGCTTAATTAAAAATAACTCCGGCTTTAAAGGGAATGAACTCGCTTTAAAGGAAAATGAATCCTTTTGAACTCCGCTTTTGTCAAGAAGAATCGTCCTTTTGTTGGAAAAAGAAGCGCTTTAAAATGAAGCTTTGAGAAAATTCCGTCCTTTGAGTAAAAAGTACTCCATCCTTTGAAAAGATACGTCCTTTGTGTAAATGTCAGATTAGTGAAAAAATGAAGAGCATTGTCCTTTGTGTAAAAAGCCGTCCTGTTAATGAAAAGCACTCCGTCCTTTGTGTAAAAAGAACTCTCTTTGAAAAGACTCCGTCCTTTGTGTAAAAAGAACTCCATAGTGAAAAGCACTCCATCCGGTGATCGTCTCGAAAAGCACAAAAGAGCTCCGTCCTTTTGAAGATCCTCCAAAAAGATGCTTTTGCTAAAACGGCCTCCGCTTTGATCATCGAACTCCCGCCTTTTGGAAGATGAAGAACAAACCGAAAATCGAAAATGGCTTTTAAAAGAAGTATTTCGTTTATGTTATTTTGGGACCCGAGACTAGCTACATCCAGGTAAGTTCTTGGGTGAGGCCTTAGGACATTTCGGTGGTAATCGAGGGTCCATGGAGTCATTCATTCACGACAGAGGAGGGATACTGTTTCTGGCCTGCCTTCGGGTGGCACTCCGATCCCTCAAGATGGGATAATTGGAGGGTTCCGATCCTCGAGATGTGATACTTTTATTACCGGCCTTAAATCAAGTAGAGGAATACAATCTTCCTCGATTTAGCGGAATACCTGGCGCAGGTCTATATTTGTCCATCAATTAATAATCGCTTTCGACTCGGTTATTATTGTACCGATTTACATTTCCATACCGACATGGATCGTTTTTGAATAAAGAGAATTTTACGATTCTCGCTTCGGATTATAATGATTAATACTATTGATTTCGATTCAAGTATAATATGGTCAAAACATGATTTTCTATTTGCTAGAGTACATTTCGATTTCCATCCTTTCCTAAATGATTATTTTACATTCTTCACCTGCTCATATGCATGTAGGGAGATAAAGCTTTAGAGCTTGTACCGACGAGTTGGAGTGATTAGAGTTTCGAAAGATTAAAGACCTTGGAAGCTTATTTTGGAGAAATATTATTGTAATGACTTTATGGACTTCTATGATTAAACATTTTGGCTATGTACTCAGAAATAAATATCTTGGAATGAATATGAATGATTCCGTAAGTGTTAGAATAACTTTCGCTATACTTATTATGGTTAAAAGTATATTGGTCCTAAACGGCATCTGTGATCCTGTGCTACACCCAATTGATTTAGTTGGATTTTCAATTGTGTTATGCATGACGGAATAAAAAAAAAATCCATTTCGTCACAGCTATCCACGATTACCTATGAAGCTTTCTCATTCACTTTGATATAATTGTGAAAAATAGCATGACGATGCCAATCTTCAGTCTCTTTAGATTGTGTCAGCGTGCATCTCACAATGTCTAAAAATGGTGTATCGAGGAAGGAAGAACTAGAGTCTAGAGAGAAAGGAGTAGGCCGAATGCAGCTCACAAATGTATCAAGGTCATCTTCATTCAAGTCATCAAACTCCTCTAATTTGGGTTCACAGACTTATTTTTCAAGGGGTTACTCATTTATTTTATTTTGTCCATCAATTAATAACGCTTTACTTGGACACCTGAAAGAAATATGCTCAAAACATTTACAGTTAAAACACTATAACTAAGAATTTCCTTTCGGAGCTTCAACATCCTTTCCTTGAGGTTCCTTTGTAGGGGTAACGGTGGAGGGAGGGGTTCCTAAGACAAACTTAGAATTGATGGCAGGAGTGTATGATGTGGATTGACGATACGGTATGCTAGTTATTAACTCAAAGTCTCGAGCCAAATTATACGCATGGTTGAAAGTCGTGACTCCACGAAAGAAAAGTTCTCTCCTAAGATCCTCGTGTAGTCTTTGTCAGAACCTACTCAACGTCATGGCTTCGTCTTCAATGATATGACATCTCATTCGAAAATCCTCGTGAGTCTCAACACGATTACTCCATTCCTAATAAGTTAATGGGAGAGGGGTAAATACTTTTCTTAAAGGCATCGTTTTATTTTAGCCAAACTCCAAATAGGGGCGGCTTAATGCCTAATTAGGAGGTCCTCAACACTTTCCTAATACAATTGGGCATTTTCGGTCAACCTAAGGTTGGCAAATTAAATTCTCCTATCTTCTGGCACACCATACCATTCAAAGAAATGATCCATATCTCGAACCTATTGAGTGAAAACTCGAAGGTCCAAACAACTGTCAAAACTAGGGGCATCTAGTTTGATATTTTTAAAGAGCTGGTCATCCGAATCCTTCTCTTGATCATAGTATCGAGGCCTGTGATCTTGTCTATGAGGGGTTCATCTGTTTTGCCTTTGTTTGTGAGCATTGTTATGTGATGCATAAGATTTTTCGGCATCTGATGAGTGAGGCCCTAATTCTAAAGTGGCCACCCGATTTCCAAGATCCAAATTTATCTGATGAGTAGTGGCCAAGTCAGTTTAAATGGCGATTATGTGATTTTGTAATTATTGTTGACTGAAAACTAATTACGGTAATTGTTGACTCAAAGTTTCAAATTGATTAGAGTTCATCATTGGGTTGGAGGTATTATGAAAAATAATTCGACCACTTCGCAAGATCATAGAACACCTAACGAATTTGAGATCAATAAATAATTAAAGCAATTCAAGTCAATCAAATTTTTTTTGTGAGATTTTGTAAGGTTCAAATCATGTAGACTAGTATTAATAATCTATTAAAATTATAAAGAAATAATCAATTGCAATCAGGGTGTGCTAAACGTAAGGTAGTGAGAGGATATGAAAGAATTTTTTTTAACAATAAAATGACATACGCAGATAAAATTAAATATTATTAAAGATAAACAGAATAAGCTACCCAAAAAGAAAATGGGACAAACACACCTAAAGATGATCTAATCCATTTGTTGATACTGTCTTGAAGATGATTTGACCCGCTTGTTTGAAACTACCTTGTGATAAGGATCTGCTAGTTTTGAATTTTACTGGCTATTTGTGTGTGTTTTTTTTTACCTTTTTTTCTTCTTTTTTTTTTTCTCTCTCTTTTTTTTCTCTCTCCTTTTTTCTCTTTTTTCTCTTTGTTTTTTTTCTCTCGCTTTTGTTTTTTTCTCTCTGTTTTTTTTTTTGGGTTTGCTTTGCTTTATTTCGTGGGGCTTCTCAGCCCACTTCACAACCGCGCACAAAGAAAAAAATGGCGGTGGAAATGAAAGCGGCGGAGATGAAGACAGCGGCGACACGAGCAAGTTCGATGGCGTTTACAGTGACGTTGAAGATGAAGATGAAGACAAAGAGGATGGTGACAGAGAATCAACTTAATCCGATTCGAGGGCTCTCTTTCTTTACTCCCTTTTATTTATTTATTTATTTCCTCTAAAGGAAGGTGGAGGCTAGGGTGTTGGTGTGGCTTCGGTTCAGGTGGCTGGTTAGGGTTGATGTAGTTGATGCTGTTGGATCCTGGGCATTTGAGTGAATGGTCGTTTAGGGTTTGGGTGGAGAAGATGAACGCGGTGGTTTGGATGGTTGTGTTGGGTTCAATTTGGCTTGGCGGTAACATTCAGGATTTGGTGGCAATGAGGATGGCTTTGGCGATGAAGGCCGCAATGGCTTAGTCGAAAGGGATTTGCTTTGTGGGTTGTGTTGGCATTTAAAGCTGCTGTTGCTGTTTATCTTCTTTTTTTTCATTTGATAGAGGCGGGCACGAGAACAAAAATCACATATTTTTTTGTTACAAACAGAACACGAGGCTAAACAAAGGCGGTGCTCAATAAAAATTACTTTTTTTTCTACAGAGACACAGAAAGGATGGTTTTTTTGACAATATAACAAGAGGTAGTGGTGGTGGAGAGGGACCGGTAGATGCACAGTAAGGCCTTTGTGTAGGGTGCCCAACGGGTAGTGGGACAGCAGGGGACGGAATTAGTGATGCTGCTGGTTGCATGGGACGAATGTGGTAGGATGGAAAGTGGATGGTGGCATTGGTGGGGTGGTACCGATGTTAGTGGGAATGTGGATGTTACTGGTGGGGTGGTGATGGTGTTGAAGGCAAAAGAGTAGGATTTTATCTCTAATACCAATTTGATATAGAGAAAAGGAAAAAAAGTAGAGAGAAGAACAATAAAGGAATAAAGATAAGAACAAAGACTAGATGGGTAGAGATAAGAATGAAAAACAACCAAGAGAGAGGAAAGAAAATTACAATTACTCAATCGCAATTAATTTCTCAAAATTTCATTCATCAGTTATCAATAATCCAAAAAGTAGAGCATAGGATTTGTGACGGCCCCGGATGTATTCCACCACATACGGCCACCGTCAAACCTAACCTTTACAACATATAAGGTATAAATACTAACTAGGTGGGCATAAAATTTTTTCTTTTCTTTTATATATACTTTACATCACGTACACAGGATCGCTTAAGGTCGAACCCCTTGAGTTGGCCATCAAAGTTTAACCTCATATCTGATCGGCCAATATTATGGTTGGTCAGACATGAAGACCTTGACATGAAATGAGATGCTACTAGGAAATTCAACTTCATTTTCCCATATTGTAATTACGGAAACACACTAACATCAATTAATTCTTTTACAACGGAAATATTTTACAAGTCCTTTCCAAAACATCAAAAGAAAATACATCAATCCCTTCACTCCTTCATCGATGGCTATGCCATCGGCACCACATGACTCTAGGATTTTATCCTCCATAAGCTTCTCATGTCAAAAACAGAAGAGTGAGCTACAAAGCCCCAACAATGTACCCACATGCAGAAAACATTAACATACATATTATCGGATCAAAGTAACATAAACTTAGCATATGAAAATCACCATATCATTTCTTCTTAAGTTCAGAAATCTTTATTCTTATTCTTATTATCTTGTCTTCAGAAAATTCATAAAACTGTACAAAATTTTTAACATCTTTAAGGACCGGATGAGAGCGGACAACATCGAGGAAGGGTTGTGTGCTACCCTACAACCTAAAGCCGTATCCTCCTATTATACTCCCAGAGGCGGGCGGTAATGCTTTTTTATCCGGCATACGGGACCGTAGTCTATAAGCCTTATGCCACTAGAATTTTCCCCGTGGCCCAGGGACAGTCCTCGTGTGTCACTCCAATATCCTTCATCTAATTTTAACAGCAAGCTTAATGGAAATTCAGTTCTTAGTTCATATCTTTCGATGGCCATCTATCAGAGTTCAAAAGTCAGAAGTCATAGAGTTCTACTTGTTGTCCGAATTACATACATTTTTTCATGTTCATATATATTTCATCTTTAACTTCAAATAACCGAGTCTTTTTATAATTTCTTAAAGCCGGAGATCATTTTCATAAAAAGGCAGGAGGTCTTTCTATCAAAAAGCCGAAGATCTTTTTATCAAAAGGCTGGAGGTTATTTATCAAAAGCCAAAAGTCTTTAATTATAAAGCCAGAGGTCGCTTCATTACAAGCCGGAGATGTTTTTAAACGTGCAATAGATGGACTTCTTAAAACATGCAATTATCGAAGTTCGTGCAGATCGAAAAATAACCATACTTCGTGCATAAAATAATCAGACATCATGAAATGTCAGGGCTTCTTTTAAACATGCAGTTAATAGAAATTCTTCCTTAATTCAGATGATCAAAGTAAAGTTCATGGCATGCTTCACGTGGAAACTCAACAAAACTTTAACATAAATTCATCAAAACCAGGGTATACTTGCATTACAAATATGTACTTAAAAAAGGTGAGTACACTTGCCTGAATCTCTTTACTTCGTCCCGGAATTCTGGGCCCAAAGTCTCTTCCTAACCTTTTTCTTTACACTCTCTAGTTCTCTATTTATGGGCATTTGGTCTGACGGTAGTAGGTAGGACAGATCAACTACTTTTGGGGTAGTTAAAAGTCAGCTACCTACTTAGGCATGGTCTTCCTGACCTTACTTTTTATAGGGGCTTTATTATTTCCGGTCAACTGGCATTGATCGAAAAGTTTCGTCTCAGGAAAGAAAAATGGTCTCCGGAAGATTTTCATTCTTTCCGGAAGCTTCTATCGATCTCTTCGAAATTTATCTCCGGAAATTGAGTCCCCAAATTCAACATCTCTGGAGATCAAGGTCTCCGGGACTTAAGTCTCCAATTCTCACTCAATCCTACCCGAATAACGTCTTCAGAAGAATTGTCCCAAATTCATTTCCCGAATTCACATAATCATCTTTGGAAATTACATTCATCATTTCCGGAAGCCTCCTTAATGGTCTCCGGAAAGCACTCATTAATCGTCTTCGGAACTTAAGCCTCCCAATTCAACATCTCCTAAGATCAACGAACTTAAGCATTCAACATCTCCGAGATCAAGGATCCGAACGAAAGTCTCCAAAGTCTAAGAATCATCGTCTCCGAGAAGCAAAGAAAACTCCTTAATCATCTCCGGAAATAAGGCCTCCGGAATCGTGGTCCTCGGAAGAACGTCTCCAAGCTTCAATCATCTCCGAAGATCAAGGTCTCCGGAAGCTTCACTCTCCAAACGTCTCCGGACTTTACTATTTACAGTTTTCGAAATTATGCCTATTTAGAATTTGGTCAATGACCGTACAATGGCTCGCTTCGCCTCAACAATTTTTAAACGGATAATTTATTAGCGTTGATGTTATGTTTTCCTCACATTTTCTGGTTATCAATATTTTCCTTTACCTCTTTGCTATCCTCTTGCCACAAAAAAAATTTTATGACAAAAGATCCCAAAAATTTGATACATTACAAGATTTTTATAAAGAGAGATATTATGCCTAAGATAATTTGGTAATAAATTATCTATTACTAAAAATAAGAAATCATAATAAAATAAAATATAATAAAATTAAACTAGAATCTTATCCAATAAGTAAAATAAATAAAAGTTAATAAAATTATAATATCTTCTAAAATCTCTTGAAATATTTGATATGATTCTAAAATCTCTTAAAATATTTGATATGATGTCTGCATCAGCAAAATGAGCTAAAAGCTCAGCAAGTGTAATATAGATATTAAGGACATGCACAATTTCATATTTGAAATTGAATAATGTATATACGAAAGACAAAGGTGTATATGGGATTTAATCCATACTTTTAAGAAGGAATACTTTCATGATTCGTTTCATATTTCCTTGGTTCATTTCTTTGTTATTTCTTTAATTATCAATTCATTACTAAAACTTATTTCATTGAGGGATCGGAATCAATATGCTTTACTAACTAAATGAGCAGTCGGTCGAAACCTGGATTGTGTGCACCTATACAATTAAAAATCTGTCTCCTCCTATTGTCGACTCAGAGGCTGACCGTCTATATATCAACCCTATAGACGGGGCCATAATTATTACCGCAACTGCATCCATATAGACAACGATCTTCCACTATATTATATTAAGACATGCCAAAAAGTATCATCTGCTAAACACAACTAGGCTACACGGGCAAAATAATCCTTGAGCTTCCATCGTGATATCAGGGCATGTCAAAGTTTATTATCCCTAATCCTTAGTCCAAGTTTCTTATTTCTTTAGAGAATCCTATTTTTAAGTACATAATTCTTTCGCTCCCACTCTATTGGAGAACATTTCATATTTATATTCATATTCGTATTCATAGTTCATTGTTCCAAGAACAATTCATAGGTCCTTTACTTAATTACAGAATTTCCTTCATCATCAGATTTTTTTTTCATAAGCATATTTTTATACAAATTTTCATATTTCCTCGTGAGTTTGGGTCCTCACGTATTTATAGTTCATGTTCATAGTTTATGCACGAATTGCTTGGAGCTTAAAAAGATTTAGAAATTCTTTTTGATCACGCCAAACAAAATCTTTAAAGCTTCTGATTGTTAATTCTTTCATCGACGATTCATAACATGTTTTTTTGGGACATTCAAATCATTGTATTCATAAGACATGCATAATACATCATATAAATAGAACAATTAGGAAATTCTTACCATAACATGCCTATCATGTCTCGGGAGCTTTCAGTGACAGATTTCCTTGCACTTTCATGCATCATAATTCTCGAGAATAGAATCATGTATAATTATTATTATTTTGGATAAGATTTCAAGAGATGCATGGGTTAGGGTTTTGGAGAGCATAAAGCCCTATAAAGCTACCAATTTGGACACTCGATAGTCAAATTGACTTATTCATAGTGCGAGTATTAACATTCCAGAGCCTATTCATCCATCAATCCCAATTTAATCGGTTAATTCCTCCGAGTCGTGGGTTTAGGGTTCCTTATCCGAAAACAGATCTAAACTACCAATTTGGGCATAGAATTCACACAATCACTTGCTCATGTTATGGGTATCGATCATCTAGGGCCAATTCATGCTTTAAACCCAATATGATTGATCAAACGTGGTCCGAACGTATCCTATGGTTCTAACAAACGGGTTTTTACCTAAAATCATCAAATTGGATATCCAATTGATAAATTAGTTTATACTAGACATGGGTAATAATATTCTTGTCCCAAATTATACAAAAGCCCAAAAATTCGTGAGTAAAATGGGCTCGGGTATAGGTGAACAGTACTTGCATGAGAGCTAGGGTTTTTGGATTGCGATCCACTACTCTAAACTTGATATTTGGACATGATTTTAATATATTATCATGTTTAGATTCTGGATAACACAATATATAAATCTATTTGGATATCGAAATGATTATACTTGAAGGGAATGGGATAAAAGTGCATGAAAATGAAAAAGGAGAGTATGAGTGTACTTGCCTCGACCCAATCTACAACTTTTCCAACTGGCTCGAAGTCGAAATTGGATATGAAGACGTCCATTTTTCCCTCTTTTCTCTCATGTGGCTCGTCCCCTTCGCTGACCTTCCGCGGCTGCTGCTACTGCTACTACTGCTCCATGCCACCGCACCAGTCCAGCACCGCCACGCAGCCATCGCCGGCCAGTGCCAACCCATGCACCGCCTTCACCGGTGTCATTCTCCTCCTCTCTCTCTCTCTCTTTCTTCCTTCCCCTACAAAACCCTCACCCAAGCCATTGCTTCCCCTTCCTATTATTATTATTATTATTATTATTATTATTATTATTATTATTATTATTATTATTATTATTATTATTATTATTATTACTACATTTTTTTAATCTGAAATCTAAATCGATGCTCGAGCGTATCTCAGACACCGGTTCAACTAATTTAAATATTCTTTAAAATTTTATAATACTTAATTAATTTTTTATGTCCAAATTATCAAAAATAATAAATAATTTCAGTTATTTTAGATAAAAATTCAAAATGTCATAATTCTAGTTTGATGATATTTATTGGTGAGATAGTTATTAATTTTTATTTCTTATATTTTTATATGATTTTTGTATATTTATATCTATTTTTTGATATTTTTTAGTATTTTAGCATTTGATCATAATTGTCATCTATTCATATGTTTTATTTATGATAATCAACATATATAAATTATACATATTTCATTAAGTGTTAAATTTACTATTACCATTTTTACTAACCTATTGGATTAGTGAATACAAATGTCATTTGTAGAGGTTTTGGGCTTTAGTAGATTATTTTTGACAAATTAGTTTAAGAATGATGTGATCTTATTATTTTGATGTAACTATAGTTTAGAATAAGTGGCTAGTGTGCTTATTGCACTGGTTTTTTTGGTGGGGGTTAAAGTGGGGGCAGAGTTAGCATACTTCCTTCAAGATTGACAAAATAAAATACAAGTATAATAATTTTTAAGAAATATTTAGACATCTCTCTCTCTCTCTTTTTTTTCTTTTTTTTTTTTTCTGTTTTGTTACAATTTAAATACCTTTCAAATTTTCAATTACCCTCTAGTGATATAAAATTTCAACAATTTAAATACATTAGTGGGCCCCTATAATATTAAAATAGGAATTGAGACTGTATTTTACAATATATACTTCTCTTGAATATACTAATAATTTTCTTCTTGATCGATTGGAATGGACAAAAGAAATATTCTGCTGCACCTTCAAAACTTTTTATTTTGAGTGGACCTTAGTAGAATTTGAACTTAGAATATAGTTATATCAATTTCTTTAGGAAAAAGAACAAATAAATCTTACAATATTTTCAAAATAATTCTTCTATTCTTTTCTGAAGGACTGGATTATTCACATGTTTCTTTCATTCTATAAAAAGCCAAGACATTGAAAATATCTAAAAAAGTATTTCAAAAATTGGTTTGATTCTATATCTATCCATTTTGTTTAAAGAAATGAGAAATCTAAAAGAATCATTCTTTTCATTTAATTGTTCAATTTCTCTTTGATTGGTCAATATGTGACATTCAGAATCCACATTACTAATAAATTACAAATGATCTCTAGATTGATCAGAATATCCTTTCAATTGACTAGAACCCGTAATTTAAATGAAATTAGATCATGTGAAAGTATATTGGATATTTGATGATATATTTCGTAC
Organism: Nepenthes gracilis; assembly: GCA_033239525.1. Lineage (NCBI taxonomy): Eukaryota > Viridiplantae > Streptophyta > Magnoliopsida > Caryophyllales > Nepenthaceae > Nepenthes > Nepenthes gracilis. The sequence goes on from BSYO01000031.1 coordinate 8,543,907, forward strand.
TATACTAAAAAATTGATCTTTGTTCAACGACCGCATATTGTCTAACCAAATCCTTGCACATAGATTTGTTGGTTTTGGAAAGTGAAGAAGTAATAGTCATTTATTTTATGTCACAAATAGTTTTTTTCAGATATACAAGGACTATGACTCTATAAGACTACCTTGTAATTTCTATTGGAAAAATGAATTTTGGAAAAAAATTAAATAATTGAATAATAAGTCCTCTAACTCCCACATAAACTATAGTTTTGATACATTACTTAAACGGTTGAAAGGGGCAACTGCCTATGACTTTATTAAAAAGTAAGTAGTTTGTAAGGGTTGGTTATGACTTTTGCATTTTCCATTTAGACTTGGGACATGAAAAGCAAAATTCCCCCTTTAACGAAAGAAAACAAAAAAGGAATAATAAGTCCTCTAATCATATAACAGATAGTTTTTGTAAATTTACTAAACGTTTGAAAGGGGCAATTCTTTATGACTTTATTAAAAGTAGTTTTTAAGGGGGTGGTTATGACTTTTGCTTTTTCCATTTATACTTGGGACATGAAAACCAAAACACCCTCTTCAACAAAAACTCTCACCACTCTCATAATTGTAGAAAAGAGAAATATAAAAGGGGAGATATAAACTATTCTTGTTTTACTAGATAAATATCGATTACTATACTGTATTGTTTGGAAGGAAGATCTCATGCATCAACTTGAAAGATATAAACATAGATTTAGCTATGTTGTTAATATGGTATTCTATGTTATTATCATTAAAGTGATATGTTCTAATCTCATAATGTTTTACTTTCATCTGATCCCAAATAGCTTCCTCTGTTGAATCAAGGGATTAGAGTGCCCCATTTAGAAAACTGTGATAGGTTTTAAATTATTTTTTATGAGTCTCATACCCATTTTATACTATTTTTTATTATATTATTGCTGGAAAAGCTCTGGCATTCGAGCTGTAATTTCAAATGCCAACTTTCCAGAATCTTTTATTTGTCATTTGAGCTAGTTTTTAAAGGTAAAAAATGAGCAAAGGAAACATTAAAAAAACACAATGAGTTGCCTGGTTGAGATAGAAAAGAAGGGAAAGCTTTGACTGCTTTTTTGAAGTTCAATTTATATTTCAGTACTTAATAACTTTAGATATGTTATTTTTACTTTTTTTTAAATTATAATAATGGTTATATTCATCTCGATTATTATCTTATTATTCATATATAGGGTCTATACACTGATATTATGTTAGATAAGCAGAATTTTTGAGGTTAATGATAACTTAATCTTATACTTATAATGTATTGTAAATGAGTTAGCTCGATAGGTTATTTCTAATCATATCTCAAATCTAATATAGATAATCTTAATCAAAATATCTCACGATATTTTTCTTAGTCGAGAAAAATTTTCATAAAAAATTACTTATATAATTTATATGTGTAACTATGTATATATTTGTTATCTCTCATGACTTCAATTGAAAGAGAAGTATAAGTCTAATAAGTGGTATCAAAGATTTAAGTTTGCGACAATCAAAAATATTGTGGAAACAGTCTGGAAAATGATGAAACCTTCGAAAGATTTTCCATTTTTCATTGAAACTTTTAATGGAAAAAAATTTCACTACCTGGCTAGGAATAGTGAAAAATCTTTTTACTCGTGAGGTAGCCATGAAAAAATGAAGGAAAACAAACCTACTAGAGATATCAACTAATTAAGAGTGGCAAGATATGTTAGATTTCATGAATTGTATGCTCAATTTATTTTTTATAGATATTACTTTTCTAGAAGTAATGGCTTGTTAGATCTAGAAAAGGTTGGATGAATATCGAATGACATTATAAATCTAAATTTTTAACGACTAGATTGTATTTGAAGAAATAATTCTGTAGCCTTTGATTGGTGGAAGGTGATAGTTTTGAAAGGCACTTGATGCAACTATTCGTGCTTGACGAAAATATTGGGGAGGAGGATATGATGTTGGTCTTATTGGCTTCATGCCTAGTTATTTTGATTATATTTTGATGGCACTACTTTCTGTTAGATTTAAAAATTTATTTGAACCGCAAGAAAATACGTGATAGACGATACCAAGCACACAATAAACAATCACGATCAAGAAAGACGTAATTTTTACGTGGAAAACTCCCTATGAAACGAGGGAGAAAAACCACGGGACACAGAGTCCGAAATTTTCACTATCAGCAGTTGATCGGTTATACAAACCCTAAATTACAAAAAACAATATCAACTAACTGTTGACAGCCTGTACAAGAAGTATAAGGAATAAGAGTAGAGATGGAACCCGATAGACGTTCTTCACAGTAGCAAGAGTCTCGTACAAGGGATTGCCGAAGACTGAAAATTGATTGAAAACCCGAACGGAGGCTCAATTCTTCCTCTTCTTCCTCTTCTCTCTCTTTTCTCTCTTTTTTCTTCTCTAGAACGGCGCTCAAATGGATTATATAACCCTAAAAACGAAAAGGTGGCGTTTTATATAACAAACGCCCGCTCGAGCGGCTGTCGAGCGCGCGGCGAGCGCCGGCCCCGACTCGAGCGCCTAGAGAGCGCCCAGCGAGCGGGGCACATTCTGGAAAATCCGCTGGAGCTCCTAGCGAGCGCACGGCGAGCGGGTACATTCTGGGAAATCCGCTCGAGCGCCTCTCGAGCGCACGGCCAGCGGCGGCCATGCAGGAAAATCCGCTCGAGCATCAAGCGAGCTTAACTTGATCTTTCTACATGCGGTGAGGATATGCACCTCCACCCGCCACACCAAGTGGGTATGGGCCCACACGGGAATGACCCATAACCCAACACTTTCTTTAAAAAAGGATATGCCTAGTTTTGATGAAATTATTATTTCTTTAATTATGAACAAGACTAGGCAAAGAAGGAGTAATAATAAAAATTTAGGTAACTCAAGTTCTAGAGTCTTAATAAGTTGTCGTTGTAAGGGAAAATTAATTAAAAGATGAGGCAATTTTGAGAGAAGCAACATTTGACCCAAGCACAAGGACATTGAATGATATTACTGTGAAAAGAAGGCCAACATCAAATAACAATGCTTCAAATGGAAGCAAGCAAAAAAGAGTGGTAGCGGGAGGCAAGAGAAGATGTATTATGAGTGTAAGTATTAAACATCTATTGCTACTGATGGTGGCCTTCTCATTGTTAATGAGGAGAAGGCATGTAATTTCGTAGGTTATGAGATGATTTAGATGATGGACAGTGGATTATCATTCTATATAATATTAATGAAATATTTCTTTACATCTTTTATACTCATAGATTTTAGAGTAGTGAAGATGACAAATAACAACTTATCAAAAGTCGTCAGTATTAGAGACATGTACTTGAGGACAAAAAACACCATGAGGTTGGTATTAAAAAACATGCAGCATGTATTAGATCTTTGATTAAATTTGATTTTGCCAAGTAAGGTTTATAATGAGAGCCTTTGCTCGATATTCAACAAGTGATAGTGAAATCTTACTAAAGGCTCTTCAGTTGTGGTATATCAACGGAAGTATTCAATTTGATACTTGATCAAGGATTAAATTTATAAAAATAATATGAAGGGGAGTACTTGTTTCAAGTATTCAATAGGATGTTTGGTCATGATAGCATGAGGAAGTCCAAGTATTGTGCTAAGAAAAATATGCCTATCGAGGTGAAGACCGCAAAGGGGAGTAATTGTTGCAAATCCGGATAGCAGGAAAGAGATTCATTTGAAGGTGAATGTTCTTCAAGACGATTAGACCCTCTCAAGCCTGTACATTCTGACAAGTGCATCCAAGTGAGGAGGATTATGTTAGTGAGCAAGAAATGATATTTGCTTGCTGAAGTAGTGAAATGCAGCATCATGAGGGAAAGGTTGTTAAGTTTTTAGTAACTCCTATATAAAATCCTACTCATTGCACACTGTTTTTGATGTTATTATTATTGGCAGAGCTCTAGCATTCGAGCTATAATATTAAAAACTAATTTTTTAGACATGTTTTTTAGGAGTTTGAACAGGCATTCAAATCGATGTTCAAACACTATACATGAGTATGGATGGAAAGGTAGCTTACTGGGTCAAAATAAGTGAAAGGAGCCATCAAAAGTACAAGGGGCTCTAAATTGAGAGAGAATGGAGAGAAAATAAGAATTGGAAGCTTTGGCCATCTCTTTGAGGTTCAATTTGTTTTCCATTTTTTTATTAGTTTTAAATATATTATTCTCACTCTTATTAATATTTTATTTTAATTATTTTCTTATTATTTATAGATAGAAATTATGTATTCATATTGTGTTGTATAGTTAAAATGTTTAAGGTTAATAATAATTAAATCTCGCACTTGTAATATATTATGAAAGAATTGACTTGGATGTATTATTTGTTGTCTGATCTCAAATTAAATGAAGATAATTTTAGACAAAAGATAATTTGTCCTTAACTGACAAACATTTTAAATTAAATCACTTATACAATTTTTTAGATTTCCCTTCTACCTATATTCTATAATGTTCTTTTAGTTACATATTAGGATAAGAGTTAATAGTAGACGAAAAATAATTAACATGGTTTTTTTCCTACTTCTATCTACTCGAGGAAGGTCAAAAAAATGCTAAAGAAAGAAGATGAATTCTTCTTTCTTTTATCACTTAGGAACTGTGCATTGGTTGATCAAAAGCTCAGCTAAGAGTAAGAGTAGAACATTCCATACAAATATGTTGTAAGGTTTTTCCCATCAAAGTGGGGGCTGAATGGCATCTGAACCTTTATATCTTCTGTTCAAAAGAACAAAAATTAAGTGGGATAGCCAAGAAGATTACTTGGCAAGAGTGCTTTGCTTTTATGATCGATAACTTTGATAGAAACTGAGGGTCAGGGGTTGAACACGTGATCAGACATGTTGTATAGCTGTTGAAGTTGAATCATGGTGATTAAGACGAATTTTTGTTTTAATTAATGGATTGCCAAACAGTAAGCTGACCGAGCCTCCAAGGAAGCTTCTTCTCACCCACATTTACTCGAAGACGATTTGTACCATTTTAGTAGCTCTCCTTTAATCAATTAATTTGATGGGTTTAGTAAATAAATGGTAAGATCTGAATTTAAGATATTAAAAATTTTAAATTTGTAAGAGCTAAATTGTCCAATGGTTGAATGATTGTTTTAACAAGACACAAGGTTATCAAGTTACTTGGATATCAAATTGTTGAGGTATCAGCCTCTCTGTTAGAACAAATAAATAGTTAGTAAGTCAAATAAGCCACTCTACCAAATTAGACAGATTGTCAAAGTATGATAGAATGTTGACATGTTACAATAGCCACGATCTTCAAGGCAAACACTTAAATCATGAATCAAGAAGGTAGGGTTCATCATTAGCATTTTAGTTAACATAACCATTATATAAAAATCTGTTATATTCACTACCATAAACATGGCAATTTATCATAAAGAACAGTTACCTATTAAAAAATATTAACTCACCAAAAGGTAAAGATCTCAATAAAAAGTACTAACTCATCAAAAGAATAATTATATATTGAGTAACTAAACATAACTCCTTAGAAACAACGGTCAATAATTTTTAGAAAATTACTCAAGAAGTTTCATTGTAGATCTAAATCCTCTATAAATACAAATTCCCTTCACACTAAAATAGAGGGAAGAAGATGATTGGGCATAATCATAATTTGGTGTTTCAACATCAAAAGTATCGAAATGATCATTGGATTTTCTAAACATTCATTCTTATCTAAAACAATCCAAAATACTTATTCAGACATAAGTCTTATAATGCATAAACTTGCATATAAATTTTTAGGCATATATCCTTGAAATAATCTTTTTCTTACAAAATCTCAAGATTCAAAATATTGTCCTTCGAAGCTAAAATATCTCACCTAAAAGCATTGAGTATTCGAGTTTGACCTGTAATTTACTAATTTAAACATCGAATGATAAATCTAATAGGTATTTTCATACCTTTATGCTATCATTTTGGTTTGTGGCATATAGATCTAGGTTGAAAGATTAAATAGCTCACTTCAAAATCTCTCGGGCTAGAATTTTGATTCACACAATCGTTTGCATATATTTCAAAACCATTCACCTCATATATATGTATGGCTTCACTATGAAATCCTGTCAACTAAAATATGTTTGAAATGGATTCAATGAGCAAGGGTCGTAAACTAACTCCATGGCTAATCCATTCGAGTCCTCTAAGCCTAGAAAGTAGTCATCATCCCAAGCCATGTTTGATATTGCTAGTTCTTCTTCTTCCTCCTCCTCTTCTTGCACTTTTCCACTCTCCTCATTTCCCACTTTAGATGAATGCTCGTCTTCTGCATCCGGCACAATCAGCTCATGATGATCAGGAGCCGTGGGCTCCAGTTGGAATGAAGAAGGGGACTTTCTCCTTTTGGCAGCCGCTTGAGAAAGGCGTGAAGTTGGAAGGGGATGGCTGTGTTCGGCTATGTATGTTATGATGTGCGTTCTAGGATCCACGCAGCTCTGCTCCACGTGCTTCTTCGCCTGGCATCCTACTGAGCTGCTGCATCTGTAATAGCTTCTATTTAAAGGTTCAAACAATTAATCATGTTAGTTGAAAAAGCCATCCGCTACATATGTCTCTTATCCTTGATAACTAATATTTTTTAGCAACCATTTTGTGTATTTAAAAAACTTTGGGCAAATGACTTTAGAAACTATACACCAGGTATGCGTAGGAGTGTAGCTATAGGAATTAAACTTGTGATTATAAAATAATAAATAAAGTATTAAATTGTTATTAAAAATTAGTCTAAAAAGGTACAAATAGACTACATATGATACAAGAGTCAAGTATGATAGTCTGATCTTCATATAAAATGAGTCAAATTTCCAACCAAGTTCTTGACTTAATTAGTCAAGTCTCATTAGATAGTTTTGGGGCTTGCTCAATTGGAGAACAACTTATCCCAAACATCATTCAATATCAACATTATAATTTTTGATGAAGTGTCATCGAAAACTCTTGATCTTTTGTTTCTATAGTCACAAATGTCAAAAAGTAGGAGATCCTATGACTATTATGACTAGTCAATAAACTACTATAGAAGTCTTTTTTTTGTGTATAAATTGTGTTATTGTTACTCTTATAACTATCTTTTTTAAAATTCTTATTTTAAATTTAACTGTTCTCATTTTGCAAATTTGGAGAGTTGTTCTAACTTAGCCAAAAGGAGCTCCTTACCTCTTGTTGTATGCATGAAGGATAGAATATTATGAATGAATTTTAGCATTGGTGCTTACCTTTATCTTGGATTTTTTGAATAGTTAGCTTCTTTGTTTAACATTTTAAAGAATGGTGAGTTAAGTAATTAATTACTATATCTCATAAAGTAGTTAGCATTTATTATCGGATGTCATTATATGTAGTTAGAAACAATCTTAATTCGGAATTTGAACTCGTCTATATAGTTTAAGGATTGCAATTTGCTATACTAGTCACTATACAAGAGAGAGAGTAAGTGTGTGTGTGTGTGTGTAAGATCTAAACTCAATAGATATTTTTAAAATATTAAATTTAAATAAATTGATGAATTATCGATATTAATTATAGATTTGGGTTAAAAAATTTAGTATTAGATCAAAATAGTTTAGATTTGTGCGTCTGATACACGCATTACTGTACTTTAAATAGAACCATCACAAATGAGGTGCATATAAAAGGTGCTTGTACATATTTATTTTAGAATAGTGGCACTTGTTGAATGTCTTTTTGATGCTTATGTGTAGGTTTAAAGAAATCTTTGTATTTTACCCATGCCTGATTGGCATACATATACCTATCTATTATAAATAGGCTCTCACATCAATTTCAACTCATTTCTTATGTATATTTTAAAAAAGAGAGAAAAAGTGCAAAGGAATAGAAAGAGAATAAGAGAGAGAAATAAATAAAAAGAGAATCCAAGTTTATTTTAGGTAAATTCAAGCTATATTTTGATAAACTGGAGTTAACTCGAATACATTTAGACTTATTTCTTTCTTTATTATTGGATTTTTCTAAAATATCTAAGCATTTTGTATTTAAATATTCATATATATGATATTTGCTTGCTTTTTTTTATCATACTTGTATACATGTCAACTGATTCCCATTTTATAAAATTTTTAAAAGTTTATATTTAAAATTCATGCATTTCATATTAGAATCTTGAAATCCTTATACTTATGTTCTTGAATGTCTTTTTAATTGCTAATAAAATGATAAAAACTCTAATTTAATTTTGATGAAAGTGATTTGTTTTTTCAGCTTTGAGAAAATATTTATATATTACTATTTTAGTGTAATTTTTTTTATTTTTCATCAAGTAAGAATTATTATAGGGAATTGATAGAATATATTCAGAGATATCTTAGTATATTATACGTAATTAAAGGTCAAATTTAATATCCATATATCAGAAAAGTAGTGTTTGACCTTGACTATAAAGAATAATATGTAATCATTTTACCTACGAGTTATAAATAGTAATATGTGACATTTGGTTGTGTAAAAATAATCATAACTCGAAGTTTGATATTCGATCGTTATTAGTGAGATAATCACTGATCCTTAATTTTTATATATTTAAAAAATTTTTACATTTATGTTTTTATATGTTTTCATGAATTTAACATGTTTTACATTTATATGTTTATATATTTGTATAGAATTTATTGCATGTTCTATCACAATTTTGATATTATCGGTATTTCAATTTTTTGATCATAAATATCATTCCTTACATATTCTTTACTATATCCATATATATAATCTATATATAATTTATTGAGTATTAGACTTACTTTAGCCATTTTTTTGCTAACTTTTTAAATTAACGAATTTAGATATATTTGTAAAAAATTTAGGCATCAAAGAGGCTTTATAGCTTTTGTGATGTTTTAGTTATATTTTGATAATTCAATTAAGAGTTTATTAATTTAGTTTTTGGATTTTGTATATCATGGCCATGTGCCAACAATTGTTATAATTTAGTATAATGTTAAATATCTTATTGTTGGTTGCTTTGATTTCAAGTTTGAGATCCTTTTCATTACTTATGGACTAAGTTGATCAGAATACAAGTTATCAAATTCATTTTGGGATGTGGGATTTTGATCATATACTTTGATATTCCTTAGTAAATGGACCATTTAATGGTATTTGTCATATATTTGTGCCCTAATGTTTTGATTAGATTAAGCTGGTATTTATATATTTATTTATAGTTATTAAATTAGAGTTTGATTTTAATGTATTTAATTTTGAAGTGTTGTCGAGGGGGTGACAATTAATGTGGTATTAGAGAAAGTTGTAATAAAAGAATTCTCTTTGGTTTGATGAATTAAAATAGTTGATTGTGCCCTAATAGGTATTAAAATATCGGATGAACAAGGTTGTTCAAATTCTAATCACGAAAATGAGTATCATACTATCATGGCAAGGATGCGGAGGTGATTGACCAAATTGTTCAAAGATAACCAAATTCAAATCTAGCTATAGTTTATTCGGGAGCTACATTAACAGCCTATGATTGATTCTCCAACAAACCAATGTCGGATTTTTTGAGAGATCTAGATCCAACAAAGGTTGAAAAGCAAGTCCGTTACATCAAAAAAGTCTTTGAGATGATCAACTATCCTAAGCCAATATGAAGGTCACTTCATACAAATTGGACAGAGAAGACGACCATTGGTGGGCAAAGAAAATGAATATTCTAGGATTGAAAAATGAAGATATCCCATTGAACGTGTTTCCAACAAGCCTGTAAGAGTAGAAAGAGGTCGAATTTTCCTATTTATGGTAAGAAAATTCACATTTCGTCACAACATTCCCAGTGAACATGGTATTAAGAGCCGGCGCTCCTCACGAACCCATGAAAGCATCTCTCAACGAGAGCAACCCACCGTCCCAAACACATTCCCATTATTCTCGTTCCATTTATTTCTTTTACCTTCTTGATTCGAAGGTTATTTATGAAGAGGGATGAGCTGGAACAACTTTTCACATTTGTTGTAGTGGTGTGTAAAGACCTATGAGAAGTTGACGCCAGACGATCAACTCAATCTTCAAACTTATCCGTGGATGCATTATTGGTACCCCACAGGAGAACGTTGAAACCACTTTTCTCCAAAACTTTTCCTTGATTCAAGACAACTTCATCGCTTAGAATGGTGAATACAAGAGCACAAGCTTGAGCATTCTCATATGTGATTTCCCATCACATAGTCAATGGGCAACGGGTGACAGTTTATTATCACACAAACGAGATATCTAGATACTCTATTTCAGGGGCTCTACCCGTAGTAGTCCCATCCCACTGTGAGAGGAGGCCAGAAGAAGAAGAAGTCGGCTAAGAAGTCCAAAAGGCCGGCCAGCACTTAGGCTTCGGAGGCCTCGCATGCTCAAAACCATCCAAGGTTTGAAGAGCGATCGAGTAGCATGACTCCAGAAGAAAGTCTGGAATGAAGGAACCCCCAATACTCTCGGGTGGAGACCAAGATCTAGGCTCGGGAGGGAGATTTCAAATAAGGTCATCATGCACCACCTTAGAGAAAGAATGGAATCAAATTCTCAAACAACGCCGCTCAAGCAAACACTTCACGTGTTCAAAAATGATGAGCATTACACCTGACCGATCTCCTCAGGCAAAAATTTTGAATCCTATGGCTAGTTCTATCCCACATTGGGAGCAATGTGGCGATCATTTTCACACCCATCCGAGTCTACAAGGGTTGAGGCAAATGGACTTTGCTCCCACTTACGTGGATCCCTAAGGTTCAAATCGGAGTTAACTGACGCGTAATACTTAATGGGTTGTCGAGAAGAGAAGTAGCTTTGGCAACTCTCCCACATCAAGTAAAAGGGAGGAATCTCGCGTTCCGGGGGGCGATGGATCTCCGGCTCACGAGAAGATGAATAGGTAGTTTCATCTCCACTGACATCCTCTAGTCTAGCACACAAGAACCAAACTATTCTAAAGGAGCCAGGAGGCCCGAGGTTAAAGACACCATTCAATCTTTCCAAGCCGAGGAAATGAGAGTACAATGGCGCGACCAAAGCAAAAGCACCACAGATCGGACCACCAGAGTTAAGATCGGGCTTAACCCAAGTCTTAGAGTCAAACCTTCAGATTTGTGGGGAGAAGTTTCACAAGTGGCCAAAACCATTTAAAAAGTGAAGGGAGGAAATACCTAGACTTGTTGATGATTGTAAGCCAAAGGGGAGATCGAAAATGTTACTCAAGATGTTGTCAAGAATACTAGAGGCTTATCAAGCAAGGACCAAAGCCTTCCCCTCCACGGAATCGTCCCACATGATCACTTACAATAAGAAGGTAAGAAAAAAGCTCAAGATAATGTCATTAGCTTTGAGATAATGATGGAACATGTAATCTCCCACACGATCTTGCTTGATGGTAGCATCGAGGCTAAAACGGGTAAGATTGCCAATCAAATTCTTTAAACTTGATTTTCCTTAAAAATTAGGAAGCCCACTATTTTCGAACTAGTATCCTCCAAGAGACAATCCCTAGGTCACCCCGAGAAAATGGAACATACAAACTTTGGACCCTCCCCAACGCTATACCGACAAGTTGGTTTCGTGGATGTGGAACACAACCCACCTCAAATGCTACTTCTAGTAAGGGTCCAAGTTCTTCGAGTGGACATATTACATATCCCAAATCGCTCCGAGTGGTAGCACCAATCCATGTGTATGATTGTAATCTAGTAATGTAACATAATCCCATTGAACCCAATCAACAAAATAAGTATTTTTCCATATATATTGTATTATTTGTCATGTTCTATATGTGTGTGTGTATATTTGTATGTTTAGAAGGAGAAACCACTTGGAGAAGCTAATATCGGGGAAGAGGTGGCTAAATGACTTAGACTACCCTGACCGACCTCCAAGTTAGGAAAATGAAAATTTGTACCCGCTTGTTACATTAACAAACCCAAAAAGATAGCTTCCCTTTCATAATCGAATTGCTAGTGGCCACATGAGCATGAGCTGTTGAATTTCATGGATGCGTATTCGAGCTATTTAAACCCCGAAGATCATTTGGATGGCCAAGACACTTATTAATAAGGTCATGTATTTTAACGGTGCCACTTACTAGCGACTCATAAACAAGATATTTGAAAAGCAGATCGACCGTAATATAGAGGTGTATGTCAACAATATGCTATCTAAACCTTCGACCATATTCATCCTAATCCAACGAGGTGCTCATGGTCAAAATCTTAGGGGCACAAGATGAAAAAATTGGAGAAGATTAACATGGACCTCCTTTACAAGGCAAAATGTGTGACGGCCGGGGGCCTTTAGCTAAGTCGGGGATAAGTATTTCAAGGCTCTAAGGGGGATAAAAGCGAATAGATTCCAGTGGATTGTAGAGTATCGTGCAACCTTCGACAAAGCATTATGCACTCCTATCCAAAAGGACGGAAAAGAACCACCTCTACATAGTGGTGTCAACACAATTATGTCCTCGGTGCAAGACACACCATGCCTCTACGTAATACATTGACACCCTGAGACATGCTATAGATTAGGCATTGGCACCATCCTTCTAGAATCCGAGACCTTAGTGTCTTCATCATGTGATTGTCGGGACCTTGAAAAAATCACCAATAACTCCAGTCGGGTAAAGTGGGCTATCGATTGGGAGAGTTCGACCAACTTGCTATGTAATTAAGGGGCAAGCTTTAACCGACTTAGCTTGAGGACAACTAATTCTCAAAGAAATTCAAAAAAATGGAAGACGAAGGTGGATGGAATACGGACAAGCAACAACAATGAGATGGGTTCGTTTGTTTTATTGCATCGATTTTTCAACCACCGGTGTATTTATAACTCCAAAGTGAGGAGTACAAAAGCTCAATTAAAAATTATAGGAGGAGCGGAGCTCCTAGGAGGAGGTGCTAGTGGCCCTGCCAAATACTTGGCTAAGGTGAAGGAAGCTCCATTTGGCTAACCCTAATTCATGTTCCCATCGAGGCTCTCGCAAAGAACCAAGAGTAGTAGAATGGTTCTTTGGGCTAAGAAATTCAGTAATGTAGATCTTCAGAGCGTAAAAATGGATGAAAATTAGGGTCAATCGTGGTCGATGTGCAATCACCGTGGTTATTCGACTGCATAAGATTGACACCCGAGGAGGCCGACTACGCCTTAAGTGAAGTCCACATGAACATCGACATGAAAACTTATTCAAGATCTCGCACAAGGCTACTACCGCGACAATGAAGAGGGATGAGTTCATAAAACCCTATAAGAAGCCAACTTCAAGTCAACTCATTCTCCAATGAAATCCCTCTAGGTCATTGACCCCCAATAGGAGCTTGAGCCCATTTGATCAATACGTTTATTATCCGGGCATTTAGCCTAAGTGGTCAACCTCTTCTAGCCAAGAAATGGATGTTCTCCTTTTTAAGCTTATTGTTCTCCTCCACCTGGCCAGTCACCACAACTTCTTTCAAGCTAGCATTCTCCTTGTTTAGCCTAGCATTCTTTGCTTAAGACCAAGCTGAGGACGCTGGGGCAAATGAGCTACCCTCTATCCTCTAGTCTTACCAAACTATTCTAAAGGAGGCAAAGACACCCTTCAACTATGAGACCTACATCCTCCCTAAGGTGCTCACCCACAAGGTAACTTCTAGAAAATTCAGAATCTAACTCCTCATCGAGCCAGATGTGGATAGTGCCCATCTCCTTGTCAATTCGATGTCAAAGATCACCAAGTCTCGTTGGTTAAGATGTCTTAAAAATAAACTTTTTCCAAAAAAAACTTTGTCTCCTATGAAATGGAACATATAAAAATGATAAGTGTATGTGGAACACAACCCACCTCAAATGCTACTTCTAGTAGGAGTCCGTGTTGGTCATCCATGTTTATGCTTGTAATATGAGTTGAAAAAGTCATGTTCTATGTGTTTTGCAAGAGTTTACATGCCAAATTTGCATCGGCACAGGCCTAAATGACCGAGACCTTGGCGAATTTTCACCTAGTGGCTAGGAGGATTAAATTATATTTAAAATCCTCATTCGGGCGGCCCATAAGTTGTCATATTTAAACCCCGATCATTGACGTGGCCTCCGTCATCCAAGTAACCCGCTCATGGACTTAGGGGCACAAGTGGTAGCTCCGCCTTTACAAAAAGATTAGTCCTCCAATGCACTCCTCCCATAGCCAGCTCAACACTGGGTAGCGCAGTCTCCTCTACTTAAACACGACTAACACATCAAGATCCGCTAATTAAGGTTCTTGAAAAAGTGCCAATGACTCCTTGGCACTAACCAACTTGCGTAATACGCCAAGTTAGCTAGACAACACAAAGCTCCCCGCAACAACAATGAGAAGTTTGTTTCCTAAGGTGTATTTATAATTGAAATGGCAACAAAAGAAAAAAAATGGAGAGCTCTCCAGAGGAGGTGCTAGCCGGCACCTCCTCGGTTCCCACGAGGCTCTCACAAAGACCGGGTAGAATCTCCTGAGAAATTCATCTGGAAAATTAGGGTCCGCTCCACTAAGGGCTCCCACCACCCATAGGAAGCTAGGGATGACACGAGTAGTCAAGTGCTCAAATATGGTGCTCCGGTAGGGTCAAAATGACACCTCTTCTTTCAAAAGGATGTTCTCTTTTAGCTTATCATTCTCCTCCAGCCAGTCACCACAACTCTTTCAAGCTAGATTCTCCCTAGCCTAAGCCTCAACTAGGGCGACTACATCCTCCCCGGTGCTCCACTTTTAGAAATTCCTCGCGCTGTGTGATCTCCGCCACCTCACGCCAAAGCTATCTCCTACTAGCCGGAAATTGAGGAAAAGAAAGTTGCAAGAGACCAATCGGAATGATCCTAGCCCTAGTAGAGGAGGAAGAAGAGTGCATCACCACCCTTTTTTGTCCTGGACTTGTGGGAGACTCAACATTGGGTGGCGCTCTAGCAGAGCCGATCATGATGGCACCTGCCTTTGTCTTTCGGGAAGGAGTCCCCATCCTCTACTCCGGCGAGGGTGGACCCCATTTTTCCTTCCTAGCCCAATCAGAATGAGCTTAGTAGAGGAGAAGGTGATCCCTCCGGAAGGAGACTCAACATTGGGTGGCCCTCCACCACATCAAACAACGAGGGTGGACCCCATTTTTCCTTCCTAGCCTCAGCACGAGAGGCTAGGTGATCCCTCCAGAAGTCGTCAAGGTGGCCCTCCACCAAATCAAACAACAGCTCCAGGGACTTCGCCACCTCGTCAGCAGGAGTCCCAGTATAAATGTCGGGCACCTTGCCCCACTCCCTAGACAACGGCAGGACTCGTCCACATGAATAAAAAAGAACCGTTTCTTTCAACTATTTAGGGAGTCATATATGACGGTGCTAATCTAAAGACCATCACGTCGGGTTAGGGAAATCTACTCCGCTCTTTGGTTGAACTTGAATAGGACCCTCACCATCTCCATTGTCAGCCGCTTCGTATGCTGACAAAAGAAAAATCTGTAACGTGCATAGGTACCACAGAACCGCTAGCATGGAACATGCATTTACGGGGTCTCCGAGGCGGTTAGAATTTCTAGTAACTTATCGGGGGAGGAAGGTGTAGCCCACTCCTCAAGTGGGCCTCATAAATGGTGACGTAGCCTTCGGGCGATGAGCACGTCCCATCCTCCTTGCCAAGAACTCGAAAGGTGATCACCTTGGGGAAGTTGCACGTACGACTCTTTCACGTTAGTCTCTGTGAGGATGGAAGCTATCTGTGTAACGGAAGCTATGGATATGGAAGCAAAGAAAAGTTGTAGGACACTTAGAGTTTTTTTCAGGGAAGATGAAGAGAAGCGTGAAAATTTAGAAGTGAAACGGACTAACACCTTAAAGGATAGTGTGAATGCAAGAGAAGTTAACCGTCTCGAAAATGTGCGCCCATCATTACTGACATGCGTCGTCTCCTAAATGGGCGTAGTCGAATCAGATCCTATGGTGCATTAATTATTGGGATTGTGAATTTATCATGTACAGATACGTGACCACCTTTTCAACTAACAGGCGGGCTGTTGATGGCGCGTCGTTCCAGCTCCCACAAGTTCTCCGAAATTTGGTCTAGATGGTCAATGAATCTGGTCAACTATTCCTTCAAAACTCCTCCGAATTTTTGGCTTGGGTGGTCAACGAGACTGGACAACTTTTCTTTCATAAGTTCTTCAGACTTTGACCTAGATGGTTAATGATTCTGGTCAACACTTCCTCCAACAATTTAGCAAATCTTGATGGATAGCAAGTCATGTGGCCAACAGACCTAGAGTAGCGGACGGCTTCTTCATCAAAGTTTTTCAGTCAAGCACGTCCCATCATGAGCATGTTGAAGGTCAGAGTCCAAATCACCAGCATGGGGGGCTAGTAATGGGTACGCCCAAAGTGGGCTGGTCTAAGAAGGAGGAACGACCCATATCTACAAAAGCTCATATGTGTCCGAATGGTTAATGCCAACCATTGACCGAACGAAATATCAAGTAGACTGGAAAAACTTGATAACAGGATAAAAAATTGGCTCGTGAAGGCAGTCAATATTTCTATTAACCGAAAATGTCACAGTAGGCCGACCTAAGAGCCAGCCTCACGTGAGCCAGGCCCAGTCTAGCCCACACTTCCGTCTTCGACCAGCAACGGTTTTCTCCCATAATTTTGCACTCTTTTAGAAGGCAATCTCTATTGTAACGGTCACCAACAGATTCAACGCACGTCCCATGAGGAAAGCGCCATATCTCTTCCTATCTATAGTAAACCCTAACGGTTACAAAATATAGAAGGAAAGTAATATGCCAAAGAGCCGTTACCGTCATTAAAGCTCCTATGCTAAGAAAGGAAGCCATCCCAACAAAGCGCAGGGATCAGGCCTTCCTGTCCAAGGAAGGCCACCCAGCAGCACAGATATAAAAACCCAAGGAGTTTGCACTCTAAAGCAAGCATTCAATCTCAAACAAAAATGCTTTTGATACACGCACACAGCTGCCTTTATCATCAAGCTCTCTCTCTCTACTGTAAAGGTCTCATGCTTTCAGTGAACGATTCACTATTTGTCACCATGTTCTCAGCGAACACGGTGTTAAGAGTAGGTGCTCCTCACGAGCCCAGGAAAGCCTCTCTCAACAAGAGCAACCCACCATCCCAAACACATTCCTAGTATTCTCGTTTCATTCATTTCTTTTACCTTCTTGATTTGAAGGCTATTTATTAACTTAAGCGTCAGAATATTTTTAGTGGGATAACTTTTCACCATCGCCTGATCTCTCATTTATAGTAGTGGTGTGTAGAATTCAGACTCAGTGGATGGAGCCGGATTCAGACGATCAACTCGATCCAAATTTGTTCGAAACTTGAATTCATGACGCATCAAGAAAATATAGTGAAAACACTCTTCTGAACAAAGTATGATTATTATGAATTTTTATTAATGTCTTTTGGACTAACTAGTACCCCTACTGTATTTATAAATTTAATAAATAGGGTGTTTTAGCCCTATCTAGATAAATCTATGTAGGTCTTCATTGACAATATATTAATATATTTGATGAGCAATGAAGAACATAAGATTTATTTGAAGATCACTTTATAAACACTTAGAGAAAAAAGATTATCTGCTATGTTAAAAAGTATAAATTTTTGCTCGACATTAAATTTTAAGAGAGTTTACATTAAAAGTTGTGCACTAATTTAAAGCTCAAGATGACATATCATTCACAAATGGATGAATAGTTAGAGTGAATAATTCAGATTTCAAAGTACATGTTAAAAGCATCAGGTTTAAGATAAAAAATATTGGGATAATTATTTATTACTACTAGAATTTGCCTACGACAACAGTTATCAGGCAATTATCGATATTACACCTTTTGAAGTACTATATAGAAGAAAATGCCATTTCTCAATTCATTAAGAGGAAATTATAGATTGAAAAATTTTAGGATTAGAGGTAATCTAGGAAATATCAGATAAAATTCATTTGATTCAAGAGCGACTTCAAGTTACTAAAAACTGACAAAAGAGTTATGCAAACTATAGAAGGATCAAGTTGAGTTTTGAAGTAGGAGATCATACTTTTTAAAAGATATCTTCATCAAATAGAGTATCCAAATTTGGATTGAGAGAAAGTTAAAGTCGACATTTATTGGACTATTTGAGATTTTGAAGAGAAGCAAAGAAGTGGTTTACAAATTAGCTTTGTCTCCAAGCTTAGGAGGTGTTTGTAATATTTTTCATGTCTCAATATTTTGAAAATATATCTATCACCCTTCACATATTATTGAGTATGAACAATTGAGAACAAATAATAATTTGAAATATATTAACAAATGCGTATAAATTTTAAGAAGATGAGATCAAGTACTCCACATTAAAGTTACTCAATTGGTCAATGTATTATAGAGAAACCATATATATGAAGAAGCAATAGGAGAATGAGAAGACAAAATTTGGGAGAAATATCACATTTATTTCTTCATTGAGGTATATAAATTTTGAGAATTAAATTTTATAAGAATGAGAGAAATATAAGATCCAAACCCCATGATTTATTTTAAAGATACTAAATTTAAGTAAATTGATGATTTATTGAGTTTAGTTATGAGTTTGGGTTAAAAAAAAATCTAGTATTGGGTTGAAATAGTTTAGACTCAAGTTGTACCTCACATGTGTCTAATCCATGCATAAGTGTGTTATAAATAAAATCGTCGTGCTTGAGTTGTATATAAGAGACACTTGTACGTATTTAGTTCAAAATAGTGGTGTTATATGCTCATCTATTTGGAGCTTATGCACAATTTTAAAGAAGACTTTATACCTGATCTATGTTTGACTCATGTATGTATATTAACCTGTTATAAATAGGTTATCTAATTAATTTTAACTCATTTATTACAAATTTTTGAAAGAATAGAAAAAAAGAGAAGAAGAAAACAGAGAGAGAAAAAGAGAGGGAAGAAAGGAGAAAGAGAATCTAAGTTGGTTTTAGGTGAATTCAAGCCACTTTTTGGTAAATTAAAATTAAGACAAATATATCTAAACTAAATTTTTTTATTTATTGCTAGTGTTTTTTTGAAATATCTTAGCATTTCATATTTAAATACTAATGTATATGATATTTACTTATTTTCTTTGATTATCTCTTACATGCATATCAATTGATTTCTATTTTATGAAATTTTTAAAAGTTTATATCTAAAATTCATTCATATCATATTAGAATCCTTAATATCTTTTAAATATTGATAAAGTGATGAAAAGTCTATTTTGATTTTGATAAAAGTTATGTGTTTTTTTAACTTTGAGAAAACATTTGTATTTTGTTGTAAAAGTTTTAGTTTGATCAAATAAGAACCATTATAGAAAATTGAAGGAATATAATCGAACATACCATAATATATTATTTGCAAATCAAAAATTAAGCCTAATAACCACAAGTCAAAAAAATTATATTTAACCCCAATTATAGAAAATAATATTTAATCAACCAACCTACGGGACATAAATAGTAATATGTAGCCTTTAACTATGTAAAAATAATTATAATTCAAATCTTAAAATTTAACCTTTATTGGTAAGGTCATGATCGGTCCTTAGTTCTTATACACTTAAAGAATTTTCACATGTTGTACATTTCTAATTATTTATACAAATTCAGCATATTTTACATTTATATGTTTGTATATTTGTGTACAATTTCTTAAATGTTTTATTACAATTTCAAAATTATTAGTATTTTGGTTTTTTTAATCACAAATATTATTCATTACATGTTCATTCATTATATTCACATAAATACAAATTTTATACATACATTATTAAGCATTAAGAACATTATTATAATATTTTTACTAACTTTTTATATTAACATGTTCAAATATATTTATAGTAAATTCGGGCATCGAAGAAATTTACAAATGAAATAACTTTAGGATATTTTAGTTATATTTTGATTATTCAATTTAAAGTTTATTAATTTGATTTTTGTATTATCTAATATTATAGCTACAATCCAAGAATTATCATAATTCAATACGATATTGGATAACTTATTATTGGTTGTGTTGATTTCATATTTGAGTTGCTTTTCTTTACTTATAGACTAGGTTGATGATGAGACAAGCTACCAGAGCTACTTTTAGATATAATTTTTAGATCTTGTGCTGATTTCAAATTTGAGTTTTATAATTATTAAATCATTTAATGATATTTATTATAAGATCATATCCTGACATCTTGATTGGATTAGATCAATAATTAAAAATTTATTTATGGGTCTTAAATTAGAATCTAATTTTGGTTTATTTCATTTGAGAGTGGTGCTGGGGATGAGAGAGAGAGAGAGAGAGAGAGAGAGACCTTGGATAGGGTGATCCCTTGATCGGTTTTTGACCATATTTTCGCCATCTCCATTTATCATGTACGGAACCATCTACTGTGGCCTGGTGCACCACCGTAATCTTGTTCTTGCTTTTCCTGTTTGCAATACAATGAAAATCAAAAGAAGATTGCAAGGAAATTAGTCAAAAGATACATTTGTTTAGAACGAGTTTAGTTTCTGGAAAATAGTAAACGTACAAAAATAAAATTAAAAAAAAAAACTGAATTTGTAAATCGGCCATATATATTTTTTTGAAAAATAATAAAAAAATTAAAAAAATTTTAGCATTAGATATGTATTATATATGACTTAAAAATGTGATCTATTTGACCTAATTTATTTTCTGCATAGAAAGAAGGTTCAAGAACATTTTAAGTTTTTTCCTCTCGTTTATTTTATTTCTATTTGCATCTCCTAACTCAACCTCCCTACGCATCTAGCAAACTTCGTGGATAATTTGAGCTCAAAATCATGTTCTGAAGCATTTTTTCAGTAAGTGAAACAAAGTAGACACCTGGATAATCTTCCTTTTGAATTTGCCGTCACAGCAAGCGGCCGCCGCCGATTCTCCGGCTGCTCCGTTGGAGGTTCTTCCAACTCGACGCAAAGCGAGGTGCTGACGAGGAACGGTTGGTACAGCTGCTCCAATTCATTAAGGAAAGTTGTAGTGTCTTGCATGTAATCTCCAAATCCAAAAGAAGAACCGCAGCTGGGTTCAGCTTCCATGCCCACCATACTGAGCATGGACTCCTCGCTCCTCCGCCCTTTGATTATAGCCTGCAGATCCCAGTCATCTGTTCTATCAGCAAACTCACCCATCGATAGATGATAGATGATGATGATGCAGATCAACGAATAAGTAGTTCGTTCTGCGATGGTAAATTAAGCGAAAGGATCAGTTTATATAGGAAAAGAAAGAGAGCAAGAGAAGGAAAAATCAAACCAATTTGTCTAAACACAATTGCAAAATCCACTTCTTCATATCATTGTCAGTTGACTTTGTTAAATTGTCCTTCCCTTTCTATCATTTAATTGTTTTTTATTTCAGTTTGGCTAGACTTTATGTGAAATTTCCAAAAGTCGTATTGTTTGACTAGTAATGGAGATGTGGAATTAATTAATCAGCCTACATTGCAATAATGGAATTTGAATAATGAAATTAGTGTTGGATTTTTAGGTCATTTTTTTTTAGTCCCGCATTTAATGAAAATATTATACGGAGAACGGGCAATAATTGCAAGAATCATGCTTGAGTAGAGATGTCATGTAACAGTTCCACAATATTTGAGAGAGGGTCGCTTAAATAACGGAGTTTATTGAAGGTTCATACAAGATTTATACAAGACGTGTTCGAGTGAAAATTATTTCTAGTGAATTAGAAGCATCTACACTTATTAGGCATACAATGGGCTACTGCATGCATTTGGAACAAAATAGGTTGTGCATGATGCGTACCGAAGTGCACTTGTGTGCCAATTCTCGTAAGTTCAGTGCATGAAGGAAGCATGCATATATTTTATCCAGAAAGGTTGCGCTTGCTATGTGCACAATAGATGTTCATGTATTAACAATGATATAAAATAACCTGATATGATTTATAGGAAAGATCCAAGAGCATTTTCAACAATGGTGCCACACGAAGAGAGAGAAGGATGAAGAGAGAGAAAAGAAAGATTTTCAATGTCTCGTAGAGATTGATTAGATTCCATTCTTTATCAAATTCAAGTATATTATTCTAATTTTAATTCTAAATTATATTTCTAATTGGTTGATGTTATTCTCATTGTACTTTTTTTTAAATTATTGCAAGGTGTGTTAAGAGAGTTATATTCAATAATTATTTACTCTAGGCGGTAGTTAATGACTCTCCATATTTATAATAAATCGTTATTTTATAGTAAATTTATTTAGAAATTTTTTTATAATTTTTTTTCTTTCTTTAAAAAAATTATAGATATTAAATATTATTGTATAATTTTATATACTTGGTTGCATATATTTTTCGTGCTCAAGGGTTTGGCTATTAATGATTGATAGGGGATTCACATTTATTTTCACTAAAAAGGTTGTATGTGTAATTTCATCAAATCCTAACAAGTAATATCAGATAATAGATTTCTTTGAGTTATGAAAATATAATTTGATGACATTAATATTGAGGGGCTTACCATTTCACATTGATCAATCTAATAGGTAAAGTAATTTTATTTTTTGGTAAAAAAAGTGGAAACCATCTTGACTCGAAATAAAACAGTAAAAGCATTGAGGAAGCAAAATGGCAAGTTAGAGAAGATGAAAGATGAGAAGTGACAATATATAAGAGATCTTGCTAATTAACAATCAAGTTACATTCTGTAAATAATATTCTTTAAGAACTTACGATTTGTCCAATCTAATGGAGGTTTGAATGAAACTTAAGGATCGGTACAAGTTTAAATCTTTAATGATAAGGTTATCTATAAAGAAAAAAACTTTATAGCCTTCAGTTGTTAGAAGGGAGAAATTTAAAGAAGTACTTGAATGAATTTAATCAAATTTTTATGTAAATGATAACATTTGATGAAAAGACTGAGTATGAAGATAATGTATTAGTATTGTTGGCTTCTTTATCAATCTCGTACGATTATATTATCATGATACTTTTATTTGAAAGGATACATTTAGCCTTTAGTGAGGTCATTACTTATTTACTTATGAACTAGTTTAGATGAAAGGTTTCATGACTCCTGTTTCAAACAAAAAAATTTAAATTTAATTCAAAGTTAGGAAACAATCATGCAATAAATACCGTTAAACAATTTAATATATATATATATATCAAAGAACAAGATCTAAAGGCCATCTCCAAAAGTTGCTCCAAGATAAATTGTCACCTGTATATCTAATATATAAAAGTAATAGAAAATATTTTAACTTGATATTAAAATATCTAACATCCAAACTGAAATATAAATTAAAGACTTGAGACCATGAATATAAACGGTATAAATACAAAATAGAAAACTCCAAATCAAATAATCAAAATAAATAGAACACCATAAAATCACTATTCATTTAGAAAAGCTATCTTAATATCTAAAATCTTCGCAAGACTATCCAAGTTTACTAGTCTGATAGATTAATAAAAATTAATAACATTGAACTCAACATTCAATAAAAATATATATAAGTTATATATATGAACAGTTACGAATGGAATATGTGAAGGGATAATAATAATTGAAAGCTAAAAGGTTAAAAATGTCAAAATATTAATAAATCATACACAAATTATATGAAAATATAAAAACTAATAATCAATAATGACCTTACAAACAAATGCCGAATATCAAAATTTAAACTGATTTCTTTAACATTGTTAAAGTCCATGCACCACTATTTACGACTTGTGAATAGGTTAACTATATATTATTTTCTATTGTTAAAGTCAAACCTTATTTTTTTTGGCTTGCAGATATTTGGTTTAATTTTTAATTTATAAATAGCAAATTAAAATATGTGTAACTATATTCTACCAAATCTTTACAATAATTCTCATTTAATTAAAATGAAAAACTCCATATCAAAAAAATAAATAAACTAATGTTCTCTTATATTTAAAAAAATAAAATATTTTTATCAAAATTAAAGTAAAATTCTTATCAAATATTGGTAGAAAAGAGACATGTAATGATAAATTCTCATGGGTATAATCATTTAAAATGTCATGAATGGAAGCAAGAATAATTATGTACAACAAAAAATCAAAAGAAGTAGAGAAATTTCATATGCACATGTATTTAAATAAAAAATGATAGAAATTTTTTGAAAGGTTCAACAACAAAGAAGAAAATAAATTTATATAGATTTGTCTTGTCTTATTTTTTCATCTAGCTCCTACTTATAAAGTAAATCCTATTAGAGAACTTCTCCATATGTTCTCAGTGTTAACGTGACCAAGTACATTCAAATTATATCATTCAATCCTTATAAAAACTTTCTTGCTCTTCTTATCTTTTCCATGACTATGTGAGAAGCATAAGGAGCCAATTAAGTAAACATGGCATCCTACTCTAGTATCGTTTGATTTGTTTAAAATGAGTAAGCAAATTTGTTATCCTTTTATTCTCATAAGTTTGTTGGAAAATACTTTTCTAAGAATGCCTCTAAAAAATAAATTTCATGGAATATCTTTTTTTTTTAGCCTCAAGATCATCTTCTTGATTGCCCATCAATGGTTAGCTTCTCTATTAAGCTTATATAAAGAAAATTTCATATTATCCTCCTCTGGATAGTTAATCATCCAAACTCTTTCTTGATATGATAAATATATATTTCATCCTTCATTGGATCTGGATTTTGTAAAATTTTAAGCACATACTCATTGGTGAATCGATCATAAGCTTTCAAAGCAGCTCTTGGCTTCACTGCTACTGGTTGTTCGAAATTGGTTGCCTTCTGATTTCTTTATTTATCACCTCTACTATCTTTATCTTGATGGTTAGATATTGATTCTCTCAACTAGAACTTAAAAAACCTTATCCATTCAGCATTATAGTACCTATCATGATATAATTTATAACTTTTTTAAAAAATCAAATAAAATAATTTCCTTTTGATTAGTCTAGATATCCTTTTTTGTTGTGGTCTCATTTCTGAAATAAAAAATATCATAATCAAATTTTAATTAAATCTTATATTAAATGTTTAATCACTGACTTAAACTTAATTCAAATGTCGAGATGCAATCCTATAATAACATCATTGAACAATAAAATAATAAATATGACAAAATTTAGAATTAAAAGGTTACACCGAAAAATGGTTTAGAGTAACTTGTGCCAAAAATAACTAAAACTTGGGATTAGGGATAAAGCATCTCAACACTAAAAATAAAATATTTAACAAATATCAGAATGTGAATTCTTGGACATAGTCATAATGCAAAGAATATGTAAATTTTACATGTGATGTGAACAAACATACAAAGAATAATAATTATGGTCGAAAATCAAAAAGCTAAAAATGTCAAAATAGCAATAAAATGTGTAAAAATCATGCAATCATATAAAAATTAAGGAACGGTAATAATCTTAGTAATATAAGTTGAATATCAAAGTTTGATTAATAATTATTTTCACATAATCAAAAGCCGTATACTAATATTTATAGTTTGTAAGTGGGCCGAGTATATATTATTCTTATAGTCATTATCAAATGCCACTTTCCTACTTCGTAAATGTCGGGTTTAACATTTGATTTATAACAATATTAGAAACATATCTAAATATACTTTGTCAATTTTTTATAATGGTCCCTATTTAGTTAGAAGTGAAAACTTACTACCCAAATATAAATATATGATTTTTTTCTCAAATTTGAAAAAAACAAATCATTTTTATCGAATTCAAAGTAAAGTTTTTACCAAAATACTTATAAATGAAATATATGTAAAAATAAATATTCAAAAGTTTCATTATTTCAATGTAACATGTATGAATTTAAGAATACATTTTTAAATTTTTAAAGGATGGAACCAAAATATGTATAAATGCAATATATAATTAAGGAAAGTAAGTAAATATCATATGTATAAATATTTGAATAAAAATATTTAAAAATTTTAAAAAAATTTACAACAATGGAAGAAATGGGATTAAATGCATTTTATCATACCTTTGATTTACCAAAAATTAACTTGGATTATCCTCAAATGCACTTTCTCCTACTTTTTCTAACTTTTTCTCTCTCTTTTCATTTTCTATTTTTTTCTCTTCTCTAAAAAATCAGCAAGAAATGAATTAAAATTAATTAGAATATTTATTTATAATAAATTGGCACATATGTGCTAGTTAGACATGGGTCCAGCATAAAAGTTTTTTGAAACCTGCCTACGAGCATCTAACAAGCGTGTTTCAAGCACCATTACTTTGAACAAAACATATATGAACACCTCTTATGCATATCTCAAGTATGATAATTCTGTCTAAAATATACTAATGCATGGGTTTGGCATACATCAGGCACCACTTATGCTTAAACTATTTCGGTCCAATACATAATTTTCAACCTAAATTTAGAATTAACTATAATAATCTATCAATTGATTTAAATTTAATGTCAATTAATAAATTTTAAAATTTAAATCTTATACCTACACTATTTAAGCATTGGAGTGATTTTTTTCAAAAAATATTGGATCTCCTTCTTTGGTTTGTTTGTGGTGTAGACTGCACCTAGGTCACAAGTTACTCATATTGACACCCATCTCGGGTCTTTTCATTTTTCAACTAGTACCTTAATTTATGTATGCATTAGAAATATTTTTTAAATATCAGATAATATAATACTCATCCTTAAATTTATTATTATTTAAATCTATTAATATCAATGAATAGATAAGATTTTATACGATTGGATTAGTCTTTGAAAAAAAGGGCAAAGGATGACTTGGTTGCGGCTGTATTTTTCCCACGATCCATAATTTTTTTTAATGAAATGGCTAAGATAATGACATTCTTCGTCCCCCATCTACGAAACTTGGAGCACGGTGCACCTAATCCCTACGCTTTAGAGTGGTCTTCGATGTTTTCGCCGTGCCTTTGCTTGCCCATGGCATCAACCTCTTTTTTGGCCTCTTGCATGACTTTTCAATCTCATACGCGTGGAGAATAGTTACAATCATTATTGCAAGGACTTTCAGTGTATTTTCTTTGAATAAAAATTCAACTGAAATTTATTAAAATAGAGCTTAGAGTACTTTATAAAATTATCAATTCTTTAAAAATACTAATATTTATAAAAATAATTTTAAATAATAGTTTTATAAAGACGACGATCACATTAAAACTTCATGTTGTACACTGGTTGGCCACAATTCATTAAAATATTGGATCGGTTGCAATTTGTTTTCTCCCGTATCGGTATCCGTCAATTTATTGTTTGGCACGAGAAGGATAACTATGTACCTTTTTTAGAAAATAATTTTATATGATTTGGTTAAGATTTTTGTACGAGGGTACTTCTCTTTGATAATGTTGTTTTATGATGATGGAGGATAAATATTCAGATGGTGATTTTTTAGAATATGAAGTATCCATCATCCTAATATAATACAATATAAAACCCTCGTATATTTAAACTGCAGACTTGTCGACCAAGTATGAATGCAAATTGAGGCACAACTATGAGGAACGGCTCTGTTCAAGGAAACGACCCGAATCAAACAAGATGATGGCCTTATTGTTTGACTTACATATCAGTGAGTCTGTCTACACAATAAGAATGATGGGTAGATCTATTATATATCAGTACATGCGATCAAGGGAAAATAATAACATTCTTCTATAGAGTCATAAAAGGGGTCGCAACTTAAATAAATGTAAAAGGGAACAAGAGAGTAAGCTTTGACTGTATAATAACATCACTCTATTACAATTTAGATATTACCAGTCAAAAGTGTCAGCTTCAACAAAACTTCAGAGTTGATCCAACCTTATCGGCCAGGCCCATGGATATAAAGAAAGTCCCAAAAGTGGGGTGCCAGCCAAACAAGAACGGGCCAAAAAGAGGCCTAATTAATAAGAACATCAGTCAAATAAGGAAAGGTGAAAGGAGGATTAATGGACCCGTCGTGTCTCAAAATCCGATCCTGTTATTAATAGTTAACAAAATTAATCATAAATAAATAATAAATTCAATAATGTAAAGATGTAAATTTCATATCGATATCTCGACGGACTAAATAAAAAATAATATAATTTAACTAGAGGACTCGAAATACCATGCCATCAGGTGACTAAAATACTGACCATACCATGACGTCGGACCTCACGTAAGAAGTTATATTTAATTCAAAAATCAAAGTAAACTTGTCAAGTCACAAGTCCCAAAACCTAATTCTGTCATTAATAATTATTCAATATTGATAATTATCTAATTAGCAATCTAATTAACAATGGATGTAAACTTTTCATTAATACTTGACTGACCAAATAAAATAGTATAACTTTAATATAGGACCCAAAATGTCGTTGTGATATTGATGGGTATCATTACACTAGGAAGGCCCAGAACCCAAGCCCACGAACCAACGCAAGGGCCCAACAAGACGGCGGCCCATGAGGTAGCCCCGTTGTGACGGACCATGTTTTTCTAACCAAAATTCGGTAGAGTTTTGGCTGAAAAATGGTTATCAAGCTAATACAACCTGTACAAAATACCTGTACAGTATATAATATAGCCATAACATCATAACGTAGGATCCGAAAGTTATAACAAAACACATGGCACCGACATCATAATTTAAATTATGACGTCAGTTTAGATAAAATGTCAATAGGTACCTAAATAAACTGCAAAAACCGGTGAAAACATCTACATTCATCAAATACAGTAGAAACTAGATTACATATATATCATTATCATCATCATACATATATACATATACATCAATATACAAATCCATCTCAATAAACTAAATACTCCATGAGAAAGGTGTAAAATTATAAAACTAAGTTCATAAAACTTTTTCTTAAAGATTTGCAGTTTAACCAACTCCTAAACTCTACTTTGCCACACAGGTAGAGGCTCGTGCTTATCTAAATGGAAGAAAATGGTAAGAATGAGCCAAACACTCAATAAGTGCAATATAATTAAAGACAATATACTGTATACGTAAAATAAAGTTGAGGAGGGATGTAAGAATATAATGAAGATGCATAAATATAGAATATGATTAAATAAGTTTCAAGAATTCATTTATCTTCCCTAATTTACTTATCTTTCTTTAGGTTTCAAAAAATATATAAACTTCTTTACTTTGCGGACCAGGACCAATAGGCCTTACCAGCTATCGGTACGATCGAACGAGAAAAGAAATGTATTTGTTTCTATACATTCTAAAGTGCAATCCATACAATTTAACACCCCAAGGTGAATGGTATACTTTTAACCCGATATATGAGGCTATAAACATATGTCACCATATCCCCCGTGCTTTAGAGACAATCTTTGTGCTTCCACAGTAATATCCTAAGGTATAATAAAGAATACTATTCTTTAAAATATAAATCCCTAGCCTAGATTTTACAATTTCTTATTCTTTAAGGAAAAATTTACAAAATTTCTTTTATAAAATTTTCACTCCGGAAGAACGAATTATAAATATATCAAATTGTAGCACTCTCATTGTATACTTGCATAATTCTCATATTTCTTATAGATTTAAGCCTTCACATGCTTTAAATATATGCACAAGTAACTCGAAATTTAGGAAAAATTAAGAATTTCTTATCATAATGGGCCAAACACAACTTTGAAGCTTTTGGAAGATAAATCTCTTTGCAACAGTTCACAACAATATTTCTGGAATGTACAATTAAGCATATACAAATTTACATGTAATTTAATACCAAATAATCGAAGTAAAAACATTAACAATGCTAGGGTTTCAATTACCTAGGGTCAAATTATGCATAAGTTTCAAATCAATCGGGTAAACAATGCTAGGGTGTGGGGTTAGGGTTTCACGTGCACAAAACCGGATGAAACTTAGAAATCCGACACTAAATCGGTAAGTCATTATGTTCAAGATGTGGGTTTCAATTATCTAAAATCAAACCATGCATAAAACCCAAAATAAATGGGTAAAATAGTTCGGGGCGCGGGTTAAAGTTTCCAGGATGCACAAAACCACATAAAAATAACAAATCAGATAATAAATTGATAAATATTTGTACCCAAGTCATGGGTTTCACAACATATATACATGGGTTGGGTATTAGGACAAAAACACATGGAAAAAATAGAACAAAAATTAAGAAGAGAAAAAAATATATATAAGTGCACTTATCTCGACCCGATTTATAAATTTTCTAACTAGTTCCAAGTCAGATCGAACCCAAAAGCCTTGATTTCCTCCTCTCTCTTCTCCTTCTCCATCTCTCTCTCCTCTCTCTTCCTTTCCCTGCGTGAAATGATGTGGAAAAGAGACGTTGGGCTTTTATAATACGAGCCAGTGCTCAAGAGATGGCCGACGTGCGGTAGGCACGCCAAGCTCCGTTTCCGGCACCTTCCCCGGTGCTCAAGTGCCCAGCAGACGCTGCCGTGCTATTTCGGGTGCCCGCAAGGCCGCTCAAGGTGCCCGGCGAGCACCCATCACTGAATCTTCCTACACTCACAAAACTTAATTTTTTCACATAGATTAAGTCTAATCTTAATTATAATATCTTAATTACTAAAAATAATGATATTCAAAATCGGTATATTATAATTCTTCCTCACTTATAGAAATTTTATCATCAAAATTTGATGAACCTCAAAATTCAACAATCGAAAAAAAATCTTTTCAGATTCCTTCTTTACGTTCCTATATCACACCCTAATAGAAATGATCATCCCTAGAAGACCTTAACCAAGTGAATCATCCTAATTCCTAGTATCTAATGTTTCCTATTTAAATCTAAATTAGAACCTTACCATAAGACAAATTTCTAATCTCCCACAAAGGCTTAATCTGATCACTTACTCATTTCTTTAACCATTGATGCAATGGAGACGTTATGATAATCCACCAAATTTATTAGCTATTTCCTCGACTTAATTCAAAATCTCGAACGAATTGATGAACTTCTACTTGAGTTCATCCTAAACTTTGAAGATAACTATTTGCTTTAAACATTAAAGTAAACCTTAAAATATATGGTCATCTACTTCGCTGTGCTACTCTGATTGACCATTTACTTGTACACTAAAATTAACTTGTAATTTTTATCCAATGATTCATATAAGACACATAGATTGCACAATAGTTATAGACCTAAGAAAATTCTAAAGATACCGATATATTTAAGGTAAACCCACAATCCTCAAATTACAACCAACATAGAGAACATAATCGCAGCAATTATTCCAAAAGTTTCGGTATAACCTCAAGTCACAACCAAAACCTTAAAACCTAAATATCCAGTAACCTTATCATCTCGTTGACATACTAACGGGCTAGGTTAATCAATCCAATTGTACTATCCGAATTCACAATAAATGGGCCGTTCTTATTTGCTAATCAATAATTATCCAAACATCCAAAATCCTTACCGTTCTAACAATTCTCGAAGCAAGGTCACAATGATTTCCCATCCCAAAGTTCCAGCCCTTCAAGTACAACTCCTCTTTCAAAAACCAAAAGCAAGGCACCCAATCGGTTCAGACATTAGAACTTGCTCATGGTTCACCTTTAAACATTCCCTATGAACTATCGAAAACATATCAAGTCTAAAGACTCCCAATCATTAATTATCAGCACTAATGTCCACCTTCCTTAAAAGGTATTGAAATTCATCATCGCAATCCTTAAATAGATTTATCTACTTGTATTGTCATATGATCATTTCTTCTTACGACACAACTATTCAGACTCTTAAAATCATTAGATAGTGACTATCTCCAAAAATAACACCTATAAGTCCTCAAAGTAGAGACCTCAATTGCTATCTCCAAATCATAGGTAGAGTAATTTTGATCATAGATTTCTCCCCCACTTAATTGAAGGGCAACCACCCACATACGATGTAAGAAAGATATAATCATAAATCTTTCTCAAAGGTATCACATTCTACTATAATTTACTGGATCTATCGGAATTAAACCCAAACGACAAGGTCGATATTTACCCTTCATTCCTCAAAAGCTATCCCCACATATCGCATTCTGACGGATACTGATCGCCTTCAAGCCAAGCGCCCCATGGACGCTGCAAATCCTCGAGGAATACCTAATGGATAATTGCCTTTCACAATCCATGATGTAGTCCTCAAATAGAGTTCATATACTCTTATGATTCTTTGAATTCATCGATGACGCTATCACAAAATTTACCAAAATATAGTCGAAAGATCCACTCCATGAGATTCATAAAAAGGCCAATGAACCTAAAATTTCCAAATGACATTACTAGAACTCATAACGGTTGCATCTCATCTTGAATGTTGCCACAGGTACAACTCCTAATTATCCATAATTAACAATACTATGGATACAGATCGATATTAGAAAACACCAAGCCTTTACAAAAGACCTAACAATTCACCTATTCATTCACAATGCCGCATATTAAACCATAAATCTCCCAACCTAAATTCCAGTCATCCTCAAGTGACCTCATCAGTTCATCTTAATAACCCCAAATATTCTAAAGCATCTCACAACAACACCTAACTGATGCCTTCTCGATCCTATATGGAATCCTTGAAATCAGTGTCAACTCCAACACAACATTGAATTATTGATCAAAGATAAATTGGCCTAATCTTCCTTCCAAAAACATCATCAAATATTCACATGATCAAAACTTTTTAGTGACCACAAAATAACCTTCAAATGTGGTCTTATATGCTAAATAAATTTGGCACAAATCCTCATTAAATGACTTGTAGGCAAAACAATAATAATTTTTGACACCTTGATCAACTCTGACTCATATTCAAATTTTCACAACCAAATTGTAGGATGTAATATCCTTACCAATCCAATTCATACTAGTATGGCGGTTCACCAACTAAATTACCACCAAATCAGATTAAAGCTCAGTACCTCAAAATAAATCAATTTAGCCAAGCCAATCATATTTACAACCCAAGAAAATATCGCAGACCTTGATACAACTAGTGCAACACCTAGATCCTTAGATAAACGCATAATCTTAGGAAACATAATGAAAATACAGATTGGGAATCCTAAAATAATAAACATACTAAAATGTCAAAATTTAAGATCCTTCCTTCCACCATAGTAGATGACACCTCCACACTTATGCCATCACTAAAAAACCCCAATCCAAGGCATTGAACCTCTTCACCATCTGACCCAAGGGATAAGGACAACCCTTCATTATGTGGCTAACTATTCAATTAGAATCATTCTCCCAAGAACTCGTCGGAAAGATATTTATCTTGAAAGAGCATTCACGATAATATTTTACAATATCTCTTTATCTTTCCAAATATTGGGTCACCGTAAACACCATTTCAATTCTCATAATTCACATTCCAACTTCTATAGGATCCGAGCCACCCAAAGTTTAAGCACTTGATCATTATTACTAAATCAATCATAAATCGACATCCTCGAATTTACTAACACCAAAAGTTGACTCCAACTTATGCTAACCTCGAGCCATCGATTCTATCTTATCTGCCTCACCTAGCATGCTATTCAATCATCTTCATTCATTGTCCTCAGATCAAAATTAACCTAAGTTAACCCTTAAAGTATCCCTCTATAGCTTCTCTTTTTCCTTGTCCTTGTCTGGACTAAATCCTCCAAGACTTTTCAGTCTCATCATCCTTCCAAGCAATTTTAAATACACCGCTTCTCGATCTCGCGGTTGGCCACCACCACAAGCAGCTCTTCACCTAGGTTCCATGGCAACTACTAATATTCTTTTAGAAGTAAGATCGATATGGGTTAGATTGCAACTCAACTTGATTACTACCCCGGACACGACACACTATGCGGTCAAATATAACTAACTAATCCTAATTTAGTTCTGACCTAAGTAAACTAACATAAGTTAATGAAGACACTAATTAGGACACCATAACTAGACAATTAGATTTAACTACTAATCCTGGGTTAATCTTAGCCTAAGTCATTCAAACTAAGATAACTAGAATTATCCAGTCTAACTTAATCATCCTATGCCCTCATTTACTTATTCAATCTATCTTACTCAAACCTAAATTTTTCATAAGATTCAGGTCAAACTTAAGGTATCTCATCTCTGATACTATGGAGGATCACGTTTTTCTAACAGGAATTTGATAAAATTTTGGCTGAAAAATGATCGTTAAACTAATACAACATTTATAAAATACCCGTACAGCACAAAATATAGCTACGACTTCACAATACAGGATCTAAAAGTCACAACAGAACATGTAGCACCAACATTATAATTCAAATTATGACATTGGCTCAGATAAAAAACTATTAGTACCTAAATAAATCGTAAAAACCTATGAAAGTATCTACATCCATAAAATACAGTAGAAGCTAGACTATATGTATGTCATCATCATCACACATATATATCAGTATACAAATCCATCTTAATGGACCAAATACTCTATAAGGAAGGTGCAAAACTATAAAGCTAAGTCTACAAAACTCTTCCTTTAAGATTTGCAATCTAGCTAACTCCTAAGTTCTACTTTGTCACATCAGACAGTGACTCGTGCTTATCTAAAGGGAGGAAAACAGTAAGAGTGAGCCAAATATTCAATAAGTATAATATAATCAATTATAATAAACTATATACGTAAAATAAAGCTGAGGAGGGATGTAAGAGTATAATGAAGATGCATAAACATGAAAAATAATCAAATGCGTTTTCAAAATTTATTTATCTTTCCTGATTTACTTATATTTCTTTAGATTTCAAAACATGTATAAACTTCTTTACTTTGTGGATTAGGGTTAGTAGGCCTTATCAGATAACGATGTAGTCGAACGAGAATAGAAATGTGTTTATTTTTACATATTTTAAGACGCAATCCACATAATTCAACACACAATGGTGAGCAGTATAACTTTAATATGCCTCCATGTCTTCTGTGGCCCAGAGACAATCTTCATATTTTCACAATAATATCCTAAGGCATGCCATGAAAAACTACCATTTGAAATATAAATTTGTAGTCCAGGTTTCATAATTTCTTATTCTTTAAGAAAAAATCTACCAAATTTCTTTTATAAAATTATTACTCTAAGAGAACGAATCATAAACATATCAAATTGTGGCATTTCCTTTGTATACTTATATAATTCTCATATTTCTTATGGATTTAAGCTTTCACATGCTTTAAAAATATGCAAAGTAACTGGGAGCTTAGGAAAAACTAGAAATTTCTTACCACAATGGGGCAAACACAACTTTAAAGATTTCGAATGATAAATCCCTTCGCAATAGTTCACAACAATATTTTTGGACTGTACAATTATGTATATACAAATTTACATGTAATTTAATAACAAATAATCGAAGTAAAAACATTAACAATGCTAGTGTTTCAATTACCTAGGGACAAATCATGCGTAAGTTTCAAATAATTGGGTAAACAATGTCGGGAGCGGGGTTAGGGTTTCACATGCACAAACCGGACCAAACTTAGAAATCAAACACTAAATCGGTAAGTCATCATGCTTAAGAAGTGAGTTTCAATTATCTAAAACCAAATCATACATAAAATCCAAAATAAATGGGTAAAATGGTTCAGGGCATGAGTTAGAGTTTTCAAGATACACAAAATCATGTAAAAATAACAAATCAAATAACAAATCGATAAATATTCATACCCAAGTCATGGGTTTCACAACATATGTGCATGGGTTAGGTATCTGGACAAAACTACCCCAAAAAAATCAAACAAAAATTAAGAATAGAGAAAGAAAAGTATATGAGTGTAATTGACTCAACTCGGTCTACAATTTCTCTAACTAGCTCGAAGTTGGAATCGAACCCGAAAGCCTTGATTTTTTCTTTCTTTCTCTTCTCCTTTGCGATCTCTCTCTCCTCTCTCTCCCTTTCCCCATGTGAAATAATGCAAAAAAGAGTCGTTGGGCTTTTATAATGTGTACCGGCCCTTGAGCGCCTGTAGGTGTGCCAAGCTCGGTTTCCAATGCCTGCTTCCGTGCTCAAGTGCTCGGCAGGTGCTATCATGCTGTTTTAGGTCCCCGTGGCTCCGCTTGTGGCGCTCGGTGGGCTCCCCTCACCAAATCTCTCTACACTCCTGAAACCTAATTTTTTGGTTAATTAGTTCCATGCAGTTGTGGTTTATGTTGATTTTGGTTTGTTAATTAAGAGATGTTGGTCATCTAACTATACGACAACAATGAAATTTAATTTCAATTAGAATTGTGTACTTTGATATTTATACGGATATATATAACTCCTTATATATGACTTGACGTTACAGTTTAGGTCGATATAAGAGCCACATGATAACATGACATATTTCACATCCTATGTACAAGTTTATTATTTTATTTAATCAGTCAAAAATCGATATAAAATTCACATCTAATGATAATTAAATAGCTAATTGGCTGATTATTAATATTATTATTAATTATTAATGATGGGATCAGAATTTGAGTTGTGATGTAATCCAAATAATATTTTAGATCTATCTTTATAGATCCTAATTCCTAAAATATAGGTTCCTTCACCTAAATCTTTCATGGAGAAGTTTATTGATAACAAAGTTTTCATTAACTATAACATATGTTGAGTAGTATGTCATCCATATAAATAATGAAGAACACAATTTTGGTTCCATTGATTTTCTCAAACACACACGGCTCTTCTAGAGTTTAAAGAAAATCAAACTCTTTAAGTATCTCGTCTAAACAGATATTATAACTTTTGGAGGCCTATTTAGATTTACACATAAACTATTTTAACTTGTATATCTTATTAAAATGTTCTTTGGGTTCAAAAATATCAAATTGTATCATAGACACTTCTTCTAAAAATCAATTGAGGAAATTCGTTTTAACATTTAACTATCATATCTTACAATCATGATACATTGCAAGGGCGTCTATAATCCTAATAAATTTAGCATAACTATTGGTGAAAATGTTTCCTCATAGATAACTCTTTGTCTTTGAGTGCAACCTTTTACAAGTAGCTTTGCTTTATAGTTCTCTACCTTTCCATTTACTCTATAATATTTCTTAAAGATCCACTTATTTCTAATGGGCCTAAAGGCGAGAGGTAGAACCACAAGATTCCAAATCTCTTTGGAGTACATGAAATTTATTTTAGATTTCATGGAATCATTCCATTTACGTAAGTCCATATAACATACCACCTTTTTATGTTTCGTAAGATCCTAATCATCTATGAGAACCCTAATATCTTATTCCATGAGAAAACTAAAGTATCTTTTATTATACCTTTATACACTAGTTGACTTATGAATTGGCCATGTGTCAAGAGCTTATATTTATGTAAGTTTGCCAAGTTGATTTAGTGCAGTTGATAATTCTTGAATTTCTTCAAATTCTACCTTACTCCCACTACTTTCTTTAAGGTAACGTATTTTGCAACAAATACCTTTTGCTTAATGGGATAATAGAAGTAATATCTAAAACTTTCTTTTTGAATATCCTACGAATCTATACTTATCAAATATATCATCCAAGTTATTAGTTTTTAAGCATTTCACATATGCAAGATACCCCTAAATCTTGGTATGCTTATGATTTGGTTTTCTACTTGTCCATATCTCATATCGAGTTTTAGAAACAGATTTGGTGGATTCTTATTAAGCAAATATGTTGCAATTTTAAGGATGTAACCCAAAAAGAATGTAGGAAGATTTATAAAACTCAACATTTTTACAGCCATATTTAAGAGTGTTCAGTTTCTTATTTTAGCTATCTCATTTAATTGATATGTTTTAGGATAATCTTGTATCACCTAATTTTTTTATTTGTATTTATAATAGTATAATTTTTATGCATTGGTAAATGTGAGAAAAAATCATATAATA
The DNA here is from genome assembly GCA_033239525.1 of Nepenthes gracilis. Classification (NCBI taxonomy): domain Eukaryota; kingdom Viridiplantae; phylum Streptophyta; class Magnoliopsida; order Caryophyllales; family Nepenthaceae; genus Nepenthes; species Nepenthes gracilis. Next base: position 8,581,858 of record BSYO01000031.1, read on the forward strand.
AAAAATTTAACAAAAATTAAATTTGAGGATACATGTTCAACATTTGATAAGTGCTAAAGGCATACTTGTGCATGGTTTAGGAAAAATCTCTGTGCTTATGAAGCACATGAAGAATACCTGTATATAGTTTAGGTAGAATAGTTTATGCTTGAAATGTATATTAATGGCCCTTGTGCGTGTATATAGTTGGGCAAAGTACTTAATGCATGCATGTTCAATACTCGTGCATCGATTTGGGTATAAAAAGGCCCATTGTTTGATTTCAGCCATTTTCATGGAAAAAGAAAAAGAAAGAAAGAAAAAAAAACAGAGAAAGAAAATGAGAAAGAAAAAGAGAGAAAATGTAAGGAGAATAATTTTGATACTATTTCGTACTAGATTTGATAAATATTTAAGTTAAGAAAAGTATAGATAAGTCCATTCTTTGGTTTATTATTAAAATATTTTAATTTTTTCTCTAATTCTTATTTAAATATAGATGCATATCATCATTTTCATTTTTTTATCTAATACTATTGCATACATATTTATTTTACCTAACATTTGGAAATTTTGTTGGCTTTATTAAATATTTAAAAAGTTTGTTTATTTTTGCAGAATATTTAAAAATTTTACTTATTTTTCTCAAATATTTGACGATTTTGAAGTTGTATGCTCACATTTGAGATATTAAAAATAACATCATGAATTTTTTTAGTATTCAACCTTGTATTTTATTTCATATAAATTTTTGATAAAAATTGTGATTTATAAAATGGAAAAAAAAGATCGTACTTTTTGTCTAATTTGGAAAAAAAGTTTCAAATATATAATATGTAATATAGAATTTTTTATTTGATAAAATAAGAGTTATTATATTATGAACAAATTATACTTAAATAAATTCTAGTATACTATGTGCACTTAAAAAATACACTTTTATCTATGGGTAAAAAAAGTGATATTTGACCATGTATATAAAAATGCTATAGATAACTCACCTATTGGTCTTAAATAATAATATATGAGTCTAATACTATCGAAAATATGTATAACCCATTCTGCAATGATATGGTCGTTCGCTTTTTATATTTTTAGATATACATTTAAATGTTTTAATCTTTTTATGTTTTTTCTATGTTCCACATGTTTTGAATATTTATATATATATTTGACACTTCGTATAAAATCATGGCTTAGAACATATTTATCAAAAATTAGACATCCAAAATTTTGTATGTGATTTATGATTTTTCTGTCATTTTATCTATTTACTCATACATATTCATTTATTGTGTATAAATATATTTTATTGAGTATTAAACTTATAATTATAAATATTTTTAAAACATTTTCAAATTGGCAGGCAATAGATTCTTATAGAATTTACAAAATATTATTAAAGGCGTTTTTAAAGTTAATACTAGTCATATTGTGAGTTGTTTAAGATTTAATGTACTAAATATGATTTATTTTTAAGCTTCACACAGTATGGGCTTTGGGCCCGTAAACCTAATGAAACTATGTACACTTTTTTTACTATGATATATTTGATATTTTGGTTATATAATTACCCTTATAGTGATATTTTGGATTGAACAAGTACAATATTATTATGAAACCAAATGGAAATAACTTGGCCATTCTCTAAACTGCTAGATTATATTTAATTACATTATATATGATGTTAGTATATAGCACCCAGTCTAATATTGATTATTATACCGTAATTATTTATTTATAAACTTTATATTTGATGTCATTATTATTACGTGTATTATAATTGTGATAGATCAACTATGAGAGAATCCCGTTCTCTTTGAAATAATCATGATATTCAGTACCAAGATACTTACCACATCAATCTGATCGAAGTACATTAGTATTTTTTCCAATTGCTTCTTTACTTCACTTCTAAATTTTTTAAATTTCTCAAATGCTTTAGATTTATGTTTCCTTAAGAACACAAATCCGTATCTTGAGAAAATATAAGTAAGAAAAGATTAAATAAAGCATTAATTCAATAAATTATATGGGATATCTCTTCACTTTAACTAAAAATAATAATTTATTTATTTATTGATCAGTATTCTAGCTTCATATAATTTCTATTATTCTTGATAAATACCTCCATCTTTTCAATTATTAGATATATATTAGTAGTATCAAAGCATAATAATTTACAAGTGACATATTATAGTATATCAAGTCAAATAATCATTTATATGCTTCTATGTGAGGGCTTCTTATTAATATACAAAATTTCTAGACAAGAAAATATTAGTCAAGTCAATTTAGTAAACTAATTACCATAGTATTAGCTATGGTATATTTACCATAGTGAATATATTAGTCAAGTCGATGAGTACCTATATGTTTACTATAGTGCTAGCTGTATAAGTGACCATAAGCATAATTATGCCTTTTAACAAGTTGGTATACTGTACAGCGATTTAATTAGACTACTAATATCACGTCTTAATAATTCTACAATTATAAATATTTAAGATCAAATCTCATAAGTAATAAAAGTTTATAATTATGATCTCATCACAATAATTAATACATTACTCTAATTTAAAAATTTTATTATATAAATTAAATAACCAAATATGACAAACATAAATAGCCTTGTGGTATGACTGAATTAGAATACGTATGACTAGTGACCCATTGTATCAAATACAATTGGTTTATAGGACATGCAACTACTTATAAAAAATAAAGTGAAAAGACATAACATAAAACAAAAATGAATTAATTTGCAAATAATAATGACGGCTCTGCCAACCAGTCGTTTGATAAATGAAATTGCAGAAACTAAACTGCTAGAAAGTAAAGTGCGCAAAGTAAATTTATAGTAGCGTAGCCAACTGTTGCAACCGCAACAATTTCGGGCCGATATACCAGCAGCTGGTGCTGATTTAGTGAGGAAGTAAGGGGAAGGGGAGTTCTGGGGAAAGGGATGAGGACGAAGAACAGAAGGAGAGGGGAAAGATTCGAGAGAAAGTGAGAGAGGAGAGTACAGAGAACCGAGTGATAATTCCTTTCATTCTGTTTGTTTCTGGCATTACATATGATCAATAGCACGTGGGCTCCACGTGGGTTTTGAGTCAGCCATACAGAATATCAAAATGCTAACAGAACAACGGCCGAACAGAACAATTGGGCGGAGGACCGGTGGGCGGAGGACCACAAATGGGCGGAGGACCCTGGGCGGAGGACCACAAATGGGCGGAGGACCGACCAGAACAATAAAGCCTAAAATACCAAATTTTATACCAATGGAAGTATAATAATGACAGTATACCAATACTCTAAATGTAATACCTAAAATACTATATGAAATCTCGGTATCTCACGTGGAGGATGTGATGTGCGCGAGTTACATTACGGGTTTTGGTGAGTTGGCGATGTCGGCGTGCCCGTTGTAATGAGGCCGGTAACATTACCCTCCTCATCGAACACGACCTTGTCCTCAAGGTGGAAAGAAGGAAAATCTTGCATGAATTTGGTTCCCACGTGGCCTCGAAGCGAGGTTGAGAGTGCCTTTGGACGAGGAGTTGGGGTATGAAAGTATAGTACTTGCGGAAACCAAGGATTTGGACCGGTGTAAGGAGGGCCGGGTTCCATTCTTGGTGGGAAAGTAGAAGCTGTTTGGGTCCATCAGGAGGACCTTGTTTGTGAGAGAAACGTGGAAAATGTTGTGGATTACGGAATCGGCGGGGAGTTCCAAACGCAACGGGTCCAATTCTTTGGAAATACGGAAAGGTCCATAGTAGCGTTTGGCAATTTATTAGGGCGCGGTGCGTTCGATGATTGACGATAAGGTGAAGCTTAGCGTAAACCCAAGCTCTGAAATTCCTTCTCGGATCGGTGGGCATTGATTCTTATTACTGGGCCCGCGGCAGATTGGCCGCAACCGGGCGAGCACCGTAGCCCGCATGGTTATGCTCATCAACAGCCCAGGCGAGGAAGAACCATGTAGATACTCGACCAGAGAGGCGGGGGGAATTCCGTAAACCTCGAATGGGCTCATCTTCGTGGAGGAATCTTTGTCTGTGTTATAACTCCATTACGCCCAAGGAGAAACTTTAGTCAGGCAGCGGGTGGTCGGACACAAATGAAAGGTAATCTTCGAGGCGGTTGTGACCTCCGTTTGGCCGTCGATTTGAGGTGGTAGATCTTCGAGTGTGGTTTTGCAGTTTGAAAAATTCATTCGAGAACTTACTCATGAAAATGGGGTCGCGGTCGAGACAATTTCAGCGGGCATACCATGGAGCGGCGAGATTTCTTGGATGAAAACAGCGGCGAGGTCTTGCGGTGAAGGGGTTGCGGAGGCCCACAAAATGAGCATACTTGAAAGTCGATCGACCACTACCCATATGGTGTCTTGCCTTGAGACGGTGGCAAGTGAGTTATAAAGTCCATGGAGATGGATGTCCAAATGATCTTGGGGATCGGTGGCTTACCGGGGTAAGCTACGTTGGGATTTTGCTTGTTGACACTTTGGGTGATGAAGGTGTGGATGTCTTGGCGCATGAGAAATGGTTTCGCTAAATTGGAACCCGATATGGCCCCCACAGGCGAGGCATGATACTCATGCAAGATAAGATCAGTAATCTGATTCGGGGGAATTACGCGTCCCTTGAAGAAGACCAAGCCATCGAGTAATTGGCGAAATTGGCGGACATTTAAGCGATTGCAACCTCAAGCATAGCAAGCCCCTTAGCTTGGATATTTGGACAATTATCCTTGCCCGGTTTGTAAGTGATTTCAAAGTCATATACAGTTTGGTGAGCCACCGCTGCTGTTCGGGAGTGTGAACGATCGATTTAAGAGGGCCGTGCACGCTGAAGTGGGTACCCGCAAGTACGGCCGCCATTTCTTGATGGATTCGGAGATAGCACAAGCTCCGTAACGTAGAGGCATTTTATCGGGAGTAAGAAAAGGCGATGGGGTGTCCCGCTTGGAGAGCACAGCACCAATAAAGCATCTGTTTGAATGGTGACGGTTTGGAATAGTCGGTAATCTTGGGGGTCGTTGTGAGGGCTGTTTGAGGGCAGGAAGGCATGGTGGCTGGAGTGGACCAAATAAAGCATCCTTCTCGAGTTGGGTAAGTGGTGCAGCAATTTGGCTAAGTAAATGATTTGATACTTGTGGGAGTTTACGGATTGCCTCGATTTTGGTAGGGTCAACTTCAACCCTTCTGATACAATGTGGCCCAAGTAGGCGATAGATGTTTGCCGAACTCGCACTTGCTGCGCTTAACATAAAAGACTTGGTCCTTCGGGATGGAGCACATTTTCCATACAGTCTTGCTTTCCGAACTATAGATCAAAATGTCGTCGAAGAATACTAACACAAACTTCCGGAGAGCCGGACGGAAAATGTTATTCATTTCGGATTGGAAGGTGGACGGTCAAAGCCAAAGGGCATCACTAAAAACTCATAGTGACCCTCATGTGTTCTAAAGGCTGTCTTGTGGACATCATGGGTGCACCGGATAGTGATGGCGGATCGCAAATCCAAGTCGAGAACACCCGTGCCCCATGTAATTCATCCAAGAGCTCATCTACGGTGGGAATGGGAAACCGGTCCTTGATGGTGATCGCGTTAGCGCGATAATCTACAACTACCATCCTTTTTCTTGACCAACAAAACTGGTGATGAAAACGGGCTCGTGCTTGGCTGAATTATGCCTTCAGCAAGCATTTCACGGATCAGCCGTTCCATTTCAGTTTTCTGGAAGTGGGGGTACCGATAAGGTCTAACATTCACAGGTTCGGTTTGTGGGTTGAGGGGAATTCGATGGTCTGTAGCTCGGGGTGGAGGTAGGCCGTGTGGTAGTTCAAATATATTGGAGAAGGAGTTGATAATTTGGGTGAGTTTCTGGGCATTTTGAGAATCGGTGGCTGAGGTAAACTTGGTGTAATCTAGTGGGGTTGATTGTGGTAAGGAATCCGGTGTGGACAGCATATGGAGGTGGAAGTATGAAGCCACTGATCGGGTGGATTCCTCCCTCTTTAATTGCCCCAATGTCATTGTGGTTATCGAGGCCAGGGGCAGCCCATGCGGTGTGAAGTACCAAAGTAATCAAATCTCATCTGGAGGGTCCGATAGTCAAAGACCATCGGGGGCGATTGTAGCCAACCATTGGACTCCCAACACCAAGTAGTAGATGGGTAATGATAAAGCTCAGCAAAGCAAACTTGATCGGGGTAACTTCCACCTTCGAGCATAGTCCTTCACATCGAAGGAAGCCCCATTGCCCACCGTAGCGTTCAAGTGGCAAGAGGGTTCAATGGGAAGCCCGGATATTTGGCAATGCGGGTTTGGAGGAAGTTGTGGGTGCCACTTGTCCCACAAGGATGACTACGGCTGTCCCGAGAGATGGAGCCTTGTAAACGTAGGGTGGAGGGTATAAAATGCCCTTCGAGAGCGTGAAGGGAGATGTTAGGAACAGAATCCGGTGGTAAATAAGGAGGATCTGGTTCACGGGGGAGATTGGTCACAGATTCGGGGTCATCAGGGCCTGTTTCCAAATTTTGGAGCCCTGGTAATTTACCCCCTTCTTCCTCCGCCAACATACACAAGAATTTGGGTGGGCTACATCGGTGGCCTGGAGCAAATTTCTCATCATGATTAAAACACAATCCCTAGCTAATGCCATTTAGGGGGTTAATTTTTTTATGGGTAGTGAAGAGAGAGGGTTTTTTACCGTCACTGGTGTGGGAGCATCCAGGAGGCGAGATCCCGTGGGGCGCGGCCAAATTGGCTTACAGGCTTCCAGCTTTTCCTCCACCAGTTTAGCCATCCCAATTGCATCGGGAAGGTTAGTCGGCTTCAACAACAGGAGTTCCCTCGTATTTCGTCCCTCAGTCCCGAAATGAAGCAGTAGAGCAGTTGGTGGTCGATAAGCCACGCGTTCGAGTCGACAATGATTCGAACTCTATCATGTAAGCCGTTACCGTTGTGTCTTGCCGAAGCTTGTACAGGGCAGCTTCGGGGTTCAGATAGGAGGATGGTCCAAATCTGAGTTCGAGGGCTTTGGAAAAACCTTCCCAGGTGGATAGCTGGCCGGTGGCGTCCATCCACTGATACCATTGTAGTGCCGTGCCGGACATGTAGAACGCGGCCACCATCAATTTCTGGTCCGAAGGAGTGCCGTGGAATAAGAAGAAACGTTCGATTTGGAAGAGCAGCCAAGGAGCTAGGTGAAGAATGGCGGTTCAATTTGGGCAAGCGAATGGAGGTAGGGTTTTGTACGGTGGTGGTCGGTGGGTTGATAGAGCGAGGTTTTGGGATGTTGTTGGGGTCTTTGGAGGAATTGAGTAATACAGAGGTGGATTTAGAGAGGGAGAGGTTGAGACCTGGCGATCGAAGCGACTCAGAACTTGGCGTATTTCTGAACGGAGCTCTGTGATGGACTGCTGCATTTCGTCGCACTTCTGTGGGAGGTGTTCCAGGGACGTCAGGCGATCTGCATGTTCTCGCAGCTCCTGCGTGAGGTTGTTGAGGGACTCCTCGTGGGCTCTGTATCTCGTCTGCATCCCGTCCGCCATTTTCTCTCAATGAAAGCACCAATTTGTTGCAACCGCAACAATTTCGGGCCGATATACCAGCAGCTGGTGCTGATTTAGTGAGGAAGTAAGGGGAAGGGGAGTTCTGGGGAAAGGGATGAGGACGAAGAACAGAAGGAGAGGGGAAAGATTCGAGAGAGAAAGTGAGAGAGGAGAGTACAGAGAACTGAGTGATAATTCTGCTTCATTTGCATTACATATGATCAAATACGTGGGCTCCAAAGTCAGCCATACAGAATATCAAAATGCTAACAGAACAACGGCCGAACAGAACAATTGGGCGGAGGACCACAATTGGGCGGAGGACCACAAATGGGCGGAGGACCACAATTGGGCGGAGGACCACAAATGGGCGGAGGACCGACCAGAACAATAAAGCCTAAAATACCAAATACTGTATACCAATTGGAAGTATAATAATGACAGTATACCAATACTCTAAATGTAATACCCTAAAATACTATATGAAATCTCGGTATCTACGTGGAGGATGTGATGTGCGCGAGCTGTTACGGGTTTTCAGCTGAGTTGGCGATGTCGGCGTGCCCGTTGTAATGAGACCGGTAACACCAACCGGTAGCAACTGATATTAAAGTACGAGAAACTAAATTGAAGTGTTAAAGCTATGGTGGCCACACCAGCTGATCGCTTTGTAATTAAAATGTGTATACAAAAGTGTCAAAAATTGAAGTGCCGTAGCTAAAATTGTGGAAAACGTAAAATGCAACAGTTGTGGCGGTGTAGGCAGCCATTTGGTTATTAAAGTAAAGTGCAGGAAATAAACTTGATAGAACTAGAGTGCCAAAAATTAAAATGTGGGAAATGAAAATTATACCAACATAGACATGCTAAATCATGGCATATTGATCCTTGCATCAGAATAAAATGTAAAATTGATTATAATGCTCTGGCATCAATACCGGACTAGATTAGTCATGAATAGTGAGTGTTGATGGTAAGGACATCGGAGAAGAAATTCAGAGAAGTCGTGCTAGATTTGGGGCAAATTGTCTAAAAATTAACTTGATGAAACAGGAGAAATTGAAATTTCATAAGGGTTAAGGTAAGGAGGGGATAACAGATAAATGGTTATATTGATGGTGGAGGTTTACTGTAGCTTATCTGCCGAGAGGAGGAAAGGTGGGTTACTGGATGGGGGTGGGATGAATCTGCCATGAATGGAAAGATAAGAAAATGAAGGGGATCGGGGAAATATTGAATATAATGAAAGATAGAAAAATCTTCCCAGAGAAAGATTATAAATTTGTGAAGGAATTTCTCAACTTTCGAATAATTTGCCTAGAGACTCAATCAATCTATGAAATTGGAAAGGATCAAATATTCCTTCTGAGAAAAGTGACCTTGTATTTATAGAGGGAAAATGGAGGAAAACTGGAGAAGGGAAGGTGGCCAGCCTAGTTGAGAAGAGAAGGCAGGCCTGTGGGCTGTGCCGCACCCCACATGCCCGTTGAATTTAATCCCACGTCCAACAGGCAGTTTTTTTTATTCATTGGCGTGCCCTATGCGGAAGATGGAACCTCCACGTATGGAGCACTTTTGCTGATAATATCTTGATGGATTTTGGGTCAATCTCTTCTTTATTGTGTCCAAAGTTCTCCAGTTTGGACATCAAATCATTCAAAAGCAAAAAACCAAGATTGTTACTCAAATCAAACAATTTGTTGTCATTTTCAAGGAATAATAATAAATGTAGTTAATAATATAATTTTTATTAGTATAAAATACATCAAAATTAGATTTCGCCTCATTATTTTCGTAATTATATTTAGTGCATGACTAGAGTTACTTCGCTTTCATACATAGAATTCAATCTATGTGTGGCCTAGTTTTCATAATGAACCCATCTAATATTTGAATATATGTGTCATTAGGGTTTTTTTTATTAGTGTTTTTAAAAGTTTAATGATCATCTTAGGTTTTTCCTAATAATTGGTAATTACTAATACTCAGATTAGGGTAGTAATTATCCCAATATGGGCATATAAAATATGTGGTCATATCTTAGGGATGTAATTAGCGTTATTTACCTAAAAAGCAATCTAAATACTTAGATAAAAGTAAGGGTTTAGCAAAAGGCATATGATTGGGAAGACTTAAGAAAAATTAGATGGGTCTTATTGTTCCATGCTCGGCTGGCTGCCTTAGGGATTAATTGCAGTCTATTTATGTTAATAACATGTGTTTGACATGTAAAGTAACCAATAGAAATATTAGATGCTGTGTTTGTGAGGCCCAAATGGTTAAGAGTTATCATTATTTGCTTGTGATATCAAAGGATGATAAGACTTTGATAGGAATTGTTTATAAAAAATAATAATAATAATAAGATGCATTTTTTATCATTCAAATTAAAAATTTGACAAATTGAAATGCATGAAAACTGTGGTCACAAAGAGAAAAAATGATTAGAAAGTTAGCAAAACAAAAAGTTATACAGAAGGAAAATCATTAACGGCTAATTACTAGTGAAATATATTACGTTTATCTTAAGATAAGTATTTTTTGTTGTCACCACCTTTTTTTGTAATATTAATTTATCTTAATTTATTAAAGAACTCATGTTCCTCATAGGTACTACAATGTTTCTAATAAAAGTAGCATCTATGTATTGAATTATGTAACATTCTAAAATTTGATTATCAATTCTTTAAAAGGATATTTTGTTCGATTTTGATTCATGTTGGTTTCACTAAACCTGCTCTTAGTGATCATATGATGATGATTTCTTACTCATTAGATATTGTTATTATGAAACTTTAATTTCATGTATTGAACTTTCATGATAGCCCTTCTTTTGTAAAATATGGAATTGCTTTAGTTATCAGTAAAATTTATATCTTATAGTGTGTAGTCTTTGGTAGACCTAGTCTAAGCTAAATGGCCTAGCGTTAAGTTGTATTCTATTTGATATTATTATAGGATGTAAATTCCTATTATCGACTTGTTTGTATTTTTTTTTCTATTATCTCTTAAGGAGAGTTTATGTTTGTACTATCCAAACCACTGTTTTGATATTATATCGTTGAATATAATATTGTACCTTTGAATTCACGTAGCCTATAGTAGTAAATGTCTAACATGCATTACAAATTTATTTACATATGTATTATACTTTTGTCATAATATTTAATGATGATGCGAATGCGTATTTGAGAACAAAATATGATTTTGTATCGAAATTGATAATTGAAACATATAAGAACAAAAGTGAGATAAATCACTCACTCCACAAAAGAAATCAGTCACATTTGGTAGTTGACTTAGAAAATCGTTCGCCTAAAGGTTAAGTATCACTCACTAACGGGATGATTTAATAGTCTTTGATGGAGGGGACTCACTTCATTTGATTAATTTGAAGTTAAGCTTTTCCTATTCTAATTAATTGCAGTCATTAAATAAACAAATACATAGCTAAATGAAACATTCCATGTGGTTGATACATAAAGACCTTCGCATGGCTTGGGGGAAGGTGGCTGGTGCAGTGAAAGTATGCCCCGTTCTTCACACGGCTTGGTGCAATAAGGTTCTTCAGGATGGAGGAGCAATTGATCTTGTTGGGATATCCGCCAACAATTTGGATGAACCGAAAAGAAAGAATGAACAGCAATAACGATAACACAAATAAGAATCATAAAATTAAAGAGATAAGATACAAGTAATTTTATATAAAAATCCTTTTCTGAATAAGTGGAAAAAACCGCGAGATGATTCGTCTGTAAATATCTATTATGTAAAATCGGTCACACAAACCCCAAAACAGAGTATAAGAGTTCGCCGCCTTGTATTAGATGGACCCGAATAGCTGTAAGAGTAAGAAAAATCCCTTCTCTCTTTTCTTCACTTTTTCTCACTAGCGGCGCTTACTGATCTTTATCTTTCAAATGATGACTCTTTTTGTTTCTAATTTTCTCTCAATCGCACTCCCTTTTATAAATTTTAAAGAGAGTTTCGCGCGCTTTTTCATTATAAGACATTGAGATCGGCAACCAGTCATCCTTCAGCATAAGTAGTCCATTCGCCCTTCGGTCTCGGGAATTTGATCTACCATTTACATTTGCAGTTCAGTTTTTCTTTGGACTCAATAGTCCGGTCGCCTCTCCGACTAAGTTGTCCGGTCACCCTTCAAACTCAACAGTCTAACCGCCTCTTGAACTAGGCAATCCGCTCACCATTCAGACTCATCAATCCTGCCGCCTCTCCAACTAAACAGTCTGGTTACCCTTTGACATCGGCATTCAGCCCTCAGCCACAGCACCCAATCGCCTCTCAGCCTTAGCAGCTCACAGCACAAGTGCACACCGCAATCCTCTGTCTCAATATAAGCCCCATATGTCTTCGTCCAAACCACTGGACAACCTATTAGGCGGATATCGGCTCACACGGGAGTTACCCGTAACCTAATAGATCTTGAAAAATGAAGGAAGCTTGTTGATTTTCAGGTGTTGGAACTTATTAATGAAGGTGGCTAATCCTACATTATCATCCCCTCTTCGTGGAAACTCTTCCTTAATTTCAGCTTGGATATGTAATGACGAAACATGTAAGATTTGCAATTTGGAGTCAGGAATCCAGCAATCTTAGGTTGGGGACACACATTTTAGTTTGATTAAGTGTTGGATTTAGATTCTATGGCGTGCTGTGATGACACAGGAGTCGAGTATGAAGAGATTGGGTGAGGGAGTGCTAGTGGGTGCCATTGATTCATCATGAGGTGAACCATAATAGGCGCTTAAATCTAGAATATTAAAGGTGGTGCTAATTTCAATGTTGTTGGGAAGTTAAATTTTGTAAGCATTCGGGCTATTTTTTGTATGATTCAATGAGGACCAAACTTCATATTAGCTTACTCCATTTTCTTAGCAAAAAGAGATTAGCTCACATTCCGGAGTCAATGATGATTAAACACCTCTTACCTTGGGTAGTACCATAGTTATGAAAAATATGTTGGTGAAACAAGTAGTCATCTTTACATTATCAGGTGGTCTTGAAGACCTTTTGGATCACTAGGAATTCTTCTTCAGTTGAAGCTTCACAGATCTTTTTGGTTTCTTCATCATTTATGGGTAGCACATTCGGTTCTTCAGCCCTCTATTGCTCAACCAATTTGACCTAAACTTGTTTTTCTTTTGGGGACATTCGTCTGCCCTGTGCCTCTCTTTTCCACTGCAGCCACACATTGATTGTTGGAACCAATGGGAATTTTGGGTACTTCAATGTCTTAGGCCGGAAATTTGAAGGTTAAGTTGTTTTCTCTTTTATGCTCAGCTTATCTAACAACCTACTTGTTGGGGGAAAAACACTCGGACTGCACGGTGACCGAGCGGACAGAGTTCTCGGACAGCACACAGAGAGGAGCTCTCGGACGGCAAAGAAAGTAAGGATAGAGAAAAGGAGAACACGCAAATTTTAACGTGGAAAACCCTTCTAAACCCAAGGGAAAAACCACGAAGAAATGTACTATAAGAGAATTGTTTACAGGTGTTGGCTACTCAAGCTCTAACGAAAGAAAACAATCTCAAGTGTACAACATTCCTCTCTCAAAGTGTATCTCACTCTATCTTTACAACAAAGCTTGCCCACAACTCTCTCAAGGCTCTTAGAACTCAAGATGTCCCAGCTCTAGCACACACTTCAACAATGGCAACAAGCTTCTTTATATACACAAAGGGTGGCGTGTCCGCCCACCCTACTAGACGTAGGTCTCCAGACCTACGCCCTAGGCCTGCCATGACAGGCGCATGCTTGGCGTGTCAGATGGCAGGCCTGTCATCGGGAAGTTGCAGCCGCTGCAACATCCAATCAGAATGGGTGACCAACCCACCTGCAAAAACGGCCAACTGCAGGCCTACGTTGATAGAGTCAACGCCTACGATTCAGGCCCCTCGTCCTCGTCCTCAGCAACCGCTCGGACATGACGCTTCCACAAAAGTCCTCGTCCATTCTTCCAATGGAGTCCGCGGCCATCATGCCACTCGGGAGTGATCCCAACAAACTTCCCCTCACGACCGAGTGGGAGTAAAGTTAGTTCGACAGGTAATGTCACAACAAGTTTCTAGCTTTCCCTTTGGCAAAATCTTGGTCAACATGTCCGAGACATTTTCTTCTGACCGAACTTTCCCAATTGATAGCTGCCCATCGTCAAAAACATCTCTCACCAAATGATATCGCACGTCAATATGCTTTGACCGAGAATGGAATGAGGAGTTTTTACACAAGTGAATGACACTTTGACTATCACAAAGGACCTCGTACGTCTCTTGCCTTAGACCCAACTCTTGGATGAACCTCTTCATCCCGAGCATCTCTTTACAGGCCTCGGTCACGGCAATAAACTCTGCTTCCGTCGTGGAGAGAGCGACGCACTTCTGCAACTTGGACTACCAGGAGACCGCCTTTCCCGCAAATTTCACCAAGTATCCGGACGTTGATTTCCTAGAATCAATGTCCCCTGCCATATCTGCGTCCGTGTACGCAATCAGCTGAGGCTTTTCATTTCCAAACTGCAAACCCGTCTTGGAGGTCCCGCGAAGATATCTGAAGATCCACTTCACCGCTGACCAATGCTCCATACCTGGGTTTGAGAGGAATCTGCTGACAAGGCCAACCGCATGAGCAATGTCCGGCCGCGTACATACGGCCGCGTACATCAAGCTGCCAACGGCCGAGGAGTAAGGAACCTTACTCATGCGCGCCTTCTCAGTGTCCGAGGACGGACACTGATGTTTACTCAGCCTGAAATGGTTGGCCAATGGGGTGCTGACAGGCTTGGACCCTTCCATGCTGAATTTCTGAAGCACCTTTTCAATATAGCCTTCGTGGGACAGCCAAAGCTTCTTGCCCTCTCGGTCGCGAAAAAGTCGATCCCTTAACTGTTTCGCCGGTCCGAGGTCTTTCATGGCGAAAGACTGTCCGAGTTGCTTCTTCAGCTCCTTGATTCGAGCACTATTCTGTCCAACCACCAGCATGTCATCCACATAAAGGAGAAAGATGACGAAATCGTTTTTCGAGAACTTCTTCACAAAGACACAGTGGTCCGAAGAAGTCTTATGGTATCCTTGTCTGACCATAACAGACTCAAACTTCCGATACCACTGTCTCGGAGCTTGTTTCAGCCCATACAAGCTCTTCTTCAAACGACAAACCAGTCTCTCCTTTCCTTTGACTTCAAAACCATCTGGTTGCTTCATGTAGATCTCTTCCTCTAGATCTCTATGGAGAAAAGCTGTCCGGACATCCAATTGCTCAATCTCCAGGTCCAAAGCTGCTGCCAGTCCGAGCACTACATGAACCGAGGACATCTTCACAACGGGCGCAATAATTTCACCAAAGTCAACACCCTTTTGTTTACCAAATCCCTTGACCACAAGTCGTGCCTTGTGTCTTGGGGCGCTCGGGTCCTCAGTCGCCTTCAGCCGGAAGACCCATTTGTTCTTCAGGGCCTTCTTCCCCTTAGGCGGCAGCAGCTAGCTCAAGGTATGGTTCTCATGAAGTGAGGCCATTTCCTCTTCCATGGCCTCAAACCATTTATCCTTCTGGGAGCTCTTCATAGCCTCGCCAAAATCCTCTGGTTCTCCAGCATCAGTGAGGAGGACGTACTCACTTGTTGGAAGGCGGACGGACGGTCGTCTCAGCCTAGACGACCGTCTCACAAGGGCCTCCTCATTCACTTGAGGCACCAAATCTTCAACCTGATCCTAAGGTGCTGGAATCGCCTGATCCCGGTTGGCAACAACTCTTGGTCCGCTGGCGTCGGACGCAAGACGTACAGGACGGACACCATCACTGTCTCTCTTGTCCGTCTGGAAAGTGTTTGGTAGAGACTTCAACTCTTTCCCAAAGTCCTCTATGGTCTCGTCCACAACGAAAATCACGTTTCGGGACCGTACCAGCTTCTTTTCCTTTGGGTCATACAGTCTGAACCCAAACTCATCCTCGCCATAGCCCAGAAAGACACATTGCATGGTCTTTGGCTCAAGCTTGGTTCTCTCATCTCTCGGAACATGAACAAAGGCTTTACAGCCAAAAGTCCTGAGATGGTTGTAAGCTGGTTCCCTTTCGATCCAAATCCGCTCTGGAACTTCCCCATCCAGAGGCTTACAAGGCGACCGATTGATCACGTGGGCGGCCGTCTTCAAGGCCTCGGCCCAAAAGGATCCCGGAAGCCTGGCCTCGGACAACATGCACCTGACCCTTTCCATCAGAGTGCGATTCATCCTCTCGGCCACGCCATTCAGTTGCGGCGTCTTTGGTGGAGTCTTCGATGTTTGATTCGAGAGTCTTGCAATAAGCATCAAACGTTCGATGAACTCACCGCCGTTGTCGCTCCGCACGGCCTTTAACCTCTTCTAGGTTTCTCGCTCAACGAGCGTGGAATGGAATCTTTCCAATGGTTCCATGACACGGTCCTTGGTTTTCAGCGGGAACACCCCCGGCTTCCTTGAACAATCGTCAATGAAGGACACAAAGTATTATGCTCCTCCAAATGACTTCTTCGGTAGAGGCCCACACACGTCTGTGTGGACGAGTTCCAAGATCTCAGACTTCTTGGAAGATGCGTCTCCTGAAAAGGAGACCCTTCGCTGCTTTCCCGCCAAACAGTGAGGGCAAGTCCTCGGCGTGTCTCCATCCACCTCTGGAATGAGACCCTTCTTCGCCAGATGACTCATGCCACGCTCACTCATGTGTCCGAGTCTCTTGTGCCACAGGTCCGAAGACTCCACACTCCCTGTAGCATTCACCTCTGCTACCTCGGCCTGAATGTTCATAGTATAAAGGCCTGAAGCCTTTACTCCTCGAGCAACCACCATCGAGCCCTTCTTCAACTTGAAACTGCCGTCACAAAAGACGCTGCAGTAGCCTTCATCGTCGAGCTGTCCCGCTGAAATGATAATCATGCGAATATCAGGGACGTGTCGGACGTCCCTCAAAACTAGCCGGGCACCAGTGTTGGTTAACAAGGAGATGTCTCCTCGTCCAACAATCTTGGATGTCTCCAGGTTGCCCATCTTCAATACTCTTGGGGCGCAGGGAGTATAAGTGGAGAATAGCTCTCTCTTCGGAGTGACGTGGATAGATGCGCCAGAATCCACCACCCAGTCAGAGGCTTGCTCAGCCACGCTCACAGAGTCTTCAGACTCGCAAGCCAAAAGGAGGTCACCACCTGTGACGACAGAGACCGAGGACTCTTCCTCGCCGCGTCTCTTTATGCCACTATCTCCTCCAGCGTTTTCACGTTTCCATTTATAACAAAATTTCTTGATGTGGCCCTTCTTGTCACAATGATGGCACTCCATATCCTGATATCGAGAACGTGACTTACTCCGCCCTTTGTCTTCAGACTTTGGGCCACGTCCTCGTCCTCTTCCCCTTGACTTAGTGACAAGGACCTCGGATTGCTGAGAGGTCGTCGTTCCCAGAGAACGCCGCCGCCCTCCTCGTTCAGGACAGCTCCTTTGACCATCTGTAAACTCATCACGCTATTTGGAGCTGTATTGGCGATGGTGACCCTCATGGTCTCCCATGAGTCCGGGAGGGTTGCTAGGAGCCAGAGTCCGAGCACCTCATCCTCGAACTTAATACCCATGCCAGTCAGCCGGTCCACACAGCCCTGAAATTCATTCAGGTGGTCCGCAACAGATGATCCGTCCTTGTAACGGATATGTACCAGCCTCATCAAGTGATAAATTTTGTTATTCCCAGACTTAGAAGCGAAAAGCTTCTCCAGCTTTTCCCAAAGCATCTTGGCATTCGTTTCTCTGCAAACGTGGTTGTGCACGTTGTCATCAACGAACTGCCATATAAGGCCGCACACTTGCTTGTGTTCCAACGTCCATGCCTCGTCCGTTTTTCCCGTCGGCTTTTCTGTGGCAAAAATCGGATTATGCATGGACTTCACATATAGCAAGTCAGACATCTTGCTTTGCAACCTGTCATAGTTAGATCCGTTCAAGTAAGGCATTTTGCTACCGTACTCCATAGTAGCCGACAACAAGATCACCGTACAAAGAACCTAAGTCTCTGATACCACTTGTTGGGGGAAAAACACTCAGACTGCACGGTGACCGAGTGGACAGAGTTCTCGGACAGCACACAGAGAGAAGCTCTCCGACGGCAAAGAAAGTAATGATAGAGAAAAAGAGAACACACAAGTTTTAACGTGGAAAACCCTTCTAAACCCAAGGGAAAAACCATGAAGAAATGTACTATAAGAGAATTGTTTACAGGTGTTAGCTACTCAAGCTCTAACGAAAGAAAAAAATCTCAAGTGTACAACCTTCCTCTCTCAAAGTGTATTTCACTCTATCTTTACAACAAAGCTTGCCCACAGCTCTCTCAAGGCTCTTAGAACTCAAGATGTCCCAACTCTAGCACACACTTCAGCAAGGGCAACAAGCTTCTTTATATACACAAAGGGTGGCGTGTCCGCCCACCCTCTTTGGACGTAGGTCTCAGGACTCGCGCCCCAGGCCCCGCCATGACAGGCGCATGCTTGGCGTGTCGGATGGCGAGCTGTCATCGGAAGTTTGCGGCCTTCTGACATCCAATCAGTGGGTGACCAACCCACTGCAAAAACGCCAACCTGCAGGCCTACGTTGATAGAGTCAACGTCTACGATTCAGGCCCCTCGTCCTCGTCCTCAGCAACCGCTCGGACATGACGCTTCCACAAAAGTCCTTGTCCATTCTTCCAATGGAGTCCGCTGCCATCATGCCACTCGGGAGTGACCGCAACACTACTTAAGTTTAGTATTGGCCTTAATATCCATTTGGTATGCTTCCTTGAGTGTAGCTAGCTGGTGCATCAACAGCTCATTGTGGATGGATTGCTTGATTCTAGTTAAGTATTAGGCCGCCAATTTATTAGCATTCTCACACAAATTGGCACAGCCACAATATTTGTAAACCTTCTCAATGTATTCGTCAACATCTTGGTCTGATCATTGTTTGAGGTTATAAAATTCTTGGTATAAGGTTTGAGAGTAACATAGAGGAGTGAGCTTTTCATCTAAGTTAATCTTCATTTTGGAGCTTGTGTGCACTAGTCGAGTGTACTCGGTTTTGGTTTAGTTGGTAATGTTGCCACTAGGATAGGGTCGGTCCATGGAGTTTTGTGGCGATTAAAAGAACTCTCCATTCATCAATTAACTCTTTCCAATCAATGAATGCTTCAAGGGCAATGATTCAGTCACAATATTACATGCTCGGAGGCTGAATTTGATTTAAGACATCAATAATTAATTTAAGCGAAACTTTTAAGGAAAAGTTTTAGATCAATTAACAAAACTAAGTATTGAGTGGCTCAGAAAGGTGTTTGATGGGCATAAGAGCTATGCATGAACATATTTGAATTAGAATCATGATACCTGATATATATCTGACGAGTGCTCGTACACCAACCAAATTTTATATTTGCGCCTGATCTATAGATGACTAGCGTATGTGTACCAATTTGCTATCTAGGAACTTATTGCTGATTTTGTACACATTTCTCATAAAATTTCAAAAGAAAAAAGAAAAGGAGAACAGAGATAAGAAAATGAGAAAATTTTTCATGAAATTTTTCAGTTTGCTCCAAGGCGTGCAGCACTAGTCTATGATTTATATGGTTCCCTCGGCCATTTTTCCGGGAGAAGAGGGAAAGAGGGAGGAGGAGAAGAGAGAAGGGGAGAACGAAGCCCTCCAAGTCCAAATTTGAGCTCGAGTTAGTTGGAAAAGTGGAAATCGAGTTGAGGCAAATGCACTCATACTCTCCTCTTTCATTTTCATACACTTTTATTCCATTTTCTTCAGATATCTTCGTTCCGATATCCAAATAAATTTATATTTTGTGTAACCCATAACCTAAACGTGATAATACACCAAAATCATGCCCAAATATCAAGTTTTGAGTGGTATATCGCTCTTCGGAAACCCTGGCACCCACGCGGAACTGTTCACCCGCACCTAGGCCCTTTTTACTCACGAATTTTTGGGACTTTTGTCTAAATTGGGACTAAAATATCATTATTTATATTTAGAATAAGTTAATTTATCGATTGGATATCCGATTGGGCGATTTGAAGTGAAAACCTGTTAGTTGGAATCCTAGGGTGCGTCCGGACCACATTTGATCAATTATGTTGGGTTTAATGCATGAATTGACCTTAGATAATTGTTACCAACGATATGAGCAAGTGATTGTGTGATGTTATGTTTGAATTTATAATTTTGACCCTTTTTCGGATAGGGAACCCCAAACCCACCGCCCGAAGAAATTAATTAATTAAATTGAGATTTATGGATGAATTAGCTCGAGAACATTATTACATGTACCATGAATAAGTTAATTTATCATTTAGATATCTGAACTAGTAGTTTTGTAGGGTTTTATACTCTCTGAAATCCTAACCCATGCTCCCTTGAACCTTCTCCAAATTAATCATAATTATACAAGATTTTAACTCCGAAAATTATAATCGTGCAATTGTGAAGAAATTGTCATCCAGAAGCTCCCAAGATATAATAGGCTCATTTTGGTAAAAATTTCCTGATTGTTCCAATCATATGATAAATTATATACGTATTATGAACACAATGATTTAAAAGTTCAAATAATCAGGCCATGAACCATTTACGAAAAAGTTAACGATTGAAAACTTTTAAGAATTATGTCTGGTATAATCTAAAGGGATTTCTTAATCTTTCTAAATTCCAAGAAGTGTTATATATGAACTATGAACACGTGAGAATCTAAACTCACGTGGTATGAACTATGAATACATGAGGATTTAAGCTCACGTAGAATATGGAATATGCTTGTGAAAGGAAATCTGATGATAGAGAAAATTTTGTAATCGAGAGAGAGACTTTTTAACTGATTGATTTTTGGAACGTTCTCCAACAGAGTGAGAACGAAGAATTTTTTCATCGAGAACATAATTTCCTAATGAATAAGTACTCGGACCAAGGGTTATAGATAATAAACTTAAACATGCCAAAATATTATACTAAAAACTCAAGGATTACTCTGACCGTATATCCTGGCCGTGTTATATCGCGAGTGGTGTTTTAGGAATGTCTTAGTATGTTATAATGAAATGTCGTGGTCTGTTTTGGAACAGTTAGATGGCTGACGGCTCTGTCTATAGGGATTATATGTAGATGACCCGCCTCTGAGTCAATAATTGGAGGATGATGGATTTTTTATTGTGTAGGTGCACACAATCTGGGTAACGATCAACCGCTCCTTTATCAGTGAGGCCCACTGATACTTGGTGTGGCGACCCGAACCTAAATACTCAAACACATGGCTCAAGCTGCTCAAGCGGACTAAAAATTTAAAACCAAATAACATCAATTTCACATTTTAACTATTTCATTCACTTGAATTTCTACATCAAAATAAACTCAATAAAAAATAAAAATACATAAATTTCAATAACAATTTAATCTCATCATTCGGCCACCATGACCATCTTCTCATACGTTTTCCCTCCAAACTAAACGCTGTCAACTCAATTTGGAGCCAAGAAAATACAAAGGTGAGTCAAAACCCAACAAGTGATAATAATAAAAAATACTAATAATAATAACGATTTTGGATACTATCTACCAATGCCTCAACATACTTTGAAAACATATTATATCCGAGATAGATTACAATACGTCGTAAATATGACTCTAGGCAAATAGGTCCCACAAGACCCGCACATCCAAAAATAACAAGAGCGCCAATAAACAATGGTAATCCCTTGGAATCTGACATCAATGATGATTGAAAATTTTTTCAGTCCATATGTTAGCGAAAATGACCAATATAATCACGATAACAATCAATATGGATTTCACTAAATCCGAATATCTCAGAATCTACACAAGGATACTACCAACACAACAAATGAGGTACTCACAATCATAAAACATCACAAGAAATCTTCCGGATCTTATTCCGCCACTGTGAACCAAAAGCTGCGTATATCCCCCGATAACTGAATACTTACACGGGCTACCTGATGCTTATAAGTTTGACCTCCGACCGAATCCATAGTCCACAGAGACTCTGCCCCACAAAGTACAGACGTATCCTGAGCATGCGCATTATCTGACTCAACCAGGACAGATGACCTCATCTATATGCTCCTCTTCCAACTCTACCAGGCACGGAAGACAAGGTGTAAATAACTTGGTCTACAAGTTGGGCCTCTTGTTGAAGTGCTCGCAAAACTTTAGAATTTTTCGCATGGTCGCCATTGGAAGCTCTTGCCGAGTCTGCCATATTTGTAGTTTGTTATTCTAATATCCTACAAAAATAAAGAGCTTAGAATAAACCTATTTTAATTTTTTTAAAGTCATCCATAGACTATCTACCTAAAATATCAACCGATCCTAAGCCCCGAGATATACAATCGGTTCATTGACTAGAGCTCACCAACATATTATAAGTCTCCAACTCATTTAAGAAATGCCAAAATTTTCTCGAGCATCTCCGATTCCTAAGTCCTTGAACCATTTGACAAATCACAATTCTTTGTCATACCAAATCCTCTAAGTCCCTTAAAGAAATTACAATCTTCTATTCAAATATAAAAACAAGCAGAATTAATCTAATTCAACATATCTTGTTGCATCACCTAATATCCTCAATTATCAGCAATTCTTAAAATCTTCAAATGTTTCCACAGAACCTTAATTCTTTGATACCATAACTATGGTGACCCAAGCCTAAATACTCAAACACATGGCTCAATCCGCTCACGCGAACAAAAAATTTAAAACCAAATAACATAAATTTCACATTTTATCTATTTTATTCACTTGAATTTCTACATCATAATAAACTCAATAAAATAAAAATACATAAATCTCAATAACAATTTAATCTCATCATTCGACTACCAGGATCATCTTCTCATGCGTTTTCCCTCCAAGCTAAATGCTGTCAACAGAATCTGGAGCCAAAAAAACACAAGGGTGAGCCAAAATCCAACAAGTGATAATAATAAAAAATGCTAATAATAATAACGATCTCAGATACCATCTACCGAGGTCTCAACATACTCTGAAAACATACTATATTCGAGACAGATTACAATACGTCGTAAATACGACTCTAGGCAAATAGGTCCCACAAGATCTACACATCCAAAAAAACAAGAGTGCCAAAAACAATGATAATCCTCTAGAATCCGATATCAACAATGATTGGAAATTTTTCCGGTCCAATGTCAGCGAGAACGACCCGCATAATCACAATAACAATCAATATGGATTCCACCGAATCCGAATATCCCAGAATCCACACAAGGATACTACCAACACAACAAATGAGGTACTCACAATTATAGAATATAACAAGAAATCTTCCGGATCTTATTCCGCCACTGTGAACCAAAGGCTGCGTATATCCTCTGACAGTTGGGTACTTGCACGGGCTATCCGATACTCGCAAGTTTGACATCCGACCAAATCCATGGTCCACAGAGACTCTGCCCCACAAAGTACAAACGTCTCCCGAGCATGCTCATCATCTGACTCAACCAGGACAGATGACCTCATCTACATGCTCCTCTTCCGACTCTACCAAGTACGGAAGACAACTCATACATCAAACCCAACATCTCCCGCCATGATATCCTCGATATCATGATCTACGATATTCATATAGCCATAAGCATCCTGCCGAACTAGGCAACGTACCTCAACCCACCAGAATACGAAAATCAGTATCGGATAAGTGTAGACCACATTAAAGTACCAAAGCCTCCCATTCGACCAGATACTTCAATGTTTTCACATACTCTCCTCAACCTCGGCAGTAAAAGCCAACAAATACACATACCGCACACCTTTAAAGTATAAGCATGAAAAGCTTTGCAACATCAATAATGTGAACGTCGTTCGGTCTTGCACCGCACTCACACCATCAAATCTAACACAAAGGAACGTATCTCAGGACATTCAAAGGGGAATACATGGATTGAGATATGATCAGCTCAACTACTTCACTATTTTTCCATTTTATTTCGGAGTGGTGCCTACGACTAAGGCTAACAATATTTTAATTTCAATTTTTATCCCGCAATTAATTTTACAAGGTTCCAACAAATTAATTGACAATATTTATTTCTTGATACAATTAATATCACTCCAAACACTGGCCAACATACCTTTATACATACAATATTTACAAACTGTAAATATCCTCTACACCCTTTACCATCTTTATTCTCATACATACACATATCATCACTCATTAACATTACTACATATATATATATACATATATAACCAAATACATTACTACATACATATATATATATATATATATATATATATATATACATACATACATATACCTCTATATATATATATACATATATATACCTCTATATATACATATATATACACACACACATATACCAACACTCCACACAGCAACAGCCCAGCCCACGGCCCAACTTCACACACCGCACTCCTCACCAGCCCAACACGCACACAACCTGCACGCAGCTGCTTCTTGCTGCACTCTCCACACACACACACACAGAGCTCACACAGAGCACACACACGCACCCAGTGCACACGCCTTCACTGCCATCACCGAACACTTCACACACCATACACACTGCAGATTCAACCCACGCACACACAGGGCACACACCCACACGCACCACACACAGCAGACTACTGCTTCTCATTCCATACGCGCACACACACAGCAGCTCTGTTGCTCAAACGCACGCACACAAAACACGACACACACTGCTTCCCACACACATACACACCCAATTCCCGTCGTTTACCCATACAGAGCACAACAAATACCCCAACTATTATCAACCCATCACCCACCAAAACTCGGCCAAAAACAGAGCACGAAGCCTCTGTTTTCTCACCCGATTTTTTTAAAACCGGCCACAAACAGATTAACCTCTGCTCCCTCATCAGTTTCTCAACGAACACACATACCATCAAATTTACACATCAAAATTGACAGAATTAGAGAGAGAGAGAGAGATGAACAGATTCGAATCAAATTTTTGAATCCAGCAGCACACAGCCAAAAATACAAATGAGGAAGGAAGAAATCAGTTACAAATTAGAGTAGAATGACAATAGAGGGTTCACTTGTAATTAGAGAAGAAATGACAGTAAACGGAATTCACTTGCCTGATTTCACAGTTTCAGAACACGGCTTGGGGTTCGGCTTCACCACGGCTTCGGTTTCGGCTTCAGATTTGGGAAGTCGGCTTCAGTGGAACAAGGCACGGCAACGACGAATTTGGCAATGCCGATGGAAGAAGACGCCTCAGAGATGGCTTCCCAAAGCACCAATCTCTCTTGGCTCACCCTCACAACATCACTTCTCTGCCTTTCCACTCCAGCATACACACACCAACGCTTCGATTAAATAGGGCAAGGAGATGAAACGGTGAGGGAACAAGGGGAATCGGGCGTTAGGCCAATGTGGCAGATTCGAACCGAACGGCCACGCCGGAGGCCGTTGCGAGCGAGAGAGAGAGAGAGAGAGAGACGGAGAAGGAGAGAGAGGGAGAGGGATCGAGTGGGGACGAAGAAGCAGAGAAGAAGAGTCGAGAAGGAGGTGAGGTGGCAGGGATTTTATTTTTCTTATTATTATTATTGTTGTTATCCGTAAAATATTTATATTATTATTTCATAATTATTTTTACTAATCTACGCTAAAAATAAATTCATCCAATTTAATTTTAAATTTCTCGATAAAAATATCCGACCATTACACTTGGCCCCCAAACAAAATAAGTTTTCAGCATATAATTAATAATTAAGACAAGATATAAGAACGAATTAAAGGAATATGAAACGAATCATGAAACCATCCCTTCATTAAATCATAAATTATGATCTCACATACATCCTTGTTTCTTCCTAAATGCATTATTATATTCCTTTTAAATATGATAATTTTGCATATTCTTGACATGTATATATATGTGCCCTATTGAGCTTATAGCTCACCCTTACTGCTTTCCTTACCTCCAGATTAGTACAACTTGCACCTATGTTTGGAAAAAGTAAATGATTGTTAGTCGGAGATTTGAATATGTTGGAGGATATCTTGAAGCCTTGGTTTATGAATTTATACCTTATAGAGCCTTTGTTTTATTTTAACAGTCGTGTATATTGGCGTTAATAATATTTTTATAATTTAGTTTCTGTTATATTCGATGAGTATAGTTACTTTCGCAAGTTTATATGGCTAAATGATGTACCTAGTAGCATTTTATTTGAGCCAACATCATACCGGAGTTATGACGTCGGTACTAGATGTTGTAATTGTGGTTTTTGGATCCTGTACAATTGTTGTGTTTGCCTGAATGTTGGAGTTTATATCGATTGGAGTTGCTTGGATGTGTCGAGTTGATATGGATGAAATTTTAGCGGTGTTAAGATTGTATAATTTGTGTAAGTTTATTATAGGTTTTGTATTTTTGGGCGACGTCCGTATTGTAGAGAAAATTTTACCAAATTTTCTACAGAAATTTCATATTATTTAATTATGAGCATTAGTTTTATGTGATTATTGATAGACGTTATTAGAGAAAAATAACCCGTTTTGTCATATTTGGAATAATTTTAAGCAAATTTTTGGTAAATCTAAACTAATATAAGTATATTTAAAACCATTTCTTCCTTTGTTATTGGATTTTTTAAAAAAACTCTTATTATTTCTTATCAAAATATTTATGCATGAGATTTTCTACTTCTTTAAAGATAATATTTCATGCATGTTGTATTCGCTTCCATTCAAGAGATTTTGAAAAGATTGTGCAATAATTTAGCAAGTTATCTTGAAATTCTAAAATTATCCAGAAATTATCCTTACATGTCTCTTTTTATATATGTATGCTATGAGAATTCTACTTTAATTTTGTAAACATGATTTGTTTTCTAAATATGGAAAAAAATTCATATATTTATTTTTTGATACCAAGTTTTCTATTATAATTAAATAAGAACCATTATATAAAATTGAAAGAATATATATTCGGATATATCTTAATATATTATTTATAAATTAAAAATTAAACTTAATATTCATAAGTCAGAAATTGACATTTGACCTGACTATAGGAAATCATACATAGCCTACACACAGATGTGTGAATAGTGGTACATTGCTTTAGGCTATTTGGAAGTAATTATAGTCTAATTTTTAATCTTCGACCTTTATTCGTGAAATTATCACCAAGTCTTGGCTATTATATTTAAATACAAATTTTGCGTGTTTTTGTAGACATTTTGACATTTGTGGCAATTCATCATTTGATCATAATTATTATCTCTTTATATATTTCATTTATAAATATCTACATATATAAGTCATATATATTTTGTTGAGTATTAGATGCATTCTTACCATTTTTTACTAACCTTTCAAATTAACGAGTTTAGATTGTCTACAATATTAATGACAGACAATTTTGAAATAACAGTCATAGGTTTTATTTCTATTGTCATATTATTATAATTTTAAACAATTGATCAGCTTTTTGGATTTTCAGATATTTATGGTTAAGGACTTTAATTTATAATGGTATTGTATTATTAGTAAATTGATATTTTTGTTAATAATGCTTTTTCTTACTTTTTGATTTTTGTTTATTTTGAGATCGTGTATTATGGAACAACTTCCAGAAGTGGATTTTGGATATTGGGCTTTGGAATATACCATTGAAATTATTTAATATTATTTATTGTAGGATCATAGCCCAACTATGAATAATCTTTGATTATTTATTTTATTATAATTTTGAGACCAAAGACTTGATCGACACGATACTAAAGCAAGTCACACAAAAGAGTGTATGATACTATTTAAGAAATCAAATTATGATTTGTATCGTGATAAGTACCATAATGGTAGAAGATTAAGGTAATGTAATTTCTAATTGGGAGAATGAGTATCTTGCTATCATGGCGATGGTGACTGAAATGATAGGTTAAATGGTCCAAAGGGAACTTAATCTAGAGCTTACAATGGTGAATTCAACCAAAGCTTGGACGGCTTATACTTGATTCATTAATAAGCATGTGGTGAAATTTTTTAGTAACTCAAACCCAATAAATGCTAAGATTTTGATCCACTATATTAATAAGGTTTTAAAGGTGATTGAATGCCTAAAGAAAGATTATCCCTATAACTGCCCCTTCCATAACGTTCTTCAGAGCCTCTATTGTAATGATCACCATCACCACTATATGAATCCCTATACCGACCATATCAGACTTCATCGCTGTATCCCCATTCTCTTTCCCTCCCATAACCAGTCCGCTCCTCATCTTTGCTACCATAACGACCATTATGATAATAATCATCATCATATTGATCCCCGTACCCTCCCGAACTTGAATATGAACCAGGATGATATATTTCACCCATTGCAGATGTGTTACGAAACCTGTTTTGTAGTCTAACTGAGTCAGAGATGTCATATGTGGAAGTTCATCAGAAAAAGATACCAGTCATGAGGTTTGTTTATTGTGATAAAAATTAATAAATTTGCCGCCACCAGCTGATTCTCAATATTTTAAGCATAAATCATGTTCACCAAGTATTAAAGCAACTTCTCCTGCATATTTGTGGAATCAGTTTCCTTGATTTTTGTATTACAAAACATATAGAAGAATATCTACACAATGACAACAAGAGAGTGCTCAAAGAAGAACAAAATAGAATTGTAGTATCATCAGTTTTCTTGATCTTGCTAAGCTTAAATGGTCAACTAGGAGATAAAGGATCCATGATTCATATCTCGGTCATTTCAAAGACAAGAACACAAACATTTCTGATTGTTAATTACACAACTCCTCTTTTTTTCACCCTTCAGAGATAATATATACCAAGAGTCCAAAATAGGAAAAAAGCAATCTAAATTTTTGAAGCAAACTGTCTTGCCTTCCGTAAAACATCATCAACATCAACATTGACTACACAGATTGGCTGCCACCATACCACCATACCAGTCAGTTTAGTAGACATCCCCCCCTCCATTAAGACAAATACAAAAAAATGATGTCACTAGTTCTCTTAGTAAGGTTTGTTCCCCAAATTCAAATAAAGAAAAGAAATAATGGAAGAATAAAAAGATTGAGACGAAACATTGGTTGATGAGAATTGGACCGGCATGTGAAAAACCTTCCCCCTTTTCCTATAACTGAAAATGAAAGTAATTTCACAAATCAACCCCAAGTTATAGATCTAGAAAAATCTCAAGGGACCAGGAAATACCAAAGTAAATAAGAAAAGAACCTTCACTTTTAACCTGACTCTAAAAAGATACCTTGGACAGGTGAACAAAATAAGGAGAAATGACTTCAGAAGTCAACTAATTATGGAGGGAAGATAATAATGGCTTGAAGCCTTCAGAGTATAGCTGTAATTGAACAATAGCAGCACATAGCTGATCTTTCATGGTCTGAGCCTAAATTCAACCGAGCACCATATGCCTCCAAAAACCCAAGAGAATGAGAAGAAAAGAGAAAGAGGACTGAATGAATCAAGAATAGATCGTGGCATCAAGATCAAATGGCCAGCAGAAGAAATAACAAAAGCCAGCTATGTGCCAGATCACATCTCCATCAGCAGGTTGATTTTGTGAAAGCAAAGAGATTAAGACAGTCAGGATTAGGACAACGTTGCTGACAAAGATAATGGAAAATCTAAGACTGGAGAAAGCATCACAGGTATAAGATGTGAAACAAAGTAAGACTTTGGGGGGAAAGACAGGAACATAACTGAGAGAATAGACTTACTTGTCCTTATTAGCAGCAGCCTTCTGTCGAACTTCTTGTATCCTTTCTTTATCATTCACTATAAGCACTAGACTTTGAGACTTCCTTCTGACAATGTTTCCCTGATCCCTCGCACTCAAATCAATGTATTGAAAATCTGACAATGTCTGTAGAAAACAATCAAATAAAATCAATGAAAAGAAAAAGGAAACAGTATCTGAATCAGTGAAATTGCAGAAATAAAAATGAGATTAGGGGAGAAAGAGCCACAAAACTCACTGAATTTGGTATGCATGTTCTGTGATTTCATCTATAACAAGCTCTGACCCGTGCGCCACCAAGTATTCCAAGACAGTTAAAGCCTGAAAGCTCAAAGAAGGGATTATCAGTTCAGTTTTCAGACATAGAAGTAAGCAAGTTTGAAATAAAGGGGAAAAACAGTTTCTTCTCTCTTACGATGTTCCTCTATGGAAGAGTTATAAAGAGAACTAAGGAAAACGCAAGGACTATGATTACTGCAATTTAGCAGGAGGCTGATAAGCATAAAATGCTTGGCTGAGTTAGTAATATTTCTTCCATGCTCTCTTTCATAGTGATGAAGTTTGTGTTCCTTGTTTTTTCTTCATTATGAAGTTGTTGGTTAAGTTTTGAAGAAATACGTTAAATATGAAGATTTCAGATGAACATTTAAGCACACATCCAAAAGCCTTACGGCTAATCAACATCTTGCTATCGACAATTTTACAATGTGAAGGAAAGGCACACCTTATAGGCATGCCGCCAATTCTTGCCGGTATCATTGATCCTTTTCCAAATTACTGCCATGATCATCTGGTATTGATGACTACATAAATGACAAATTTTGTTAGCTCATGGCAGTATAAACACAAACATCTCCTGCAATGTGGTTAACTGGTCTTACAAATTTCTGGTAGCCTGTGCAATATCTGCAAGAAGCGACCCATGAGGACCCCAAGGCTCATTGCTGGTAGCATCAAGAACCTGTAAATTGTCAATCATCCAGGTGAAACTAAAATAAGTAATGAAAGGCATTGACAGAAAAATGGGAATTTTCACCATAAAAGGGAAAACAAAAAAGAAGAAGATCTGATAACTAATCCACTATTTTGATATAGGATAAAAAAAGGCGAGATCATCATTTATTTGGATTTAGGACAATAATCTAGCGGAACTTAAAATTTCAGTATATCAAAAAACCACAACAAAATCTCACATCAAGACCATCAAAATTTGTAATTCATAATAATGTGGAAGTACTGGATTGGAATTAGATTTGAGGGTTCCAATGGCCATAGTATGCATCCCATAGAATTTTGATTTGTGCAATTTGAAACAAGAATTAAATTTCTCTGGTAGAAGAACAATAAAATTCATGAGGTCAACAAGTGATGACAGGTAAATCAAATCATCAGACCATCTGTGTCCCTCCTAGTTTTCAATTCTATTGAGATCAAATTATATGTACATATTTTACATAAATTGAAGTGATCAAGCAACTAGGCGAGGACGACAGAGAATGTAGTTCGTTTGCTACTCAAGAAATGACCATCTAAGGAATTAGAGAAGCAATTTTTTGATAAACAATTCCCTATGTGTTGGGTTATCTCTACCTTTTACTTACCCGGAAAACATATTATTGCTACTTTCCAATCTGTAACTATTGTCTGGAGACATCAACTTAAAGCACATCAGCAAGAGCAGTTAGCGAAGGCATGGATACAACCTTAAGCAGCTGTTCAATTGGATCTGGTTCTTTGGATGATGGTAGATGTTGGGAATGGATTAAATCAAAGGTTTAGCTTAAGCTGATTCTAACTGATTAAATAGGATTCACAGGAGTATCCTGAGAAACAACATGGAGTATGTGGCCAAAAACCAAAGATCGACAATAAAAGTAATTCATGAAGAAATGAAATTTGTCTCAATGAACACTCACTGGAACTGGATCAGAGCATATCAAACTTATGCAAGACATACATAACCAATATGACAGACCCTAATTTAGCGCTAGGATAAAGTGAAACCTTGTCACTGGCTTGATTAATACAGAGGGGGACATGGCTCGGGTTCCTCCGATTACCCGCCGTAGTGCTCGACAGATTCAACCATCTCGCAAGCTCCTGGATTATATTTAGTTACATTTCATTATTTTATTTTCATACTGCAAATTATATTGCTGGTTGTTTGGGCATATGCTTTTGTTACTACTGGATCACATGCTTCTATTACCATATACAGGGGGCCGGTTTGGCCTTTGCTTCTGTTGGCTTTATATTCCGTTGAGCTATTACTATAAAATGTAACTAGATACTATAGTAATGAAAGCTAGATTAACTTCTTCTTCTAAAATCTCTGTCACTCAGTCCCCTCTGACTCTCTCTCTCTCTCTCTCTTTGGAAGCCATTCTCCTTACTGTTTTCGTGTTTCCTGCAGTGTGTGCAGGATAGAGAAGAGAAAAGTCGACCTCAAAGATCCTTCGATTCTCTGGGGACTCTGGCTCAGGCTCAGTTGCATACAAGGGCTCGACGCAAGCGCTTATCATTTGGTATTCTCGTTGAGAGAGAGATGACAAAGGGAACTACAACTCACTACAAAGCTCTGGAGGATTCCATTGCTGGACTAGCGCAGGATTTGAAGAACGTTGCGGCTACCATCCAACAACATGTCGAAGGTATAGCTTCCAACTCCACCCTCATTAACCACATTCAAAAATCTCTAGCCGAACTCCTCCATTCTGTAAATCTCCCCGAGAAACAACCTTCGCTGCTGCCTCTACTTCCAAACCCCCCTGCAATTTCTACCTCACCATCACCGATGGTGATTCAACCCTCTCACACCCTAATGTCCGTACCATAGATGCAACCAGATAGCCCAAACACTAAACACTTACGCTTACCTAAACTTGAGATTCCTTTTTTTTTCTGGTGAGCACGTGCTCAGATGGCTCTTCCAGATCGACCGATTCTTCCTGTATCATGACACCCCACCAGAACAAAAGTTAACCATAGCAGCATTTTACATGACTGACGCCGCCTTGCAATGGTACCAGTGGATGCATGCAACCCGGCAACTGTCGACTTGGGAAATTTTTGCCCGAGATTTGGAGCTTCGGTTCAGACCTTCAACATATTTAAATCATGAAGCTGCTCTCTACAAGCTTCGTCAAACCAGCTACAGTGTAGCTACCTATATGCTAGAGTTCGAATCCCTCTCCATCCGTACCACCGGGCTCTCCACCACCAATCTTCTAAACTGCTTTATTTCTAGCCTCCGTGACGACATCAGACGAGAGCTGTTATTGCTCAAACCCTTCTCCTTATCGGAAGCCATAGGCATGGCTAAATTGGTCGAGGAGAAATTGGAAGCTGGGCAGCCACATCCTCACCGTCCGTTACCCTCTAAACCTTCGACGACCACTTCAACAATTTTTCCAAAGAACCCCACTCCTTCCCATTTCCCCCCAAAATTGCCTATACGGAGACTTACTCCAGCGGAGATGGCAATTCGCAGGGAAAATGGCTTATGTTTCAATTGTGAAGAGCAATTTACCCCTGGGCATCGGTGTAAACCACCACAATTCCTATGTATGCTCACGGAGGACGACCTTACTACATACCCCACTTCATCGATTTCAGAGGAGGACTTATCCGACCCGAATCCACCAACAGAATTATTACAGGAGACAAAGATGACTCCTATGGCCATCGAAGCTACGCCAACAATCTCCTTACATGCATTGGAAGGTCACTTTGTCCCTTCCACACTGAGATTGCAATGAGTGGTTACTGGACAACCCGTGGTTGTATTAGTGGATGGCAGTTCCACTCATAATTTCCGACAGTCGTATCTAGCGAAGCACCTGGGACTTTCCATCATCCTTCCCATCACCTCAGTGTCACGGTGAGGAATGGGGACTCTCTGCAGTGCGAAGGTATGTGCTCCAATGTTATTCTTACTTTGGGAACAACCACTTTCAGTGTAGATCTCCACTTACTACCGATATATGGAACGGATGTTGTGTTGGGTGTACAGTGGTTGATTTCTATTGGCCTTGTATTGTTCGACTACAAGTCATTATGGATGAGTTTTACTTATGAAGGAAAACACCTCACTCTTCACAGTTTGTAAAAACCTTCAATGTCCACTATGACTCTGGGTCAGTTAAGACGAGGCGATATTACTCGCTCTGTTGTCTCCTACTTCCAGCTCACTATCACCTCTGTGTTAGACGATGAAGTAACCTGTCCAACTTGCCTACCCACCAATGTTGACTCGACCATCACCACTACACTCAACAACATTCTTTCCACCTATGCCGATGTGTTTGCCATTCCCCATGGCCTACCACCTCACCGCCACAAAGACCATCGTATCCCCCTCAGATCACACACCTCGCTTGTGAATGTAAAGCCTTATCGCTATCCTCATTTCCAAAAGGCTGAAATGGAACGGTTAATATGGGAGATGCTTGCAGAGGGAATTATCCATCCCAGTACAAGTCCGTTCTCCTCGCCAGTGTTGTTGGTTAAAAAGAAAGACGAAAGTTGGCAACTTTGTGTAGACTACAGGGCGCTCAACGCCATCACAATCAAGGATTGATTTCCAATTCCGACAGTGGATGAGTTGTTAGACGAACTGCATGGTGCCCAAATTTTTTCTAAGCTCGACTTACGCACGGGTTACCATCAGATGCGCATTCACACAGATGACATCCATAAGACAACATTTCAGACGCACGAGGGACATTATGAATTCCTAGTCATGCCATTCGGATTGTCAAACGCTGCCTCCACATTCCAATCAGAGATGAATGCTATCTTTTGACCCATGTTACAAAAGTTTGTCTTGGTGTTTTTTGATAATATATTGGTTTATAGTTCCTCCTGGGAATAGCATTTCCAGTACCTCTCCCAAGTGCTTCAAATCCTGCGCAACCATTCCTTCCATGCCAAACAAACAAAGTGTGAGTTCGGCCGTTCCACTTTGTCTTACCTGGGACACATTGTGTCGGTCGAAGGGGTAGCAGTGGATCCTGCCAAGATTGAGGCCATCCAGCGGTGGCCCATACCCACGAATGTCTGCCAGCTACAAGGATTTTTGGATCTAGCTGGGTATTATCGGCGTTTCGTCGCGCAATACACACAAATCTCAACACCCCTTACAAAACTGTTTAGGAAGGATGCCTTCCTATGGACTAGCGAAGCTAAAACTGCTTTCAATGCCCTCAAGGCTACTCTTACTAACACCCCTGTCCTGACTCTCCCAGATTTTTCCAAGCCTTTTATAGTGCAAACAGATGCCTCTGAGTATGGAGTAGGAGCTGTTCTCCTCCAAGCTAGCCACCCTATAGCTTATTTCAGCAAACAACTGGGATCCAGATTACAGGCAGCCTCCACATACATTAAGGAACTTTGTACAGTAACGGAGGCGAAAAAAAAGTGGCAGCAGTACCTTTTGGGCGCCAAATTTACCATCTAGACTGACCACCAACCCCTCAAGACATTATTAAACCAAACTATACACACCCGGGATCAGCAGCGCTGGATTACCAAACTGATGGGGTATGACTTTGATATTGTGTACCAAGCCGGTAAAGAAAATGGCCCGGCCGACGCCTTGTCTCGAGTTTCAGATGCCACATGTCATGCTTTACAAGCCACATCACAGCAAGTCATGGCATTACTCTCAGCATTACAAAAATTTTATGTGCGGCATATCCCTTCGGCAGAATTTGTCCAGTCCATTCTGGATCAGCCAGGTGAACATGCAAATTATTCTTATAGGGATGGACTCATATTCTACAAGAATAGCATCCTTGTTCCTCCAAAATTAGCACTGTAAGACTTGATACTACAAGAATTCCACAATTCTCCAGTTGGGGGGCACGCGGGGTCTCAATGCACTCACGCGCGCGTAGCTGCTGCTTTTTATTGGCTGCACATGAGAAAGGACATCGGTGACTTTGTTTCAACTTGCATCACCTGTCAGCAAGCCAAATCCATCAACACACCACCTCAAGGCTTGCTCCAACCACTTCCAATTCCTGAACAGATTTGGGAGTGTCTTTCCAAGGATTTCATTACACACTTACCTCCTTCACAGGCCAAAACAGTCATTTTGGTGGTGGTCGATTGACTGTCGAAATATGCTCACTTTCCCCCCTGAACACTTATTTCACAGCAGCTATGGTAGCCGAAGTATTCATCAAAGACATATGCAGTTACATGGTCTTCCTGTCGACATTGTTACCGATCAAGACCCTATTTTTATGAGTCAATTTTGGAAGGAACTGTTCCGATCTCAGGGTACAAAGTTATCCACGAGCAGCTTGTATCATTCACAATCTGATGGGCAAATGTAAGTCGTTAATCATTGTCTTGAAAATTATTTGCATTGTTTTATCACTGGATGCCCATTCACTTGGGTTCAATATTTACCCCGGGCTGAATGGAGTTACAATTCAACGTGGCACTCCTCAATCAAAATGAGCCCCCTTCAAGTAGTGTATGGCGAGCCCTCCGTCATTATTAGACTATGTACGGGGCTCAACACGGTGGCAGCCAGAGGAGAGTTACTAACCAACCGCATGGGACTGCTCCGAGGACAAAGGCGCACCTGAGGTGAGCCTAATCGCATGAAAAATCAGTCCAATGCTCATAGAACCGATAAAGAATTTCAATTTGGTGATTGAGTATATCTCAAACTCCAACCGTATCGGCAAGTTCGGTGGCGCATCGACAATCCAACAAGTTAGCCAGCGTTATTATGGACCTTTTCGGATCCTAGAGCGCATTGGCTACAGTAGCTTATCGCTTGGAATTGCCAGAGCATTCCAAAATTCATAATGTATTCCATATTTCTGTGTTAAAACAGTGCTGTGGTGTTTCTCCTTCTCCATACTGGGACCAGCCTACCGAAACTTGGGCATCTCAACCTCTTCTTGTTCCACAAACATTGTAGGGGTTCAGAATGCTCCTGGTCAAGGGACTCATTGTCCCTCAAATACTGGTGCAATGCAATCCCAGGGACCCGAAGATGCCACCTGGGAGTCTGTGGCTGAAATTCTTCAAGATTTTCCCTCATTCAATCTTGAGGACAAGATTCGTTTCGATGGGATGGAAATTTCACGAGCCTGATTAATATAAAGGGGGACATGGCTCGGGTTCCTCCGATTACCCGCCGTAGTGCTCAACAAATTCAACCACCTTGCAAACTCCTGGATTATATTTAGTTACATTTTATTATTTTATTTTCATACCGCAAATTATGTTGCTTGTTGTTGTGGTATATGCTTCGTTACAATTTGGATCACATGTATTCTGCATATATAGGGGGCAGTTTGGCCTTTTGCTTCAGTGGCTTTATATTTCGTTTTTAATTCTACTATAAAATGTAACTAGAGGCTACAGTAATGGAAGCTGGATTAATTTCTTCTTCTAGAATATCTGTCACTCAGTCCCCTCTAATTCTCTCTCTCTCTTGTTCTCATCCTCTCTTTTTCTCTAGAAGCCATTCTCCTTACTGTTTTCGTGTTTCCTGCAGTGTGTGCAAGATAGAGAAGAGAAAAGTCGACCTTAGAGATCCTTCAATTCTCTGGTGACTCAGGCTCAATTGCATACAAGGGCTCGACACAGGTGCGTATCAAACCTCTTGGCAGTACCACATCTGATGCCTATTTATAGGCTTATAAACTCCAGAAAAAAGAAAAAACAATCAAAGAATAGTAATTTTGTTTAATTTTCAATTTAGTGTTTCATTTTTTGACAAGCTCTTGCTAACGGCAAAAAAGGCGCTTTTCGGTTGGATATTACCAACGAAATCAAATGCAACTCCCATTCTTATTGAATTAATGTTCAAGTAGAATTATTTTTGGCAAGCCATTTTTGGAGGTAGATTTGTCTACAATAAATTTTGGATAAAGTTGCAAGTTTTGTACTGGGGTGACATTGTCTAGGAATCATGCTTACTAAAAAGGAATAAAAGAGAGAAAAAAATATAAAAACAATTATATTAGGCTGCTAGTTTTAGGAAAATAATGGCGTGAACCCTTTGAAGTAATATATATACAAATAAATGCAAAAGGATTTTATGGTAGAACTGTAGAAACAAGTATATCCTAAAACTACTATCAATGTAATTATGCATGCTTTGGATATCTTTATTTTGTATTACTGTAATTATGCATCACACATACAACACTCTAATCAGTTCTGCCTGCACTAAGGGCCTGTTTGGCAAAACGTTTGAAACAGGTTTTCATAAAAGTTATAAATTGAATCTTCTACAAAAACCTTATTAAAAAGGTAAGTGAGACTCTCCATAAGTTGCTCAGTTTTGTAACAAGTTTCAATTAAGAATTCATGGAAACACCCCAAAAGTGCCTTTCACGTAAGCAGAAATAATATCTTTTCTAAAGATGCTTCTTAAAATATAAAACAAACACACCTATGAGTCAATTTTGGAAGGCTGTTCGATCTCAGGGTACAAAGTTATCCACGAGCAGCTTGTATCATTCACAATCTGATGGGCAAGCAGTCGTTAATCATTGTCTTGAAAATTATTTGCATTGTTTTACTGCTGGATGCCCATTCACTTGGGTTCAATATTTACCCTGGGCTGAATGGAGTTACAATTCAACGTGGCACTCCTCAATCAAAATGAGCCCCTTCGAAGTAGTGTATGGCAGAGCCCTCCGTCATTATTAGACTATGTACGGGGCTCAACACCGGTGGCAGCCGTAGACGAGTTACTAACCAACCGCATGGGACTGCTCCGAGACCTGAAGGCGCACCTCCAGTGAGCCTAACTTCGCATGAAAAATCAGTCCAATGCTCACCGAACCGATAAAGAATTTCAATTTGGTGATTGAGTATATCTCAAACTCCAACCGTATCGGCAAGTTTCGGTGGCGCATCGACAATCCAACAAGTTAGCCAAGCGTTATTATGGACCTTTTCGGATCCTAGAGCGCATTGGCTCGGTAGCTTATCGCTTGGAATTGCCAGAGCATTCCAAAATTCATAATGTATTCCATATTTCTGTGTTAAAACAGTGCTGTGGTGTTTCTCCTTCTCCATACTGGGACCAGCCTACCGAAACTTGGGCATCTCAACCTCTTCTTGTTCCACAAACATTGTAGGGGTTCAGAATGCTCCTGGTCAAGGGACTCATTGTCCCTCAACACAGTGCAATGCAATCCCGGGGGACCGAAGATGCCACGGGAGCAGTGGCTGAAATTCTTCAAGATTTTCCCCTCATTCAATCTTGAGGACAAGATTCGTTTCGATGGGATGGAAATTTCTGAGCACGATTAATATAAAGGGGGACATGGCTCGGGTTCCTCCGATTACCCGCCGTAGTGCTCAACAAATTCAACCACCTTGCAAACTCCTGGATTATATTTAGTTACATTTTATTATTTTATTTTCATACTGCAAATTATGTTGCTTGTTGTTCAGGTATATGCTTCTGTTACAGCTGGATCACATGCTTCTGTTACCATATATAGGGGGCCGGTTTGGCCTTTGCTTCTGTTGGCTTTATATTTCGTTTAGCTGTTACTATAAAATGTAACTAGAGGCTACAGTAATGGAAGCTGGATTAATTTCTTCTTCTAGAATATCTGTCACTCAGTCCCCTCTAATTCTCTCTCTCTCTTGTTCTCATCCTCTCTTTTTCTCTAGAAGCCATTCTCCTTACTGTTTTCGTGTTTCCTGCAGTGTGTGCAAGATAGAGAAGAGAAAAGTCGACCTTAGAGATCCTTCAATTCTCTGGTGACTCAGGCTCAATTGCATACAAGGGCTCGACACAGGTGCGTATCAAACCTCTTGGCAGTACCACATCTGATGCCTATTTATAGGCTTATAAACTCCAGAAAAAAGAAAAAACAATCAAAGAATAGTAATTTTTTTTAATTTTCAGTTTAGTGTTTCATTTTTTGACAAGCTCTTGCTAACGGCAAAAAAGGTGCTTTTCGGTTGGATATTACCAACGAAATCAAATGCAACTCCCATTCTTATTGAATTAATGTTCAAGTAGAATTATTTTTGGCAAGCCATTTTTGGAGGTAGATTAGTCTACAATCAATTTTGGATAAAGTTGCAAGTTTTGTACTGGGGTGACATTGTCTAGGAAATCATGCTTACCAAAAAGGAATAAAAGAGAGAAAAAAAGAAAAAAACAATTATATTTGGCTGCTAGTTTTAGGAAAATAATAGCG
The DNA here is from genome assembly GCA_033239525.1 of Nepenthes gracilis. Classification (NCBI taxonomy): domain Eukaryota; kingdom Viridiplantae; phylum Streptophyta; class Magnoliopsida; order Caryophyllales; family Nepenthaceae; genus Nepenthes; species Nepenthes gracilis. The sequence goes on from BSYO01000031.1 coordinate 8,621,433, forward strand.
TGAACCCTTTCAAGTAATATATATACAAATAAATGCAAAAGGATTTTATGGTAGAACTGTAGAAACAAGTATATCCTGAAACTACTATCAATGTAATTATGCATGCTTTGGATATCTTTATTTTGTATTACTGTAATTATGCATCACACATACAACACTCTAATCAGTTCTGCCTGCACTAAGGGCCTGTTTGGCAAAACGTTTGAAACAGGTTTTCATAAAAGTTATAAATTGAATCTTCTACAAAAACCTTATTAAAAAGGTAAGTGAGACTCTCCATAAGTTGCTCAGTTTTGTAACAAGTTTCAATTAAGAATTCATGGAAACACCCCAAAAGTGCCTTTCACGTAAGCAAGAAATAATATCTTTTCTAAAGATGCTTCTTAAAATATAAAACAAACACACCCTAAGTACAGTTTAAGTCTAATTTTACTGAAACCATAGAGTAGATGCGACTAGTGCTAAATATGGAAGAATATCTTCAGATGTGAGAAGGCATAATTGAAGATCACACAATTTTCTTTCCACATCTAAAGCTCCAGCTGAGAAACTGCTGTTGGGGAACCTTTGTAAGAGGCTAGCGACACTTTTATAAAAAGCTGCTGACTACTATTTGGTAACCCAGATGTTGTTCGCAGCTGGAAAGAACTCCTTTTCAAAGTTGACTTTTGGTCTAAGATACAAATTTTGCAAATGAAGTGTCTTTCTAAACACTGTCCTTGCTTATACCCCTGCAACAACAAAATTTTACTGAACGCGAGTACAACTTCTAGGCATAGCCATGGCACAACCAAGCAAAGCCATAACACAGCTGCAGTTTCTCAAATGCAGTCTGAGCATCGCAAAAAAGCTATGACATGGTGCTGGAAGGGAATTTTAGATATGAGGCTAATTTATCCAGTAGTTCAGTGTAAACAGTGAGTTTCAATCTCAAGATTTAAAAGTGAAATTAGGGAAACAAAAAGAGGGCAGAAAAAACTACTCAAGAGTTTTAGGCATCAAGCCTAAAGTAAACAGTGAGTTTAATCAATGGTGGAAACTCCCACATAACCAAAATTATATTTCCAAAGTAGAAATTTCAATTGTCTACTACCCTCTCTACATCATTAATTCTTATGAATGACTAGCATAATAATTATAATATTTGTAAATGTTTGTTTGGAGAATCCTAGGAGGGAAAAGTATCTCATGAACGTATGTCCAATCAACGGCATGTGGCTTGAAATAAACCATGTGAATACAAACAAGAAAAAAAGGTAATCAACAAGTAAAATACAACACTACAAACAAGAAAAATACAAGATATGTAAAATACAACACTAAAAACTATAAAAATACAAAATGTTTTGTGCATTTTGGAAGCTTACAAGACATTCAATACAAATGTTTTAAGAATGTGGCAGCATTGAAATCCTAAGAGACTAGGTATGACATGTGACACATGTATGTGCAAACGTTAAAAACATGAATAACAAACATATACATCGAATAAGCAGAGAAAGTTTTACCTTTTGTTCTATAGAAGGAACTTTAAGAACTTTCTTATTGACCTCCCTCTTTCTGAAACCAGACAAGCAGAGAAATATTTCAGGATGTATGGCATGTTGCACTTAAGAAACATTTAACACAACCAATAAGTTCATAAGTTCCTTAACAAAAGCATGAAAAACCAACAAAAATTAGTCAGAACTTGCATCAGTACACAATTAAATTCGAAGAAAAGGGCAACTTCATATATAAGTCTGAGGACCCCCTCCATTCAAGTCCTAATTTTTTAATTACTACTATCTTGAGCCTAAACTGATCCAATGGTATTAATTCAATTGTTTGCTTACCAGAGTAAATGTACTAGAAAAGGCACGATTGCATGCCTATTAGAATTGGGTGCTTTCTTGACATACACAAGTGAATGCATGCCTATTAGAATTGGGTGCTTTCTTGACCTACACAAGTAATGCATGTAGTACTAAATAAAATTCAATGCACGAAAAATGTAATGGAACTTATTTTCACCACAACAGATTTAATAATTACCTTTTTAGCTCAATCCATGCATCAAATGGATAACCAATTCTTTTTTTTTTTTTTTCTCTCATAATACAGCCCATTCTAGAGGATAAACATTGACAACATGGTAAGGCTGCTTCACCATAACCTAGAAATTAGATGTATAAAATATGAAAATATCATCTTTGCATTATATGGTTAAAGCTACTAAATTTGCCCCGAAACCTTATGAAAGCGTTGTTTTCCATTCAATTAGGAGGAGATTGGAGGTTGAAGACTTATGGGCCAAATGTAATTCAAAAAACATTAAAGAAGATTTAGAAATTGGTTCCAAGTTCCTCAAACCAACAAAAGAGTTATATGGATTATAGGAAAATCAGGTTGAGTTTTGAACTCAGTAATAATGTGTTTCTAAAGGTATTTTCATGAAAGGAAGTCTCTAGGTTTAGATTAAAAGAAAAAATAAAATCAAAGTTTATTTGACCACTTCGAATTCTTAGAAGGATAAGAGAAGTAGTTTACAAATTTGCCTTATTTCTAAGCTTAGCAAATTTTACAATGTTTTTTTATATCTTAATGCTTCAAAAGTACATCTATGACCCTTTGCATGTGATTGATTACAAATCCCTACAAATTAATGAAGATTTTTCATATATTAAAGAACCAATGTAAATTCTTGGAGAATGCGATCAAGTGCTATGCATGAAAGTCATTCATTTAGTCAAATTAATAAGAAGAAATCATTCTTTTTAGGAAGTTATGTAGAAGTGAGAAGATGATATAGGGACAAATATCCTTATTTGTTTATTCATTAAAATACATAAATTTTAAAGATAAAATTTTATAAGGGAAGAGAATTGTAATAATTGGATGTAAGTAATTAATTTAATTAAATAAATCTTTTAAGAAAAAGTTTTTGATCAATTAAGAAAACTTAGAATGAAGTGCTATTTAAGGGCTTTTTGTCTATTGTCTGCACATTTCTTACAAATTTTTAAAAGAAAAGAGAGGAGGACAAGAGCAGAAGAGAGAGAAAAAATGAGAAAGTAAATTTGAAGTGACTTTAAGTTAATATTTGCTATATATAAATAAAATTAAGTATATCTTAACTCATTTCTTTTTTTAATATTGAATTTTTTTGGAAAAGTCTTATCATTTCTTATTAAAATATTCTTGCATATTGTATTTTTCCTAATTCTTTTAGGATTATGTTATATGCATTTATTTTAATATATTACTCAAAATTCTAAAATTATTCAAAAATTATCCTTGCATATCGTTTTTGTATAAGTATTTGGTAAGAATACTATTTTAATTTTTAAAGATAATTTGTTTTCTAAACATTGGAAAAAATTCATATATTTATTTTTGGATATAGAGTTTTTATTTTGATTAAATGAAAACCTTTGTAGATAGTTAATGAAATATATTTAAACATATATTAGTATATTATTTATAAATTAAAAATTAAACCTAATATCTATAAGTCAAAAATTTAGCATTTCACCATGATTATAGAAAATAATATATAGTCGATCCACCTATAGATTGTAAATAGTGAGTTGTGGATTAGACTATGTGGAAATATTCATAGTCTAATTTTTAATATTTGATATTTGTTAGTAATGTTATCAGTAATTATTAATTCTTACATTTTCACACAATTTTTGCATATTCTTATAAACATTTTGACAATTTCGATAATTCAGCATTAAATCATTATTATTGTCCATTTATATATTTTATTCATAAATATTCATATATATAAAACTATACATACTTTCCTAAGTATTAGACTCACTCTTGTCATCTTTTAATAATATTTTAGATTAGAGGGCTTACATCCCTTGCAAGATTAAGGACAGAAAGTTTTGAAAGTAGTGTCTTACATTTTCTTTCGGTTGTCATATTATTGTAATTTCAAACAATTGATTATTGGTAAATTAGTAAATTGGTATTTCGGTTAATAAATATTTTTCCTTACTTTTGGATTTTTGTTGATAAGGTGATGGTTTATTTTAGAATTACTTTCAAACATGACTTTTTTAGGTTAAACTTTGTTAGATATCATTGGAATTGTCTAATAATATTTGTTATTACATCTCAACCTTTGTTTAAGCTTTGTTTTTTTATTTAATTATGTTTTTGAGAACAAGGACATGACACAATACCCTTCTGGATATATCTTACCATCAAATTCAAGGACGTCGATGTGGATGAGTGTTTATTAATGTATTCTAAGGCTAGGGTGACAGTTTCCGTGTAGAAAGCAGGGTAATTAAAAGTGGGGTGGTTGTGTTTGGGTTATGGTGGTTTGTAACGGAGGGGGTTGAGAATAACTCGAACTAGAATACCCAACCTAGAATCCATCAAGTGGCTTTTGTGGATGTAAGTTGAGTGGGGGGTTGGTCAGGCGAGAGGTTATCTTATTGATTCATCTAACCAACATTGATGTTCCTCATTTTGTCAAAGTATATCTTTAAGTTTGTCCCAATAATAGATATCCAAGATATAGGATGTGCATCCACCTCTATATCAACGTCCACTTGCCATGTTGCAAATTTGTCTTCTCTACTAACAAATTATGCGGGTGCATGTTTGAGAATGAGCGAAAACTTTGTATTGAAATTAAAAACTGAAATGTACAATGACAAAAGTGCGAACTCACTCACCCTACAAAGAGAATTACTTACCTTTGGTAATCGATTTAGGAAATCACTCACCTTAAAGTTGGTAATCACTCACCAAAAAGAGAACTTGCTACTCTTTAATTAAAGAGATGACTCTTTTGATTAATCAATTGGAACTGAAGATGTTCTATTGTAGTGGCCTGCATCCATTAAATAAACAAATGCATAGTTAAATGAAGCATCCTAGGTGGTTGATGCACAAAGACCTTCTTGTGACTAGGTGGAAGGTGGCTAGTGCAATGAATAATCATCAAAGGAATTGTAACAATAGTCCCTATGAGAAGATTGAAATTGTTGTGTGCAATCTAAATACGGCCTCTCAAACCTAACTTGAAGAAGGAATTCGAAGGATGACAACACAAAGATGAGAAACAAGGACTAAGTTGATTGACTAAATGATCAAATTATGAGGAGCACGAAAGATCGAGACAGTTAATGGTCTAATAAAATAATCAACAAGGTATTAAACTCTAATAAACGGTTATACATAACTAATGGATGACAAGCCACAAGTAAACAAGCAATAGTGGCCTAATAAATGCTAGATATTAATAAGTGGATGGTTATTAAACCAACACAAGCTACAATTAGACAACTATTATAATTGCTGGTAATCAATGTAGCGTAATACCTCCCATTTCCTTGGTAGACACACCAACTGAAGTCTAGAATATAAATACAGGCCTCCAACAAGGAATTATGATAAGTTATACTCTAGCACACAAGCACCTACAGCGAGTATCATCAAACGAAACATAGCCCTCTAAAGCTACAAAACTCTACACTCATCTTGCTTCCTCTTTCTTTATGCGTCTTTTAAATTTTATAAAAACAATTACTAACTTAAGATTCTAGAGATATGCCAAGGATGAGTCTTATATATTTTTTATTTCTTGTTAAATTGTTGTAGTGCATATGATAAGGATTTTCAACTACAAAGACCAGATCCACAGCCTCTTGAATCAACTAAAAGTTCTGCTCGACTCTTTAATATGTACAACCTTGATCCTAGGTACACATCATTGGCACCGTCTGCGGGAATATGATTAAATGATTCATTCTCACCACAAATCTAGATCTCTTCAAAAGGAGCCATTCTCATCTCCTCAACAAAAGAGAACATGGTAAACATAAGGGCTCACAGACAAGCAAGCCTCCCACCCAAGGATGTCCCCTCTCGTGGCCACGACCCCACCGAGGGTAACTACAAAAATGTTCTATAGTCAATGAACACAAATGTTGAGTCTTTGGTAGCATAAGTCGATAGCATATCAAGGATGCTTAAGTCCTTATGGAACAAGTTGGAGGGCCAAACCCTTGGAGTATTGGCCCCCAATTCTCAAGCCTCTACATCCAAAAGGAGGTACAAAGGAAGGAAGCCAACATCCAACGGGATGCCACAGCAATCACAAATCCAAGAGGGATAAGAAATCTACCTCCATAAAAATACATCCCAACTTGAAGGATAACTGAACTTCGAGGCAAGGGAAAAAAGCCCCGTGTGACATAAGCCATGATACACTCAAGATTTGAGGCAACCCTCAGCATAGGAAGAAGTCTTATGCAGAAGCTTGTTGAAGACTATCCCAGGCAAGCAACCACCCCACATATTTACAAATCAGTTAGAATTGAGAACATTCTTCAATACAAAAAGGATCACGTCCACAACTAAGATAGAGAAAAGGATCAGAAAGATCAAACAACAACTCTTCCACAAAAGCGGACAGTCAATTGAATTAGGCTAAACACCATTCACATGGAACATCAAGAAGTATTGACTCCCTATGTAAGGATCGAGATTTCATAAATCATAATTCGGTAAGCTAAACTAATATATAAAAAATTATGATCAATAAACGATGAAAACTCAAAAGTTAGGAACTCACCCCGAAGTGTAATAAAAATTTAATTGATGAAATCGATTTCAATTCCGATTAATAAAAGATAGAACAAATGATAGAAAACTAATTCGGTTAACGAATTTTCAATCGATTAGTAATTAAATTAATTTCGGTTAACAACAAGATGATCCGGTTGCCAAATTTGTACCCAATTAATAATTAAACTTGGACCGATTGATCAAATATAGTATAAACTAAATTAATTAAGTAAAATTATATATATTTCAACACCCAAACACACACACACATAGCTGAAAATTAGTAAAATTCAGCAAGGGAAGTTAAGACTTCAGCAATTGCACGGCAGCCCAAATTTCCAATAATTTCATAAACCATTCGACCCATACATGGCACAAGAATTTGACACACACATGGCAACATCATAATCAATCAAAAATATAAAAGAAATCAAGTGGAGAGGGACACACACGCTGCCACAAGGAAAAACCAGCAAGAAATCAGCAAAGAGAAGAAAGCTGCGACGGCAGCATGTGTTCTTCCAATTTTCAACTAAAATTTGAATAAATCAATGAGGAATACCACTCACACACGACATAAGGGTTTCTCACACATATGAAAACATTGTAATTTAGTCAAAAATTTAAAGGAAATTCAATGAAACACAAACACACACACCCGGCAGCCACAAAATCAGCAAGTGCTGACTTCATCTTATCTCATCAATGACCAAAAAATTGAATATAATTCCACCCAATTTAATAGCCACTTGGCAATTTCTAAAGCCATCAAATAGCATGGTGATTCAGGAAAATTAGGGGAATGAATCAGCCAAATTATGGGGGACACTAAGCTGAAATTTAGAGGGTAAACCGGTTATGTTGGCAGCAGCTTAATTTTAGGATTTAATTCAATTATTTTGGCCTCCAACTTATCTAAGAGGCTGCGTGAGAGAAAAGAGGAAGAAGAGAAGGGAAAGAACAAAAATAAAAAGGAGAGAAAATAGGAAGAAAAAGAGAAAAAATCGAGAGAAAAACAGAAGATGGTCAGGTGGCAGAGGAGGTGAAACCAAAAGCAAGGGAAGCAACATTTAATTTTTGGCAAGTGTATTTTAATTTCCTTCTTTGATTGTTGTTGATTCTTGTGTAACTCTCATTAAGTATTGTTACTCCAATACTTAAATTACTCATGAAATTTATTATATTATCATTTTAGCATGTGAAATATCTAGCTAAAATTTTAATGTTAGAATCAGTAACAGATCAACTACTATTATATGTCTGAACCGGCAACCTAATGATTTCCAAATTGGCTCAAATTTTGTGACCAATTATCTAAGTCTCTTATTGATGTTGTGACAATGGCTCATGAAATTGAGCTAAATTGGTCACTGAACTGGGCCTCACATCAGCAGCTCGAAAAACCTCAACGGTTATGCTGATATTTGAATTTGTAGTCTATGAACCGAGTCCCAAACAGACTGAATCGGCAGCCATGACGAATTAAGTTCCTTGTGGTAATATTCAAGTATCACCCTACGAAAAGTAGCCCCGATTCGATCATGAATTGGCCACCAAAATAGAAACAGAAGTTGTCTGCATCAAAATATTACTGATGCAGAATCTGCAGTTACAATTTTGATCCCAACTGGCTAAAAAATTAGTTTAAATTGTGACGAACCGTATTTTCTGTTCAAAATTCGGCAGAGTTCCATTTATAATATGGCTGTCAGACTATACAAAACTTGTGAAATATCCTGAACAATATACATAACCCATCAGAAATGTCTCCATGACATTAAGACAACAACACAACAATCATCACACAGCCAACAACACAATACAACAACTCCCAAAACCACATAGTACAACAACTCCTCACATAATCCAATTGCTACATATTATTTGTGGCTCCAACACTGTGTATCTAAATACAATATCTGCTAAAGAGAGATGCCACTAGGTCCTGTTACAAATCACAAGAACCTACGGAAGTATAAATAAATCCAAACGATAGTGAAAGCTAAACTATTTGATCATCAGCCTTATGTACAATATACATTAATAAGTCCAATTGAAATATAAATATATACAATTATCCATAACATACGCAAAATTATAAATTATAAGTTTTCGATATGATCTTTCAAATCCAGAGCCTAGTCCACTTCTAATCTCTACGCCGTCCCATCCGGTATAACAGGCCTGTGCTAATCTGGAAGCAAAAGAAAGTAGTAAGAGTGAGCCAAATGTTAGCAAGTACAATATAATCAAAGACGATAACAATATATGCAAAATAAAGCAAAAGAGATATATATTAGTATAATGAGGATGTGTAAATATAAAATATGATCGAATATACTTTGAAATACAATTTACTTCTTTCTTTTTACCCTTCTTCTCTTTGGGATGTAGTTTGTACATAATTATTTATCTTTACGGATCAGGACAAGTAGACCTTACTAGTTAAAGGTACGAAAGAACGATGAAAGGATCATGATAACCCCACATGATCTAAGGTCGTAAATACTTATTTTAGACCCAGAAGAGGGACCATCTACATTCATGCCTGTAGTTGGGCCAATGTACAATACGCCCCATGACCTTAAGGGCTTAAAGTATGATTCCTCGTCGGGATAATCTTTTCTCACGTAATACTATTAGCATCCCAAGAAATATTATCACCGTGGCTTACCAAGAGTATAACTTGCTATAATACGCGATCAGGATAATCTTTGAATCTCCACTGTAATACTATTAGCATGCCAAGAAATATTATCAGCCGTGATATAAATCTGTAGTCTTAATTTCATAATTTATTATTCTTTGAAGGAATGTCCACCATACTTTTTTCACAATCTTCTCTATCCCGGAGAACAAATCAATTATATAACAATTGTAAAATTTCTCTCTAAATACTTACATGATTTTTATCTTTCTCTCAGATTTAAGTCTTCTCATGACTTAATTTTCATATACAAATATCATAAATATAAGAAAAAATAAAAATTATTACCATCGAGAAGCAATTATAACTTTAAAGGCTTCCGAACAACATTCATTCACAATTGTTTAGCGAACATATTTTCTAAAATATACAATTAAATACATACGAATATATATGCAACTTAATTAACAATTAATTAATGCAAAAATTATGCAAAATTTACCAAAGAGAATCAGATGAACAGTACCCGTGCGTTTGTGCATATCGGATAATTCTCAAAAATTTGGGTATGCAATGGGTAAATTACCAAATTTAAGATATGGGTAATCAAAATCTCAAGCCAATTTATGTATAAAACTCGAAATAAATGCTTAAACGAGTTTCGGACGCAGGTTAAGGTTCCGGCAATCAAAAATCTACGTAAAACTATCAAATTAGATATCCAATCGACAAATTAACATATATAGAATATGGGTAATGATATTCTAAGCCCAATTTATGCAAAAGCCCCAAAAATTGGAAGCCGACACCACTCGGGCACGGGGTTAGGGTTTTAATGCAAAAATCGGTCAATTTCTATAAATTTAAATATGAAATTCATATATATACATAATCAATCTATGGGTATCACAAATATATACATGGGTCATTTATATGCATGGGTCGGGTATCACAAATACATACATGGGTCGATCTACTTATATTAACTTAATTATTCATATTTACTATGTTCTTAAAATCGGTACAGTACATAAATCGGCCGGGAACCAAACATATTCTTAAATATGAGTCTCTTAGCTGTAATTGGACTCCCCAAATTGGTCAAGAATGGGCCTCAAATTAACCATAAAAGCAACAAAAACAGAACTGGTCATTTGCTTTCCTACTGAAGTGGAATGTGGCATCTTGGGAAATATTGACCAAACTAGATCCAAATTTGTTGAACCAGCAACCAGCCTAACCACAGTATCATGTACTAAGGGTGACCTACCCATCAATAAACTGGCTATCCAAAATGCTTTGAAATAGGTACCAAACCGAACCTCTAAATTGCACCAGAACCGGCCCAGCATCCTTGATGCTCATTCTAGCAGTCTAAGAAAATGTACTAAACTGGCCCTGAACCGGTTGAACCAGCACTTGATCCGCCCAAGTTATCAAGTACTAAGGTTAAACTATCAACCCATAAAATGGTGGCTGAAAATACTTTGAAAATAATACTAAACTAGGCCCTTAATTAGTGATGGAATTGGGTGACAGCATCCATATTGATGTTGGAATTCAGTATACTGAACTAGCTCTATTTGGCTCCCGAACCAGTTGAACCGGCACCCAAATAAACTAAGATATTATGAGTAAATGTTAAGGTATCCACCAGTAAAAACATGCCTCGAACCAACCCCTGAATCGGGCTTGAAAGTAAGTAAGAAGAACCGGCCAAATGCTGAAATTTTCAGCCAATGGAGAGGCCTTGAACCACCAAACCGGTTCATCTAAACCAGTTCACAAGTGGTAGAAATTAATAATAAAAGTTGGTACGGACCAATCCCTTGAACCATCCATTAATCGGCCATGAACTGATAACTGAATCCACAAGTAATTGTGTTAAGAAATCAACTAGAATTGGCCCTGAATCAGTTACCGAAATGGCAACCGAATCAACCAAATATATCATATGTTAAATCCTCACTTTAATATAAATAAAAGTTCAAAATTAAAGCCACTAAAACAGACAATGCATTGATTTCTGTTTCGATTTATGGTTTGTTATTAATTATCGCATGTTATAATCATATGTTTCGATATTATGAAAAATTTACATTGGAACTTTGCATTACCATTGCATTGATTTCTGATCTTTATTACCACATTGTATGGTTTTATGTTTAAGGAAAGATTATATAGAAGTTTCATAATTTTTGAAAAACGATAAGCATTTTCTCTCGGAATGAAAAAATTAAGTAAAGAAGTATTAAGAACATGGTAAAGGTTTCCGTAAGAAGTTTTCAAGTTTTGAAAAGAAGTATGAAACTAAACTAAGGATTTGTCTCAGCGTGACATGCTATAGATATTACAGTAGGACTTTAAGGATTACCCTGGCTGTATATCATAGCAAGTGATATTCCTTGGGATACATTATAATATTACAGTTAAAAATCAAAGAATTACCCTAAGAGTCGTGAGATGGCTTCACGCCCCATCTACCGGGATTATAAGTAGTACCACCCTGTCCTCGTGGTGTAATAAGGAGGTTAAGGTTTTTGATTGTATGGATTGAACACAATCCATCCTATTTTCAAGATATAAATAAGGAAAATAAGGCCTTAGATTGTATAGATTAACACAATCCTTTTTTCGATCAACCACTTTGTTAGTTAGTAATGTCTACTAGTTCTAGTTCCTAAAGACAAATGATAATTAAGGATCAGAAAAAAAAGTTTAAGAAGACAAAAATTTATGTATGTTCCTATTCCTCTTATTTATATGTTTATTTAAAGTATAAATATGTATGTTTTTGCTTTTTATGTACCTTATTGAGTATTTAGCTCACTCTTTTATTGTTTTCTAACCCTTCTGATGATGAGTACAAGTTGGTATCTGGTGATTAAGATTGAAGTCAGAAGGTGATTGGACTCGAGTAATCACCAGTCACGAACCCGGACCAAGCAATTCTATTAAATAATTAATTATAATTCCTAAAATTTAAATATTCTAAATAAATTTAATAAATAATACTAATTTTTAAAACACAGGTGTGACAAACCAAATATATAGGACCCGACTAATAAAAAAATCCACATAGAACCTCATCGTACAATCGTTCGGACTACATAAATACAACTTGTTCTACAATCATCGTAAAAGAGGTAACAATCCAACCAAAATATATAATCAAATATAACATAATATTCAAACTATTCCCGAAAATAATCATAAGCCTATACCTGGCCAATTCCATAATCCAATCACATCAAATATCAATTTAAGTCATAATGAAACTAAAACTCACCAAATCGAACAAATAGCTGACAGATTATGTCCTAACTCCTGCAATGCATCCAAACCTTCTACTCTAAAGAGATAATACAGAAAATGTAAGTCAAGTGCTTGGCAAGTTTTATATTTAAACAAAAAAAGTCCAACAAATTAGATGGAAGGTCAAATGGATAACAATCCAAACAAATAATAGGAAAAATCCACATCGGTAATAAAATAAATTTAATAAAAATTAAAGATCCAAAATCTAAAATTTAAAGGTAGTGTCGTACTCAAATTAAATATCCAAAATCCAAATCAAATATCCAATTCAAAAATAGTCATCATCGGGACGTATATATATATAACAGAAGTGATGCGGACTGATTCCAGTAAGCAAATAGTCGATTCCAAGTCCAATCCAAGTTTAAATCCAAGTCCAATGCTCCATCAGCTCGTGATCGGGAGAAGAATCCGATAGCCGAATGATCTAATAACATACGCAAAAGTCGAAAAACATCGTAATAGATAGTACAAAGGTTCATATCAAAATATATAATTAAAATTATTTGTACGAAACATATCAAGGCCCATTTGTAAGCAAAATTGGCAAATCTCAAATGGAATTCTAAAATTTAAATACAAATCAAAGTCAAATACAAATCATACATTAAACTTGATATTCGATTATTTAAAGATTAGTTTAAGAAATGGTTAAATATAATCCCGATAACCTTAGGCCAAATCAAATACAAATTAGGCCAGCATGTATGGCCACTGATATACTCTATGCTTATGGATAAGAATGCTTACTATGTTTTACCACCCTAAACATTGAGTGCAATCCTTAAACTTGTCAGATATATTAGGACGTCCAAATATATTATAAGATCAAATCAAATCATCCAAATAAAAATGGTCACTGCTCCAAATCTTTCCTACCGATGAAAAGAGATTTTCAAATAATAAATATCTCTTCGTCAGGAGCTGGCCAAAATATCTAATATTCAAATCCAAAAGAAGTGACCACAACCCGGTATATGCATATAAAAATGCATGGCTTATGCAAATTTTATGCACATTTTCATACACACATACTGATACAAATATATATAGTGTCTAAATAAATGTTTCATATTTTTAGAAAAATATTAAACCCTCCTAAATAATAAAACACGTACCAAAAATTTTCAAATCAGCCAATGAACCATACATGCATATCCAGAATAAACAAATCGGGTGTATAAAAATAATACATACTAGTAAAAATTCTAAATAGTGTCCAAAACATATCAAATATTAAATTAAACCAAGAATAGGGTTACATATACTTGCCTCAACTTTATTCCAAATAAATTACTCAAAATGATACTTTGAAGTACACGAATCAGGCTTTTCCCTCTCTGCTGGCACGTCACTTTTTCTCTCCTCCCTTTCTCTCTCTACTTTGCGCACCTCTTCCTTTCTCTCTATTACTGATCCTCTTTCGCCGACGGTGGCTCTAGCACGAGTGATGGCGGCGACCACAGTGGTAGCACCTAGTGGTGACACAGTGGCACACGATGGCACATGTAGCAGTCAATCCACTCTCCCTCCACCGTGCCTCTTCCACCCGTTTTCCCCCAATTCAACCGATTACTCCCAAAATCGGTACATACAACCCCGAAATCAGCATCTACAAAGAGATGGGAATGATTTAGTTGCCTCGATTCATCCATTTTCTCTGGTGACGGCGGTGGCAGACAAAGGCTATTTTCTTTGGTTCACGATTTCTCCCTCTACATACACCGGAGCACAAAATGAAGGGTAACATCACGGAAACGGTTTTGTCGGCTTCCATTTCCGAGGTCGACACCTCCGGTGACAACAACCCCATGACGACCTCATTTCTCTCCTCTCTTCTCCCCTCTTCTTTCTCTCTCCCCGAAACCCTTCTCCGTTTTCTCTTTTCTCTTTTTTTTATTATATAAATATTATTATTATTTTGACGGACCATCATAATTAACTGGAAACTGGCAAGGTTCCGTCGCTAAAATAGCCGTCAGACTAAACATAGACATAAACAATATCCCTATACAACATACATATTTCAACAAATGAAACACACGAGATCCAAAAACTGCCACAAAATCATTTGTGACACTAACATCATATCTCCGAATACGTCGACTCATGAGTGATGCCACCAGGTACCTAAACAAACAATAATAATCCTCCGAAAACATATACAACCATCAATACACAGCAGAACTACACTATCTATACATCATCAGTATACAAATATATCAATGCGTATTCATCTCAAAATATACAAAAGTACTCCATACAAGAGTACAAAATCACAGAATTTAAGTTCACAAAATAATCCTCCAAGTCTGACGCCTAGCCAACCTCTAAACTCTACTCCGCCTCATCAGGCATAAGTTCATACTAATCTGAAGGTAAAAAATAATAATGAGTTAGCCAAATACTCAATAAGGCACAATATTATCAAAGGCAATAAGCAGTATATTCAAAATAAAGTAGAGGAAGGGAATAGGAGCATAATATAAATGTATAAGTATGAAATATGAACAAATATATTTTCAGAACACATTTATCTTTCACCCTTTATTCTAATTCATTTAGATTCTAAAATATGCAAAAATTTTATTCAATATTTAAAGATCAGAGCCAGTAAGCCTTATCAGCTAACGGAGTAGCCAAACGAGGAACAGAACGTATATGCATCTAGACATTCTAAGGCGCTATCCACGATATCTTAAACTTTAGCGTTCCATGATGGACAGTATACCTTCCACCCAATATATAGGGCTAGATAATAAATATGCCACTATAACATCTCCCGTGGCCCAAGAGTATTCCTCAATCTATCATTGTAATCTCATAAAGCATGCTAGGAAATCTACCATCTAAAATACAAATCTTTAGTCCAATTTCATAATTACTTATTCTTAAAGAAAGGTTCCACCATAATTCTTATTCAAAGTTCTCACTCCATGGAGAATAAATTATCAAACATAACAAATTGTAGAGTTTTCTTCATATACTTTGCATAACTTGTATAGTTTTTAGATACAGATACAGATAATCATAATCCTAAGCATACTGATACACATTTTCATATTATTGTAAACTTAAATCTTCACATGCCTTTAAATATACGCACAAATTGACATAATGCTTGAAGCATTCAAGAAATTCTTACCACAATAAGCCAAAAATAACTTTAGAGCTTTCGGATAATAAATTCCTTCACAAATGCATCCAATAATATTTCCAGAGCACACACAAAATACCATACATAAAATGCATGTGGATAATTATCAATATTCATGCTTATAAGCTACGGTTGCAATTTTATAAGGTCAAATCATGCAGAATTTTCAAAATAAACGGATAAATATCATGGGGAGCAAGGTTAGGGTTTTCATGAACACAATACCGTATCAAACTAATAAATGGAACATTAAATCAACAAAATATGCATACTCAATATATGAGTTTCATAAAATATTAGTTTGGACAGGTATCAAAATAAAAATACCCCAAAAAAAAAGAATAAAAAGTGTAACAAAATGAAGAAAAGTATATGAGTGCATTTGCCTTGGCCAAATCTATAGCTTTCTCAACTAAATCTAAGCCGAAATCGGACTCGAAAGTCTCGAACTCCTCTTCCTCTCTCTTCTCCTTTGCATTCTCTCTCTCTCATCTCTCTCATGTCGGAGCAAAAATGACACAAAACCCTCACGCGCACTTAAATACATAGACTAGTGCTCGAGTGCCAGTTAAGCTCTGCTCGGGCACCACAGCTCCCGAACGTCCACACTCGAGCATCCATCGGGTGTGCTTCGAAAACGCCATTATGCCAAATGCACCTCGGGTGCGCCATTCTGCTAAATGTGCCTTGGGTGCGCCTCGGGCGCCATTGAAGTGCCAAGCTTTCCGACTTCCTTTTTGCTTCCAATGCTAATTTTTCACGTACTCTTAAGCCTAATATTGATTATATTATCTTAATTACTCCTAATTACGATATTTTAGAAACCGAAACCTCACAATTATTATTATTATTATATATATATTTTTCGTTTCTTTTATCTCAAAATCCAAATCGATACTCGAGTAATAGCATGGGCACCCCTTGGGCACCAACCCGACTAATCCAAATATCCTTCCAAATTTCACATTATTTAATAAATTTTGTCACGTCTAATTACCCAAAATCATAATTAATATTAAATTAATACGAACGAAAATCCGGGATATTACATTCTTCCCTTCTTATAAAAATTTTGTCATCAAAATTTACGCATCTCAATCATTACCTCAATTATCATACAATGAGGATATTCTTCCAAACTTCATATTATTCCTCTACACCAAATCCTTTCCATTCCAACTATCAAAACCACAATCTTAACCTAAAATACTTCTCATTGATCAGAAATGACTCTAACCCAATCACATACATTCATGTAAAACATATCATATTCATCCATCAAATTTAGAAGTAAGGCCAATCTGAAGGTCACTTCTCTAATCTGCTAAAAATTTCGAATGTCTTAATAAACCTCTATTTCAAATTTCCCTTCAATTCCAAACCTAAGGCCAATCCAGTCGAATCTTCTAGAAAAACATCTTCAAACTCATAGATGACTAAAATATCTTCAATTGATACAAAATAACTCCCAGATGTGGCGATATATGCAAGATAAGCTTGGCACCCATCTTTTAGCAAATGACTTACATATAATGCGGAAATTAACTCTTAGTCCTTCTGACTAATTCTTCCTTGGAACTCAGAGGATTCATATGCTAAAATATGAAACAGAATGGTCTTACTAAAATAATTTTCCATGACTGAGAAATAGACTCTAGCATCACTGGCTGAATTTCCAAATGCTCTGCCTCAAATCATTTGTCTCCTATCTAGACGTCTGAAATTTAGATATTTGGAATTTGCACAATTCTTTGACAAATGATATATCTGATCGCAATTGAAGCAAACTCCATTTCTGACGAAGCAAACTCGTCTCTCGTACTTCTTCCTACTAAACTTGCAAGCTGACCTTACAAACTTAAACTTTGAGGAGGAACACATTATTTCATTTGACTTTCCTTTAGCTTGTCATTTGGAGGATAAACGATTCCATCCTTCATACTTTGGTTTCAATAATCAGATTTCTTCTAGAAATGCCTCTTGCAAAGCTGCTCCAACTCGATCAGTAGAGCCTAGTCCAACTCCTCGCCATGAGTTTAAAGTCGAAATGACACCGATTGCTTCCAAATTGAATCTTGAAGTCCTCAACTATTATCTTACTTAAACAAATCTTTCAGATTCTTTAACCTCTTTCTGAGCATTGCAGTAGGAGGCCAAACCTCGAACTCTTCATCCTTCGATTCTTCAACAATGAAAGATTGTTAAGATGATTATCCACCCGATCACAGCAATAAGTGGGAATGGATGACTTTGAGTCTTCCCCTTGCTCCTACCATAATTTCAAATCTCTACATGATCGGCACCATCGCTTCCAACAAAATCGGGCTTGCACTCCTTGTCCTTTCTTCTGGCAATGGTTATCTACCAAAACTTCACAACTTCTCTTGCAAAAAGAAACGAACTAACTTGACATGATTTTTTTCATCTTTATCTGTGGCTTCTAATCTTGGTGGATTTTCTTTCCTTCACTCGGATATAATGATCACTTCTTGTTTATGCATGCCATCTTTGTGCAAAACCATGCTAATCTTCTCTGTATCATTCGAATTTTATCAGATATCTCTGAAGAGACATTTCAAGCGATCTCTGCATTCTCCTAGCCCAAGATAAGATGCTAAAAGTCTTACCATCGACTCATATACAACTACTCGACCGTTATTATCACATATCTGCTCACCCGAGGTTTTGAACTGCCACAGTCCTACACAAATACTTTAACTCTTAGTCTTCATCATCTTTGCTCCACCACTTACCTTTCTGCCAACTAAAATCTCCTTCTATCCTGTGAGATTTTAGACCAGCACCACCCAAGGTCGCTAATTCTCTTTCAAAATTACAAAACCTAACAAAATCTCTACATCTTTGTAGAAGCCAAACAAAATCCTCATTCTGTCACTATATCAATCCACCTATTATGTCACTCAGATGACTCATCAAGATCAGATGATCATCTTTCTAATCCAAATCCAAACCTCTATGACTCGACCTTTTGAATCAAATCCAAGTCTCCACAACTCAAATTTTCTATTATCAACTAAAGGCAATATTAATATCGTCCAAATATTCAATCAATTATTTATCCAAAGTGACCCAAAATACCTCTCATTATAACTTTTCTTTGATACTACTTTTGTCACAAACTCAGACCAATCAAGTTTATTAAATAATTAATTATAATTCCTAAAATTTAAATATTCCAAATAAATTTAATAAATAATACTAAGTTTTAAAATTCGGGTGTGACAAATCAAATATATCAGACCCAACCAATCAAAATTCTGCACAAGACCTCATCGGACAATCATCCGGACAACATAAATGCGACATGCTCTATAATCGTCGTAAGATAGGTAACAATCCAACAAAAATTCTACTGAATCTGGATATCATAAAATCCGACACATGAATTATACTGAATACAACTTGTGGATTCTACCGAATCCCAAATTCATGGGATATAAATAATGACGAAATATCACAATGAATCTCCTTGGACCTTATTCTGCCACCGTGAATCAAAGGCCGCGTTTTCATATCCCCAACGGCTGGGTAAGTATAACGAAGTTATCCATGGTATCCTCACTACCACTACAGTCCTATCATAGGTTATACCCATAGTATACTCCGTGATACCCCTCGCCAAATGATATTCCTGATATCATTTCCTATAATAGTCACATGGCTATAAGCATCCTCCACAATAAATAATATATCTCATCATCCCATGATACGAAAATCAGTATCGGATAAATATAGGCCACGCTAAGCTATCGTAGCCACCCATTCGACTAGGTACCTTAATATTTTTATACATTCTCCTTCACCTTAACTATAGGAAGCCAATAAATTTAACTACTCACACAATCAAGTATAACATAAAAAAGCTTCACAATTTAAATGAAAGAATTGTCGTTCGATGCTGATAATGACTATATAAACGCAAATCGAAGATAACGCAAATAATGTCATTAACTAAAAAGAGGAAAAATATCAATAATAGTTTAAATATTCGATCAGATACCCTGATATTTCATTAAATCCCTTCACATGTATTTACCCATAATTTATCACATAACCCATACCCTAATATTTCATTAAATCCCTTCATGTGTATTTACCCATAATTTATCACATAACCCATATCCTAATATTTCATTAAATCCCTTTACATGCATTTACCCATAATTTATCAAATATTTCCTTAAATCCCTTCACAAATATTCACCCCAAATTTATGACATAACCCTCACCCCTCTCTCTCACCTACACACATACCTTCAGTATCCCTACGCCTCTCTCATACGCACACGCTACGCTCACATACACACTATACACACCCACATACACTATACATCCACATACACTACTCATACCGTAACAAATACTATGCGGCATTTCATTGTACACAGCACACCAATACTGTTCACCTCCGTTTCTAGGAGATAGCGCAACACATTCTTCGCAATACCGTAGTTTTTCACTAATTTTAACTAACCAATACACAAATCAAGGATTATGTACTGTCATTGTATTAAAATTTTAAATCTTAAACCTTAATTTTAACGGGTTGTCCAAATTCATATCTCCATTGAGTCGAACTCTGTTTTTGCCAAAAATTTCACTTAACAAAATTTTTTAAAATTAAATCATGTAAAATAAAATTTCAACTCACAATATTCAATCAGTAAGTTTGTAAATTTTATATACTAATTATTTTGATCCAGAATCATGTGGATTCTTTGGAAACCCACGGTATAAGTCAAGTGCCGAGTGCCCTGTTTTTCCCAATTTCTTCACCAGTGGCCCAATTTTACCAAATTTCTCCAAAATTGCCCATTTACAACTAAATCACACCCAATCTCAATAAACAATAAAGAATTGACAATAATATGGAGTGTCACGGATTATTTGCAAAGAACTCAAATCAACTTGCCTGAATAACTGGAAATGCCAACGATGGCAGCTCCGACCAATTTTCGGCGACAGCAAGGACCACTACTACGACAACGGTCACAGCCGTGGAATCTCAACTCTCTTCGCTGGTTTCATCCGTCAACGAGCCTCCAAAGAGGAACAGGAAAGCCACATTTGCTTTTAAAGCAAATGAGGTAACACCCAGGGAGAAAATGAAGCTGATGACCGAGAGAAAGAAAGAAAAATGGTTTCTCTAACCGAACAGTAGAAGAATGGGATGTCGTCGCAGCAAAATTGCCCAGCCGTTTTCTCCCTCTTTCCTCTCCTTCTTCTTCGTTCTTTGCTTCCCTATTTCCTCAATTTACTTTTGTTGTTGTTATTATTATTATTATTATTATTATTATTATTATTATTATTATTATTATTATTTTATTATAATATCATTTAACATTATTATTTATCAATAATTATTATTAATATTTATTAATATATATATTATTACTCTCATTTATTATTATTATCATTTATCATTTATTATTAATTATTTAATACCCATTATTATTTTTAATATTTACTGATATCAATATATCATATTATTTATTACTATATTAAGTCCATCACTATATAATTCGGGTCAAAATATCAGGGTGTTACACTAATTATGTGAAAATTCAAGGATATTCTTAGTAACTTGAAAATATTATTGAAGTTATTAGTACTTATTTCAGGAATTACATATCGAATTGGGGAGGTACTAACCAAGTATCTTATCATGATGTGTTTTAGTACTTTGGGATGCATAATAAAGTAATCTATGGGTTGTTGAAATTGAAATTATCTTGGAAAAAAGATAGAAATTCTCATCTAAGGAACTTTAGCAAGTATATATATATATATAGATTTGGAGTTTATATCTTTATTTGTATTTCCTTCTAAGGGTAATGAATTTTATCTTAACAATATCAATATCTTTGAAATTTTCTTACAAATATTATATTATAATAAAGGATTAATCAGAGTAGTGCAGCGAAAGCATGTGGGCCACAGTATTGAAAATTTTGATGTTTTCAATAAATCTAAAAAACATTATTGGCTGGTTTTACTCCAGATTGTTTAATCATTATGATATGTATATACTTGAGCTAAATTGTCAAACTAATGTTCAATTTGGAATTTTGAGAATTTAGATGATTTCCTCGGCTATAAAATTTTAGGACAATCATCAATTAAATAATTATTATAGAAGCACAAATCTAAAAAAAAAATTTCCTATCTAATTCAAGATAATGATAGAGGCAAAAGTATGCAAATTTTGATAAGGAAATTTTTTAAGGAGTGTAGAATTGTAATGATCGAGATTTCATAAATCATAATTCGATAAATTAAACTAATATATAAAAAATTAATATCAATGAACGATGAAAACTCAAAAGCCAGAAACTTACCCTGAAGTGCAATAAAAATTGAATTGATAAAACTAATTTTAACTTCAGTTAATAAAAGATGGAACAAATAATATAGAACTAATTGAGTTAACAAATTTTTAATCTGTTAGTAATTAAATTAATTTCGATTAACAATAAGATGACCCAATCACTAAATTTGCACCCGATTAATAACAGAACTTGGATCGATTAACCAAATATAGTATAAATTAAATTAATTAAGTAAAATTATATAAATTACAACATCCAAACACACACACATAGCTGAAAATCAGTAAAATTCAGCAACGGTAATCAAAACTTTAGCAACTGCACAGCAGCCCATATTTCCAATAATTTCATAAACCATTCAACCCATACATGGCACAAGAATTTAACACATACATGGCAACATCATAATCAATCAAAAATATAAAAGAAATCAAGTGGAGAGGCACACACACACACACACGCTGCCATAAGGAAAAACCAGCAAGAAATCAGCGAAGGGGAAGAAAGCTGCCACGGCAGCATGTGTTCTTCCAATTTACAACTAAAATTTGAATAAATCAATGAGGAATACCACTCACACATGACATAAGGGTTTCTCACACAAACGAAAACATTATAATTTAGTCAAAAATTTAAAGGAAATTCAATGAAACACAAACACAGACACCGGCAGCAAGAAAATCAGCAAGTGATGATTTCATCTTACCACATCAATGACCAAGCAAAAATTAAATATAATTCCACCCAATTTAAAAGCCACTTGGCAACTTCTAAAGCCACCAAATAGCATGGTGATTCAGGAAAATTGGGGGGATGAATCAGCCAAATTATGGGGGACACTATGCTGAAATTTAGAGAGTTAACCGACTTTGTTGGCAGCAGCTTAATTTTAGGATTTAATTCAATTATTTTGGCCTCCAACTTATCTAAGAGGCTGCGTGAGAGAAAAGAGGAAGAAGAGAAGGGAAAGAACAAAAATAAAAAGGAGAGAAAATAGGAAGAAAAAGAGAAAAAATCGAGAGAAAAACATAAGCAGGTCAGGTGGCAGAGGAGCTGGAGCCAAAAGCAAGGGAAGCAACATTTGATTTTTGGCAAGTGTATTTTAATTTCCTTCTTCTATTGTTGTTGATTCTTGTGAATTCTCATTAAGTATTGTTGCTCCAATACTTAAATTACTCATGGATTTTATTATATTATCATTTTAGCATGTGAAATATCTAACTAAAATTTTAATGCCAGAATTAGTAGCATATCAGCTATTGTTATATGGCTGAACCGGCAGCCTAATCATTTTCAAATTGGCTCAAATTTTGTGACCAATTATCTAAGTCTCTTATTGATGTTGTGACAAAACAGCTCATGAAATTGAGCTGAATTGGTTACTAAATCAGGTCTCACATCAGCAGCTCGACAAACCTAAGCAGTTATGTCAATATTTGAATTTGTAGTCTATGAATCGGGTCCCAAATAGGCTGAACTGGCAGCCATGACGAATTAAGTTCCTTGTGATGAAGTTCGAGTATCACCGTACAAAAAGTAGCCCTTAGCTGATCATGAATTGGCCACCAAAACATAAACATAAGCTGTCTGCATAAAAATATTACTGATGCAGAATTTGCAGTTACAATTTTGACCCGAACCGGCTAAGAAATCAGTTTAAACCAGTCAGGAACCAAATATATTCTTAAATATGAGTCTCTTAGCTGTAATTGGACTCTCTGAACTTGTCAAGAACCAGCCTCAAATGGACCATAAAAGCAACAAAAACAGGACTGGTCATTTGCTTCCCTGCTAAGCAGAATGTGATAGCTTGGGAAATATTGACCAAACCGGATCCAAATCTGTTGAACCAACAACCGGCCCAACCACAATATCATGTACTAAGGTTGACCTATCGACCAATAAACTGGCCGTCCAAAGTGCTTTGAAATAAGTACCGACCCGGACCCTAAATTGTACTAGAACTGGCCCAGCATCCTTGAAGCTCATTTTGGCAGTCCAAGAAAATGGACTAAACTGGCTCTAAACCAGTTGAATCAATACCGACCAGGCCAAGTTATCAAGTAATAAGATTGAACTATCAACCCAAGAAATTGTGGCCAAAAATACCTTGAAAATAATACTAAACCGGGCCCTAAATTCGTGATGGAACCGGGTGACAGCATCCATTTTGATGCGAGAACTTTGGCTACTAAACTGTCTCAGTTTGGCTCTCAAACCAGTTGAACCGGCACCCAAATTAACTAAGATATTATGAGTAAATGTTAAGGTATCAACGGTAAAACTATGCCTCCAACCAACCCCCGAATTGGGTCTCAAACTAAGTAAGAAGAACCGGCCAAATGCTAAAATTTTCAACCAACGGAGAGGCCTTGAACTATTGAATCGGTTCATCTAAACCGGTTCATCAAAACCGGTTTACAAGTAATAGAAATTAATAATAAAAATTTGTATTGACCAATCCCTTGAACCGGCCATTAATCGGTCGTGAACCGATAACCAAATCCGCAACTAATTGTGCTAAGAAATCAACCAAAATTGGCCGTGAATCGGTTACCAAATTGGCAACCGAATCAACTGAATATTTCAGATGTTAAATATGCACTTTAATATGAATAAAAGTTTAAGATTAAAGCTGTTAAAATGGACAATGCATTGATTTTTGTTATGATCTATGATTTGTTACTAATTATCGCATGTTATAATCATGTGTTTTGATATTATGAAATATTTACATGGAAACTTTGCATGGCCATTGCATTGATTTCTATTCTTTATTACCGCATTGTATGGTTTTATGTTCAAGAAAAGATTATATAGAAATTTCGTAAGTTTTGAAAAACGATAAGCATTATCTTTGGGAATGGAGAAATTAAGTAAAGAAGTATTAAGAACAAGGTAAAGGTTTTCGTATGAACTTTTCAAGTTTTGAGAAGAAATATGAAACTGGACTAAGGATTTGTCTCAATAGGCAATATTTCCTGACATGTCATAAATTTTACAATAAAACCTCAAGGATTATCTTAGTCGTATATCGTAGTGGATGATATTTTTGGCATGCCTTAGAATATTATAGTAAAAAATCAAAGAATTGCCTTAAGAGCCGTGAGATGGCTTGAGGCCCTGTCTACCGGGATCATAAGTAGTACCACCCTATCCTTGGGGTGTAATAAGGAGGTTAAAGTCTTTGATTGTATGGACTAAATATAATTCATCCTATCTTCGGGATATATACAAGGAAGATAAGGTCTTAATTGTATGAATTAACATAGTCCTTTTCTTTGATTGACCATTCCGTTTACTGGTAAAGCTTGCTAACCTTAGTCCTTGAAGATAAAGATAATTAAGGAGCAGAAAAGAAAAAGTTCAAGAAGACAAAAGTTCATGTATGTTCCTATTCCTCTGATTTATATGGTTATTTTAAGTATAAATATGTATATTTTTTTTCTTTTTATATATCTTATTGAGTATTTGGTATACTCTCTTATTATTTTCTAACCCCTCAGATGACGAGTACAAGTTGGTATCTGGTGATCAGGATTGAAGTCAAAAGGTAATTAGGCTCAAGTAATGACCAATTGTAATAGATAATCTGTGACAAAAAAATTAGGTACTTTATCTTAAGATAAAATAATTACATTCTTGGTATAAATCATTTAGTTATATTTTCATAAAATATTATGGTCATTATTTATCCTTCCATAAATTTTTATGGTAATGATTTTGGTTCCTAATAGCATCTTTAAAAAGTTTAACATCTTATTCTAATCATAAGGAGTTGGAGCTACTTGATATAGTGATCATATGAATCCTGTGTATTATGATTATATGTTTTATAAACTTATATGTGATATGACATCTCATTAAGTATAATGAGGATATGGAACGTCACACCCTAACAAATTTAAAATGTTAGCCTGGAGCCCTATTATGGGAGCACTAATCCAATGGATCACCTGGATCATTTTCTAATATTGTTAGCTTCCAAGATCTAGAGGATCCCTTTAACTCTTAAAGAAAATGTGAGAATTTGATTATATTGACTAGCAACAAATTTGATTCAATCCTTCCAAGAGTTGGATGATCAATTCTTGTCTCAATTTGACTCCAGCCGAAAGAAGGAGAAACAACCATAGAACCTTGTCAAAGTGCATCAAGGTCCAAATGAATGTCTGAAATATTTTTTTCCAAGTTTAATGCAAAGGCTAGATGCATATCATAACTCACCGATGATATGAAACTGTATTCATTAATGGCCACCATTCAATCAGGTGAATTCTTTAAGTATCTAGCCCAAGGAACCAAAAATATTCCTTGAGGCTAAGACTATGGCGTATATTGTGGTCGATGAGGCCAACAAGGCAAAATGGGCAGAATGCACAGATTACACAAATCAACCGGGGTTGACCAATCGGAAAAAGAGAAATGGTGACAACACATGCACTCAAGATTTTAGAAAGTAGCATAGAACTGAGTTGGGGATAAGAAAAGAATACAAGCTGCCGAACCTTGCCCCAATGAACGACATCCGGACTAATGTCATAATATAGATTCGGAATAAAAAAATTTTGAAATGGCCAAAATAACCTTGGAATCAAGTAACTACTGGAATAGTAATTATGATATCCACAAGGCTAGCCAGAGATAATACTACAAATCACATTGAGAAGACTTCTTCCAACAAAAAGTTGAAGATAGGGGTAGAAAATAATATCATTAGTTTCAGGAATGACAATATGATATATGCAATAACCCTCTATTCAGACCCTCTTGTTGTGTCTGCACTTGTTTCGGACGAGGTCATTAACTACCTGCTGAAATGAATCTTCATTAATAATAAAAGTTCTCAAAATGTTCTTTATGTTGATGAATTCTTTAAGCTAAGGCTTAAGAAGAACCAAATGCAACTAGCTGATGGCACATTATACGACTTAGGCAATTAACCTATGCAAGTGCGGGGACCATCTAACTAGAAGTTATACTTGGAATGTATCCTAAGATAGTTTTCTAAATTCTAACATTGTTAATAGTATATTTACCCTTGGTCAACAATGCCATACTTGGCTGACCCTATCTAGCGGCCTTTGAGATAGTGACTTTCATCTCATATTTAAAAATGAAGTTCATGACCCATAAGGAGTAGGGAAAGTGTGAGGTTACCAAATCATTGGAAGAAGTTGCTATCTAACCTAAACAGGTTAGTCGATGACTTTGTAGCCGATCAAAGAGTTTGACCTTCGAGATAAAACCACACCCTAGTAGGGCTAACCTAGTAAATCTCCCCAACAAATCCCACTTAATCCAGCTGAAACAAATTAGTGTGTCCAAATCGTAGGTTCTCTACTCTACCATTTGAGAGAGCAATTGGTGTTCCTCTACAACAACTCAGATGTGTTCACTTGGACACCGGCCGACGTACCTGGAATACCTCAAAAGTAATGGCTCACAAGCAAAGTCTAATCCCAAGAATTAAAGTAGTTTAACAGAAACAGGGAAATTGCTCCATAGAAAAACTTGTTGCCATATGGGAGGAAGTTAAAAAATTGTTCGACACTGGATCAATTAAGAAGGTTCATTCTCCAGACTAGCTAATGAATATTGTTCTTATGAAGAAAAGCAATGGGAAATTAAAGATGTATACTGACTTCACAAACGTGAATAAAGTATATTCAAAAGATAATTTTCATTCCCAAGAATCGACTAGTTAGTAAACTCGACATCTAGACACCAAATTATTAAGCTTCATGGATGCCTCTTCGAGTTACAATCAGATAAGATTGAGCCCCAAAAATGAAGAGATAACCTCATTTATGATCGACCTAGAGACTTATTGTTATAAGATGATGCCTTTGGGTCTAAAGAATGTTAGGGCGACATACTAGAGCGAAGTCAATAATGTTTAAAGATCAAATTGGAAAGAATATGCACGTCAAAAGCATATCAGCCAACAACCATATTCATGACTTGACTAAAGATTTTGAGTACTTCGAGCACATCAGATAAAATTAAATCTGACAAACATCTATCAAGTGATCTCATCCTCAGGCACTCCCAATGCCCTTTTCTTCATCATCCACCAACGATGTGCCTTACCCTCTAGCTGGTAAGACACAAACAAAACTCGATCCTCCTCGAGGCAACAGATCACAACGAACATTTTCTTCAAAATCTCAAACCACGTGTCCACTTTTCAAGCTTGGGCTCCCCAAAAAATGTAGGAGCTCGCTCCTAGATGAAGCAATCGTATGCGGATGGTCCCAGATTAACAGGGGCCTGAACGGGAGGCTGAGTAGGAATAGGAGCGAGATTTTGCAGCTCCATATTCGTAATGATGTTTGCCATGCACCCCAACAGGTTCAAGTATTTGGCCTCTCGACCTTGTGACCAACCACCACCTTGCGAGCCTCTACGTCTAGGCGGCATGGTTGACTTCAGAAGACACTTCTGAAGTAAGAATAATTATGGTTTAGTTAAAAGATCAAACCCTAATTACGGTATTACTATTTACGCAATTAATTAAAGCTACCATCCTATCTTGACCCTAGTCTAAGTTACGCAAGCTAGAGTAACTAGAGATATCTATTACAAGCTTCCACATAAGATTCAGATCAATCTTAAGGCATCCCTCTTTCTAATACCAAATGTAACAAACCGAAAATGCTACTGAAATTCTGATAGAGTTTCGTTTATAAAACAGACGTTCGCCAAATACAAAATATGTACAATACCCTATACAGAATCCGTAACATATTCATCGCAACAAACATATGGGTGGCACCGATGTCACAACTCTGGTACAACGCCGGTTCAGGAGGGATGCCAACTAATAACCATTCACAACCATAAAAGATACCTGTGAAAATTATTATAACCATTAATGAACAGCGAAAACTAACTACACATTCATCATCATCATGACATGCATATACAGTATCATAAGTATCAAAATAATATTACACTATCAATGCCTTATACAAAATAACAAAATTAAGTCCTCGAGAGCTTTTCAATCTGTATCAGCCACCTATCCTGTGCTTACAACCTACTCATACTCGTTAAGTATAATAGTGTGCTCATCTGGAAGGAAAAAGAAGAAATTGTGAGCTAACAGCTCAGTACGTATATCATAATAAAAAAAATAGTAAACAATATAAGCAAGGCTAAGCGAATAATGAACATATAATCATGAGAGGGGTGCATAAATAGACACGTATTCGGATATGCTTGGAAATACCATTTCCTTCTTTTTGGGATATACCTTACATATAGTTATTCGTCTTTGCAAGACCATGGTAATAAGTCTTACCAACTAAAGATGTGGGAGGATGAGGAAAGGGTCATATCATCTACATGCTCTAAAGGCGTAAGCTCCTATTATCGATCCAAAGGCGGACCATCACATATTACCTGTAAACATGCCACAAACATATGCCCACATATCTCCTAGGACCCAGAGGCAGCCCTCGTCCTTCCATAATAATATCCTAAGGCTTGCCAAGAGTATCACCTGTTACAATACGCGGCCAGGATAATTCTTACGTCAATACTATATTACAATGGCAAGCCAAGGGTTATTACCATTCGTAACATAATTTTGTGGTCCTAATTTTATGGTTTCTTATTTATTTGAGGGAAGGTCCACCATAATCCATTCACAATATCTCAAATTGAAAGAACAATTAGATCACATATCACATTGTGGACTTTTCTTCGATTACATATATGATAATTATCTTTCCTTCAGACTTAAATCTTTTCACAAGTCAATTTGGATACATAGATGACACAATGCATAGGAAAAATTAGAATTCTTTACCACATTAAATAATTATCACTTTAGGATCCTTCAGAACACATTTATTTACAAACGGACATTATCCTAGGCTTAGAATTGAACATATATGATTAGACATAGCTTATATAATAATTAATTATGATGGAAGCATATAAAATTCACAATTAGGCTTAGGTGAATAGTAACAGTGTCGATTTAGAGCATCAAACGTCGCGAACAAGTCGATACTTGTGAAATCGGATAATCGGTCGATATATGTGTATAATTAGAATATGGTGATTCATATTTGAGGGGCAAAAGGCATAAATTTCTAAGGGAATGGGGAAAACTCAAACAGCACGCGGGTTAGGGTTTGGCTTTGCCAAACCGAGACATACGAGAGGGGAATCGGACAATAAACCATAAAAACTTTGAGTACTAATTATGGGTTACATATTTTTCATAATTTGAGTGGGTATCAGAACAATAATATCTAATAAAAAAAGAATAATAATCAAAGGAGAGGATAAAAAGGGTATGGGAGCACTTACCTCAACCCGATCTATAACCTTTATAACTAGCTCTTACACGGATTCGGACTCCAAGGCTTTAATCTCCTCCTTCTCTCTCTTGGTCAGCACTCTCTCTCTCTCTAGAATAGAGTTTGGGTCGTGAAAAATGAAAATCCCAAAAGCAGGCCCTCGTTTTAAAATGGCCTGGCACTCGAGAACTAGGTGAGCATGCGGCGAGCGTTGGCTCACTAATTTTGCCTGCTTGAGTGCGCAACGGCGAGCAGTGGGCGCAGCCATTCTATTTTTGGCACACCTATTGCGCCCTAGTGCACGGCAAGTCCGTGCTATTGGCAGTGCACCAGCAAGCAATAGCCCGATTTTTTTCTCAATTTTACTTCTAATACACATTCTTTCGCATACATTAAACCTAATTTTGATTATAATTATATTAATTACCTCCTAATTATCGTGTTTTAGGACTGAAACCTCACACATAAACTCAATTTATCAATCTAAATACTCTAACTCATTAGGTCCAAGTAATAAATTTCTGCACATTTTTCAAACAGTCGATATGCTGTCTTCTTAATCAATTTATTATAGAAAATGTATCTCCAAATGGATTTTAGAATTTCACCCAAAATAAGACTTACAAATGAAATTTCTCGTATATGGCCCACTAAGTAATTCAAGCCCATATTTTAAGCAAAATTATAAAATTCTAAACCAAAAATAATTACTAAAATAGTCAAATAATTGTTATATCTAATTAGATAATTTACTCTCATAAAATAATAAAATTAAAAATATCCGAGGTGTTACAAAGTGTACATGGAGTGCCCCGATATTGTTTTTGAAGAAGAATGATGAATCTGTGTGGTTATGTATTGACCATCAGGAATTAAAGATTATGATTAAGAATAAGTACCCGTAGTCGAGGATCAATGATTTGTTTGACTAATCATAATGGGCCCAAGCATTCTCAAAAATTGATCTCAATTTGGGTTATCATCAATTGAAGATTAAGAAGAAAGATGTGGCAAAGATGACATTCCGAATGAGGTATGAGCATTAGAAGTTTTTAGTTATACTATTTGAACTAACTAATATCAGTGCAGCCTTTATGAACTTGATAAATCGGATGTTTCAACCATATCTTGACATGTTCGTGGTGGTATTAAGTGATGATCTTTTGATTTATTCGATAAGTTATGATGAACATGAAGTACACTTAAGGATTGTGCTTTATACTCTTAGGGAAAGAAGATTATATGCCAAACTGAAAAAATATTAGTTTTGACTCAAAAAAGTTATATTTTTGGGACATGTAATATCACAATGAGGTATTTCGATTAATCCTAAGAAGATCAAGACCACTATTAATTGAAGCTGATCAACAACAATGACTAAAGTGAGGAGTTTCTTGGGAATGGCAGGCTATTATCATAGGTTTGTGGAGAATTTTTCAAGAATTATCATGCCGTTAACCCGATTGACGCAGAAAGAAACCAAATTTGTATGGACAAAGGAATGCAAGCAAAGTTTTCAAAAATTAAAGAATCGATTGACGACCGCCTTAATTTTGACGATCCTAGAAGGGTCTAGTAGATTTGTAGTCTATTGTAACGCTTCTAAGATCAGATTGGATTGTGTTTTGATGCAACGTGGAAAAGTGATAGCTTATCGGTCAAGATAATTAAAAACACATGAAAATAATTACCTGAATCATGATTTGGAATTGGCAGCAGTAATTTTTATATTAAAGATTGGAGAAATTATCTATATGATAAGTATTCTTGGTGTACTCAATATTTATTTTCTCAGAAATGCATGAATATGAGGCAAAGGAAATAGATTTTTTGAAAGACTATGATTATAAAATCTAGTATTAACCCAAAAAGGCCAACATTATAACTAATGCTTTGAGTCGCTAAACAGGTTTTGTGGCTAACTTGAGAATCGAAGAGATAGAGATGTTGGAATGTGTGAGGTGATGTGATATTAAAAGACATTCCCAAGGCAACTAGATAACTTTATCATATTTTCAAGTCCAACTAGAAATTTGAGAGAAAATCAAAGGAGCTCAAATTGATGATCCATTTCTAGTGGACATTGCCAAAAATTTGAATCAGAACTCTAGAACTTATTTTGGTGTTCATGCCGATAGAGTCTTGAGGTTCTAAGAGCGGATATGTGTACCGGACATTGAAGAGTTGAAAAGATTATGAATGAAGCCCATTAATCAAAGTACACAATTTGCCCAAGGATCAACAATATATACCAAGACTTGAAGAAAATATTTTGATGGAGAAATATGAAGAGAGAAATTGCCACTTATGTAGGTTGATGTTTGATTTGTCAACAGTTAAATACTAAACACAAAAATTCACCTAGCCTATTGCAAACTATGCCTACACCAAGCTGGAAATGGAAAGATATCACAGTGAATTTTGTGATGGGATTGCCAATAACACCAAAAAACCATGATGCAATTCGGGTAATTATTGATCAGCGTATGAAATCAGCACATTTTATAACTATACGGATGACATTTTTAAGAGATAGGTTGGCAAGATCGTATATCAATGAAGTGGTTAGATTGCACAGTGCGCCAACATCTATTGTATCTGATCAAGACATGAGATTTGTTTCTAAATTTTGGGAGAGTTTACATCATAAATTGTAGACAAATTTAAAGTTTAGTCTAGTATATCATCTCCAAATAGATGGGAAATCGGAGTAAACGATTCGGATTTTGGAAGAAATGTTAAGAGTTTCGATTTTGGATATGAAAGATAATTAGGAGGATTATTCAGAGTTGGTGAAATTTGCTTATAATAATAGCTACTAGATAAGTATTAGTATGGCTCCGTTTGAGGCGTTATATGGGAGCAAATGTCATTCTCTTATTCATTGGGAAGAGATCAAAGATAGAAGATTGTTAAAACCGAAAGTTATTCAAGAGACATCCAATAAGATCCAATTAATCCATGAAAGGTTGAAGGATATTTAAAGTCAGCAAAAGAGATATACTAACTAGAGAAGATCATAACAAAATTTTGAGTCAAAGATTATGTGTTTCTAAAGATATCTCCATTGAAGAAAATTTTGAGATTTAGGATCATAGGATAAATAAAATCGAGGTTCATTGAACCATTTTAAATATTAAAAAAGATTGGTGAAGTGGCCTATATAATGGCTTTACCACCAAATTTAGGAGATGTGCACAATATTTTTCACGTGTTGATATTACAAATGTATGTGTACGATCTGACACACATCATTGAATATGAGCCGTTGAGGATTAATAAAGATTTGACGTATATTGAAGAACTCGTTCAGATTTTAGGTAGAAGAGATCAAGTGTTTCGGACGAAGGTAATTCCGTTGGTGAAAGTGTTATTGCAGAATCACTCCAATGAAGATGCCATAGGGGAAAGAGAAGACGATATCCGGGAGAAATGCCCGCATTTTTTCCTTACTGAGGTATGTAAATTCTATAAAATTTCGAGGACAAAAATTTTATAAAGAGAGGAGAAATATACGGCTTGAGTCTTTAATTTATGATAAACTTGAATGATTAAGTTAATTTAATTAATATTTAGGTCAATGGATATGAAAAATTGGGTTGAAGAATCAAAATTAAACTGGGTCAAATCAGGTAAGGAATGCCAAATTGGCGCCCGAGTGCGCCGATGCATGAAAAGCATATTAGCTTGTGCCTGATGAAGGCCCGACCTGTGCCTAAGTCCCAAAACCCATGGTATCAATGCCTAGGTATGCCCGAGCTGCGCTAGGGCATGGCAGACCAGCAGAGTGGTGCCCAACGCCCACCTGAATCGGTGCTCGAGTGCCACAGCTATATAAATATAGCACTTAAGCTGAATTCTATCATTTTTTTAGATGATTCCAGAGCAAAAAGAGGGAGACAAAGAGAAGAGAGTGAATAAGAAAGATGCAGCTTGAGGAAGCTCACATTAAGTGACTTAAAGCTTGAATTTTGATAATTTAGGGACAAGGAAGTGCACTTTATACTTCTCCTTCAATTATTACTATTCGTTTCTATTTTATGAACAATTATAATTTCACTACTCAACTATGACATAATATCAAAGTATAAATATTTATATTGAGTATGCATGTTAGTCTTCCATCAATTTATGGTAAACTTGTGACGGAACGGGTCCTAATTACTATAGGTTCCTCCATCAGACAGATTCAGAATAGAAATTATAAATTTTCATCAATAAATTCTGCAGAAATTTTGACAGAATTCTATCTAAAATTGGACGAAAATCTAAATATACAACCTACATATTTACATCAGTACAGAGCATACATAATATCCAGACCTCAAAATCTTGACCATAATACAAAAGTAGGATCAATACATGCACACAACTATCCCAATACCATATTTTTTCTACAACGCGCATTCACAGGATCACAAGTTTCATTCATGACCTTAATTTAACATCCCTATCAACTATACCTGAATTCAAACAAGAGATGCCATTTAGGACTTATACAAAAAGTTAAAAAATATATAACGGAAGCATCTATATCCAAGATATAATTTGCGAAAGTATAAATACAGTTTTAACAATTTACAGAACATGCTATAGTCATTTATACATAATTTCATCCACAATCCAGATATTTACAATTAAAACTATCAAAATCTCCCAGAGCATTACTCCAAGGTAATCTTCAAGGCTTCACCAAGGCTCCAGATTTCCCTTGCTAAACTCTAGCTACACGTGATCCTCTAATATCTTCTCTATATCCTTATCTAAAGGAAAACAACAGTAAAATAGTGAGCCGAAACTCAGTAAGATACATGCAGGCATGCAGTAAAACTTCTATACAGAACAGAATGTAGTAGAGCAGATACAAATGCATATCCAAGCATTAATGCTATAAAACAGTTATTTACTAAAAACTATAGCAGAACATATATGCAAATGAGCAAAAACACATGCAACAATCGTGAAGAAAGCATAATTTCTATATAAACAGGTCTCGAAAAATATAAATCATATTAGGACAGAATACCACGTGAATATCAGATCAGAAGAATAGAAGCAATTCATAGAAATATGAGCAAAGTATGATTCTATTTAAATAGGTAGCAGTTTCATAAAATAGTTCCCAAACTTCATTTGCTTTCGTCAGGAACTTTAGTTAAATATCCTAATGACCCAACTAGCGTACCCTACAAGTCGAGGGGATGAATAATTGAGGATAGATTATATTCACTCCACACAATCTAAGGCTAGAAACAGTAATAGTAAATCCCTTCTCGTGGGATTGAACCCTTCCATGGGATCCAGAATAGTATCCTCCCTGTACAACGCCTCGAGGACGATGGACCACATATAACTTTATGGATAGAGTTATCCTCGATTACCCCCGTAATATCCTAAGGCATGTCGGAGAACCTTACTAGACCGTATGTCAGTCTTGTGTCCTAGTTAACAGTATTAGAAACAGTTTCTTCTTATTTCTTAATTGAAAACCCTTTTTCAGTTTCAGAAGTCAGTTAGAGTCTCACAATAACTCTTCAATTCGGTTCAGAATATACGGTAACAGTTTGAAACCCTTCAGTTTCGCTTTAGAATATACAGTATTGGCTTAAAAACCTTCAGGTTTGCTTCAGAAATCTACAGTGATTTATCAGTATAAGTCCGTATAAAATTTTCAGAAATAAATTACGCCATGAGCTTTATTTTAGTTCAGATTAACTTTTATATATCAGAAATTATGAGTAAAAATCATTAAAACCCATCATTTTCGTACCTAGGGTTTGGCCAAAATTACCGGAAGATAAACGGACACTTAGCATGTGTATTTTCATAAAATCGATGCCAGATATTGTAATATATACATGTAAACATGAAATCTGTCTAATTAATTTACAGAAACAGACTCTATTTATGCAGGACATGGAGAAATATGCTTTTAGAGGATAAATACAATTTCAGAGATATTAAAACACTGTAAAAATGGAAAATAATATCCGGAGTACACTTGCCTGAGCCCGATCTACCGTTATGTTTAGCCAAATCGGAGTGGAACGAGCAGATTCCTCTTCTCCTCTTTCCCTTTCCCTCTTCTCTCTCGCGGGAGGCCAAAATACAGGTAAAGAAACATGCGCGGCCTTTTTATATGCAGTCAGGGCGCTCGAGCAGTGCTCAAGCGCTCATCGAGCGTTCCCTCTCTGACATAGCAGTGCCTCGGGTGCTCATTAAGCGCCCTTCAAGCGCTGCGTTCGTAAATGTGAGCCCAGACAGCGCTCGAGCAGTTTTGGGGCGCACTTCTCATAACCTCCCTCCCTCCCGCCTCGCCTCGGGTGAGCATCAAGCACCACATTAGTAAAATGGTGCCTGACCAGCACTCGAGCACTGATCGGGCGCTAGTCAGGCGCACATCAAGCCTATAGCACGAAAATGTTCCGTTTTCGCCATCCGGAATCCGTTTCAACCCTTCTAACTGAATTTCTCACATCCTTAGACCCTAATTTTGATTATATAGTCTTAATAGGTCATGATTATCATAATTTAAAATTCAGAATCTTATTTACAAATTAACATTTCTTGGTTTACAATTTCGGTTCCTAATTTACCAATTTCAGATCTTTGGGCTTTTCGATCCGATTCTTTCCATATCCCTTGACTTTAATTCACCTATTTTGAATTAATTACTCACCTTTTATCATATTTTGGAAATTGGTACCCCCACGGAGCCCATCTTTCTCCTAATTATCATGTCTTGGAAGTTCAAATAATTACAAAAATTTCATAAGAATTCATGTCTATGTTCAAGTTACAGGCATATATGTTTTGAATATTATAATTAATTGTATGCATGTCTTAAATTAATGGTTTAATAGCCTTATATGTGATAAATTTCATACCTCTTGTTACAATAGGTTTTGACTTCAAAATATACGTTTGCATGCTCTGAAACTTTGTAAACAGCTCTACATGTATGTTACTAAAGCTGAAATTGCAAAAAAATATTCATGTTGCTGATCTTGCAGTCTTTTTGCTGAATTTTGATCTTTGCATATCTCAAATTCATACATAAAATTTTACATACTTTAAATTAACAAATATACGGCTTATATGAATTGAATAATATAAACAAATAAACCTGTATAGTCAAAAAATTATATAAAAATTCTACACATTTGCTGAATTGTACATATTTTCTAAATTTTCTACATTAATTGGTTAATTTAGCATTCCATACTTTAAAAATTATCATGGCCAAGTTTTATAAAATATTAAGCATGAAATTTTATAATGATTGAAAAAAAAACTATACAATTAAGTTAAGAAATATTATTATTTTCTTCATGAGTGAGAAAATTAAGAATTATGAATATAAGTATAGAGTTTTTCTAAGAAATTATATTATACTAATGATAATTTCAGCAAGTAGTATATTATGGCATGCCAAAATATATTATAATAGTTTATCGATATCCGAACCTATCATCCGCTGGTGAGAAGCGGTATTTGGCCTTATCTGCTGGGTGATATATAGTCAACCCACCTATAGATCTTAAATAGTAACGTATAACATTTAGTTGTGTGAGAGCATATATAAGCTGGGTTTCAATTGTCTGCTCCTATAGTTGGTAATGCCTACTGGCCCTAATCCCTAAGAAAAATCAGAATTAAGTATGATTTGATAATTAATTTGAGAAAGAATATGATAAGAATTTTGAAAATGTATAAAGTGAATTCCCTACATAGGTTTTATGAAAATTTCACGTCATTGTATCCGATCATGATCTTTAGACCTTCTGATATAATGCAACATATATATGGTTATTAATATATTATGTGTCTTGTTGAATTGTTGGCTCACTCCTTACTGTTTTACGACCCCCCTCATATAAGATACATAAGTTCTTGTCAACTAAACAAGAATGAGGAATCGAGGTGGTATTGAGAGTTTAGATTAGATTTTATTAATGCTAAATGTTGTTTAATATTTTTTGATAATGGTTAATTCATCTGAATGCTGTATTCTAGTTTATCATATAGTTCGAGTAATGTTATGTTAATTAAATTGTCGTAATTCAGCTTTGGGACAATAGGATATGTATTAATGTTCGTGGTCTTATAATTTGTTTGGATTGTCTAATGGTTGATGTTAGTCATCATATTTTTGTTTATGATTTAATTTCACAATTTATGTACTCTGATATATGTGTTAAACTCCTCACGTAAGATCTAACGTCATATTTGGGTCGATGTTGGAGACATATAAGACATGGAATGTGCTTTGGGTCCTGTGTAAGATATCATGTTAATTATAATTATGGTTGGTGGAGGTATGGACGTGGAATTCATATCCTAATATTAATTAGGGGATAAATTGATTAATTAATACTAACTTGATTTAGAGTTAATTATGGGATTAGAATTCGAGATGTGACATTAGACCATATTAAACTGGTTGAAGATAAAGTTAGAAGACTCCAAGGGCTCCTAAGTAGACAAACTTCCATCAATATTATGTGCTTATCAAATGACTTCAAGAGAGCCAATGCACAAAATACCCTTCAGCCTACAGGACCGAAGCGAGAATTTAATGGAGATTGGATTACCAAGTTATTAAGTAAAAAGTTTTACTCCTAGTCAAAATTTTTAGCTTTTGAGAAATTATTTGGACTTGTTGGAGGAAGCGAGAGACACGTCATGAATACGATCAATCTCTTACCAACAACAAATTGCCAAATACTACAATAAAAGAGTAAAGGTGCGAAAATTTGAAGTAGGTAATTTAGTTTTTAGGAATTTCAAGGCTACATGCAAGATCGCCAACGGGTTTAAGTTATCCCCAATTGGAAAGAATCATTCCCAGTGCCAACCGTCCTATCTAATGGCATGTACAAACTACGTACCAAAAATGGTAAACTAGCCCCCTAAATATGAAATGTCCTTCATCTCCAAAAATATTACTAGTGACCCTGTACACCAAAATATAAAAGGTATACCTTATACCCCTTGAGAGTGCTTGTATATTATATTTTGTCACATTAATAAAAATTAATTCTTATGTCTGGAAAATTTAATTTTTACATTTATCATTCATTCGTATGCTTGTGTGTAAGATTATAACCATAACTGACCCTGAATCGAGCAAGTGGTTTTCATACCCTACTTGTTAACATGAACCTATAAATAAAACAGTCCCAATGTAAATTAATAAAACCATACTATCCCAAGCATAGTCACACTCCAACTAATTGAAAGACTCAAGGGTTTGATGACCAAGCATTTGATTCTCTTTTGAGAAGTCATAACAAAGGTCGAATAATGCTGAACGATATATAACTAATCATAGTCATTCGGTTGACAAAACCTCAGGAGGCTTTCACGCATGAATGCAACAACACCCCTCCATGGGATGAGTACCGTCAATTGAATGTGATCTAAGGATTAGGGTCCAATTAGGTCCGGTGACAACGACAACAATAAATGAATATTTCATCAAATAAAAGCATTATATAACGAAAGAAGCATCATCGACAATAATCAAAAGATTTAGCTAGTGAACTATACTATCGGATATGTATAAAAATATGATTACATATGTACAAATGGGTACATCAGTTGATACAAAAGATTTCTCAAAGATGTTACTATCTACAGCATAACTACTTGACAAACCTAAGGCTAAGGACCCGGAGAAGTCCCAGATGGCGGACGACCACTTGGTTTCAATAGATCCTTGACATCAAAACTTTAAAGAGTTCTAGAGTTCCTTAAGTCAAGGTAGCCTATGGGAAAATTAGGAGTCATCATGGAGATAAATGACAACAGAGAGCAATACCATTGTGGAACGTAGAATCTAAGATGGGACCCATTCCTTCAGGGTAGAAACTCCTCCTTGACGACTCCTTAAGCATCGTGCATTCAATCTAAAGGTTGCCAATCAAACTTGTTGCCAATGCCGACCAATGTTTGACTTCCTAAAGCTTGTTCTCGAGGGAAATAATTTGATCCCAAACTATGATATTTTCATCTACAAGATCATAGGACCTCATCATCCACTCAGACAACCTCTTCTCCTATTATACAACTCTGTTGCGAGGAAATGTGGCCTTAACCTCTGCAATAACAACTTGAAATGCCAAGTCTTTGAGTGTAGTAGGATCAATGTATGATCAGAAAAGGCAAACGATTTTAGCAACCTGTTTGTACAGCTTATCTCTAATCAAACATATGTAAGAAGAGAAAACTCTTAGTTAGAAGCAACAACAATAGAAAAACAACTCAGAAGAATCTAACATATAGTACCTCCTGTGTGGGGGAATCTTCACAAGGAACAAGGCTTGGCAACAATCTTTCAAGCCTTGGGCTCGAAATTGGTGAAGTCCTCCCATACAAGAAGGGCAATGATTGATGATACAAAGGATTTACAAAACTAGGGCGCCTAAAAAAACCCTTGAATCTTCTTAAGCCTTTGATGGCAAAAGATTGGGTCCAGACACTTTTTCTACTACTCCACTACTATTTATAGACATTTTAATCGAAGTAGTTAGGAGGTCAAAGCCAACTTATTAGATGAAGGAGAACCAAGCAAAATTGGAACACCACAACCAAATATGATTGGAGCTTGGGTTGTGCATCTCCACAAAAACTACAAGGGAAACCCCCTCCTCAGGACTGAATGCCAACACTTCCTCAAAAACTAAAGTGCTAAATAAAATAGAAATTGGAGTGGACCTTTGAGATGATTCCTCAACATTTGTCCCAACCATCTCTTTACAGGCATCATCGATGAGCTTATTCAATTCATCATCTGAAGACGAGTCAGATGAGCTGACAACCGAGGTGCCGACTTGCCATATTTTAAATCCTGATCCCATCATTAATAATTATCTAATTATTAATTAACCAATTAACAATCTAATTAATATTGGATATGAATTTCACGTTGATACTTTAACGAATAAAAATAAAATAATATAAATCATACAGATGATCCAAAATATATCATACAATCATGTGACTCTGACACCATCCTATATTGACACGTCAGACCTTATGTAAAGAGTTATTTCTATCATTAAATATCGAAGTATGAAATCTGCTAAAATAAACATCACAAACCATCTCTAACTACTGAAAATCCAATAGTCGGATAAATCGATAACTATCTCATGACTTACAAAATACTATTCGATAACCGTCCAAGTGCTAACTACTGTCTGAAAATTAATACATATATTTACTATTGTCCAGAAACTGAAAAACAATATTAAACTTAACTAAGCTGTCTAAAAATCAAAGATAACACTAAACATTTTATAAATACAGATTTTAAACACTTCATAATAACTTATCCATCAATCCTGATTGTCCTGTAAGTATTTGAGTCTCTCATCTAAAAGGGTTAGTAAAATATAAGTAAAGAGTGAGTTAAAAGTTAAGCAAGACATATAATTTATAATTAAACATATATATTTGTATTAAAAATATATCAAAAAGAACAATATATCAGATTTCAATAAAGTGCGATGAAATTTCATGACAATATATGTGTCCAATTTTACAGATTTTCTAATCATATTCTTACTCATTTCTTGTCATCAAATTATAATAAAATATGATTTCTTAGGAACCGAGGGCCAGTAGGGTATTATCAACTAAATGAGCGGATAATGAAGCCCGAGTTATGTTTATTTCCACATAACTAAAAGTCATACGCTATATTCAAGATTCGTAGATGGGTCATCATACATATAACCTTATAAATTGGATCAAACGCTGCTTTTACCTATTGATGATAGGTTCGAATCTCAATTTACCACTATAATATGTTAAGACATGTCATAAAATACTAACCATTGATCAATAACTGTAGTCCAATATATATTCTTATAAAAACTCTACACATTTCTTCTTCTTTTATAATTTTCTCATCCTGAATAAAATTCTCATAATTCTTAGCTTAATTGTAGAGTTTTTCTTTAAATTTTGTAAATCCTTATCACGTAACACTTATACTTTATGTAGAAATTAAATTGTGATGGATTTTTAACACATAGAATGCTAAATTAGTATGTAATGTAGGAAAATTTAGTAATTGTATAAAATTCAGCAATATAAAAAAGTTTACTAATTTTTTGGACATGCAGAGCAATTTTATTTACATTTTAACACATACAAGACTTATACTTAACAATTTAAAACTTGTAGAACCTTATATATGAATTTGAGATATGTAGGAGTTATTAATTCATAAATTCAGGCATGCAAGGCAAAATAGTGCAAAGTTCAGATGATGCAAACAATATATATATATGAAATTCATGCATATTTTGCAAAGAAATTAGTAAAATTTATATGCATGCTAGATATAAACATCATAATTTCGACATTATATCATGTATAAGTATTTAAAATAAGAAATACTTAAAAAAAATTAGAGAAGGGATAGCAATAAGAGAATAAAAACTTGAAATATACTTATCTTGACTCTAAATTACCAAAATTCAAACTTTGATTCACTTGATTTGAGTTTATTTGGCTTCCTCTCTCACCTTATCTCTCTTCTCTCATCTCTTTCTCCCTCCTCACTCAAATTTTGTTGAAAATGCTAGAAAATCAGTTGGATGTCCTATTTATATTGAAGTGGTGCTTGAGCGCTAGTTGGGCGCATGTCAAGTGCAATGACTAAATACTACAGTGCACTAATGCTGCCTCAGGTGTGCCTTGAGTGCGGACACTCTATTTTCAATATTCAGGCAACAATCAGGTATCCCTCAAGCACAACCAAACTACGCTCCACATATGGATGCACATCGGGCACCGGTCCAGTATTTCTCAACTTGATATAAATCTATCCAAACTTAACTTTTGATCTAATTTTTCTTCATCATTTGAATTCAATTTTAATTATATTAATTTAATTAATTAACATTATGATAAAATTTAAACTCGTGTCTTACATGACTTGTCCACCCACCACTTCTAGAAGAGACTCAATAAAGAGTTCCATAACTTTTCTTTTTACCCATTGGGGGCATATTGGCAACAACCTTCTTGCTCAAAAGATCATCTGCCATCTAACACCGTCTAGTGCCTTTTGGGTTAAGAAATTTTCAATCTTCCATAGATTGATAGAATTATTCTCTATAAGTCTGGTAATAAGTTTGAACATAAAGTTTTCAATGTCTAGAATCGGACTACAATATGGTAGATTGACATCTTTCCAATTATTGGAAAGAGTCCAAATAGAGGAAACATCCATTGAAAAGTATCGATCCTTCCATCCTTTTATGGAGTATGGATTCCCTTCCACCTATTTTAAATTCTTTCTAGGGATCAAAGAAACTTAATCGCTCTCTTAGTTAAACCTAAAAACTACCTTAACAATCCAAGTATCTAACCTAATCCTCTGGTGGCAGAAAATGATGCATAGAAAGACAATATATCTCATGGCATTAGGGTGGAGATGGGCAATCGGGATCTTCAAGGCCCCCATTATTTCAAAACATTCTTTGGCCAATGGGATTCTAAAGCCTTCCTTCAGATAAACCTCATAAATAGTAATGAAGTCATGCCATGGAGAGCTAGTCCTCTTAGAAGATGATGGAACTTAAAAAGAAATGGTAACATGGATACAATACTTTCCATAAATCTCCCACACTTGATCGTCTATAAGGTGAGAAGGAATGTCAGAAATCCATTTGGTAGCACTTTGGGGAGCCATGGCATTCCAAAGTAAGCAAATCACAAAGTTAGGTTGTTAAGAAAATAGTTGAGAGTCAACATGTGAAGCGGAGAAGATGCACAAGGGTTAAATTGAAGAAGTTTAACCAAAGCAACGCAACGTTGTACTCGAGGTTATCTTAAAATGTATCATTTTGGCAATGAAAGACACTTGGCAAACTGTTGAAACATCATTTCTATTGTCACAGTAATAATGATGCTAATATCACTATTTTTAAAATATCAAACTAGTGGCCAAGGGTTCAATTCCTCTAATTCATTAAAGGGTCAGTTTAGTTATTTTTGATTTATCAAGTTAAGGTTCTAGTTTTACTTAAATTAGATATCATTAGGAAATTAAGCTATCAGAGAAATCAAACTGACAAATGGCTAGATCAATAAAAAAGTCAAACATTAAGAGACAAACAGGTTTGGATAATCAAACAAGATAACCTCTCCCAAGAAACAACATTGATGGTAATTATCAGTAGAAGAAAAGTTTTCATTGAAAT
Source organism: Nepenthes gracilis (assembly GCA_033239525.1). Taxonomy (NCBI): domain Eukaryota; kingdom Viridiplantae; phylum Streptophyta; class Magnoliopsida; order Caryophyllales; family Nepenthaceae; genus Nepenthes; species Nepenthes gracilis. The sequence goes on from BSYO01000031.1 coordinate 8,666,018, forward strand.
AGTTTTATTAATTTGAACTTTTTATAACTTACAAACTTCAATAGGGACGATACAAGTCAAAAGAAATAAACAAATTTAGAAAATGGGAAAAATAAAAACTTCTTTATAATGAAATGTTCGTGTACATGAATCTATTAGGCTAAAAGCAAAGAAAAATCTACTGCATGGTAGGGACAGAGCCACTCCTCCAGCAGCACTGTTCAACACATTCCATCTCTATTCCATGAAACATCCATCCATCGCCACTGTGCCTAACTAGGGTCTCCACCAAAGGCCAAAAGATAGAAACAACAGCATAACCACAAGTAATTGCAGTTCTAGATAAGACATAAAAGAGATAAATTAAGATATTTTTCTAAATAAAAAAGCATAATCAAAACAAATTTTAAATGCATCCTTAACAGATAGTAGTGGAACTTGAAAAACCTCTTCTCTTAATGTAATATCCCAAATTTTTTATCTGATTTAATTACGATTATTTATTATTATTTTGGATATTTTAGATATGATAAATATTAATTAAATATTATGAAAGTTGGAGGATATTTGGATTTGTTAGGCTAGTCCTCGAAGTACGCCCGTTCTGTCGCTCAAGTGTCGATTCGGGTTTCAGAATAAAGAAAATAATATATATATAACAATAATAATAATAATAATAATAATAACAATGAGCAGAGGGAATTAAAGGAAAGCAGGGATTCGGGAAAGTAGGAAAGGGGGTTTCGAGGGAAGGTTTTGGGGGAGAGAAAGAGGAGAGATAGAAGAGGGTTGTGCTGAGAGAGGTGGCACACGGTGGTCGACGGTGGCCGGCGACAGCCGCACAGCGGTGACCGGCTGGCGTGGTGAGGTGGAGCAATGATAGTAGCTGCGAGAGGCCAGCAAGAGGGAGAGAACCGTGCAAAGGAGAAGAGGAGCAAACGAAGGCTCTCGGGTTTGATTCCGTCTTCAAGTTAGTTGGAGAAATCATAGAGTAGGTTGAGGCAAATGCACCTACAATCTCCTTTTTTGCTATTATACACGTTTATTTCATGCCGGTACTATTCACTCACGCCCCATGTGGTTTTGGCTTTTAAATTTTGGGGCTTTTGCATAAATCAGTATTAAAATATCATTATCTATATATTATATAAGTTAATTTGTCAATTGGATACCAAATTTGGTAAATTTTTGTAGATTTTCGTTCGTGGAACCCTAGACCCACACCCGAAGCCCGTTTAAGCATCAATTTGGAGTTTGATGTATAAAATGGCTTAGGATTATGATTACCCATATCTTGAATTTGATAATTTACCCATTGAATGTCTGAAATTCTGATAATTAACCAATATATGTATCTGGATACTGTTCATGTGCACTATTCATTTGAGCTCTTTGATAATTTTATATGATTTCGCATTATTTAATTGTTAATTAAGCTGCATGTACATTCGAATATAATTAATTGTTATTCCAAAATCATGTTCATTAATCAATTGTGAAGGAAATGTGAGTTGAAGGCCTCTAAAATTATAATTGCCTCTTAGTGATAAGAATATCTACTCTTCCCTATGTTATGATATTCGCATATATAAAATGAGTCTTGAGAAGATTTAAATCCGAAAGAAAGATAATAATCATATATATAATCAGAGGAAAGTCCACAATGTGATATGTTATCAAGTCATTTTCTCAGATTGAGATATTATGAATTGAATTGTGGTAAACCTTTCCTAAAATGAATAAACAAATGAATAAGAAAATCATAAAATTAGGACCATAGACTATGTTACAAAAGGGTAATATCCATTGGTATGACATGGGTATCACAGTAAAGACTCAAGAATTACACTGGCCACGTATCTTAGCCACTTTTTGGAGCAAGTGATATTCTTGGCAAGCCTTAAGATATTATTATAAAAGGACGAGGATTACCTCTGGACCGTGGGAGGTTAGGGCAGCATTTTATTGGCCTAGTATGACCAGGTGATAGGCATACCGCTATTCATATGGTGTTCGGCCTATTTACAGACAATATATGATGGCCGAGTAGTTACAGGCCTAAAATACAGTCGATACTTTAAAAAAATATAGCTTAACACATTCCTTCCTCATCCTCCCGTACCTTTAGTTAGTAAGGCTTACTAACCCAAATCCGCAAATATGAGTAATAAATTACATTTTAAGGAAAAGGAAGGACAAACATGAGAAACTAATTGCACTCCAAAGTACATTCGAGCATGTTTTATATTTGCACATCCGCATTACGATCATATGTCTCCTTTGCTTTATTTTGTTTATATTGTTACCGTCTTTTATAACGTTGCACTTGTTATACTGTTAGCTCACCCTTACTTCTCATTGTCTCCTGTTTAGCATAGATTTGTTATTTTTGATGGGACAGCATAGAGATTCAAAATGGACTAGGTTTAGAATTTGGAAAATCATATCGAAGACTTATTATTTGTAGTGAAATCTATATCATAGAGAAATTGTATTTATTTATATTCCTTTTGAAATTTTAATAGATATTATACATATAACTGATGATTAGATAATTTAGTTCCGCTGTGATTGGGTATATTATGCTTTCACAGGTTATTATTGTGGGTCGTTATAAGTGCCTAGTGGTATCTCTCTTTAACTAATGTTGTATTTAGATACACAGCGTTGGAGCCATGAATTATCTAACAATTGGATCCTGTATAGTTTTGTGTATTGTTGTTATTTATGTCGAATGTTTGGACTATTTTTGATATATTGTGTATTGTACAAGAGATTATACAGCTTTTTATATTAGCAGATGTCCATATTAGAGACGAAACTCTATCGAATTTTTGATAGAAAATACGGTTCCGTCACAGTTTGTATCAAAGAAAAAGAAATACCTTAGGTTAATTTGAATCGTATGTGAAATTTTAGGATAGATTAAGATTTATCAAATAAGTGGACATAGGCGTAGGACAAGTTAAGTTAGATTAAATAGTTTTAGTTACCTTACGTGGCTAGCTTAGGCTTGGACTAAGTTAGAGATCGAGAATGAGTTCGGTTGTCTAGCTTATAAGACCCTAGTTAGCATCTGAAGCACGACCTAACCTATGTTGCGTTGCCTTCAACTAGGAGACAAGTAACCACTATGACTCCTAGACAAGGATTTACTCACAGTAGTGGTCGATCATGAGGTCGAGAGGAGACGTGGGGAAGCACCTTGAGGATTAAATTTAATTGGTGCCGATTTGTTGCTTGAATTGATTAGTATTTATTTGAGGCCTAGGTTAATTGATTTCGATTCAAGGTTTAGGTTTGATCGGCTCTGGGTTGAGGTTCTTAGGATAGTAACTTGGTAAGAAATGAATTCTTGATTAATGGATGAGATGGAATCGATGGCTTGAGGTTAAAATGACTTAGGGTCAATTCTGGTGTAAAGAGTCCTAGGATTTGATTTATAACCAATTTGATAATGCCTAAGTGTCTAAACTTTTGAATAGCTCAGATCCTATTGAGATTGAGATGTGAATTCTTAGAGTTAAGATGATATTGCGGTCATCCAAAATTCAGAAGAATGTAAGGTAATGTCCCTAATCAGATAGGAGGTGGAGTCGACCTCATGTGGTTGACATAAAAAAGAATCACGAGTCTTGAGGATAAAGAAACACCATTGGTGATGATCATGAATGCTTTATAGATGAATGTTTTGTTTCGGTGGAATTTTTGGAAGCATGTTTTAAGTGTAAATAGTTCGACTGTATAATTAGGGATTGCCCTTATTCCATGGGTTGAACAATAAATGAGCCCAATATCGTGGATCGAGGCTTCGCGATACTAGCGCCAAATATAAAAGTGTCATCCATTGTAGCGGGAGATAAGGTTCCTGACTCTTGATGTTTCGATATAAGTGTTACTTTAGGATCCGAAATCTTTGTTTTATTCGGATTTCCTAAACTTATTTGTTTATCTGAAGATCATGAGCCTTATACCAATTGTATCGAGGTCTGCAGCATCCTCTTGGGTTTATAGATACGATTGGTTGGACTTATTTAATTGCATTGTGGCACTAGGGCTCGACATGATATCGATGGTATCTTGATGGGGAGTTGCCATGCTAGCTCGAATTGTGGCGGTAGGATATGATACTTGTCATCCGATTATGAAATTTTGAATATGAAATGTAGTTGATGGATGATGACAAGATAGTGTCATTTTGCCTATAAGTCGCGTTCAATGATCATAAGTGCCAAGTTTAGTTAACATGCAAGACCACATTTGGGTGTCATTTTGCGGTCACTAAGGAGTTTGGGTTTTGTAAGCAATTGAGTATATTGTTAAAGAAAAAATTAGGCAAATTACCTCTTGATCATTAAATTGATGGTTGCTGTGAAGTTGGTCCAAGGATTGCCACCCAATTTGAGGACTCTGTATAGAACTGGTGAGGCATCGATTGAATATTTTGCCATGAGGTGTTTCAGTGCTTTTAGGATGGCCTCATTAATGAACTCCAAAAACTAAAAGGGTGTGTGAACCACCCTATTTGAAGATCGTATCTCAGATCAAGAAAAACGGTTAGCCGTGTGCTCAAGTATAAAGGGAATAGGGAGAAGTATTATATTAGGCATGTAGTTTCTTCGATAATATGAATATATCCCTTAAAGTTTAGAATGATGGGTTATTCAAGAGAGGATTGGTTGATATCTCGAAGGTGTGTGACTTTTTTGGGTCTAGCTAAACCCGAAAGGATAATCCGATAGTGCTTCTCAAGAATTGTAGCGCTGTGAGGCTTTTGCTTAAAACGATCAATATCCGTCGGAATGGGCCATGCAAGAATAGTCTTCAAGGGATTAAGGATTAATGGCTGACCTTATTGTTAGATTGACTCTGATAGGTCTAGTAAGTTACAGTAGAATGTGATTCTTTTTGAGGAAGCTCTAGGATTGTGTTTCTCTTGACTTGTATGGGAGGTTTTCCTTGGTTATGAGGGTGAAAAGCCTATGATCAAAGTTACCTCACCTATAGTTTGGGGTTAGCCATTGAAACTTTGCTTGAAGATTTATATGTGTTGCTTATAGGGGTAGCGGTTGTTTTATAATCCTAATAGGCGGAAAGGTTGTCTCATAGGAAGAGATGGCCATGCAACAAGATAAGCGGGTAAATTTGCTTGAGGACAATACTGCTGAGTTTCGATGTCAGTCGTGAAGAGTCGTTCAAGTGGTGGTGTAGATCAGTGAGGTTATACTTATGAGGTGTATCATCGGTCAATGAATATATTATTGATGATAATTAGATAACGAGAATCTTCGAATCGGGTATATCTTAGTGCATCATAAGAGTTATTGTAGAGTGAATCTTGAGTAACTCCTAATATCTAAGCTAAAGGGAGTGCTTTGTCTTTAGTTCTAGGGTAGAGAATTGCCTCCTAAGTAGTGAGGTCATATAATTATAAGATGAGAAGCTCTCACCGTTTCAATTTCAGGGGTGTTAGGACAGCAAGAATTATAGTATTATTGGGTTATTGTGCAATTAACAGACTAGAAGAGCCCATTCGTCGTGATTTGGATGATATGTAGGGATAGAATTGGTCGGCTCACCGGTATGTCGACGGGATGATAAGTTTGGTCAATATTCAAGCTTGAGGTTTTTGGGTGATTGTTTCCATTGCATTACCTAGGTTAATTGTAATTTAATAATTTTAGGGCTCTACCTTGGTCATGTCGATATCCTTAGAATTTTCCTTAGGTTCATAATTGCCAGGTAACATTGAAGTTTGATATGAATCCATGGACACGAATTATAAGAGGATTTTTAATGTCCTGATAAATGGTTAATTAGAGTAGTGCAATAGAAACATGTGGGCCCTTGGTTCAGAAATTTTAGAATGAGATTAAGGTTTCAATGGAAAATCATTTTTAAGACTTAGGAGGTATCAAGGTGAGAACCTGTTGGTTCGTCTATGATTTTGTATTAAATCAGAAAGGTAGTCAATAATTAGACTTATCTTTAAATTTGGGTAGATTATCATGATGTCTCCTAGGTACCGATAATTAATAAAGTAGGTTATGATCGGGTTTAATCATTGTGGGAGATTAAGAATTTTCTATAATAAGGTTTCCATCTCGATTTTAGATAAAAGGCATTAGATGTTGAGGATCAAAATGATTTGAATGATTAATGTTCTCTAAAATAATCAACTCTCTAAAAAAGTGATTTGGGAGTACGGAGGCAAAATGTGAAAGGACTATCCCCCTATTGTTAAGATTTGAGATTTGCAAAATTTTGAGGACAAAATTTTTATAAGTGGAAAAAATATATAATATCCTAAATTTTTTATCTGATTTAATTTGAATTATTTATTATTATTTAAAAAAATTTATATATGAAAAAATTAATTAAATATTACGAAAGTTGGATGATATTTGGATTTATTTGGCTGGTGCTCGAGATGCACCCATTATGTCGCCCGAATGTTGATTTGTATATATATATGTATATATATAATAACAATAAGCATAGGGAATTAAAGGAAAGTAGGGATTCGGGAAAGCAAGGAAGGGGGTTTCGGGCGAGAGTTTTGGGGAGAGAAAGAGGAGAGAGAGAGAGAGAGAAGAGGGCTGCACAAGGGGGAGGCGGTGCACGATGGTCGGCGGTGGCCGGCGACGGCTGTGCAGCGGTGACCGGTAGGTGTGGCGAGGTGGAGCAGCGGCTGCAACTGTGGGAGGCCAGTGCGAGGGAGAGAACCGCACAAAGGAGAAGAGGAGTAAATGAAGGCTCTCAAGTTCAATTCCGGCTTCGAGCTAGTTGGAAAAATCATAGAACAAGTCAAGGCAAGTATACTCGTACTCTTCTTTTTCATTTTTAGCACATTCATTTCATGCCAGAACTATTCACCCGCATCCCGGGTATTTCAACTTTCAAATTTTGGGACTTTTGCATAAATTAGGACTAGAATATCATTATTTATATCTTATATAAGTTAATTTATTAATTTGATACCCAATTTGATGAATTTATATGAATTTCCGTTTGCAAAACCCTAGACCCACACCCGGACACCGTTTAAACTTCGATTTGGAGTTTGATATATAAAATGACTTAGGATTATGATTACCCATACCTTGGATTTGATAATTTACTAAATGGATATCTGAATTTTGAGAATTAACCAATATATGTATCTGGACACTGTTCACGTGCATTGTTCACCCAAGATCTTTGGTAATTTTACATGATTTCACATTATTTAATTATTAATTAAGCTGCATGTACATTCGCATATAATTAATTGTTATTCCAAAATCATGTTTATTAATCGATTATGAAGGAAATGTGAACCGTAGGCCTTTAAAATTATAATCACCTCTCGGTAATAAGAATCTCTATTCTTCCCTATGTTATGATATTCGTATATGCAAAATGAGTTGTGAAAAGATTTAAATCTGAAAGAAAGATAATAATCGTATATATAATCAGAGGAAAGTTCACAATGTGATATGTGATCAAATTGTTCTCCCGGATGAAGGTATTGTGAATTGAATTGTGGTGGACCTTTCCTAAAATGAATAAGCAAATTAATAAGAAAATTATAAAATTAGGACCATGGACTATGTTACAAAATGGTAATATCCATTGGCATGGCATGGGTATCATAATAGATACTCAAGGATTACACTGGCTGCATATTCTGGCTGCTTTTTGGAATGGGTGATACTCTTAACAAACCTTAACATATTACTATGGAAAGACAAGAATTACCTCTAAACCGTGGGAGGTTAGGGTAGCATCTTATTGGTCCTGTATGACCGGGTGATTAGCATACCGCTATGCCACGTGGTGTTTGACCTATTTACAGGCAATATGTGATTGCCGAGTAATTACAGGTCTAAAATAGAACAGATGATTTAGAAATGTATAGCTTAACACATTCCTTCGTCGTCCTCCTATACCTTTAGTTAGTAAGACTTACTGACCTTGATCCGTAAAAATGAGTAATAATGCATAAATTACATTTTAAGGAAAAAGAAGGACAAACATGAGAAATCAATTGCACTCTAAAGTACATTCGAGCATATTTTATATTTACACATCTATATTACGATCATATGTCTCATTTGCTTTATTTTGCTTATATTGTTATCATCTTTGATAACGTTGCACTTGATATGTTATTAGCTCATTGTTACTTTTTATTATCTCCAATTTAGCACAGGTTTGATATACCCGATGGGACAGCATAGAGATTCGAAGTGGACTAGGTTTGGAATTTGGAAGACCATGTCAAAGACTTATTATTTGTAATAAAATTTATGTCATGGAAAAATTGTATTTATTTATATTCCTTTTGAAATCTTAGTGGATATTGTACATATAACTGATGATTAAATAATTTAGTTTCACTATGATTAGATTTGTTATGCTTCTATAGGTTATTATTGTAGATTGTGACAGGTGCCTAGTGGCATTTCTCTTTAGTCAATGCTGTATTTAGATACACAACGTTAGAGCCACAAATTATGTTACAATTGGATCCCATATAGTTTTGTATATTGTTGTTATTGATGTCAAATGTTGGGGTTATTTTGGATGTATTATATATTATATAGGAGATTATACAGATTTTTTTTTTAGTGAATATCTGTATTACAAACAAAACTCTGTTAAATTTTTGACAAGAATACAGTCTGTCACACCTAGTCTTAACAAACATGCACGCCATGGAAAGATAAAGTGACATATAACAAGGGTATAACACCACTGAGTATTGAGGAAGATGTCTTGTGGCAAAAAGCTTGAAGATAAGCTCTCAATTTATAGCCGAAGCGGATGCAACCAAAAAAAAAAAAAAAAAAAAGTTCTGTTAAAGCAATGAATCCCAATCAAAGATGGTTATAAAGTACTGATTTTTGAGCATGGTGTATTCAAGTAATTAAGTTTAAATAGGGGACCAAGGTTGAAGGACTCTAGAGGAATCCAATTTAAGGGGCCAAAGACCCGAAATTGGCGGGAATTAGGAACCCGCGTTATAATTTTGATATATTAAATATGTAAATATGATTTGGATTTTAAATGATAGTAATCTCCGGATATTAAATTAATATAATCACAATTAGGCTCGAGATATGTGAAAGGATATGTTTCAGAATCAGAAATCGGGTGGCGGTGCCGAGGTGGACTGCTGGGCACGCAGCCCAACAGGTTGGCACCTACCAGGCGCTCTAGTGTCAATCCGTGTAAAAGCCATGTCTGGCTTTTATATCCGTTGCGGGTCATGGAGAGAGAAAGGAAAAATAGAGGGCTTTGGGTAGAGAGAGAGGGAGGGAGAAGAGAGAGAAATGGGCAAACGAAAGCTCTCAGAATGGATTTCGGTTTCGAGCTAGTTAGAGAAATCAAAGATTGGGTCAAAGCAAGTGTACTCATATCTTTTTCTTATATTTTCTTTGATTTTCATTTGATTTTCTTCGGACATTATTGTCCCGATATCCAACTCAGGCATGTATATGTAATCCCCATAGTTTAATTATACATATATATGAATTTCATGTTCGAATTTGAAGGTTTATTCCAATTTTTGCACTCAAACCCTAACCCCATGTTCGGATGGTTTTGACTTCCGATTTTTGGGACTTTTATATAAATTGAGATTGGAATATCATTATCCATATCCGAGGTAAGTTAATTTATCGATTAGATACCATATTTGATGAATTTATGTGGATTTTCATTCATGAAATCCTAAACCCACTCTCGGACCTCGTTTGAGCATATATTTCAAGTTTTAAGCATAAATTGAATTAAAATTATAATTACTCATGCCTTGAATTTGATAATTTATCCATTGGATATCCGAAATTTTATGAATTACCCAATATACACAACCATGCACTGTTCATGTGTAATGTTCACCCGAACTCTTTAGTAATTTTTACATAATTTCGTATTGTATATTTATTAATTAAGCTGCATGTACATTTCATATGATTAATTGTAATTTTGGAATCATGTTCATTAATCATTTGTGAATGAAAATGTGATCCAGAGGCTCCTAAAATTATAATTGCTTCTCGATTGTAAGAATCTCTATTATTCACTATTTTTATGATATTTGTATATGCAAAATGAGTAATGAGAAGATTTAAATCGAAAGAAAGATAAAAGTTATACAAGTATATTGAGAGAATGATACAAATTGATATGATATATGATTCATTCTCCTGGAGTAAGAATCATGTGAAAGAAGTATGGTGGACCTTTCCTCAAAGAATAAGAAATCATGAAACAATGACCGTGGAATTATGTTATGAAGGATAATAACCCTTAGCATGCTATTGGTATTATAGTAAAGACTCAATGATTATCCTGGTCGCGTATTGTAGTGGATGATACTCTTGGCAAACTTTAGAATGTTGCTATGGAAAGACGATGACTGCCTCTGGTCCCCGAGGAACATGGAGCATATGTATATGGCCCGTCTACAGGTATAATATATACATGGCCTACCTCTGGGTCGATAAAAGGAGCTCACGCCCTTAAACCATGTGGATTACATGACCATTTTCTCATTCTCCCATACTTTTAGTTAGTAAGGCTCATTAACTTTGATCCAAAAAAATAAATAATTATGTATAAATTATACTCTAAGAAGAAGTAAATTACATTTCAAAGAATGTTTGATCATATTCCTGTTCGTGTATCCCTCTCATGATTATATGCCTCTCTTATGCTTAACTTCGCTTATATTGTCTACTGTTTTTATTATATTATACTTGTTGAGCTGTTAACTTACTCTCACCTCTCATTGTCTCTAGTTTAGCACATGCTTGATATGCCTGATTGGACAGCGTAGAGATTTAAAGTGGTCTAGACTTGGATATGGAAGATCATGTCGAAGACTTAGTACTTGTAATTTTATTTGTGTCGTGAAAAATTATATATACATTTATATTTCTTTTAAAATCTTAATGTATATTGTACTAAATGACTAATGATCAGATAGTTTAATTTTTACTATCATTTGAATTTATTTATACTTTCGCAGAATATTGTGGTTTATAACAGGTACCTAATGACATCTCTCTTGGACCGACATTATGTATAAATACACCGCGTTAGAGCCACATCCAAGTAGTGGCATTTGGATCCTGTGTAGTATTAGGTTGTTATATGTTGTCGGCAGTTAGGTTTTTTTGATATATTATGTATTGTATAAGAGATTGTACATGTTTTTATATTAGCGAATATCTGTATTACTAACAGAACTTTATCGGATTTTCGGCTGAAAAATACGGTCCGTCACAATGGTAGAGAATCAAATCTTGTTGGACAATATTGGTCTTCTATAGAGAATCTCCCAACAATGATGTGCACAGTTGGCTTGGAAGGCAAACCAGCCAGCTTTCCATTTTGACACATTTGGAGCTTGAATTTGAACTCTAAGTGTGGGATGCTAATGTTGTGTACAGTCTAAATGTGACCTAGTCAACCTGACTGAAAGACAAATTTCAATGGATGACAACCTGAAGACAGGAACCAAGAACTAAGACAATTGACCGAATGACGAGTGGCAAGGAATGTGAAATATCAAGGCAGTTAATGGCCCAACAAAATGATTAATAATATATTAAATCTTGATAAATAATTATGCATAACTAAGGGATGACAAGTTGCGCGTAAACAAGTAATAATTGCCTAATAAAATGTTAGGCATTAATGACTAGAGGGCTAATAAACGAACAAAGTTACAGTTATACAACTATTACAATAATTGGCAATCAAGTAACATAATGCCTTCATTACAGGGACTAATTTCAAACAGATATACCTATTGAAGCTTTGGAGCTAGTCATACTCTGACACACAAGCACATATAAAGAGTATCATGAAATAGAGTATAGCCTTCCAAATTTATAAAACTCTGCATTCATCTTCTTTTCTCTTTATTTCTACATCTTTTTAAAAAAATATATATGACAAACTTGAGTATTAAAAGATATATTAGAGAACGAGTCTCATAAATCTTATACTTTTTATTAAATTATTACAGCGTATAAGATCAAAATTTTTAGCTATAAAAATCAAACCCGCTACCCCTCTAATTAACTAAAGGTTCTACCTAACTCTCTAATTCGTATAGCAATACGGATTCTATGTATACATCATTATACCCTGTTATACATTATGTAGCTCAAAGCAATTATCTTCCAAACGAAGGAGCTACCAATCTTACCAAATAAATGAAGCATGTTAACTTTTGGATACTGTAACTTATTAATAAAAGTGGCAAATCCTACATCAAATGGCAACTAAAAACCTTGTTTAAATGGATTTGGACGATCATTGACTGTTGTTTTAAAAGTTTAAGTTTTGTTTTGGTCATCTATGTTTGTTATTATCATAGGACAAGTGACGGATTGTCATTTTTATATATGTATGCTTGCTAAACATTTATCTTAGCCATGTATTTTTTATCATTTTAGAATAGTTGTTTGATATTTCCACTGACGAAATTGACGGATAAAATATTTTTTGAGTTATTTGACGGGCAATAGTTGTCTTAATTTTATTATATTTATGCAGTAATATATGAGAAATATTTAAATTTATGTAATACAGATATCTATAATTTTATATCTCTTAATTTTATATTATGTTATCTATTTATAATTTTTCATATTATCTATAGTGAGATTTATGATTTTATGTTGCATTATTAGGTGAAAAGTTTTATAATTATATATTTGGTCGGAACAAATTTGATATTTTTATATAGCGTAACCAAATACTAAATTAATTGGATTTCAGTAAAATATTTTCTTTTTAAAAATTACGTATCGAAATGTCTAATTTCTATCACTTTCATTTACTTATTGATAGAGATTTCAGTGTCGACGAGTCTCCATGCTCTTCCAAGACTCTGCAATGAACTCTCAACGTTGAGTATGCAAGTGAGAGACATCCCACCAACTGTACGGATTGCAGATCGGCCGTTCGTTGTCGAAAATACGATGACAATTTGATTTGCATATTCTTTCTCTCTCCTCTTTTTTTTTTTTTTCAATTTATTTGTGCTTTCAAAATATCTTCCTGAGGCAAAATTATTAATTTGTAAGGATTCCTTCTCCTTTGTATAATTTTGTATCTTTATGATGTACGAATTAAAAATAATAGTGATAATAGTAATAATAATAGATTTATCGATAATATTGATCATAATTTTTATAAAAATTTTAAAATAAAATTAAAATAGAGACTTCTTTATAAATATAATTTTTTTTAAAAAAAATAATTACCATAATTTTAACAATTTTATCAAAAATAAAAATAAAAAACAATTAAGCAACCAATTATTTTCTCTATTTGGGGGTTAGGGGGTCCTGCTTCTTCTCAAGGAGAAGCAGGATCCTACTTTTCCATTTTTAACAATTGGATTGAAAAACATCCAATTGTTAAAATCTAAATATCATATAATAATATCTAAAAAATTATCTTTGAAAAAAATATTTTTAATTTTTAATTTAATATTTAATAAATATTAATATATATAAAAAATTAAAAAAATATAACTATATTTAATATTTTTTATTATTTTAAATTTTAGTCATTGGATTAAAATCCAATGGCCATAGAGGGAGAAGCAGGATCCTGCTTCTCTTAAGGAGAAGCAAGATCCCCAAATCTCTATTTGGGGGAGGCATAGTGAGTTTGGAGGGCTATATTTGTCATGTTTTTAAAACTAGTTTTTTCTTTCTAATTGAATACTTACTAAGATCCGAAGGATAACTCTCAGCTGAATTAGACATGAACAAACAAAATTTAAAACAATGAAAAATCATAAAGCACGGTGAATAAAAAACTAATTGAATTAAATCATATCCGATATCCAAATAATAAGAATAGAATTGCTCAAAATCTAAATAATTCATGAGGAAAAAGTGTTAACCCAAAATTCAAATAGTCACAACAAAATATTAAAGCAAATCCAACTAATACAACAATATCTAATATTATCAGATTGCATTAATCAAAATATATGTTAATCTTCAAATATATTTTTGAAAACAAATACAAATCAATCTAAATATAAAGATAAACAAATAAAATCTTCACATATTTTGTCTAAATCCTACAAGTCACTACAACCGACCCTCTAACCTAAAAAGTTGGAACTATTTGTAGGTGTAGCTTAAAAGTCAATAAACATATGTCCATAGAAATATAGACGAATGAAAACTAATAAAATCTATACGCGTTCAATATGTTAAAAGTCTAAATATGTCAAATATTCAAATATTACAAAATCAAAAGCTCAAAAATATAAAATTTAAATATTATGTTAAAACTTATAAATCTTAAAAGATTAAATCATATCAAATATATTATATGGAGATAAAATCCTAAAAATCTAAAATATGCTATAGCAGAGAACTAATTACCAATAACTGACACACCAATTAATCAAATGACCAACTCTAGAGACGTTCAAGATGGTGTTCGATTGATTCTATATAATAGTCCTCAAAGAAAATATCAAATGGTGAATTTTATATCAAATATAAAATTTTTTATCTTTATAAAAAAGTACAAACGTTAAAACTTTTCAATCCATTGAAAAGTACAAATGCTAAGTTGAATACAAATACAAAACTTTTTACATTTGAAAAAAACATAAACAAAAGGCTCTACAAATACAAGCAATTTACCCAAGGAGAAGCACAAACACATACTGCAAATCCAAAATAAAGTTTAGACCAAGGTACTTGTATTAACCATCACATATATGCCCAAATGTACTAGAGTCATAATATTTTTTTTTTGTAAATATTCCCATATATAAATATATTATTTTAAATATTTACCTAACTTATACAAATTAAATAAAACTCTCAAATATTCTGTAAAATCAAATAAAATTTTAAAATTTTTATCGGTAAATTCTGACTATTAGATATATAAACATTTAAAATTTTAAAACATTTGTAAAGTATAAGTTTAAAATTCAATAAATTTATATATATATGATAACTAAAATATGTTTAAAAGCAGATAGATAAATAAAAAATAGTAAAATCTATACAAAATTCAATATATCAAAAGTCTAAACAAGTCAAATATCTAAATATTACAAAAGCAAAGGCTCAAAAGTCTAAAATCTAAATATTGGATAAATTTAAAGATTATGTCAAAATTTATATATTTTAAAAGATAAAATCATATCAAATATCAATCATATGTAAGCAAAATCCTAAAATTAAAAAAATATGCTAAAACAAAAAATCAGAGATTAGTATATCAACTAATCAAAATGCCAATTCTGAAAACATTCAAAGATAATATTTCATCAAGTTAATATAATAGTTGTTAAAGAAAAAAATCAAACAATAAGCTCTATATCAAATCACAAAATAATTTCTTTCTATAAAAAAATACAAATGTCAAATTTATCCGCTCCATGAAAAAATATAAATGTAAAACTTAATACAAATACAAGGCCTTCCACCTTGGAGAAAGTATAAACATAAGGCTCCATAAATATAAAGCTATCCATCTTGTAGGAAGTAGAGATATAAAACTCCACAAAAACAAACTATCTACCAAGAGGGAGGCACAGACACGCATCACAAATACAAAAAAGAGTGTAAAACAAGGCACTTGCATGGACCATCAAATGCAAGGGAACTTCATAAGTTATCTAACTTTTATTTTATAAATATTTTTGTATATACATATGATATTTTAAATATTTACTTATTTTGTATAAATTGAACAAATTTCACAAATGTTTTATAAAACAAAACAAAACTTTAAAATTTTGATGAAAACAACATGTATATAATAATTTTCAAAATAGGGATAAAATGTGGTATATATATATAATAAAATAAGAAATATGAATAAAAATTTAAATATTTCAAAAAAAAATTAAAGATCATATTTAAAAATACTTATATTAATTTTTTAATCTAAAAGATCTAACTTTAAAATGTTTCAAAATCTCATTCATTTTATTTATCTCTCATCTTCCTTTTTCTCTCCAATGCTCCCTCTCTTTTCTCCTTTATATCAAGGGAAATGACCAAATAGTGCTCACATTTATAATATAATTGGCGAACAAGCGCAAATAGGCATCCATCAAACGGATGCTCAAGGCTTTTCTTTTTTATTTTCCAAACAGCAATTTAATCCCCTTATGCATCATTAAACATCTAAACTCAAGAAAATCATTTATTAAACCTTTAAACCACAAATTTCAAGTATTATTAGACTAGACAGTATCAAACACTTATTAGTGCTATTAAAAATCCTAATTAATATATCATCTAAAATATAACATAAAACTAAATTATTGCTATATTTTTTAGTATACATGGTGTGTGTTACATTTGTCCATGAAACCCCACAAATGATAAGTTGACAAGAACAAAATAAATGCCAAGAAGCCCACGAATTATTCATCCTCTATGCCTCCTCAATTACAATTAACATTGATGACCCACTATGACACATTTATAACTTCTTACGTTACAATATTTATTCTATAATTTAATTTTATAACCTCTAAATTTATCATTTAAACTAACCAGATAAGCTCATCAGTAGTTTACTCATAGTAATAGTATGTGGTTAAGTAAGGATAATATGTCTGATAGTGTTTCAAAAGCTCATTAACATCTACCGTATTTTCACCACCTTTATTATCACCACCTTTATTATCATCTACCTTCTTATCCTCTTTTGCTGGCCCGATCGTCACAACCTCTACCTTCCACTGTTTTCTAAGTTTCATCACTACTTTTACCAGCTCAAACTCTCCTGTTATAATTAATTTGCTCTCATTCATGTTCACTGCTAGTGAATCAATCCCTGAAAAATTAGATAAATGAATCAGATTATCAGATAGATTTCATATATCTATAAAAAAAAATATTACCGTAATCTATACAGATTTCATACATCTGTAAGAAAATATTACCGTAGTTTATACCATTGGTTTGTAGGATTCTCAATTTTGAATAACATCAAACATTCTAAGTCACCCAAAAAAGGGTGCTTAATTTTCCTTGGGAAAACCAACTTCTAACATCATAGGGAGGGTTGGTTTGTTTTTATTATGAATCGTGCCTTTGTAAAAGAAAATTTGTTATATATAATTTCTCCCAAATTTTCTGATTTTTTAAAAATAATTAGAAGTTGTTAAAAAAACACATAACTTATGTATAATCTCAATAAGCCATTTCTAAAAGTTTTTTTGAAAAATTTAATGAATATTTGCTTTATTATGAATTGCACACCAAAGTCCAGGAATTTTTTAAAGGTAGTTGAATTGATAATCAGAACAAAAACAATTGAAACAAAATTAAAAAAATGGGACAATTGAACCGTTCATTTTAATTTTGGGGTTAAAATGATATGGTTTCTCAGGATTGTTATTTATATATATAATTTCTATATATATATAGAAATTATTTAAATTGAACAAATTATATATAATTTCTATATTTTATTCATTTATTTACCTAATACTGTATCATCTATTTGCTCATTTGTACATTATGTGGGAACTTTGGAAGTATAATTTTATATTATTATTTTTTTTTTTTTTTTTCTGATATTGTGTATGCATTTTTTTTTTATATGTTAAAGATCGTCAAAAATATAGTCCCTGATTTGGTTATTCTAATGCCGCGGAAAAGCAGCTCTTGCTTTTTAATCTCTTCCAAGAAATTAAAATTAAAAAAAGAAACCTAATGAATAAAATTTAAATATTTTTAAAAATTATATAAATATTTTTAATTTTTTTATATTAATTTAAATACTTAATAAATGTTAATATTATAAAAAACTGAAAGGCCTAGGACAAAAGAAAACAAAGGGTAGATTTGCAACGTACGCTGTACCAAAACAAAGGAAAAGTAAATTACCCGGAAAGCTAGAGACTGTTTGAAGCACCCGTTTCTTGTCCTTGTCATCCTGAATATTCAATTTCAGTACCATTTTCTGCAGGACAAGAGAGCAAGCAGATTTGCTTTTGTCACTCACCGCGCCAAGAAAACAAGATAAAGCAGTAAGTCGAAAAAGATATTATTGATAAAATTTTTTATGATTTAAACGTAAAAAACTTGAGTTCACAGAAGAACAAATTGTGATGAAATTAACCACCATATGGTCGGATCGAAGTGAGAATCCATTCAAATCATGCCGCAATTCCATTTGAGAACCACAATCACAGTCGCTTGAGAAGTATATACGCGATAAACAACAGGAGCGAGATTCAACACACAATGAGCAATTGAATTGAGCTGAGAAATTTGAGGTTAGGGATTTTACCTTCATTTTTTCAACTGTTCTGGAAAGAAGCCGAGTTTGTGACTGCAACGATTGAACAATCGAACGAAATGTTCGAGAGCGAGAAAGAGGAGTTCGATGACGACGGACCGTGGAGGGAGCGAACGGAGTGATGATTCCTTGCTGAACAAGGGGAATACTTATAGACGCAGTCCTTTTCGAAGTCTTCGCAAGGGTCAACCAGAAGAGCGAGACCGACGGGTGCCAGCAAGAACAGACGGTGAAAGTTTCAGAGTAAACAGCAAGGCAAGGTAGTCGCTAGGGCTACCAAGTGTCACCATCTAAATTTTATAGTAGTAAATCATACGGCGCATCCAGTTTTTGTGAGAATGGACACAAGACAAGTTAACTCGTAACCATTCTCAAGTATTCAAGATTATTTTTGGGACAGAATGTAAAAACTTATATTAGTGTCGAATTTATAAAATATAAATTCCTATAACTAGTAATAAGACCATAATCGAATATGAAATTAGAGATACCATACGGTTTGCAATCATAAAAATTTGGACCATGATACTAAGCACACCTGTGTACAAGCCGGAGGAAAGAGGAGCAGTTTTCTAAGCCTTTTTTGGGTGGCTTAACATAAAATTGGCCAAATCATCTCTTTTCCTCCTTTGGATTAAAAACATAATAATAAGTGAGATTTAAAGTTTTTAAAAATTATCTAAGTAATTTTTTTTTATTTTTTAATATTAAATTAAATATTCAATATCATCTAAAGTATGACTTTCACCATAATTTTATTAGATAGCTTCTACTCTTGATTCTGGCCATTTTGACTAGTCAACCATCCAGTCTAGCCCAACAAGGATGTCGAGCACATAATACATTCCAGCGTCAAAAAAAAGGGGCGGGGAAAGAAGAAAAAGATAGAGCAAAAAGTGACAGAAATAATAAGGGCAAAGGTAATTCCTTGTTCCATTCATTAATCTTGCTTTACAAGTTAGAAAGCCTACAAAGGCTAGCACACAACAAGAGAAAGCCATAATAATAAAAGGGGGAAAGCACATGAGACAGCAACCCAATCACAAAGGCTCAATTCCATTACAACAAACTCCCATAAAGGAGAACAACAAAGTGAGCTCAAGCAAAGGATTGCCTTGCGTCCAGCAAGGGACTGCCTTGCGTCGAGCAAGCAACAAAGCGTGGCCCCCAAAAAGTGGCACATTGAGATCAGAACGGACGCTCGTCGCAAGGAAAGGAAATCCTTCGCCAATAACCAAAGGGTACGGAAAGCCTCACCTCACAATAAGGGGAAAGCAACCTCAAACCCATTCAAGAGGAAAGTCGTCACCTACAGCGAAGGCACAAAAAGAAAACTCTTTCCTAGTTAGAGAAAGAGGGAGGCATGACTCCAAAATGGGTGCAACAAAGGGTAACCAAAGTAGCATCCTATACGAAAAGAAGTGACCAAAGCAGATCATGGATTTGTTTTAAGATAAAGCCATCGGATAATGGGAATGGCCTCCCCCCTGAGTCTGTAGTAGGGAACCGAAGCCCTTTAGCATCACCAAGATCCCACACCATATCATTGATTAAGGAGGTATGTAATCCAAAAAAGCGCTAGGGAGCCTTCGATTTATAGCATGCAAAGGAATCATCGGGTCACTAAACGCCAAGGAACCTCGATCCCAACAAATCTATAGAGAATCGCGGGAACAAAAGAGTCACGCCAAAAATAGTGAAAAGGAGAATCTAAAGAAGGCCTAGACAAGAAACGGAAAAGGAAAGGAGACAGGACTTGCCCTGTCCCCTCATGAATATACTGGAAGTTGAAAATTCAAACGTTCCAATATGGGGGGCTAGTGATAGGGACGATAGCAACAGGTCGGCCTTAGAAGTAGTCAGACTAAAAAGGATATGCCCCACTAGCCTAGAGGACAATAAATGTTTCTGATAACCAAAGCATTCCTCCAGCCAGCCAACTACGGTCCAGTCCGGCTGTGGTTCAACAAGACAGTCCACAACACCTTTCCCCCGCATGAAAAATCTCCTACCTTAATCGATCAAGATCCCGAATATTGCTGCAGATCACGATCTCTCTGGGAAAGGAAGCTCCCAACTTAGCGTATCTCCCGCGATAGAAACCTCAACATTTACCGCGTACAGTATCTTCCTAATGAAGGAAGCAATCCCTCTAGCCGATCACAATTGCCTTAAATGGTACCTACAATCTTCACGCTAGTGTGTTAAAACTACTCTAGGTAGCTGGCAACCAGCTTTGCCGCTCCAAGTAAGACTGAGATGGTCCAAGGCTATAAAAGACCCTTGAGGGTAGGCTCTCTTCAATACGCACAATGGTACCAACATTCCCACCCAAACAAGCCCTCAAGTGTTGTTCACCAGAGTTGTCCCATTCTTGCTCTTTGTCTGGATTCCCGAGAATCTCCTCAACATTCTCACCTCCTCCTCCTCACAAAAAACCCTCTCTGAGAGTGCACCATCGAAAAATCTGCTCCACGTTGAGTGCAACTTCTAAGTCAAACTCACAAACCCTCTCTCTACATTGATTTTGTCTTTACATCTTTCATTCTTTGAGAAAAACTACTAATTTAAATGTTAGAGGATATATAAAGGAACGAGTTTACGCCGATCATTTTGCCTCTCATTTTTAGTTGTGATATGTAAAATCCAAACCAATAAGTACTGAGACCGGAAGGTACTTTGAATCATCCAGCGACACCAAAATCCGTCAATAACTCAAATTCAAGACGCATCAGATAGTTTTAACAAATGAACTTCTTTAATTGAGAGAAAAAGTTTTATAATTTGATATGGGTTGTTTGATTTTTTTTGAGAACTATTATATTAAATTGATAAAATATTATCTTTGAACATCTTCAAAATTGGCATTTGGATTAGTCGATATACTAATCCTTGATTTTTTGTTTTAGCATATTTTTAAATATTTAGAATTTTGCCTACATATGATTAATATTTCATATGAGTTGACCTTTTAAATTTTATAATTTTGAAACAATCTTTAAATTTATCAAGTACTTAGATTTTAGACTTTTGAGCCTTTAATTTTATAATATTTTGATATTTGATTTGTTTAGACTTTTAAAATATTAAATTTTGTATGAAATTTACTATTTTTTATTCTTCTATCTATTTTTAAATATATATTTATTATTATATATATTTATATACATGTTAAATTTTAAACTCTCATTTTATAAATATTTCTAACTATTCAAATTAGAGAATTTTAAAGACTTTGTAGCATTGAAAAAAAAAAAAACATCTTTTGTTTATATTAGTATTTAGATTTGTATTTGGATTTATATTTAGGATCATATTTGAGGATTGCTATATGATTCAAATATTATAATCTAATTATATTTGAGATTATCATATTAATTGTATTTGCTTTTATATTTTATTCTTATTGTTTAGATTTTGGGTTGATAGCTTTTTCTTGTGAGTTATTTGGATTTTAAAGAAGTTTTATTATTATTGTTATTGTTTGAAAATCAAATAAGATTTCCTTCGATTAAATCCTTTGTTCTCTATGTTTTGTGGTCTTTTACTATTTTAGATTTGATTTGTTTACATTTGACCCAATTCAGGATTATTATTCATATCTTAGTAAATTTTATATTAGGAAAAAAATTAATTTTGATACATGACAAAAATAATATAAAAAAGTTCTAAGGAAGTGTTTTATATAATTTTAAGGATTAGAATATTTGACATTTTTTACCTAATAACTACCAAAAATATCAAAAAATTGAGAAATTAAATCTACCCACGATGTGGAATATTTGGCTTAGTAGCCAGGATGTCGGATATGATGGAGGTTGGATGGATTAAAGGCAAGACGTGGAGTATGCGGCAAGGAAAGGAGGTAGAAATACGAGGCATTGATCGTGTTTTGAGAGAAAGAGTTCTGGAGTTTTTTAAAAATTCAAATCTAAGTAAGATAGTGAATTGGATCCATCATTTGGAGAAGGTATTTGAGGTAATAAAATACTTTGAGGAGAAAAAAGTAAAATTTGTGACTTGTGAGTTGGCATGAGAAGCAAACGGTTGATGGCCCATAAAGAAATAAATTTTAGGTTTGGAAAATAAAGCGATATTTTAAAATACCTTTGTGAAAGTTTTAATAGAGAAATAATTTTTGACGAGCATTCGTAAACTAAAAAAGGAAGAATTTTTCCGTTTGAGGTAAGAAAATCGATCAGTAGCGAAGTATGATACTGAATTTATAGAATTATCTCATTTTATTTTGCATATAGTGGTGGATGAAACCATAAGGGATGGAAAATTTTTGCAAGGTTTGCAATATTTGATTTGGAGTCAAATGATTTCTTTAAGTTTGAGGACTTTCAATTAAGTGCTCGATTGAGACTTACTCGTGGATCAGGGGCAAGCGAAAGCCCAATTTGGCAAGCCGAAAGTCGTAGAAATTGATAGATCATCTGACGATCAAGAGATGGGAGATGATTGGCATATTTTGTGGCATTGATTCGAATTCGGAGAGATGATATCAAAATTACACGGCTAAGTATGATGGACTCATGCAATGTTCAATTTTGTTATGGTATGTAAAATTTTATAACCAAAATTTTTAAAGGAGGGAAGAATATAATATTTGGTTTTTATTTATAATTTATGATGTCAATGAAATAATTTTATGTTAACTTAAAAAATAGTTGTATAGTATAAATTTGTTTATATTAACTTAAATTTGTTTACAAATGGTTCTAACTTTTCAGACTAAAGGGTTGTAGCGACTTGTAGGATTTGGGTAGAAAATATGTGGAGATTTTTTTGGTTTATCTTTGTATTCAGATTTATATTTATATTAGTATTTGAAATTATATTTGAGGATTAACATTTAGTTCAATTATTGCAATCTGATTATATTTGATATTATTTTATTAGTTGGATTTATTTTAATATTTTATTATGATTATTTGGATTTTGGGTTGATACTTTTTTTTTTTTACGAGTTATTTAAATTTTAAGAAGTTTTAGAAAATAATTGGTTGCTTAATTTCTTTTGTATCTTTTCGATAAAATAGTTAAAATTATAGTAATTATCTTTCTAAGTAATCACATTTTTAATTAAATTTTTATTTTAATTATTTTTTTAAAATTTTTTATTGTAAAGTAATAATTAATATTTTTAATAGACCAATCATTATTATTATTATTATTAATTTATTATTAGTATTATTTTAATTCGTGCATCGTAGCGGTACAATATTATATAAAGGATAAGGATTCCTCGCAAGTTAATAATTCTGCTTCAGGAAGATATTTTGAAAGCACAAATAAATAAAAGAGGAGAGAGAAAGAATAAACAAATCAAATTATCATCATAATTTGGACAATGAACGGCCGATTTGCAATCCGTACAGTTTTGCGGACTGTCTTTCACTTGCATTCTCAACGTTGACAGTTCATTGCAGAGTCTTGGAAGTGCTTGGACACGCGTGGACACTAAAATCTCTATAAATAATAAAATAAAAATTATAGAAATTAGGCATTTTGATCTGTGAATTTTAAATATAAAATATTTTACTCAAATCCAATTAATTTATTATTTGATTATTATATATAAATATATTAAATTTGTTACGACCAAATATATAATTATAAAATAATTATATAACTTTTTACGTAATAATACAAAATAAATCATAAATCTCACTATACATAGTGTGAAAAATTATAAATATATTATTAATATAATGTAAAATTAAGAGATATTAAATTATAGATATTTGTACTATACAAACTTAAAAATTTCTCCTATGTCACTCCATAAACATAATAAAATTAGGACAACTATTATCTGTCAAATAACTCTACAAGATGCTTCATGTCATTTTCATCCATGCAGGTATCAAACCGCTACTCTAAAAAGGATAAGGAATACATGGCTAAGACAAATGTTTAGCGAGCATGCATATATAAAAATGGCAATCCATCACTTGTCCTATGATAATAACAAATATAGATGACCAAAACAAAACTTAATTTTTAAAACAATAGTCAATGATCATCTGATGCGTGTAATAGTTTCGCGGCCAACAATGAACATTAAGATTGTAGTCATTTGGGAAAAAAGCAAGGGGAGATGGGGAGGTTTGACAGAGGGGAAACTAAGAGGAAAACAGAGGGAGAGGAAAAGAAAAAAAAAGGGAGGAGAGAGGAAAAGAGACCACGGTCTCAGGGAAGAGAGGAGAGAGGGATTAGAGAACAAAAGGGAGTAGAAAACTTAAATAATATTCTATTTTCAATGTAACAATCGACAGCATGTATATAGAAACATTTAAGAAAAATAAATCCAACTTGATGTTGATTTAAAAACTCAAATATAAAAGCCAATTCAAAACAAATAGAATATATTGCCATGAGTATAAATTATATAGCAAATAAAATAAATATAATCCTGAAATTTAGTTAGCGGTCGGGTTGCCGATGAGCGCTAATGTCATTCAAGAAGTATATGACAAGCATGTGGAGGATGTTTGAAAGTAAAGAAACAAAACATCAAAAGAATTGATTTGGAACAAGAAAAATTAGCTTAACAACGTTAGACTAAAACCCAAAAATTAAGAATAACATTTGTCGTCCTAACTCTAGAATCGAAAACTAGAAAAGATTTGTCCTTAAGGTTGAAGGTAAGAAAATCATGAATGAAGTTTATAGTCGGTTTCAACGTCCACACCAACAGCTTACAACTCCAAACTCACGCCTCCACGGGTGTCTGAAGAATTCATATGAATGACAAACCCCCAAAACTTGTGCCTACACCTGTCATGCGTGAGGAATAAATCTCTCGTCTTTGAAGCACCTAAAAATGTATAAACCCCAACAATTGGATGAACAAGTCAAGGTTGAATGCAAAAGTGAATTCAAAGAAGACAAGTTTGGATGGGAATGAGCTACATTACCCCAGCTTTAGGCGGCAATTCATGGTGTTTTTATGTTTAAAGGAGGAGATCTTGGTTCATGTTAGGGCGATACGAGGAGAGGGTCATTCTTCGACATTTTTTTTGAGCAAGGAGACGTATCTCATGCTTAAAATGTTGTGAATTTTGTCTTGTTGGAAGAATCGGGCAGGTGAAGGCGATACACCACGGGACCTATTATGTCCAATATACAGAATGGCCCACACTAACATTTAGGTAACTTATGGGATTGTCGATGAGCTAAAGAGGTGTCAAGGGGATGGTAGGCATATTCCAGTAACCAGCGTAAACCCAATCCTACTCAAGCTGGAACTCCTCTGTCTAAACGGTGGGTATCCCTTTGGTTCTTCATATGCAATTGGGCACATTGAAGGTTGGCTTTTAAAGTGGTGAGAACCTTTGAGTGTTCAGTTAACAACTTATCTAGAGATGCCACATGAGTAGATCCCTCAATATAGTTGGTTAGAGAGGGTGGTGGGATGCCATAAGTTGCTTTGAAGGGGGTCATTTTAATAGAAGAATGTCAGGCCGTGTTGTAATTCCATTCGACTCATTAGTAAACCAGGAAGGTGTCCGACCCGTTGTCGCGGGCATCTGGATGGATGATCGACGGGAGTAAAGTCAAAGTCAAAACATCGCAAATAATTCTCATTTTCCACAAAGTGGTTAATGACCTCTTGTTTGCCGGGTATATTTTGCATGCTTGGATGATGGTCGAAATTTAATTGCTCTTGGATATTTTAGTCCCCTGAGATTTGAAAAGCTCCTTTCAGAAAATGCTCATAAAAATAGGATCCCGATCGAAAACAATATCTGTTGAGAACCCATGCAACCGACATATATTCTTGACAAACACTTTGCAAGATCGGCAGTTGTGAAATGGGTACCCAATGGGGAGAAATTGATGTATTTAGACAACCGGTCCGCTACGACAAAAATCAAAGTTTTTCCTTTCGATGGTGGTAAGTGAGTAATAAAATCCATGGAGAGGGAAGTCCACACTTTACCAGGGATGGGAAGCGGTTGGAGTAGTCCCGGGAAGCCAAATTGAGGGGTTTTATCTGCTGACAAATGGCACACTTAGCAACAAAATCACGTACATCTCTACTCATATTCGGCCAGTAGAAGGCAGCAAAGAGTCTGGCCAGGGTGTGTTGGCACCTAGCTGGCCCTCTAGGGGAGATTCATGAAATTCCTGCAGGAGTAATTCTTGTAATGCAAAATCGGTGGGTACCACAATGCGGTTCTTAAAATAAATAATTCATCACGCTAGGAATAATGCTCAAATTCTCTTGGGCATTCTTGCAGGGAATTGATAAATTTGGTTGATGCTAGGAAGCAAGAGTGGAACTTGTGCAAAGCCTCTAATAGTGCCATTACAAGCTTGGCCACTACATGAAAAGTAGAGCAATGGGGAACAGAATTGGTTTCCCCCCGATAGCTGTGATAGAGCATCAGCAGGGGTGTTATCCCTTCTAAGCTAGTAGACAATGTTAAAGTCATACCCCATTAGTTTGGTGATCCATCTTTGTTGTTCTGGGGTATGGATGGATTGATTCGACAACTCCTTTAAAGGCTGGTGATTAGTCTGGATAGTAAATTTGGCATCCGAAAGATATTGGTGCCATTTCTTTACGGCATCGATAATAGCAATAAGTTCACGAAAGTAGGTGGAAGAAACTTGCATTCATGGGCTAAATTATCTGCTGAAAAACGCAATCGAGTGATTAGCCTGTAGGAGTACAACACCCACATCGTTGCCGGACGCATCAATTTGGATAGTGAAAGGCTGGGAGAAGTCTGGAAGGGCAAGAATAGGGGTATTCGTCAAGGCTGTTTTAAGGGAGTCAAGGGCTATTTCTGGTCTTTAGTTCACGCAAAAGCATTCTTTCTCAATAGATGTGTAAGTGGTGTGGAAAGCTGCGCATAATGAGCCACAAACCGTCAGTAATACCCGGCTATCCTGAGTATTCTTCTTAATTGTCCGATATTGCTCGGTGTAGGCCACTGCTGCACAGCCTCAATCTTGGAAGGGTCAACAACTACACCTTGACCCAAGACTATGTGGCCCAAGTAAGAGATGAAAGAGTATCCGAAGACACACTTTGTTTGTTTGGCATAGAAGCAATTGTCCCGCAGGATTTGTAGGATGCTGATGATGTGCTAGAAGTGTTGTTCCCAGGTTTGGAAAGAGAAATGGTATTCATCTCGGATTGGAAAGAGAAATGGGTATTCGACAGCCTAAAGGGCATCACTAGAAACTCGTAATGGCCATAGTGAGTCTGGAAGGCCATTTTGTACACATCATCAGCATGCACCCAAAGCTGATGGTAACCAACACGCAAGTCTAGCTTTGAAAAATTTTGGGCACCATACAATTCATCCAATAATTCATCTACCATTGGAATTGGAAATCGGTCCTTAACAGTGATTGCATTAAAGGCCCGATAGTCAACACAAAACCGTCAACTACCATTCTTCTTTTAAACTAACAAGATCGGGGAGGAGAAAGGGTTGATGCTAGGTCAAATGATACCATCAACAAGCATTTTCAAGACCAATGTTTTCATCTCCGTCTTCTAAAAATGAGAGTAGTGATAGGGCTTAATGTTTACTAGAGGGGTGTCAGGCTTGAGGGGTATTCAGTGATGGGTGGTGCGTTGGGAGGCAGCCCATGGGGAGTGGAGAAAACATCCGCAAACAAGGAGAGGATATCAAGCAGTGTGGCCATCCTCATGGAATCCGTATCCTAGGTAAGTGGGAAGAAGCCAAGGTGACAGTGAAATTGGTACATGAGGAGGGTTCCACAACACGGGTTATGGTTAATTGGAAGTATGTGGAAGGGGAATTAGTGAACTCACTTTGCCTCAATCACCCTAGGGTCATAGTGGCGATGGCAGCTTTTTGCAATCCATGTAGAGTGAGTTGAGTTCCTTCGTGTGTGAAACAATCCAAAGAGCCCTGTAATCAAATGACACCGGCCCAATAGTTGCCAACCATTGTACTCCAAGAACCATATCATCTCCATAAATGGGGAATAAATATGGGTCCACTTGAAATTTAGATGAGCTCAGCGTAATTACCACATTAGAGCACAATCCTTCACAATGGAAAGAGTCCCCGTTTCCCACCGTAACCTTAAGATGTTGGGAAGATTCTATAGGAAGACCCAGATGCTTAGCCAACCGAGTTTGTAGGAAGTTATGGGTAAAACCACTATCCACAAGTGCCACAATAGCATGCCCGCATAGTGAACCTTGTAACCGTAGAGTAGAAGGGGCACAATGGCCTTCTAATGCGTGTAATGAAATTGTTGGAGGAGGATCTGTAGGGGAAAGTACATCGGTATTTTCATATTGGGCAATCTCCACCGATGGTTCTGGTTCAGAGAATGCAAGGGATCGGTCTTTTGGCTGAATAGTATCGTCATCCTCGGTTAACATATATAAGAATTGGGGGGCCTTGCACCGATGGCCAAATGCAAAACGCTCATCACAATTGAAGCATAACCCTTTCTCACGGCATGAGGTCATCTCCACAGGGGTCAATTTCTTTATGGGTAATTTAGGTGGAGGGTTTTGTGGTGGATACGGCTTCGGTGTCATTGATGAGGGACGTGGCATGGACTTTGGAGCTGGTGATTGGTGAAAGGATGGCTATGTCCTATCTCAAATTTTTTCTCCACAAGTTTGGCCATACCAATACCCTCTAGTAGAGAAGTAGGTTTCAACAAGAGCAGTTCACGCCGAATATCATCACGGAGCCCAGAAAAGAAGCAATAGAGGAGATGACAAGTAGTTTTACCCGGAGTGTGATTAGAGAGTGCCTCAAAGTCGGCCATATAGGATGCCACCGTGGTGTTTTGACGAAACTTGTACAGATTGGCTTCATAGTTGAGGTATGAAGACGGTCTGAACTGAAACTTCAAGTCTCGTGCGAATAACTCCCAAGTGGAGAGCTGTTGAGTGGCATGCATCCACTGGTACCACTGAAGTGCCAACCTAATCATGTAGAAAGTGGCAATGGTGAGTTTCTGCTCAGGTGGCGTGTTATGACACAAAAAAGAATCACCCTATTAGGAACAACCCCCCAATCATGTCTTCCCCTACGAAAAATGTGATTTCAAGTTTGGGTAATTGTAGTTGTGCCGACATCGGCGCATCCGGTGATAGAGGAAGTGAAATGGGTAGGGTTTGTGCCGGTGGTTGAGGCCATAAATGAAGAAGGTGTGGGAAGTAAGGGGGGGTTTGCTGATGGGGAAGATTGTCGCTCCGAACAGTTCAAGGATTGACGGATTTCTGTAAGGGATTGTTGGAGCTGCACCGTGGTGGTGGTATTTACAGCAAGGCTGTCGGCATGATGTTGTATGGGCGCCGCTATCTCATTCAATTCTTGCAACAATCCAACGATCGATTCTTCCAGGGTATTGAATTGGGTGTTCTTGCCATCTGCCATGGACTCAATGAGAGCTCCAAAATAATGCGTGCAACTGTTCCGCAGCTTGCAATGAACATTAAGACCGTGGTCATTTGGGAAAGAAGCAAGGGGGATGGGGGAGTTCTTCCAGAGGTAGGGGAAACTAAGAGGAAAATAGAGAGAGAGGAAAAGCAGAAAAGGGAAGAGAAAGGGAAAGAGACCACGGTCTCAGGGAAGAGAGTAGAGAGAAGAGAGGAATTAGAGAACAGAAGGGGGCAGAAAACTAAAATAATATTCTATTCCCACTATAGTTATTGACGTGTATGTAGAAATAGAAACCAACCAACCGAATATAAAAGCCAAGCAATATAATAAAATATATTCCTAACTAAATATATAGCTAATAAACAAAATATGATCTTAAAATTTAGCTAGCGGTTGGGTTGCACGTGCACTTCGTCGAGCATGTGGAGGACCCGACGGTAATGTCAAAAACGGGTCAATTAGACCAGCAACATCGTCCAAATCTATTTAAACTGAGTTTTTAGTTGCCATTTGATGTAGGATTAGCCACCTTTAGTAACAAGTCTTAGTACCCAAAAGTTAACATGCTTCATTCATTTCCTAAGATCGATTGCTGCTCCCACCCTAAAGGTAATTTCTCCGAGCTACAAGTGAGCAATATAGTATAATGATGCATACCTAGAATTCAAATTATTATATAAATTGGAGAGTTGGGCAGAATATTTAGTTGATTAGAGGGGCTGTAGGTTTGATCTTTGTAATTAAAAATTCTTATCTTATGCACCACAATAATTTAACAAGAAATAAGAGATCTATGAGACTCATTCTCCAATATATCTTTCAATATTAAAATTAGTAATATTTCTCAAAAAGATTAAAAGATGTAGAAATAAAAAAAAGATGATAAATATAAAGTTTTGTGAGTTTGGAAAGTTATACTTTATTTTATGATACTTTTTTTTTTTTTGTGGTAAGTTGTTTTATGATACTCTGTATTGGTATTTGTGTATCAGAGTATGACTTACTCTTGGGGTATGCCCCCCCCCCCAACGTTTTGGGGTACAACCGAGTTGTATTAATAGTTCTCCATAATGCTCAGGGACCAGTTTCTTAACACAAGCTCCGTGCCGCGATGCTGCCCATTAGATTAAATCCACCGGGCTTGGGTTCCCCCCTCCCTTTTTTGTTTTTTCTTTTTTTCCTTTTTAATTTGTTTTTTTTTAATTTATTTTGTATTATATTTTTATCTTTAACTTTTTTATAAAACAAGAAAATATCCAAAAAAATATTTTTCTAAAATTTTTACATTGTATTAATATAATAATATTTTAAAAATATTTTATAATAAAATTATTATTTTATAAATTTATAAAATATAATCTTTCTTACATAATAATATTTTAACAATGTATGATTATAAATTATTATTTTATAAATTTATAGAATATAATCCTACTTATATAATAATATTTTAAAATATATAATTATAAGATTATTATTTCATAAATTTATAAAATAATAATAGGTCTATTGAGAACATTGACCATAATTGTTTTATAAAAATTTTAAAAGAAAATTAAAATAGAGATTTATTTAGAAAGGTGATTACCTGAAAAGATAATTACAGTAATTTTAACAACTTTATCGAAAAAAAAAAAAAAAAAAATTAAGCAACCAACCGTTTTCTCTATTTGGGAGAGAGGTATGGTGAGTTTGGAGGGTTATATTTGCCATGTTTCAAAACTAAACTTGTTTTTAAATTGAATATTTACAAAGATCTAAATGATACTGCATATTTATAATGACAGCGAAAAACTAAATTTCCTTCTACTTTTCACGAGGGAAACCGAATCACCCAAACATATCCGGTGTATTTAGGGGTTCGTGGCTCCCCGGGACGCAAATAAGTCTACAGGTGTGAGTATTTTAATTGGCGAAAAAACAGTTGTGCCATATTCGGAAAATGGGCATCCCTCAGATTTCGTAGGTGTCTTCGCCCATCGTGTCCCCTTAGATGCCCCCTATGTCAATCCAGAATTAACCTTTTTTAGCTTGTGCATGTACACTTCACAATCATGGTATAGATTTATGGCTTGTGCTATTCATGGCTCAATCCTTTTGCAAGCAATTCCAATACTATTGGACACAGGTCTTTTAGGACACAAGCTAAAGATTTCATCAATTGCCTATTAACCGTTTCGGATGTATATTTTTGTAATAAATATGACTTAATTAACTATCTATATGGTATATTTTATAATCAATATGACAATAACAGATACAGGATAGTAGGAACAAATATTATCAAAGCTAACAAAAATATATATATACCTCAACTAATGTATACTTTCTCCTAACCAAACTAATTTCTTAATTCTAATTCTTCCTTCTCTTCATCAACTATAATAAATACACATTTTTTTATAAATATTTTATTTGCCAATATTTTAAATATCTAAACTATTTTATAGATCAATCCCTCATTTTATCTTTTATAAGTCTCTTGGTTAACAATGTCATTTCCATTTTTACCCACTTATAGTTTATATTTCTTCAATAATGTCATGCCTATGCTTGATGCCCATTTCATAGGCATTACTCTTCACAAGGGAAGACTATTTTTAGGACTTGCCAGGGAGGATGATTGGATCCGGGGGGTGTCCTTCGCGGGAGAGGCGAAGGACCCCCCTTCTCCAGCTTTGGATCGGATGGCTCCCATTTTTTTTAAAAAAAATTATCAAATTTAAAAATAAAAAATATTAAAATTTATGTTTTTATAATCAAAAACATAAAAAAATATTTTAAAAAAATAATATAAAAAAATCTATATACTTTTTAATATAAAATATGAAGAAAAATCATATTTTTAATCCAAAATAAAGTTTGGAAGGAGGTACTCCTTATTCTCCCATGAAGGACATGTAATCCTAGATGACTCGGATAGCCTAATGTTTAATTTTCAAGTTAAAAACACATATAAATATAATATTTTAAATGTTTACTTAATTTGTTTAAATTAAAAAAAACTTTCAAATATTATGTAAAATCAAACAAAATTTTAAAACTTTTATGAATAGATCCCGACTATCAATATATATATATATAAAGTTTCAAAACATTTGTAAAACATGAATTTAAAATTTAACAAATATATATATGATTACAAATATATATTTAAAAACAGATAAATAAAAATTAGTAAAATCCATACAAAATTCAATATATCAAAAGTCTAAACAAGTCCAATATCTAAATATTACAAAACCAAATGCTTAAAAATCTAAAATCTAAATATCAAAAAAATTTAAAAATTGTGTCAAAACTTATAAATTTTAAAAGGTCAAATTATATTAAATATTAATCATATATAGGAAAAATCTTAAAAATTTAAAAAGATGCTAAAACGAAAGACCAGAGATTAGTATATCAACTAATTAAAATGTCAATTCTAAGGATATCTAAAGATAATATTTTAACAATTTAATATAATATAAAATTTAATATCAAACAATGGACTCCATATCGAATCAAAAAATATTTTCTTTTTATAAGAAAAGTATACATGTCAAAACTATCCACTCGGTGGATAATTATAAATATAAAACTTAATAGGCCTTCCACCTTGGAGAAAGCATAAATATAAGGCTCCATAAATTTAAAACTATCCATCCTGTGAAAAATATAAATGTAAAACTCAACAAATATAAACTATTCACCTAGAGGGAGATATAGACACACATCACAAATACAAAAAAGAGTCCAAATCAAGGCACTTACATGAACTATCAAATGCAAGGTAACTATATAAGTTTTATGATTTTTATTTTATAAATATTTTTATATATAAATATAATATTTTAAATATTTACTTATTTTGTATAAATTAAACAAAATTTTGTAAACATTTTATAAAATAAAACAAAACTTTAAAATTTCAATGAAAATAATATGCATATAATAACATTCAAAGTATGGGTAAAAAGTGATATGTATGTATAACAAATTAAAAAATATGAACAAAAATTTAAAATTTTTTTGAAATAAATCAAAAAATAAATTTAAAAATATTTATCTTAAAATTTTAATTTAATAAATTTAACTTTCAAAGGCTCCAAAACCTCATTCATCTTATTTTTCTCTCCTTGTTTTTTTCTCTTTTATTCTTCCTTTCTCTTCTTTCTTTACAACCTGCAAAATGATCAAATAGTGTTCACATTTATAATATAATTGACACACGAGCACCAAATACGCATCCATCAAGCATTTTCAATCTATTTTGTTGCGCATGAGTGTCACATTAGCCACGGCTTGGCATAAAAATTTTGTTCAAATTATAAATGAGTGCTACAATATATACACTTCAAACATAACAAGTTTAAGCACTCCATAGGCGTGTATCAAACATTGTCTTAATTTTTTCAAATCCAATTTTTTTATAAAAATTTTTATTATATAATTATTTTTTAGATTAAATTAAAATTAATTTAATGATGTCATAAATCATCAATAAAATTGGACATTGCAGGATCTCCCAATTGAGATCTAGATTCTATATATATTTCACACATCAATATTAAGATTAAAATTGAATGATATGTATTTTAAAAGAAAAAGGTTGAATATAGATTTTAAAATTTTTTAGCCTTCCTTTGATACTAATTGTCATTGTCTTTTCTTGATGAATCAGAAACTAGTACCTAACTTTTCGTACATATAGACTAGAAAAAAATGAATCAATGAATATTTAAATTAGCACAAAAGTCATACTTTTGATAATATTAAATATTTAATTTAATATTAAAAAATAAAAAATTTCTTAGATAGTTTTTAAAAAATTTTAAATCTCACTGATTATTATTTGTTTTTAATCCAAAGAAGGAAAAGACATCGGACTTTTTAAGGCAGAGGAGAGACCCATCCCTACCCTTTTTTTTTTCTCCTTTTTTGGGAAAGGTGCCCAAGGCTTGGAGGAAAAGTACATGAGGCTTTTCTTCTTATTTTCAAAACAGCGACTTGAATCCCCTTATACATCATTAAACATCTAAACTCAAGAAAATCATTTATTAAACCTTTCAAGTACAAGTATTATTGGATCAAATAGCCTCAAACATGCATTAGTGTTATTAGAAAAATC
Source organism: Nepenthes gracilis (assembly GCA_033239525.1). NCBI lineage: Eukaryota > Viridiplantae > Streptophyta > Magnoliopsida > Caryophyllales > Nepenthaceae > Nepenthes > Nepenthes gracilis. The sequence continues at coordinate 8,700,830 of BSYO01000031.1, forward strand.
CTAGTTAGTATGTTTGTCAAAATATAATATAAAACTAAATTATAATTAAATTCTTAAGTAAATATAGTTAGCATTACATTTCTTCATAAACCCCACAAATGATAAATTGACAAGAACAAAAAAATTGCCAAAAGCCCACAAATTATTCATCTTCTATGCCTCATTTATTACAATGAATATCGATGACCCACAGCCATAAACTTGTAACTTATTACATTATAATGCTTATTCTATAATTTAAATTAATGACCTCTAAATTTATAACTTAGACCAACTAAATATGCTCATCAGTAGTTTACACATAGTAATAGTATGGCTTATGGTTTTTAAAAAGCTCATTATCCCATCTACCTTATTATTACTGCCTTTATTATCATCTACCTTCTTCTCCTATTTTGTAGGCCCGACCGTCACAACCTCCGCCTTCCATCGTTTTCTAAGTTTCATCACTACTTTGACCAGCTCAAACTCTCCTGTCATAATTAATTTGCCCTCATTCGTGTCCACTGCTAGTGAATCAATCCCTGAAAAATTAGATAAATGAATCAGATCAACAGATAGATTTAATACATCCATAAGAAAATATTACTGTAGTTTATACAGATTTTATACATTTGTAAAAAAATATTACTGTAGTTTATACCATTGGTTTGTAGGATTATCAATTTTGAATAACATCAAACATTCTAAGTCACCCAAAAAGGGTGCTAAATTTTCCTTGGGAAAACCAACTTCTAACATCATAGGGAGGGTTGGTTTGTTTTTATTATGAATCGTGCCTTTGTAAAAGAAACTTTATTGTATATAATTTCTCCCAAATTTTCTGATTTTTAAAAAAATAATTAGAAGTTGTTAAAAAAGATATAACTTCGTATAATCTCAATAGGCCATTTCTAAAAGTTTTTTTGAAAAATTTAATGAATATTTGCTTTATTATGAATTGCACACCAAAGTCCAGGAATTTTTTAAAAGTAGTTGACTTGATAATCTGAACAAAAACAATTGAAACAAAATTGAAAAATGTGACAATTGAACCGTTCATTTTAATTTTGGGTTAAAATGATATGGTTTCTCCGGATTGTTATATATATATATAGAAATTATTTGAATTGAACAAATTATATATAATTTATATATTTTATTCATTTATTTACCTAATACTGTATCATTTGTATATTATGTGGGAACTTTGGAAGTATAATTTTTATATTTTTGCTTTTTATTTTTTATTTTTTTATAATATTGTGTATGTATTTTTTTAATATGTTAAAGATCTTCAAAAATATAGTCTCTAATTTAGTTATCCTAATACTGATGGAAAAGCAACTCTAGTTTTCCAATATCTTCCAATAAATTAAAATAAAAAAAAAATGTAATGAATAAAATTTAAATATTTTTAAAAATTATATAAATATTTTTAATTTTTTATAATGGTTTAAATACTTAATAAATGTTAATATAATAAAAAACTGAAGGGCTAAGGACAAAAGAAAGGAAAGGGTAGATTTGCAACGTACGCTGTACCAAAACAAAGGCAAAGTAAATTACCCGGAAAGTTAGAGACTGTTTGAAGCACCCGTTTCTTGTCCTTGTCACCGTGAATATTCAATTTCAACACCAGTTTCTGCAGCTTCTGCAGGACAAGAGGGCAAATTTGTTTTTGTCACTCACCGCGCCAAGAAAACAAAATAAAGCAGTAAGTTGAAAAAGATATTATTGATAATTTTTTTATGATTTAAACGTAAAAAATTTTAGTTCACAAGAGAACAAATTGAGGTGAAATTTGTTAGTTCTGGACCGCTTATTTAAACCGTATAAAAAGAATTAATTACGATAATAAGTATATAATAATCATAAATAATAAAATAATATACGATTTTTATGTGAAAAATTTTCATTGAAATGAGGAAAAAAATAATGGGATATTTCATCCGTAAATATTTTTACTATATAATATTTCAGTTACACAAACTCAAATACAGGGTCACAATATTGTGTCATTGAAAATTAAAATATCATTCAAAACTCAATTAAATGTACGAATTTTCTTCTTTATTTTGTCTCTTTCTTTTTTTCATCACAAACGGCACGATTTTATTCTACAGGTCGCGTATGAGCGCCCATCCGGCCTGTCTCAAGTGCAATGGAATCGGCGCCATAGGCACCTCTCGAGCACGCCTCGAATACAATACTTCTAGAATTAGTGTCTTAGGTTTTCGCCATGTGCGTAAAAAAATTTTCTCATCCGCACCATCAATTAATACGGTCAAATATGTATGGATCCATACGAGAGTGACCCATACCCCAATAAAATTAACGACCATATGCGGGAATTCCATTTGAGAACCACAATCACAGTCGCTTGAGAAGTATATACGCGACAAACAACAGGAGCAAAACTCAACACACAATGAGCAATCGAATTGAGCCGAGACATTTTTGAGATTAGGGATTTTACCGTCATTTTTTCAACTGTTCTGGAAAGAAGCCTACTTTGTGACTGCAACGATTGAACAATCGAACGAAATGTTCGAGAGCGAGAAAGAGGAGTTCGATGACGACGGACTGTGGAGGGAGCGAACGGAGTGATGATTCCTTGCTGAACAAGGGGAATACTTATAGACGCAGTCCTTTTCGAAGTCTTCGCAAGAGTCAACCAGAAGAGCGAGACCGACGCGTGCCAGCAAGAACAGACGGTGAAAGTTTCAGAGTAAACAGCAAGGAAAGGTCGGAGGAAAGAGTAGCTATTTTAGCTTGTTTGTTTTTTATTTTTATTTTTATGGTGGCTTAATATAAAACCGGCCAGGTCATATTTTATGAATTTGAGAAGTATAAATATTAGTAAATTTTTTGCTATAACTTAAATTTAGACGTAATTATAATCAGGTTCGATCATGTAACAGTCGAGTTTAGATGAAAATTTATAATTAGTAAGCCAGACAGAGCCCGATCACTCAAATTAAAAGCTTTAACTATATCCACCTATAAGTGAACCGAGTTAGCTTTGGCCAGTATATTAATATTTTTTTATTTTTAGTATATTTATTTAAAAATTTGTATTTACATAAAAATTATTCAAAAATTTACAATATATCAAATATTATGTAATTGAATGTTTTAATGAAATATATTTAAATTATTAATTATAAAAATATAATTTATTAAAATAACCTTTTAAACTTCAGACTCATTTAAAATAAAAAAGTAAATTTAAAAAAAGTTTATAATCTAAACCTAATTGGGCCGAACTCGATACTTGATCGGACCTAGCCCAAAAAATTAATTAGGTTAAATTTTATAACCGTATTTATTTATAATATTTTTATATTTTGATCATCTCTTATAAAATTTTATGCCAAGTAAATTAGGTCAGTCAAGTGACCCATTATTAATATAGTCTAAATTAAATATATATCAATGGCCAATACAATTGACCTACCTAACAATTAAAGGGTCCATATTGCATTCTTAACGTGTGAAAGAACTTTTAAAGTCATTAGCCCGAATATTGACTACTGAGCATGAATGCTCCAAGCCAACTGTGCTGTAATTGAATATTCGTACCTCTCATATTAAATGTTTGTCATAATCTTTTAATAAAATATTCTAAAATTATATGTGAAAATATGTATTTTTAAATAAAAATCATTAAAATTTTAGATTAGTAGTGTTCTTAAAAAATAAGTAATTCTTGTTAGTTATATTTGACCTTTAAAAAAAAATCTAAGAAAATGGAGAGTCATTAAATCATACACCAAAAGATAATATATCAAATAAAAAAATAAAAAAAAAAACCACAGAAAATACCATTAATTAACATGTCATTTCATTCCAATCTCAATTTCTGTCAAAAATCTAAAAATTTTTTAACAAATACAAAAAAATATAAAAACAAAAAAATAACTAAAAATATTTTTTATATTATTCAAAGGGATTTTGATGTAGAGTGCCACAAGAGAGCCCGTCTGCAACCGGCTGTAGCACAAAAGAAGGGGAAAAGGGAAGGATAAACAGGGAAGGAAAGAAGAGTTTAGCAGAGAAAAAGATTGAGAGCAAGAGAGAGGGAGAGTAGGGAAAAGGGGAAAGGGAAAAGGAAAGAGAGCAGAGTAAGAAATCAAAGAAGTATATTGCCTGTCTGTAATGTGAACAGTGTTGGGTTCTTATACACTCGTGACCAGAAGCCTCTAACTGGCATCAAGTGCTGAACTAATGGAAGTAATAACTAACTAAACTAATTGAAATCAGAAGTCGGAAGTCCAACTGATTGAACTGCCAGAACCAAGTGCACATGTGTAACTAATTGAAATAATAGAAAATATAGAAAAAGAATAAAGGCCTAATAGCATTATAATAGAAATTATTAAATGTAATATCTAAATTTAGGAGGTAGTTGTGTTGTCCGGGTTCTTCGTCGTGTGACAGTAGGTGGATGCTGAGGTCTCAAAACTTTCGGGGGTAAATTGTCGAGCCCCGTAATATTTCATCCCCATCGAAAAGAACTTTATCTTTAAGGTTAAATGAGAAAAAGTTTTGCTGAAAGTCATGGATAGCTTCCCAAGTGGCCTCTTCCGAGTCTATGATTGCCACTGTACAAAGACCTAGGATATGAGTTGTCGGTTGCGAATAATTTGTCGGAATCCCAGAAGCTGCTGAGGCTGCAAAATTGGTTGTGAAACCCATGCTTCAGTTGGCAATGCGGATGATTGAACTGGTGGATCCCCACGACATGCTTTGAGGAGAGAAACATGAAACATATTGTGTATCTTAGACTCAGTTGGTGATTCCAGGCGGTAGGCTACAACTCCTATGCGGTCTAAAATTCAGAAGGGATCATAATAACGTTTGGTGAGTTTGTTCATCTTTCGTTTAGTCACTGAAGTTTTCTAATAAGGTTGAAGTCAAACATATACCAAATCACTGACTTGAAACTCTTTATCGATGCGCTGCAAATTGGTCTGTTGTTTCATGCAGAGCTGTGCCCACTGCAGATTAGCTTTTAGGGTCACCAGGATAGTGGAGCATGCAGTCAGCAATTCATTGATGGAGGCTATGGGGGAGGTGCCTTGGATGTAGTCGAGAAGTGAAGGGGGTGGTCGGCCGTACACCATCTCAAATGAGCTCATCTTAATAGAAGAATGCTAGGAGATGTTATAACTCTACTCGACCCAGGGGAGGTGCTGAACCTAAGAGGAGGGGTGTCTAGTAGCAAAACAACGCAAATAATCATCAAGACACTGGTTAACCACATTGATTTGTCCATCCGATTGCACTTGATGGAGCTATTGGTGGACAGTTGGGTGCCTTATAATTTAAAAAGTTCTTTCTAGAATGTTCTTATAAAAATAGGGTCGCGGTTAGAGATAATGTCCGCTGGGAAACAGTGCAAGTGGCAGATGTTGATAACAAACTTCTCGGCCAATTGAGCTGCGGCGAAGAGAGTTCCCAGAGAAGAAAAATGGGCTTATTTTGAGAGCCGATCTACCACCACAAGTATGACCGTTTTGCCACGTGAGGGAGGTAAATGAGTGATGAAATCCATTGAGAGGGACTCCCAAATTTTACCTTGGATGGGTAGCGGTTGGAGAAGACCTTGTGGTGTAGTATTAAGGGGTTTGATCTGCTGACAAATTGGGCAGTTGTTAACAAATTTGCGGACCTCCTTGGACATCTTTGACCAGTAGAAGGTAGCTACTATGCGAGACAAGGTGTGCTGAATTCCCGCATGACCACCTAGTGGGGAGTTATGATACTTGCGCAGAATTAGTTCCTGGAGAGCAGAATTGGCTGGGACTAGGATGCAGTTGTTGAAGAAGACTAACCCATCACGACAGGAGTATTCGGCATAGCGCCTAGGTTGATCTTGAATAGATTGGTCAAATTTTGCGGATGCTGAATGCCACGTATAAAACTTGCAAAGGGCTGACAACAGTGCAATAACTGGTTAGGAGACAGCTTGCGGGGCGATTTTCATGCCCGGGCTGGTAAACTATATCAAGAGCAAACCCCAACTGTTTTGTGAGCTAGTGTTGCTGTATTGAAGTATGAATGGATTGGGTTAGCAACATCTTAAGGGGCTGGTGGCCAGTCTGAATGGTAAATTTGGCACCTAACAAATATTGGCGGCACTTCTTCATAGCTTTAGTTACGGCGCAGAGTTTCTTGATATAAGTGGAGGAGGCTTGTAGTTTAGGACATAGTTTCTTGTTAAAGAAAGCAATCGGGTGCCCATCTTGATGCAGCACGACTCCAATGCCCTGTCCAAATGCATCTGTTTGAACCACAAAGGGTTTGAAAAAATCAGGCAGTGTGAGCACCGTTGTAGTGGTGAGGGTAGCTTTAAGAGACTTAAAGGGTTGCTTGGCACTAGAGGACCACAAGAAGGCATCCTTCCGTAAGAGATGTATCAAAAGGGCAGAAATTTGGGCATATTCGCTCACGAAATGCCGATAATATTCAACTAACCCAAAAAATCCACGTAGTTGGGTGACATTAGTTGGTGTTGGCCAGTTCTGGATGGCCATGACTTTGGAAGGTCCACAGCCACACCTTGCTTAGAGATAATGTGGCCCAGATACGACAGACAAATGCACACAAATTCATACTTTGTCTATTTGGCGAAGAATGAATTGGCCCATAAGATTTGTAACACTTGGGTGAGATGCTAAAAATGTTCTTCCCACGAGGAACTGTATACCAGAATATTATCGAAGAAGACTAATACGGAGTGCCGTAGGACTGGATGGAAAATCTCATTCATCTCGGCTTGGAAGGAGGAAGGAGCGTTGGATAGCCCGAGGGGCGTGATGAGGAATTCATAGAGGCCTTCATGTGTTCGAAAAGCAGTCTTGTGGACGTCATCAGAATGGATGCACATTTGGTGGTACCCAACTCTAAAATCAAGCTTGGAGAACACCCGAGCACCAAATAATTCTTCTAACAGTTCATCCACTATGGGAATCTGGAATCAATCCTTAACCGTGATAGCACTTAGAGCCCGATAATCTATACAAAATCACTAGCTTCCATCACGTTTCTTGACAAGTAAAACTGGCGAGGAGAAGGGGCTAGTATTGGGTCGAATGATGCCTTTTTGGAGCATTTCATGGATCAGGCGCTCCATTTCTATCTTCTGAAAGTGTGGGTACCAATAGGGCTTCACATTGACTGGTTCTGTATTAGGCTTTAAGGGAATACGGTGATCTGTAGCATGGGAAGGAGGTAGACCATGGGGAAAGGAGAATACATTTGCAAAGGTGGAGAGGAGGTGGTAGAGAGTGGCTAGTATGGTGGGGTAAACATTTAAGGGTAAATGAGTCGAGGAGGGTGGGGAAAGAGTATTGTGATCCAGAGAGAAACTAGGCACTGGTGTGACTGTTAATTGGAAGTAGGTGACAGTTGAGTTGGTCAGGGCACTACACCACAGTTGGCCCACTGTCATAGCAGCAATGGAGGTGGATTGCAGCCTATGTAGAGTGAGCCTAGTGCCAGCATAATCAAAACTCATCCATAAGGCATTGTAATCGAACAACACTGGACTGATTGTGACGAGCCATTGCACTCCAAATTCCACATCTACCCCGTAGATGGACAATAAATAGAGGTCCACATGAAACTTTGACTGATCCAAAGTAACCAAAGTGTTGGAGCATACTCTTTCACTGTACAAGGAATCGCTATTCTCCACCATTACATTGAGATGTTGGGACGGTTGAATTGGCAACCCCATAATTGAAACACAATCTACATTCACGGCTGGACGCCATTTCAGTTGGAATAAGTTTTTTGATGGGTAATTTTGTGGGACAGCTGGAAGGAGGAGTAGGTTTCGGTGAAGCACCCAAGGTTTGCATTGTCTATTTTGGAAAAGTTGGGCGGTGGAGATTGGTGTGACTCGTATCAATTTTCTCCTCCACCAGTTTAGCCATGTCTATGGCCTCAGGTAAGATGTGAGGCTTAAGTAATAGGAGTTCACATTGGATATCATCCCATAGGGCAGAAATAAAGCAATTCAAAAAGTTCATGTTGGTGAGGCCTGTAGTACGGGTAGATAGGGTTTCAAATTCAGCCATATAAGAGGTAACAGTGGTAGTTTGACGGAATTTGTAGAGCATTGCTTCATGGTTGGTATAGGTAGATGGATCGAATCGGAGTTCTAAGGCTCAGGAGAAGGCCTCCCATGTGGAGTGCTGGTGGGTCAAATGCATTCAGTGAGACCACTGGAGAGCTGATCCAGTTATGTAGAAGGTGACGATAGTCAATTTTTGTTTCAGTAGGGTTCCGTGATAATGGAAAACCTGTTTAATCTGGAACAATAATTCGAGGACATTATCCTCAGAGAACAATGAAATTTCCAGCTTGGATAAGTGAACTAAGGCAGTGAAGTGGAAATTAGGTACTACTTGTGGCAGATGAGGTAGGGTTTGGGTTGGTGGATGTGTGTTGGTTGACGAGGACCCCAGTAATGATGGGGGTGTGGGAAGTAACGGTGGTTGTAGGGATTGTCTGGGTTGAGCTTCAAGTCTAGCCAAGGAGTGGAAAATTTTAGCTAGGGATTTTTGGAGATGGTCAGTAGCAGAAGTATTAGAAGCAATACCTTTCGAATGCTGTTGTAGTGTACCGACAATCTCCTTCAATTCTTTCGGTAGAGTCATAGTCATCTCCTTCAGTTCTTTCAAGAGCCTAGCTATTGAGTCCTCAAGAGCTTTGTATCGAGTCGTCATTTCCTCTACCATTTCTCAACGAGAGGACCAAATGATGTAGAGTGCCACCATAGAACCTTTCTGCAACCGACTGTAGCACAGAAGAAGGGGAAAAGGGAAGGATGAACAGGGAAGGAAAGGGGAGTTCAACAAAGAGAAAGATCGAGATTGAGGGAGAGGGAGAGTAGGGAAAAGGGGAAAGGGAAAAGGAAATAGAGCAGAGTAAGAAATCAGAGAAGTATATTGCATGTCTGTAACGTGAACAGTGTTGGCTTCTTATACACCCGTGGCCTGAAGCCTCTAACTGGTATCATATGCTGAACTAATGAAAGTAATACCTAATTGAACTAATTGACATCAGAAGTCAGAAGCCTAACTAACTGAACTGTCAAAACCAAGTGCACATGTATAACTAATTGAAATAACAAGAAATACAGAAAAGGAATAAAGGCCTAACAACATTATAACAGAAATTATTAAATATAATCTCTAAATTTAGGAGGTAGTTGTGTTGTCTGGGTGCTTTGTCGTTTGACGGCGGGTGGATGCTGAGGTCCCAGAACTTCCGTTGGTGGATTGACGGGTCCTGTAACAGATTTAATCATTGAAAATGACCCAAATTATGGTCTACCTCAACCAGTGTAAAAGGCCAAGAAATTCGATTGCACACATTGATGATCCTCGATTCCTTTCGGTCTTGGTACCGATTCAAATGGTCTTGCTGCCTTGTAATAAACAGGGACCAGCATGGGAGCAATGAATTTTTGCCAAATTAGTTTTTTTTACTGGTGCTAAAATTATAAAAAGTTGTAATATTTAAAGAGGTAAATTATGTAGTCTTCGGGCTTCATAGAAGTGCAAATAATTAAATGATGCATGATCTTGATGGTGAGATTTTTTTTTTTTTGTATGTGTGTGGAGATTTATTTATTTATTTTCTTATTTAAGTGTGTATTTAAATTTTAAAAAAAATTATAATGTGTTTGTGATTGCTGTATAATTCAATGTAGTTGAATCTTCTCTGCATGAATGTTTCCCCTATACAGCAGCCAAGCGATTTTCTAATAATTTTCATATTTTAGTCTTGCTATTTCTGCTTGATTATTAGCTTCCATATTGATTTGCTTTGTATGGAAATAAGGTATAAACTCAATTATTAAATCATGAATTTTGGTTTATGCTGTTTTCCTTTTTCTACCCAAAGCATATTTTTTAACTCATTCAAATTTTGAAGTCTTACAAGATATCTAGATTTTTCGATTTTATTTTTATGACTAAAGGTATAATTAAGATTGTATTATTGTTAATATATAATCATGATGTATTTTAAAACATGTTTATGAAATAATTATCTATCAAGAGATTTCTATTTTCTATCACCTAGAATAACCTTTTACATATCAAATTTTGAATTATAAACATTTGGCCGTTCTTTCCTAGTTAACAGGTTGGAATGGTTTTGGCATAACACAATATTTTTGCCCCTGCGTTGGCAGATGCTTATATGGGTTAACAGTAGATGACATATATTATAAGTGGGCTGATGTTTTGCTGAAGCATGATTTAATTCAGTAACACCTAAAATTAGAGAATTGCCAGATTATGCTTAGATATGTTAGGCGCGCACTTGGTTGGCACATTGTAACAACCTGAGTTCGAGTCCTCAAACTCGTTTTAGACCGTTCAAGTAAAAATTTTAAATCATCCGAAATTATCAATTACACATCATAAATTATAACATCAAATAACATAGATGAACTCAAAATCATTGAATTACTAAATTTATGACGCCATAAATGATCATCACAATTTCATCACTAAATACACATCTATAATACTAATAGTAATTTACTTAAAATAGAAATGGTATCAATGTTTATAATATCAAGTCTTTAGAAATATAATCCCGATAAATATTTAAAAGCCAATGAATCAATAAATAATCTCAAATTTCTTATCATGAAGTCTCAATCTTCGAGATCACCTTTATTTGGAATCTACAAGGTAATACGCTATCTCTTCTAACCTGATGTCAACCTGTCTATTTTAGAGTTAATGAAATATAAGAGTGAGTCGAATACCCAACAAGTAAATAAAATTTATAATAGAGGATAATAACATCAATTATATAAAATTAATAATAGCATATGATATACCAACCACTATCCGAGATTCAATAACATGTCGTGTCAACAACTAAAAAGCTATATGAACGATGGATATCAAAGACTGTAACATGGATTCCATTGAATGTGATCATTTTCTCAATACGAGGTCACAACTGTATGAAATAACGATATTTTTCACGATACGAGATAATAATAATCTCCATATGCCTTATTCTATCATAGTGAACCAAAAATCGTATATTCACTCCCCCAACGATTGGGTAAGTACCACGATGCAACCTGCTATCCATGATATCTCTACTACTATTACAGTCTTACTAGGGGCTGTACCCATAGTATACTTATACTATCTTCGATACCCCTAACTAATGATATCCCTGATATCATCCTCTCTGATGGTCACTAAATTATAAGTATCCCTACTCAATATCAACGATCTTGACCTCCAAAATAAAATAGGTATTGAAAAAGTACAGACTACTTTAAGGTTTTATGAGCTCCCATTTGCTCAGATACCGTAGAGTTTTCATATACTTTTCTTTACTTATCAATAGAGTATCAATAAAATATACGCACGTAATTAAAACCAACGTAAAGATTGATCATCATGGAAATAGGAGCAAATCTAAGGAGACTCAGAATATTCAGCTGAGTATTTTTAAATGTTATATTCAATCATAACTGCCCCTCCTGAGATATCAAATCTCATTTCTAAGGCATAAATTGTCTTCAGTTTGACGTTATTGAACCAATTCATGATTTTGGTCTATTCAACTATCCTGACTAATCTCACGAAGGTTAATTAAAATAATAATTACTATTAATTTTTTTTCTTTCTCAATACGCATACAAGTACACATACATCATGTACATTTTTTTCCATGCATATACATCAACCCGTATAATTATGCAAACACATATAACTATACACATCCTACCTTATATACACGCACCCATATAATGCATACATATACATATATATACATATACATATACACATTATAATATTCTAAATTTTCATCTGATTAATTTGAGATAATTTATTATTTTGAATAATTTGAGTGTGACAAAAATTAATTAAACATTATAAAATTTTAAAGAATATTTTGATTAATTGGGCCGACACTTGAAGTGCATTTGTATTATTATTTGAGTATTGATTTGGATTTTGAAATAAAAGAAAATGAATATATAATAATAATAATAATAATAATAATAATAATAATAATAATAATAATAATAATAATAATAATAATAATAATAATAGAAGAAGAAGAAGAAGAAAAAGAAGAACGGAAAAGCAAGGGTTCTAGGAAGAAAAGAGAGGAGAGAGAGAGGGAGAAGAGAGAGAGAGAGAGAGAGAGGAGTGATCGAGGCTCTCGGGTGCGAATTCGGTTTGGAGCTAGTTGAAAAAGTGATAGATTGGATCAAGGTAAGTGTACTTATACCATTTTCTTTCTCTTATTGTAATTTTTATTCGTATCTTTTTGGTATTTTTATTTCGGTACTCACCCAAAATATGTATTTTGTGGAACCCATAACCTTTGTATGATTTATTTGCTGTGTGATGTCCGATTTCTCACATTTCGTGCGATTTTGGCTTCATTGGAACCCTAAACTGCGTCCGAACCCCATTTAACCAGTTACTTTGAGTTTTATACATGATTTAACTTGAGATAATGAAAATCTATATCTTGAATGTGGATATTTACCGGTTGGATATCTGATTTTTTAAGTTTTGTCCAATTTTGCACATACAAGACCCGAACACCTGTGCTGACACTTTTCACCTGACCCATTTTGGTATTTTTATATGATTTTGTTTGGTTTAATTAACAATTAAATTATGTATAATTGTATATGTTTAATTGTATATATTGGAAGTATTATTGTTAACCGTATGTGAAGGATTATCTCGTCCGAAAGCTCTAAAGTTGCGTTGGGCTCTTGGCGGTAAGAATTTTAATTTTTCTCTATGTTTTATATCAATTATGCATGTAGTTTAAGCCATGAAAAAAATATAAACTCCTTAGAATTATGCAAAGTATGAGAAGTATAAGTAGGAAATTTCAGAATGTAATATGTTTGATGAATTGTTCTATTGGAGCGAGAACAATGTTTTATAAATGAATATACAATTTTTCTAAGAATAAGAAATCATAAAACCTGGACAACAGATTTATATTTCAGAGGGTAGTATCCCCTACCATGTTATTAATATTACAGTAAAAATTTAAGGATTATTCTGGCTGTGTATTGTAACGGGTGATATTTTTTGACATGCCTTAGGATATTATAGTGCTAAATTGAGAAATGCTCATGGACCACGAGAGATATTTTGGTAGTGTATCTATTTGCTGGCCCTAGGTATCGGGCACTGTCCGCCACAGGTGGTTAAAGCTATGTGGATAGCATATCTATTATATGTTTTTTGACCCTAGGTATCGGGCACCGTTCGCCACAAGATATTAAAGTTAAGAATCGTAAGTAGCATTTTAGAATGTGTGAGTATAAACATATTTTATTCCTCGATCGGATACTCCGTTAGTTGGTAAGACATATTAGCCTCAGTCCGTGAAGTAAAAGAAGTTCATGTATGTTTTGGAATTTAAAGAAAGAATAAGTAAGAGTTAAAAGATAATTGTATTCTGCAAGTGTATTTGATCGTGCGTCATGATTTATGTATTTATATTACGCTATTGTACCCTCTCTCTTCTTTACATTGCATATATCATTTTATTGCCTTTGATTTTATACACTTATTGAGTATTTGACTCACTCTTACTACTTTCTTCATTCCAGATGAGTACGCCCTCATACCTAATGTGACTGAGTAGAGTTTAGGAGCAAGATAGGCTACAGATCTTGATGGAAGAGCTTTTTGGGACTTAGTTTTGTGATTTTTGTATGAGATGGAGTACTTTATATTATTTTGAGATGGTTATGTATATTAATGTACGCATATAATGTTGATGATGTATCTAGCATATAGTTTCCGTTGTGTTTGACGGATGTATATACTTTCGCAGGTTTTTATAATTTGTATAGTTACCTAGTAGTATCTTGTCTGAATTAACGTCATATCCGGAGTTATAACGTTGGTGCCACGTGTTTATTGTAGCTTTTGGATCCTGTGTTTGTGAATATTGTTGATTATATATGTTGTATAGGATATTTACAGGTTTTATATTCGGCCGATATCCATATTATAACTGAAACTTTATCGAATTTTTGATTAAAAATACGGTATGTCACAATTGGTATCAGAGAAAAAGAGATACCTTGGATTTAATTTGAATCTTTTGCAAAAATTTATGTTAGAATAAGAAAGATTAAATAAGTAGATGAAAGCGTAGGATGATTAAGTTAGACTGAATAGTTATAGTCGTCCTAGTCCAATAACCTAGGCTAGAACTAAGTTAGGATTGGTGATTAAATTTGATTGCTTATCCTACATTATTCTAATTAGTATCCTAAGAGCAACCTAACCCGTGTTATTTGATTTCAGAAAGGATATTAGCAATTGTAATGGCTCCTAGACGAAGGTCTACTCGTGATGGTTGTTGACTGCAAGGTTGAGAGGAGTTGTTGTAAGGAGATGCCATGAGGTTTAAATTTGGTTGATATTGATTTAGTGTTTGAGTTGATTGATATCAATTTGAGACCTAGGTTAATCAATTTCAGTTAAAAATTTATGTTTGATCAGTTTTGAATTGAGGTTTACAGGCTAGTAATTTGCTAAGAATGATACTTGAATAATATAGCAAGTATGACGGATAAGGTAGGATTGATGGCTCGAGGTCAGTATAACTTAGAGTCAATTCTGGTATAGCGAATCTAAGGATGCCAATTTATAATCGATTTAGTAATGATTAAATACCTAAATTTTTTGGTAGTTCAGATCTTATAAAAGTTGAGATATGAATTCTGAGAATTAAGATGATATTGACGATGATCCAATATTTTAAAGAAGATAAGATAATGTTGCCCATATAAGATAGAAGATGAAGTCGACCTTGGGCAGTTGACAAGAAAAGAATCATAAGTCGAGAGGATAAAGAGATATTATGGAATATGTCTGTGAATGCTTTTATGGATCATTATTCTTCCTAATAGTTTTGGATATATAATTTTAGTTGTGGACGGTTTGACCACATGATCAATGATTGTCCTTATCCATGGGTTAGACAGTGAAGAAGTTCAGAGCCTTAGATCAGGATTTTTCGGTAATGACCTGAGGTGTAAAGTGTCGTTTTATCGTGATGGAAGGTAAGATTCTTCGGTTTGACATTGTAGCACACGTATCATTTTGGGATCTCGATTCTATATCTTCTTTTGTGATTTCTAAGTTTATTCGTTAATCTAAGAATTTAGGCTTGATACTAGCGGTATTGAGGTTTATGACATTTCATTGGGTCCGTATGTATGATTGGTTAGGCTGACGTGATTTATTTTATGACACTAATATTTGATATGATATTAGTGATGGTTTGGTTGGTGAGTCGCCGTACTCGTATGGATTGTGTTGGTAAGGATATTATACTTTTCAATCGAGTTGTGAAAATTTGGATATGAGGTAGAATTGATCGAGGTATCAAGAAATCATCATCATTTTTCCTACAGATCATTAGATGAGGATATGCGTCTAGTTTATTTAGCAGATGAGACCATATCTGAGAGTCATCTTGTGGTAATCAAGAAGTATTGACTGTATAAGTATTTGTGGATGTTCTTGTGGAAAAGACGAGGTTGATTGATCTTTTGATCAGTAATTCGAGGTTTTATCGGAATCAATACTGATTCTTTTTTAATATTTTGTATATGACCGAGGAAGCATCGGTTAGGTTTCACTGTGGGATGCTCTAAAACAATTGAGATGAGTAAGGTGAATAGATAAATTTATTTATGGATGGTTGAAATTTAGGTTGTTTGGAAATGAATGGTTTGATAAACGAGTACTGTGAACAAATAGATGAATCGTTTGACCTTTTTCTAAGGTATGAAGTTTTTAAAAGCCGATCTATAAGCAGAATATTGTCTATTGTAGATGAATGAGAGTTGCGCTAGTGGCAGTATTCAGGATTAAAACACGGTCGTTACTAGTTCTGGTAATACTGTTTGGGTTTGTAGATTCATTGGTATATCTGTGAATTTTATGGGTTGGATCTTTCGACCATATTTGGATAAGTATTGTGATGGTTTCATAAATGAATTTAAAAAATCATAGGGAGTGTGAACTTTATTTGAGGACTATATCATAGATTAGGAAGGCTGTTAGTTGTGTGTTCGATTAAGGTTAGAGTGTGAGTTTTGGTATGGGAAGATGTTGCATTAGGCATGTGGATTTTTCGGTAGTATGAATGTGGTCCTATAGAGATTTGAACGATGGATAATTTAGGAAAGACTGATCGATGCCACGTGGGTGCGTAGTTTTCTTGGGTATAGCTGAATCCGATAAGGTATCTGTTAGTTGTCCCTCGAGGTTTTGCAATGTTTGCGGAGTGTTTTACTTAAAAGCGATCGGTATCCGTCGGAATGAGATATGTGGAAATAACCTTCAAGGATTAAATGGTAGATTATCGACCATGTCATTTGAGTTGATTTCTAATGGATTAAGTGTATTATAGTAGAATATGATACTTTTAAGGAAGATTTAGAATTATGCTCTTCCTACATCATATGTGGGAGGTTGCCCTTTTGATTAAGTGGGGGGAGAAACCTATGATCAGAATCACTCCAACCGTGGGTTAGAGCTAGTAATTGAGGTCTCTGCTCTGAGGACTTATAGGTGTTACTTTTAAAGATGATTATTATCTAATGATTTTAAGAGTCTGAATAGTTGTGTCTTAAGAAGAGATAATCATATGAATAATCATATGATGGTGCTAACGGATAAATTTACCTGAGGATTGTGAAGGTGAATTCCAGTGTCTTTTAAGGATGACGGGATTAGTACCGATAATATGATGATTAGGAGTATTTAGATTTGTGGTGTTTTTGACGTTTCATAGGGATATGGAACGTAAACCGCGAGTAGGTTCTAATACTTGGGTTAATGGGATGTCATATTCTCGATTTGGAAAATGGAATCATATTTGAAGTATTGAAGTTATAAAATTATAAGATGAGAAGTCATTGTGGTTTTGTTCGAGGTTGTTAGAACGATAAGGACTCTGGGTGTTTGGATAATTATGAGTTAGCTAACAATGATGGTTCATTTATTGTGAACTCGGATGGTACAATTAGATTAATTAAGTTGGCTCGTTAGTATGCCTATGGGATAATAAGGTTGCGGAATATTAGGGGTTCGGGTTTTGGCAATGATCGGAGGCTGTACCGAAACTTTTGAGATAATTGTTTTGATTGTGTTTCCTATGTTGGTTGTAGTATGAGGATTATGGATGTTGCCTTAGATATGTTGATATCCTTGAGATTTTCATAGGTCTGTAATTGCCGTATAGCCTAGATGTCTGATAGGAATCCCTGGGTGAGAATTACAAGTTGATTTTAGAAGTTTGTCTGATAGGGATCCCTAGGTTAGACTGTTGTGGGAGATTAAAAAATTATCTTACGGTAAGGTCTCAATCTCGATTTTAGATATAAAGTATTAGATGTTGAGAATCGGGATAATTTAGATTGTTGAGATTCTCTAGCAAAAAACATCTCATCAACGAGATGTCTTGAGAACGCAAGAGAGAAATCTGGGAGGATTACTCCCAATTATGGAATTTTAAGGTTTGTTAATGTGACCGACCGGATTATTTTCTTTAAATAACCTCTGTAAATAAACACATTATTTAATCCCAATAATAATAATATAAGATTTCTACAAAAAATTGGGTATAGTTTCGTTTGTAAATTGGACGTTTGCTAAAATATAAATACCTATAATCAACCATGCACAATAATCCACAACAAATTCCACAACACAACAACGCAATTTCACGATTTATCGCACTGCATAGGACCTAAACGCCACAACAATAAGGGTGGCACCGACATTATAACTTATATACAATGCTGGCCAGGAAGGATACCAACTAGGAACCCCAATCACGTCCACAATAAAAAACCCTGCGAAAGCATAACAAGTAAAATATATTGCGGAAACTAAACCTTCGCCCATCCACATAAAACATACACAATATAATATATATTTAAGATTCTCAAAATAAAATACAAATCCCTATTCCATATATAAGCAAACTAAGTCCTCAAGCTCCGTATAGGAAATTAGGTCGCCTATCTCACCCGTACAACTTATTCAGTTTCGTCGGGTATTAAAACATTCTCATCTGAAAAGAGAGACAACAAGTGTAAGCGTACAATTTAACAAATGTAATCATACATCATTACAACAGGCAGATAAACAATGAAAACGATAAATGGATGGGGAAGACATACACTTTCAATGAAACAGAAACATGAGAGGAAAGGGGACATCTGGGATCGCCTGGGTCACATGTTTACATTAATTGCATTTTATACATTCTTATTATTTTTATAAATCTTTATGGACCAAGGTCAGTAGATCGTACTAGCCAACGATGTGAGAGAATGAGGAAAGAAATATGTTCACTACACATTCTAAAGCACTGGCTACATTTTAGGCTTGTAGCACTCGGCCATCGGCTATATTTTAGGCATGCAATACTTGACCATCACAATTCGTCCCATATCTCTCGGGGACCAGGGCAATCCTCGTTCTTCCACAATAGTGTCCTAAGGCGTACCACGAACATCACCCGCCCTATGAGCGGTCAGAGTATTTCTTGGGTTCTCACCGTGATGTACGTGGAAAACCAGAGGGCACCACCCAATGAACATAAGTCCATAGTCCTAGTTTCAAGGTTCATCATTCTTTTGAGGGAGGATCCACAACATTCCATTCACATTCTCTAATCGGGAGATCACGTTCCCATCACATATCTCCATTTGGGAGATCAAATTCATCATATTGCATTTTGTGAATTTCTCTCCATTTACTTGTACTATCCATATCTTTCTTTTGGGACTTAAGTCTCTTAACAATACATTTCATGTGCTTGGACGTTAAATACATGGAGGAGAGCGAAGTTTCTTACTTCAGCATGGCCATTTCACCTCGGAGGCCCTCCGGAGCACAATTCCTTACAATTGGGGCATACTAACTTATTTCCACAACTTACAATTTAGTATGAACTTTTAAATATAAATTTTATAACAATTTAATTAAGGTAAGGCATGCAAATTCATACATTCATCTCAGGTGAACAGTGTCGGTGTCCATTTAGAGGATCCGGGCGCCGTGAATAGGTTGAAACTTGTGAGAACGATCGTTCGGTCGATATATATGCATATTTGGGACGAGATGATTCACATTTTTGGGGTCGATTTTACATAATATAAAGGTAGGAGCATGCAATTTTTCCTTTTTCATCTCGGGTGAACAGTAATAGTGGGCTTTTAGAGCTTCCGGACGCCGCGTATGGGTCGATTTTTGTAAGATCGGACGTCCGGTCGATATATATGCATATTTGGAATATAGTGATTCTTATTTTGAGGTCAATTTAACGAAGTACGGTGGGAAAAATGGAAAGCCCCAATTCTCGTGTGGGTTAGGGTTTGGTGGAACCGAACCGGACGAATCGGATAACGATTGGGACAAATAACTACATATTCATTGATCATTAAACCTGGGTTTCATGATTTTCACATTTAGGGTGGGTATCGAGACAAAAATACATGATAAAAATGAGTAATAATCGAAAGAGAATAAGAAGTGAGTATGAGAACACTTACCTCGATGCGTACCATCACTTTTATAACTAGCTCTCGGACGGATTCGCACTCCGCGGCCTTGATCTCCTCCTTTCTATCTCTTTCTCGTCGCTCCCTCTCTCTCCCTCTCTCTAGAAATGTCTAGAAGAATGGCCAGAACGAACCCGAGACCATATTATACCCGCAGTGGCGCTCGAGTAGACATCGGGCGCACCTCGAGATCCCCATTTTGTTTCCTCGCGCCCTTGTGGCACCTCGAGCTCTCCTCGAGTGCGAGGTTCTGTTTTTCGCTCCCGATTGGCACCTCGGGTGCAGGTCAGGCCTACTGGGTGCCCACAACAAGCCTGCTTTGTTTTTTCGCCGTTCGGGACCTATTTTTACCATTCTAACCCAATTTTTTACGTCTTTAGACTCTAATTTTGATTGTATAACCTTAATAAGTCACAATTATCATAATTTAAAGTCCAAAATCTTATTTACGGGTTAATATTTCTCGGTTTATAACTTTACTTCCTTGTTTACCAATTCCGGATCTTTTGACTTTTCAATCCGATTCCATTCGTACCCCTTGACCTTATTTACCTATCCTAACTTCATTATCTCCAAATTATGGTATTTTAGAATCGAAACCTCACAGTTAAATTTTAAGGAAGAAATTTTTATAAGTGGGGGAGATTGTAATATCATGAATTTTTAACCGATTAATTTGGGATAATTTATTATTTTAGATAATTTGAGTGTAATAGAAATGAATTAAATATTATAAAATATTGAATGATATTTTGATTAGTTGGGTTGGTACCTGTAGTGTACTTGTGCTGTTACCCGAGTATTGATCTGGGTGTTAGAATAAAAGAAAATGAATAATAATAATAATAATAATAATAATAATAATAATAGGAGAAGAAGAAGAAGAATGGGGAAGTAGGGTTTCGGGAAGACAATAGAGGAGAGAGAGAGGGAGAAGAGAGAGAGAGAGGAGAGAAACTGAGGCTCTTGGATTTGAATCTGATTTGGAGCTAGTTTGAGAGATGATAGATTGGGTCGAGGTAAGTGCACTTATACTTTTTTCTTTCTCTTGTTGTAATTTTTGTTCATATCTCTCTAGTATTTTCGCTCCGGTATCCACCAAAAACATGAATTTTATGAAACCCATGACTTTTGCATGATTTTTTTATTGTGTGACGTCCGATTTCTCACATTTTTGCGATTTTGGCTTCATTGGAACCCTAACCCGTGCCCGGATCCTATTTAATCGGTTACTTTGAGTTTTATACATAATTTGGCTAGAGATAATGAAAATTCATGTCTTGAATGTGGATATTTACCGGTTGGGTATCCGACTTTTCAAGTTTTGTTCGATTTTGCACATACGGGACCCCAACACTCGCGCTGACACTATTCACTTGAGCCATTTTGGTATTTTTGCATGATTTTATTTTATTTAATTGACATTTATATTATGTATAATTGTATATGTTTAATTGTGTATTTTAAAAGTGTTATTGTTAACCGTATGTGATGGATTATTTCGTCTGGAAGTTCTAAAGTTATGTTAGGCTCTTGGTGGTAAGAATTTTGATTTTTTTCTATACTTTATATGAATTATACATGTAGTCTAAGCCATGAGAAAATGTAAATTCTTTAAAATTATGCAAAGTATAAGAAGTATAAGTAGGAAATTTCATAATTTAATATGTTTGATGAACCATTCTCCCAGAGGGAGAATAATATCTGATGAACGAATATAAAAATTTTCTGAGAATAAGAAATCATGAAATCTGAACCACAGATTTATATTTTAGAGGGTAGTATCCTCTGATATGTTATTAATATTATTATAAAAACTCAAGGATTATCTTGACCGTGTATTATAACTGGTGATATTCTTTGACAAGCCTTAGGATATTATAATAATAAATCGAGAAATGTTCCTAGACCACGGGAGATATTCTGATGGTGTATATATTTTTTGTCCCTAAGTATTGGGCACCTTCCGCTACAAAACGTTAAAGTTACGTGGGTAGCATATCTGTTATCTGTTTTCTTGCCCTAGATATCGGGCACCGTTCATCACGGGATGTTAAAGATAAAAATCGTGGGTAGAATTTTAGAATGTGTGGGTACAAATACATTCCATTCATCGATCGGTTACTCCGTTAGCTGGTAAAGCTTACTGCCCTGGTTTATAAAGTAAAAGAAATTCATGTATGTTTTAGAACTGAAAGAAAGAATAAGAGTTTAAAGATAATTGTATTCTGCAAGTGAATTTGATCACACTTTATGATTTATGCACTGTATTACGCTCTTGTACCCTCTCTCTACTTTACATTACGTATATAATTTTTCTGTCTTTAATTTTATACACTTATTGAGTATTTAGCTCACTTTTATTACTTTCTTCGTTCCAGATGAGCACGCCCTTATACTTGATGTGACTAAGTAGAGTTTAGGAGCGGGATAGGCTGCAGATTTCGGTGGAAGAGTCTTTTGGGACTTAGTTTTGTGATTTTTATATGAGATGGAGTACTTTGTATTATTTTGAGATGGTTATGTATATTGATGTACGTATATGATAATTATGATGTATCTAGCGTATAGTTTCCGCTGTGTTTGACATATGTATATGCTTTCACAGATTTTTATGATTTTTATAGGCATTTAGTGGCATCTTGTTTAAATTAACGTCATACTTAGAGTTATGACGTTAGTGTTACTTGTTTATTGTGGCTTTTAGATCCTGTGTTTGTGAATATTGTGGATTATATATGTTATATAGGATATTTACAGGTTTTATATTAGGCCGGCCTCTGTATTACCGTCGGAACTCTGCTGAATTTTTGGTTAAAAATCTGATACGTCACACATATACATATACATATACATATACATACACTACCACTACTGCAGCACACATGCTGCACACACATTGTCCACAAGCTTCACCCACGCTGCCCATAAGCAGCATACATGCTGCAATACAAAGACGACACACACTTATAGAAAGCATAGACACACACACAGCACCCACACACACGCACTCGTATAAATCTATACATGATTATTCATGTACACTCTTCAATATTTACATATATATGTATATACCCAATTATATACTCAACCATATACATACGCCACTTCCAGCTTCTAGATTTAGTACCAAGTATACTAAATCGGGCAATACAAAATTTAGCAGCCGCTGCTCTTCCACAAGCAATACTGAAGCAATAGAAAGTGATTTCTAAAATCCTATATTTATACTCAAATATTGGATACCTTAATATAAGCCAAATAAATGAGCAGTCATTCAATCCTATTGTAATTGGATTAGAGTCTCAAACAGAGCATAGCGCTTTGTTCTTCGGCTCCGTGAGATTTCCCACCGGGTTCAAAATAAACCCAATTTTTTGATTTCCAATTTGACAAACAATAATTTTAATGTGTTAACCTATAAAGTTTCGTCTCCCAATTTAATGTGAACCCCTCAAAATTTCGGGCCTTTCACTAGGTTGAGCCGGTACTCTGTTTTTTACATTTTCTAATTCTTGACTAACTCCAAAGTCAATAATACAACCGATTACCACAGAATCAGAGCATACAACAAGAAAATAAATATCAACAATGAGAAGGGAATAATTTACTTACGAGGTAGTAATTTTACTTGCCTCGATTTATCATTTTCACAGTCACAATGGCAATGGCAGCATGAATTTCTTCAGCTCATTCTCCAATCTCCCTTCCCTCTATTCTACTGTATACCTTATATAATGGAGATTTTAGGGCTTGTTGTTTCTATTCTTATGCCAATTCTTCCTCCTTTTTCTCAGCCACAATCTCAGCCCCTTCCTTTTCTCTTTCCCCCTCCTCTTTCTTTCTTCCTTTCCCCTTCTTCCGTTTTATTTCTTTCTTCCTTTTTTCTCTTTGTTTATTCTTTTCTTTTAACATTATTGTTATTATTATTATCATGTATTTGTTATCAGTATTATTATTACGTAACACTTAATATTATTATGACTAATGACATTTATTATTATTATTATTATTATGATATATTTACATATTAATTTATCTCTAACTAAAAACATTAATTATCTCATAACCTTTATAATAATATTTAAACTTTTAATCACAATTTTTAATATTTTACTTTTTTAAAATTTAATTATATTATCAGTGAAAAAATTTTAATACACTAAGCCTCATCTAATTAATTCAGTTAGATTGGTTTGTAATTAATTTAACCTAATTCACTAATTAATCTGAATTTAAGTTAATAATCTAAGCTTTTAAATCCCAAATCCATTGATCCAAATATTTTAAACTTATTGGGATCAAATATCAGTCCAACTATAAGATTTAAAACCCAAAAGTAATTAAAAAAACTAATTATCGTAATTAATATGTCAATTTATTTTTTTTAAAAAAAATTTTGGCTGTTACACACATGGTTTGCACCCCAACGCTCGAACGTCTCTCGGGCACACCTGGAGTGCGCACTTACTAGAAATTACACATCCTGTGTTCATTAGACGTGCCTTGAGCTTGCACATACTGGAAGTTGTGTTTCGGGCATGCCTCGAGTGCCCGCATTTTGTAAAGGGCATTGCGAGCATAGGTCAAGCGCACCTTAAGCATTGATATATTGAAAAAGATGCTCATGCACGGGTTAAGCTTTTGGCAGGTATGGATATTAAGAGTTGTGCATTTGTAAACATCGAGCATAAATCTAATGCAACTCTTCATGACATTGAAAAATATGCTAACGAATGATTAAACATAGTCACAAAATTTAACAATTTAATATATCTAACAATATCCCCATTTGATAAATCTGTGATAAGATCCCATAAAAACGGTAAAATAAAATATAAGTGAATCATGGGTTCAGATATTATTGAAATAGAACTTGTATACATAAAAATTTAGTCTTAATAGACAGTTGACACATTAAACTTAAACCAGAAGAGACACAAAATCTATTGTTCCTATTCATGAATCGTTAGTAGAGAAATAAATAGAAGAAAAATAGGAAAAATATATATAAGAAAAGTAGCAAAACATAAAAAAGCATGTGGATATCACAGAGAGACATATACTGTAATACAAATAGCAGTTACATCATGTATATAAGGGAAAATTAAATACATCAACTTCCCCCTAAGATATAACCAGCCTCCCCTTAAGATAAACCTCCCCCTAAGAAAGATGAGAACAAGCTCTCGCAAGAATATTTAAATGAAAACAAGCTCCCCCAAGTATATATTCCCCCTATTTGTCACGAATGACCAATTGGAAGGTGTCACTCGGAGTCAAAAGGATCACGCCAGGTGGAGAAAAATGACTTAGCAGCCATACTAGTAAACTGTGCCTGCATATATGCCTCATGTGTAGCAAGCTAAGTATTAAGGCGCTGAAAACCTTCAAGCATGTGTGACTCCAACTGCACCTAAGAAGTAGACAGACACTCCTAAGAAAAAGACAGCTGCTTTTGAGTAGTAGATAGTCGTGTGAGCCGATCGAAAATTCGAGAGAGCTGTCCCATGATCAGCGAGGAGGAAGAGGTAGAGGATAGTGGATGATTGGATGAGCCAGGATAGGACGGGCCAGCATTGGCCAAGAAAGAATGGTCCTCCGAAAGGGGATCATCAAAAGGATCATCAGAAGTCAGGGAGTGCTAATGAGTGTGGGCTTGACTTTGTTCAAATGTGGTGCAAGTAATGGGCTGGCTAAGCTGCACACATGGAAGGCTTGGAAACTGAATGCTTAAACCTAGAAGTAGGTGCTGAATGAGATAATTATGGGAAAGGTTTTCATCCTTCTTGATCACGAAAATACATATAATGTGAGAACAAAGGTCGTACATAGGATCAATTAGGTGCCCACTCAAAAGGGTGTAGAGGAAGAGAGTCTTGTCGAGAGGAATGGAGGTAAAGTGTGTGACCAAAAAAAGATTAGTCAATATAATCTAGCATATAACTATTCTCTGAGGGGTGAGATGTTTAGTTTTAAAAGATTTTCCATGCCACGGCATAGGAGAGCCATGGAGAAACAAGGCTATTTCATCGTAATGCAGCATGGTTCGATAATTATATGGGCAGTCTGAATGGAAAACTTGAGAAATATCGAAAGTATGGGAAAGTATGGTCGGGATAATCCGGATGACACTCCCCCTTAAGTAAGTAGAGAAGGAATGTTATGCAAGGTTGAGATCATGGATGGTGACATAAAACTCTTAAATCAAGAGTTGAGCAGGGGGAATGAAATTGGTCAGAACCAACTCCTAATGTTGGTCAAAGAATAGTGAGAAAATGGAGGGATCGTGGAACATGAGATCAACTTTCCGTTCAAGGGTAAGTTGTCTAAGGAACATGTGTTTGTGAAAAAGAATTGCAACATCGAGATAGATGAAGTAGTCGGGTGTTGAGGACCTACTTGCCCAGAATGCTTACCAACATCCTTTTTTGAGAAGGACAACCGAGGAGCCAACATCTGTATAGAAAAAAAGAGAGAAAGATAATGAGGAACATAAATCAGAGACAATATTTGTAATTAACAAACCCAAAGACTCCAACATCACATGTTGAGAGAAGTAAGAAATTAGGATAAATCTACACACAACAAGCATAGATCGGATAGTTGGGAACCCATAAACTTGTATGGGTTTCACACTAAACCACCCGAAACCCATGAAACCCTCACCACCACGGGTTGAGAGAGGGAATAAAGCAAGACAAATGGACACTAGAGGGTTATTGATTGGGAGGTGGAGAACCAAAAATCTGGGTGTGTTCCACATCAAGATACTCGAGACAGATACCAAGACACGGCTAAATTGGTGCAATATGAGCACGACTAATAATAAATTTGGACTAAAAATGCACATAAGTAGAACAAATCCAGTAAAATATGAGATGAAAATGGATATTCATGGATAAGGAAGAAAGCCACCATTAATGGAGAAAAAAAACTTAAAAGAAGAGAAGATTGAGATATTTACCTTGTACACATCCAAGATTTGTAAGGAGACGAGAAGATCTAGAAGAGGTAAAGGATTTGGAGGAAGAGAGAGGCCTGGAGAATAAAGTAGGATGAGATACTGTGAGGAAAAGGAAACAGTGCTCAAATAGTGTTGGAAGATAAATGACTCAGTGTTCAAGCGCTCCTTAAGCATGCATCAAGTGCTCTTGAGTATGGAGGCATATCACTCGAGCATGAGGGAGGCATGCATTGAGCAAGCCGATTTTGGATTCGGCATTCGAGTGCCAATCAGGCACTCTTTGGGATGCAAGGAACAATGCACCTTTCTTTGTTTGAAAGAAAGAGATAAATAGAAGGCTCATTCTAGTCTAATGGAGGAGAGCGAATTCTAATGGCCTTCCTAAAAAATTCAAATATAAGACTATCCAATAGCTTAGTAAGGATATCAACTAATTGGTGTTTGGTTAGAGTATGTTCAAGGGCAATGACTCGAGTTTTAGAGAATTTATGAATGAAGTGATATCTAATATCTATATTTTGGTTTGTGAGTGTTGAACAGGATTTTTAAAAATATTAATAGCATTGGGGTTATCATAATATATTGTCATAGTTTCTTGGTTAATGCCATAATTGAGCAACATTTATTTTATCCATAAGAGTTGTGTGCAACAATTGCCCGCAGTAATGTATTTTGCTTTAGCAGTAGACAAGGAGATAGAATTTTGCTTCTTACTCATCCAAATTACAAGATTGCAGTGAACATAAAAACAATTATTAGAGGCGCTTTTACGATTATCAATATTTTCAACCCAATCGATATCCAAATATTCCGCCAAGTCAAAGTTGGAGTTACGAGAGTAGAGAATCCTGTAATCGAACGTGCAATTAACATAACAATGATTCATTTGTCATCACTTAAGTGAGATTGTTTAGGTTTGGATGATTACAGTGCTCACAACTTACACTAAAGGAAATATTGGGTTTACTCGCAATCAAATAGAAGAGACTTTCTATCATACTTTTATGGAGTATCTGATCTACGCTTTTTCCAGTGGGATCACGATTTATTTTGGTAGAAGTAGTCATGGGTGTCTCAATGTATTTTTTATTGTCTAAACCAAAATATTTAACTAGATCCTTGCCATACTTAACTTGAGAGATGAAGATTTCTTGCGAAAGTTTTTTGATACGAAAACTCAGGAAAAAAGTTAATTCTCCTAACATACTCAGTTCAAATTCAAAGGTCATACAGTTTGAAACTCATGAGTATAAGAATCTATTGTAGTACCATATACAATACCATTAATATAGATTTGAACAATAATCATATGTTTTTCAGCAATTTTCATAAAAAAGATTTTATCAACACAGCACCTAGTAAAGCTGTGGTCACTAAGATATAAGGTGATGCACTCATACTAAGCTCTTTAACTTGTTTAAGACCATATAAGACTTTTTTAAGCTTATATACATGGTCTGATAGTAAGGGATCAACAAATTCCTTCTATTGCTCAACATATACTTCATCTTGAGTGCATAGTTACTGGAAATTATGCATTGTGCGTGCCTTGGACGTACCTCGAGTGCCCATATACTGGCAATTGTGCTTTATGCACGCCTCAGGAATGTCTTGAGTGTGGGCATTCTGGAAAGGGTGCTGCGAGCACAGGTCAGACGCACCTCAAGTGTGAATATACTAAAAAAGAAACTTGTATACGGGTCAAGTGTTAGGTAGGCATGGACACTAGGAGTTGCTTATTTACAAATATTGAGTATAAATTTGATACAAATCTTCGTAACGTTAAAAACTACGCTAACAAATAATCTGACACAATCACAAAATATGCTAACACAATATGCCTAACAAGAACCAAAATCAACCTAGTCCTCAAAAAATAAAGTATTTGATAACAAATTAAGTGAAGTCTCAAAAGCTACTTTTTCAATTTCTACTGCAACACCAGCATCACAGATACTCCGAAGATAGACAAGGAACTCTGCAACCTTCTTACAGCAAAGGTCTCGGCTAGCATCGAGTCTTGTGCTTGAGAAAAGTTGAGAGTTGCTAACTTTCTAGAGATTTCGCCAGGGAGCTAAATTGACAGCCAAACCATGAAAAACTCATGATGATTGAGTGCACGTGCTGAATCAATGATATGTCTCGTACAGAAGGAAAGATCATTCTTTTGGATGATTTCTTTGGCCACGGCTGCTGGAGAAATGACAATTGTGGTTAGTTGCCTGAGTCGAAGAGTTATTATAGGGCCATAAATCGTAGCAAGCTCCGCCATTGACCTGTGGGGCTTGTCTATGAGCTGAAAAATGTTACCAAAGATAGGAAGAGGGAAAGGCCCTGGTGGTAGTTTTCTCAGATTTGATTTGGTGCTTTTTAGTCGCATAAGAAAATGAATTAAAAAACATGCTAAGAAAAGCCATGATCGAAAACTCAAGCTAACCATCTTATTTCCCTATCCGTTTCTCTCTCTTCTCTCTCTCGGTGATCGTCTACTCTGTTGTATTTCCCTCCTCTCTTTCCCCATCTTGATGTTTTGGGCCATTTATATTTCACAATGGAGACCAAACGTTATTGTGAGGTTGGCTTTGTTAAGGTCAAAAAAGGATATGCAGTTCTATATAGTAAAGTTTAGAAGAGGGCATCAACTTTGGAATTATCTGTCTCTGTATAGTGAAATATTATACGATAAAATAAAAGACTATATATAATTATCACACTTACAAAAAACTAAATATGTGCAGCATAAGTAAAAAATAAATAAATAATCTACAATGATATACAATTATATATAGTAGTCGGTTTACATTATTTAATTTTTCATATTTTCTTATGAATATTGACCCAAACCCTCCTCAATATTATAAATGAATATAGTATACATTAAGAAAATAGATTAAATATATCTTCAATCATATTTGTTCAACTATTCCCATGAATGCAAAAAATATTATTTTCATCCCCACTTTCCACTGATATTTCCTGATATATTATGTTAATTGTGTTATTTTAATTATATATTTTAGAGAAAAAAAAAATAAATGAGAAAATCGCAAAAAGGTGAAAGTTAATAATTTTATAAAACTTCGAACCACGCCATCAAAAACTCATGAAGGCTGAATCTATAACTGCATTGGCAAAGGCCTGAGATTGCTGAAGAAATGATCACAGTGGTTAACTTGCAGAGTTGAAGAGTTATTAAATGGCTGTAAGTTTTAGCAAGCTCTCTTGTCACGATTCTGATTTTAAATCAATAATTAAGTAATTAATAATTAAAACTTAATTTAAAGTTGGGTTGTGACTTTGTAAGTAATACTGTTAGATAATTTTAATAATAAATCGCAAGCCAAAGGCCCAAAAGCCAAGTCCAAAAATAGCTTCATGATAAACTAATATCTAATCTTGAAAATTCAAAAGCATGGAAATTATTCTCAAACTAAAATCTAATTTGTAAAATTATAAAATTTGGAGTATTATGTATTCTAGTTAATGAATGCTGAATTTTATATTTTTATTTATATTTAGTTATTATTATTTTATAGTAACTTTTATTTAAATTACATAATTAAATTATATATTTTAATTATATAAATTTTATTTTTTTATAAAAAAATTTAGAATAAAAGTATATAAATGGACCGTATAAAATTTTTATTTTGTCAATCCACTGAGCTAATTGAAGAATTATGGAGAGAAGATGAGCAAATGTAAATTTTTGAAGGATTAAAATATATATATAAGGAAATTGAAAAAAAGAAATAGAAAAAAATAGAAACAAAGAAGAAATACCAAAGAAGAGAACAAAGTACAGTCGGTGGGTGACTAGAAGCCTCCCGCCGCCTCTCTGTCTTCTATGGGCAAATATGAGCAAATATGAGGGAGAAGTGGATCTGCCGTAAGGCAGAGGAAAGAGGAGAGAGAGAGAGAGAGAGAGAGATAAAAACATAGGGAACAGCGAAGCAGAGAGAGGGAAGATTGGAGAGAAGGAGAAAGAGAGAGAAGAGGGAGAGGAAAGAGGGGGAGTTTGCCGTGAGAAGAGAGAGAGAGAGAGAGAGAGAGAAGAGGGAGAGGAAGGAGAGGGAGTTTGCCGTGAGAAAAGAGAGAGAGAGAGAAGAAAGAGAGGGATTCAAGGGGTCCCTTCTTCCCTGTGGAGAAGGACCCTCCTTCTCCCTATATAGTCGTCGGATTAAAATTCGACGGTTTTTTTTTTTTTTTTTTAAAATTGTTAAATTTAAAAATAAAAAATATTAAAAAATATATTTTGATAATCGAAAATAAAAAAAAATATTATAAAAAAATAAAAAATAAAAAATTTATGTTTTTTATGATAAAAAAATAGGAGCCGTCGGATTTTTTAATCCGACGGTTGATAGTGGGAGAAGGACCCCCCTGGGTCCGAAAGGGAGGGGGAAAAACAGAGGGCTGTACGCGAAGCAGCAGAAGGGAAAAAAACAGAGACACAAGCAGTGCTGGCGAGGCGAAGAAAGGAGAGAGAAAAAAATAGCGGGGAAAAAGTTTGGTTAATATTTAAAGTGTTAGTTTTTATTTTATAGATTTTATATTTTAGTGTATTAATTTTTGTCTAGATTTATTATTTTATATTTATAAATTTTAGTTTAATATAAAATTTATTCTCAGATCAACTCGTCTTTGTTAGTTTCAGATCATTCGCCTTTTTATTTTTCTTGATTAATTTAGTTACGGGTTGTTATCGAGTCTCATAATTTTATATTATGTCATAAAATCAACACGTTATAATGTCAACCATCAAAATTATATAATATTTAATAATTTTATATTTTTATTATTTATTTTTTTATATTTTATTTTCTATCTTTTTATTTTTTAAACATTAGATTGATTAGTCACTACCATTCTTATAATTTTATATTTCTATTATTTAGTTCTCGTATTATATTTATTATTCTTTTTTTATTCTAAATTTTAGATGATTGAACCAATATCGCTCTTTTAATTTTATATTTTTATATTTTAATTTTTGTCATTATCAGACGGCATAGTTGCCAAAAATATTTTAATTTTTAACACTTTAAATTTTTATCATTCAATATTTTTGAGTTATTTAATTAACTTTATGGTCGTATTACAACTGTTACAGCATTTTGTTTATCTCAGACTTAATATTTTAATTTTTTATTAATATTTTTAAGATATAAAATAGTTACGAAATTAGTTTTACGTAAAAAATTGACTCCCTTTAAATATAATACCTGATTTATCGAAAAAACTATGCTGAACTCTCGTACACTTATAAAATTAAAAATACCATATCTATTGAAGTTTGATCACTGGCTACCAAACTATATAACTCAACAAAAACTATTCAAGACCATAGCTACATCAAAATATTTAAAGTAAGATAACATCATCTTAATTAAATCTTTTAGAAATGTTCTCCTAAAGTTTGAAACACTTGCAAGTGGTATTTGAGCCCTGTGATTTAAAAGGTTAGCAGAAGATAATGAGAATATGTTTAATACTCAATAAGAATATATAATTTATATACGTGGATAATCATAAATAAAACTTGCAAAGGGGCAACTATAATGATCAAAAGTTGAAATGTCAAAAATATACATATATCGATAAAATATGAAAAAATAATATAAGAATATAATAATTAATAATCGATGATGATCTCGTCAGTAAATATCAAATATCGAAGGCTGAGTTATGATTATTTTAATATAGTCAAAAGCCATGTGCTACTATTTATGACTCGTCAAAGGGTTGACTATATACTATTCTTTATAGCAGGGCTCAAACGATACTTTTGTGACTCATAAATATTACGTTTAATATTTAATTTATAAATAATATATTACGACATATTTGAATATATTTCTTTAATTTTTATAATAGTTCTCATTAATTAAAATAAAAAATATTATATAAAAAAATAAATATATAAATATTTTCTCATATTTAAAAAATAAATTATCTATATCAAAATCAAAGTAAAATTCTCACTAAAAAAGTGCATAAAAGAGACATGTAAGGACAATTCCTCAAAAATTTAGGAATTTAAGATAACATTCTTAAAAGCAAGCTTTCAAAATCTAATGAAATGGAAATAAAATTAAAATGCATACAACATAATATCAAAAGATGTAGGCAAATATAACTTGCATGAATATTTGAACATAGGAGTTTTCTAAAAAAATTCATTAACAAATGAAAAAAAAATAGTTTAGATATACTTATATTTGGCTAGTTTTATAAAAGATTTATTTGAGGACACTTCAAACCTATTTTCACCTTCTTCCTCTCTCTTTTCCTTCTTTCTTTTCTCTTAAACATTTTCTCTTAAACTTTTGTGACAAATGCAAAAAACAAAAAAAAAAAAAGGCAAAAGCTTATTAAGTAGTAAGCTTGCCACATGCACCAATCATGCTCAAGTTATGTGCAAAGAATAATTTTAACCTGCGTATAAATATTTATTAAGCACGTTTTAAGCGTTGTGATTCTAGAACAAATATTCATGGTGCTATTATTTACACATCAAGTACAGGGACATTGTCTCAAATATACTCGTGTAGTTCAAATGTATATTAGGTGTTGCTTGTGCCTATACTATTATGATCTAACACTTAATTTATAACTTGAATCCATAATTAATTTTAATAATTTATCAATTTACTTAAATTCAATATCATTATATAAATATTAGGTTTTAGATCTCACATCTACCATGTTCTCGAGCAAAAAGAAGTTGAAGATGGGCAATGTGGATAGGATGAAATGAATCATAACTCATGCTAAGAGGAGACATAGCATAGAACTCATGCTGTCCATTTTATTTCAGAACTTAATTTTCTCTATTTTTATTATCAAACTATCGAAGAAGAGAGCAAAATAAATAAAAAAAAAGGACTCCAAAAATTATTGTATGGTCAAAGTTTTCAAAGGATAGTTCAGTTGTTAAATCCATGTCCCAAAGCATAGGTTTAAAATATCCAATAAACTAATTTAACCTAAAATTAAGACACGACTCTATAATAAATATTAGTTTTTATCTTCCTACACTGTGATTTTGTTTGTATATATGTCAATGTAGTCCCATCTCACCAAAATTTAGAATTCTTACATTTTAAATTTATGTAAACTATGTTAAAATCCTGAAATTTTAGTAAATATCATCTTGCATGTCATTGATTTTTATAATTATATTTCTATATGTCATAAATTTATATAAATCATATTAATTACTAAAATTTCTGCATAAACATATTGCATGTCAATAATTTTCACATTTAAGTTCTTATATGTTACATTTTTTATGCTATTATTTTCTAGGTTTATATATTTACAATAACATTTTATGAAAACTCTACTTTGACTTTGATAAAATAATTTGCTTCCAACTTAAGAAAATATAGATAAATTTATATTTTGTGTGAGGTTTTTAATATTGACTAAATAAGTGCCATTGTATAGAATTAATGAAATTATTCAAATATGTTTGAATATATTATTTGCAAGTCAACTGTTAAACGTAATATCTATAGATTAGAAAAGTATCGTTTAATTATAATTATAGAAAATAATATATAATTAGTCCATTCATAGATCGTAAATAATGGTATATGACCTTTGTATATGTGTAGATAACTATAGGCCAAACTTTAATCCTTATTAGTAAAATTATTACAAATCCTTAGTTCTTATATGTTAGATGATTTTAGTATATTTTTTGCTATCTTATGTAATGATTAATTTTCACATGTTGTATGATTTTGAGCACTTAAATGATTTCAGTATGATTTTTCCATTTGTGCAGTTTTTGTTATTTTCGATTATTAGTATACAATTTTCACATTTTTTATCAAAATTTGATACTAATAACATTTCATATTTTAATTGTGACATCGTCTGTGTATATTTTGTTCGCTATGTCCATATGTATAAAATTATACGTGTTTTGTTGAACGTTATATTCAATCTTGCTGCTTGTTTGTTTACTTTTTAGATTAGCAGCCTCAAATAAAATTATAGGGATTTTTAGATCATGGAAAAGTTTCGAAAAAATAGTCTTTAAAATATTTTAGATATTTTAATTGAATTTTAATTATTCTGATCAATAGTCATTTGGGTTTTTAGCTAATATTTGTATATGGTTACCAACTAATGAGAATATTAAAGTTTAATTTTAGTAAATTGTTGAAGTGTAAAATTGGATATTATAAATTTGGTAAGGATACTTTTCCATAGTTATAGTTTGACTCGAGCAATTGGTGAGTCCTTAGTTATTTTCAAGTGTAACTTTTAGATCCTATATTTGAATAATTTATTTTTAGGCCATTTAATGGTATTTGGTATATATTTACATCCTCACATTTGATATAAGTTTAAGTTAGTTGATTTAATGTTTAATTATGGGTTTCAATTAAAGCTTAAAGTGATGAAAGTGAAATTAGATTTGGGATATTGATGTATTAAATTAGAGTCTAATTTTATTAGCATTCAGGTTTCTAGGATTAGAAACTGTTAGTCACCTTGTGTATTGGCACATTCCGTGACTTCGTGGGGGTATTCGATTATCTGCAACATCATCCGTGGTTGGAAGACTTTCATCTGCCTCATGCTAGCTGATTGTTATTGTCACATCTCAGTGTTCACGTCGCATTACTCTCTGTTTCAGCCCCTCTCGAGATCGGCGCCCACTGGGTGCTCGAGGCGCCATCTAGGCATGCCCATGCCACGTGCGCTCGGTGAGCGCTCGCTGTGGGCCTCGTTGGCGTTCGAGCGCCTGCACCTGAGTTCTGTAAAACCTAACTCGCGCTCGTCGAGTGCTCGAGCGACACTCGAGCGATGCAGGTCTTTGTGTCTAACGGCTCATTATTTTCAAAATCCTTTTTGGCTACATATATATATGTATGTCTTATATCTTTAAAATCCTAAATCTTCCAACAGAATCTTGAGGAGTTTTTCTCTCTTGCAAAGCCATCTCTCCTATACTCCATTATTGAGAAAACTTTATACAAACACTCGTGCTCAATTGACAAAGTTTTTTCCTCTCATCGTGGTCTCCTATTTACATTTCTTCTTGGTGTGAAATCTTCGTGGCTACGTCGGTGGAGTGAACACGGGATTCCAGTGGCATTGGGTCCTTCAAGCAGTTCGTAAGAGAAGATCGACGTGAAGACCGAAATGCGTCCGGTTTCGTTGCTTCGAGAAAATCCAAGGAGTTCCTTGGCAGGGATTACAAGACGGAAGTAAGTTGGTTAGGTTAGCACATCTGTACCACCCGCTCTATAAGTTAATTTTCATAGTGAATTTATTCTCTGGCCGTTGAAACCCGAAGGATTTTTCTCGATTATCATGGGTATCAAATTTTTCCTTCGTCACAAAAAATTATCTTTTTACTATCACTTGTTGTTGTGCTTGTTTTATGCGTATTATTGTACTTGCATCTAGAGATAGATATTCTTTACGTATATTGAGTATTTATTTTATGTATTGCTTCCGCTAATCTTGCATGGGGTTGAAACGTTATTGTGCAATTTGGGACAAACGTCCTTTTTTATTTGGTATCAGAGACTCACCCCGATCTGTGACCCCGATCTAGATGGATTCTACTCAGTCGTTGTTCTTTCCTTCCTACTTTGATAGGAGCAATTATACTTATTGGAATGTTCATATGAGAGCTTTTCTAAAATCTATTGATGAGCGCGTGTGGGTTAGTACCCAAATTGGGTGGACTATACCCAAGAGTACCATGGGAGATGAACCAAAAGTTCTGTCTTTGTGGTCCAAAAAAGAATTTGATGCATGCAATTGGAACAGTAAGGGTTTACATGTTATATTTATGACTGTATCTCCTAAAGAGTTTAAACGTATTTCTATATGTGAAACATCCAAAGAAGCATGAGACATTCTTAAAATTACCCACGAAGGAACTAAACTGGTTAAAAATTTAAAATTATAAATACTCACCACTAAATTTGAAGAAATATGAATGAAAGATGACGAGACTTTTGATAAATTGTATGCCAAACTAAATGATATTGTGAACTTTGTGTTCAATTTAGGAGAACATATTTTCGAGAATAGAATTGTCCAAATAATTTTACGATCTTTGCCGGAATGTTTTAGACCCAAAGTTACAACTATTGAAGCGAGCAAAGATCTAGATAAATTAAAAATAGAAGAACTTGTTGGATCCTTACAAACATATGAACACACCCTTCCTCAATCTAAAAGAATTAAATCAATTGCCTTAAAAACTGTAAAGGAAGAGAAAAATTATCACTCGGACAATTAGTCATGTAGTGATGATGATTTTGCTCTATTTGTCAAAAACTTTAAAATTTTTTTTAAAAATAAGAATAGCAAGTGAACCTCCAAGAGTAATGACCTGAATCATAACTCACTTAAGAAAGAGAAAAGGGAAATTAAAGACTTCAAGAGTAAGAAACCACAAGGAATCCAATGTCATGAATGCCATAACTACAGTCATATCCGGACCGAGTGCCTAAATTTTAAACGTAAGAAAGGAAAAGCCTTAAATGTGTCCTTAACAGATGATGAAGATGATGAAAATCAAGATGAAAAATCCTCGGAAGATGACGAAGAAAATTATATGGCGTTCATGGCTTCTATGATAAATAGCGATGAAACTTCTAGTGCAAAATTATAACAATTGGATTCTTCTTGTGAGGAATCTGATAATGAGTTTGATGGTCTGCAAGAGGCTTATGATAAATTATTTCGTGAGTGCTTAAAGGTCAAGAAGCTTAATAAATCCCTAAATGGAAAATTAATTGAGACAAAGAAGGATGAAGCAGAGCTCACAACAAAACTTGAGTGGTTTACTGTTAAACATCGAAAATTGGAAATGATGAATGAGACATTACGTATCAAGATACAATCCTTGGAATCCGAACTTGAAAATACTAAGAGTGATTTTACGAAATTCTCAAGTGGAACTCAAAAGTTAGATCACATGTTGGGTTTGGAAAAGCATGCAGGAAATAAAAAGGGCTTGGGTTATGTTGAGAAAGAGACCAAACGTGATGAACATTCAAAACCTATCTTTATCCTGCTACAAAACCTCACCATAAAAATATGAGTTCTTCCAAAATTTCTAAAACCATGTCTAAATGTGTTGAGAACCACACTGAATCAAAATCCAGGCCTAAACCCAAGAATAAAATATTTGTAAGTCAACCCGCAAGATCCTTACAAACATTTGAACATAATACTTGTTTTCAACATGAGTATGAAAAATTAAACCTCATCCCTAAATTTGTGCCTACATGTCATGCATGTGAAAAAATTGGGCACATACGTCTCCGTTGTCATACCATAAATTTGCTGTACAATCAAAGACAAAGGACCAAAATGAGAAACTTGGTAAATCATGTTCAATAGTTAAGAAGTCATGTGAAAAGATTAGATCGAAAGTTAATTTAGGAAAGAAAATATGGGTAAAGATGTGCGATCTAAAACAAATTCCAAAAATTTATCCATGTAAAGTTGCACATATTGCACTCAAAGCTCAAAATTAGAAATTGTGGTATCTAGATAGTGGATGTTCAAGACATATGTGTGGTAATAAAACCATATTTTCCTTTATGGTTGACCATCCCGATGGGACGGTTGTGTTCAGTGACGGAGCGAAGGCTCAAATTCTTGGAAAAGGGGTAATTAATATTTCAGGGTTCTCGAAACCATATGATGTACTGTATGTCTCTGCCCTTAAATCAAACCTCTTAAGTATTAGTCAATTGTGTGATGAGAACTTTGAAGTAAGATTCCATCAAGACAAATGCTGCATTTATGACACCAATGGCTCTGTCATGCTAGAAGGCAGGAGAACCCTCGATAATCTTTATGGGATAGACCCAAGTCCTATCTTAGAATGTCACCCTACTAAAGTCGATTCCGTTGAATTGTGGCATCAACGTCTTGGTCACTTGAACTTTAAAAATTTGGCCAAAATATCTAAGAAAAATTGTCTTGAGGGCCTTCCAAAATTAGCAAATATCAAACACCACGTGTGTGGGCCCTGTCAACTCAGTAAACAAACCAGAACCATTCATCCCTTTGTTGGATACATTCAGACCTCTCATCCCTTTGAACTGATTCATATGGATCTTATGGGACTTTCTAGAACTAAAAGTTTAGGGGGCAACAAGTATATTCTAGTGGTCATTGATGATTACTTTAGGTATTCTTGAATAGACTTTCTCCTAGAGAAGTTTGACACATTTGATCACGTTAAAATTTTATGCAAAAAACTCACTAACGAAAAATGAACTTCCATCATTAGAATCCGCAGTGATCATAGAAAGGAATTTAAAAATTTAAAATTTAAAGATTTCTGTAATGAAGAAGGAATTCGTCATGAATTTTTCTTCCCTATCACTCCTCAACAAAATGGCATTGTTGAACGCAAAAATCCGATCATCCAAGAAATGGCTTGAACTATGATGTAATGTAAAAAGGTGGCCATGTACTTTTGGGGCGAAGCCGTTAGCATGGCTTGTCACATAGTTAACCGGGTTTACCTAAAACCCAGGACAGAAACAACCCCATATGAACTTTGGAAAGGGAAGAAACCCAACCTTAAATATTCCCATATCTTTGAGAGCCAATGTTTCATCTTACGAGATAGGGAAAACTTAGGAAAGTTTAACTCAAAATGTGATAAAGGAATATTTTTGGGATATTCCCTAGCCAGTCGACCTTATAGAGTATACAATTTACGTACTCAAATGGTTATGGAATCCATAAATATTATTGCAAATGATATCCCACTTGAGCATACTGAAAGCCAAGACTATTCCGAGAAAGAGGATGATCATATGGAATATTTACCTGACTCACCATTGCCTGATATTGTGCAAGCAACTCCAAATTCCACTCCTGCAAAGAAACCTTCTGCCAGAGTTAAACTAAATCATCCGAAAGACCTTATGTAAGGAGATTTGACTGAAGGTATGAGGCTGCGTCACCGTATTCTAAGCTAGTTCGCCTATACCTATTATGTTTCTCACATCAAACCCAAAAATGTTGAAGTGGCCTTATCCGATGAGTGCTGGACAAATGCCACGCATATGGAATTAAATCAGTTTGTGTGGAATGATGTTTGGTCCTTGGTTCCCTGACCTACACATACTAATGTAATCGGGACCAAATAGATCTTTAAAAATAAAACCGATGAAAATGGAAATATTATCTGGAATAAAGCTTGCATTGTTGCTCAAGGATATACCCAAGTGGAAGGCATCAACTATGATGAGACTTTGGTCCCTGTGGCTCGTCTCGAATCTATCCGTATTCTTCTGTCTATTGCTCGTACTATGGGATTTAAATTGTATTAAATAGATGTAACAAGTGCATTCCTAAATGGGTTCATTCAAGGGGAAGTCTATGTTGAACAACCAAAGGGTTTTGTAAATCCTACATTTTCAGATCATGTATATAAATTGAAAAAGGCTCTCTACGGACTTAAGCAAGCTTCCATAGCTTGCTGCGAACATCTCACATCATACCTTAGTGATTATGGTTTTGTTCGGGGCAGCGTTGACAACACTTTATTTATAAAAATGACCGGTAAATGTATGTTGGTAGCTCAAGTTTATGTTGATGACATTATTTTTGGTGCCACCGTTGACTCTCATGTTTATTCCTTTGCTGACTGTCAGGTTTCGAAATTCGAAATGAGTATGGTCGGAGAACTTACATACTTCCTTGGTTTACAAATTTGGAAACTCTCTTACGGTACGTTCATTTTCCAAGCCAAATATGCCAAATACCTTACCAATTGCTTCAATCTTGATAACTCCAAACATACCCGGTCACCCATGAGCACCTCCTCAAAATTGGATCGTGATCCTACAAGCAAGAGCGTCGATCAAACTCTTTATAGAAGTATGATCGGTAGTCTTCTGTATTTGACCGCTAGCCGACCCGACATTGCATTTAGTGTCGGCGTCTGCGCTCAATATCAATCCAATCCAAAAAAATCTAATTTAAGTGTCGTTAAGCGCATCATTCGCTACATCAATGGGACTTTTGATTATGGGATTCTCTTCTCAAACGACTCAAATTTTTCCTTGGTGGGATATTCCGATACCGATTGGGCTGGAAATGTTGATAATCGAAAGAGCACATCCGGTGGATGTTTTTATGTCGGTGCCAACTTGGTGGCTTGGATGAATAAGAAATAGAATTCTATCTCATTATCTACTGCCGAAGCGGAAGATATTGCTGCAGAGAGTTGTTGTACTCAACTCTTATGGATGAAGCAAATGCTTCTTGATTACGGTATTGTCCAGGATACCATACTCATTGATTGTGACAATACTAGTGCTGTAAATATCTCTAAAAATCCTGTCCAACACTTTCACACAAAATATATCGATATTCGCCACCATTTCATTCGTGAGCTCGGGAAAACTCGTGTCATCTCACTTGAACATACTTCCACCAACCATCAACTAGCCGACATCTTCACCAAACC
The DNA here is from genome assembly GCA_033239525.1 of Nepenthes gracilis. Taxonomy (NCBI): domain Eukaryota; kingdom Viridiplantae; phylum Streptophyta; class Magnoliopsida; order Caryophyllales; family Nepenthaceae; genus Nepenthes; species Nepenthes gracilis. The sequence goes on from BSYO01000031.1 coordinate 8,741,900, forward strand.
CTTAGACAGTGTGCATTTTGAATCTTTGCGAACTGCCATCGGTGTTTGCTCGCCTCCCGAGAAATGACGCATTTATTTGTATATTAAAAAAAAGGGGCAGCACGTGCAGGTTAAAAAATGCTTGTCTTGGATTTCCCCCCTCTCTCTCATCGTCTTTCGGCTTCCCAACCACAACCCTTGCCGCCGCACTAGCTCGCTCTCTCTCTCCCTCCATGCCGTTCGCCGGTTGTCTTCTCTTGTGCCCGTTTCGGCCTGTCATTTTCTCAAGTGCCACTCTTTCTTTGCTGATTTGAACCCAAATCCAGGTAATTTCTCCTCTTCCCGTTTTCTCTTTCGGGTACCTACTCGCCATCAATGGCGTCCACCGGCGACTCCCTATTCGATCCATGTGCCGGCTCTAGTGCGCTATGAGCCGTACTAGTTCCATTGCCGAGCTTTGACCCCAGGTCACCTGGGTGCAAGCCCAGGACTCTACCCCGTCTCGCCCACAATGGAACGGCCTAGTTTCCCCATCACTTCACCGACGGGTGTCGTACGCCACACCTCACCGCTATGAGCCGGTTTTTGGCGTGCCGCCGCCTCTGCCGGTCGTCAACGCCAGGCGCTGCCTCGTTGACGCCGTGGTGCTTGCCTGTGTGTGCCGGATGGGCTACACGGCTGTGTTGCCCATTTGTGCTGGTTGACAGCATTCTGTCATGAACCCCTGCCGGCAACAACCGTGTGAGTTTTGCCCTCTGCCTTTCCTATGTTACCCCTGTTCATATTATGCTCATTGTTCCATTGTTTCCTTGTTTTGTGCATTTTCAGATGTCTGCCCTCTGGACAACATTTTTCGAGAATTCCTCCGGTAAGCACTCCCATATGAGTGAACCGTTTGACCTGGATAATTTCTGTAGTGCTGACGCCGCTTCCCTATTTACTTCCCGGATGTCCCAACGACAGCTATCCATTGAGCGTGAAGTTGCTCTCGCTCCCCTCGACCCCGCTATCTCGTCCCTCTTCACTGACTGTCACTGGGAGCCTGTTCTCACAAATTTGATCGCTCCCATTCCCATTATTGTTCAAGAGTTCTATTCAAATATGCACGATATCTCCTTCGATGCCTTCTCTACCTTTGTGAGGGGGAGTTACCTCCGGATTAACCCGAATGTGATTTCCGCCACCCTGGGCATTCCTCATGTCGACCTTGCTGCCTATCCTTGTGACAGCGGGTCCCTCTCTCGATCTAGTGATGTCGCCTCATTCCTTCACAGCTCCCCTCTTACCTGGAATGGGCGTGCTTTTAAAATTCAGCTTCTTAGTCCTCAGCGCTTAGTTGTGAGCCGGATTGTGTTAACCAATCTATTTCTGGTCTCCCATTTTTCCTCCATTCACTTTGATAAGCTGCATTTCTTTTTCACTCTTCTTAGTGGCTAGCTGATTTACCTTCCAACCCACTTGTGTCGTCACGTGCTCGCCCATTTCCACTCCAAGAAGGATGACAACTTCCCACACGGTTATCTCATTCAGTGCCTTCTTGGGTCATTAGGCGTTCCGTGTCCGGATCTTCCACGAGCATCTCTTGGTCGCTCTATCTCTTGCTCCACTTTCGAGCAGAGTTGCTCCCACACTCGTCAGCCTTCCCCGTCCTCTGATGATTTCCTCGATGATCCTTGTCCTGTGGATCCCTCATCTCCTGATACGGCCGGCCTGTCTGCTCCCGGCCCCTCGCGCCTCTCCCGTTCAGCTACATCTACCTCTTCGCGTTCTTTGAGTTTTCTCTCCCGCCTCTCTCAGCAGCTGGCCTGCCTATCCACATCCCATGAGCGGATGTCGTCCCGACTTCAGCGCATGGAGGAGACTCATGAGCAGATGGCCTCCCGGTTTCAGCACGTGGCGGCGACTCAGGATCAGTTTTGGTCTAGAGTCCTTGCGTGCCTTGACTCTTGACTCCCTACGTAGGAGGATCTGTTCGGTTCTCCCGCGGCAGCCGCTCCTCGTTCCTCCTCTTCTTGGCGGTCCCTTCGGAAATTTCTCTGAGTGATTCCCTATCTTTGGCTCTTCGTGACAAAAAGGAGGAGATCGATTTTGCTACCCTTGATGTTAGGGGGAGCCTTTATTTATTTTTGTTAGGGAGAGGATGCTCATTTCATTTATATTACGGCTATTCGTTTATTGTACTGCACTTCTTATGTTTCCAGTTATGTTCTTTTGTTTCCAGTTATTGTGCATGGTTATATCCCTTTTTATTTGCGTGTACTAATCGTGCTTACTCAGGAAACACAGTCACAGTTGTAGTTTCGGCGTGGCAGCTATAGCATCAACACCGCAGAGATAGTGTAGTTTCTTTTTCGCTTGTTGTGTTATATTTATTTTTTCCCTAGGTCTCAATTTTGCTGTACGTGGGTTTTATCTCGGTGGTATCTGAACCCATACTTATTATGTATTTTTATTTCCATTTTGATATGGGTTTTTGTCACAGAATTGCTATAGGGGGAGACTGTTAGTCACCTTGTGTATTGGGACATTTCGTGACTTCGTAGGGGCGTTCGATTATCTGCAATATTATCCGTGCTTGGAAGACTTTCATCTGCCTCATGCTAGCAGATTGTTATCATCACATCTCAGTGTTCAAGTCGCATTACTCTCTGTTTTAGCCCCACCTGGGATCGGCGCCCAATGGCGCCATCTAGGTGCGCCCATGCCATGTGTGCTCGGTGAGCGCTCGAGGCACACAGCGAGCGCATTTAACAGAAGTGAGTGCTCGTTGTGCGCCCGTTAGTGCTCAAGCACCCGCACCCGGGTTCTCCAAAACCTAACCTGCGCTCGTCGAGCGCTCGATCTGCGCTCGAGCGACGCGTGTCTTTGTGTCTAATGGCTCATTATTTTTGAAATCCTTTTTGGCTACACACACACACACACACACACATATATATATATGTCTTATGTTTTTGAACCCTAACTCTTCTAGCAGAATTTTGAGAAGTTTTTCTCTCTTACAAAGCCATCTCTCTTATACTCCATTATTGAGAAAACTTTATACAAACACTTGTGCTCCATTAACAAAGCTTTCTCCTTTGATTGTGGTCTCCTATTTACATTTCTTCTTGTTGTAAAATCTTCGTGGCTACGTCGGTGACGTGAACAGGGATTCCAGTGGCATTTGGTCCTTTAAGCGGTTCGTGAGAGAAAATCGACATGAATACGGGAAGGCATCTGGTTCCGTTACCCCGGTCAAATCCAAGGAGTTCCTTTGTAGGTATTATAAGACGGGAGTAAGTCAGTTAGGTTAGCGTGTCTGTACCACCTGCTCTGTAAGTTAATTTTCATAGTGAATTTATTCTCTGGCTGTTGAAAATTGGAGGGTTTTTCTCGATTATTGTGGATATCGAGCTTTTCGTTCGTCACAAAAAATTATGCCTTTTTACGATCACTTATTGTCTTGCTTGTTTTATGCGTATTATTGTACTTCCATCTAGAGATAGATATTCTTTATGTGTATTGGGTATTTATTTTCTATACTGCTTCCGCTAATCTTACACGGGGTCAAAACGTTATTGTGTAATTTGGGACAAAATGTCCTCTTTCAGGAACATTTGATATCCACAAAGTATTTATTAGAGAAAGTCCTAAAAAACGTATCTTATTTGTTTTGAGGAATTAAATTAGTTGATTGCATCATAATAGGTATAAAAATATTAGTTGGACAAGGTATAACTGGATCTAATAAGGAGAAGGAATATCTTGTGATAGTTGTGAAAATGACATATGTAATGAATAAGATGGTTTAAAGACAACCAAATTTTGAGATAGCTATGGTAGATCAGAAAGTTGCATTAACGGTGTATGATTGTTTTATAAATGAACGTGTATTGGAGTTTTTGAACGATCTAGATCTAATGGAGGTGGAGATCTTGATTTGATATATCAAGAAGGTATTTGTAATAATTAATTGTCATGAAAATGATAAAGTGAATGTTACGATCTCCATGGACGGTGACGAGGGATCGCCGGCAACGATGATGAAGATGCGACGGAAGGGGAGATCAGCAGAGGAGGGAACGAGGAAAACGGTCGAGTTTGCCGTGAAAGAGGGGGAAAATTAGGGGAAGAAGGGAGATGGGATCGAGAGAGAAAAGCAGAGAAGGGAGTGAGAGAGAGAGAAAGAGAGACAGAGGAAAGTAGAGTAAATATTCATTGATTCCTTCTCGAGACTTCACATGAGTATATGTAGCAACAAGTGCGTAAGCAAAAGAGAAAACAACTAACCAAACAAACAAAGAAACAGCCCACGTGTTCACTTAAGTAGGACATGAGAATTCAGAACAACATATCAATTAAACAGGTAACTAGTCCACGTCATTTTCAGTCGCTCTAAATCCAGCCCGGATATAATTCTGCAATTTCAGGGGTGGCTGGGTAGTCCGGGGGCTCCTCCTTGTAGTTTGTGACTCCGTCGACGCCGTAACTTTCCGATGGATCAAGCCGATAACAACGCGTACGTAACATTGCCGTTCCCATCAAAACAACCTTGTCCTCAAGGTTGATCAAGTGAAGAGTTGCAAGTAGACAAATATATTTGAATTTCTCGGGGTTTCACATACCATGCATGAAAGCCACGATCATGGCCTTGCCCACCGGAAGTGTGGAGGATATTGGTGGCTTCTTTGAACTAGGGTACCATCTTTGTAGGATGGATCACAGGCTTGCACGCCGCCATGAGCAATGCCCACGATAGTCAAGTTGTGTAGGTGGTTATTCTAAGGCCAAGGAAGGACCCAATCTTGTAATTGTGAACTGAGGGTATGAAGACACAAAGATGCCCCAAAATTGTAGGTTCTCTTAAGCCGTATAGTTCAAGAGAAGCAAAATGTAGTGGAGGCCAATCAACCCCTTTCAGTATGGCCCCAACAGAACAACCAATACCTCAAACCATTGGATTGGTTTCTTGAAGGTGGCGCCTTCTCTTTCTCTTGTTACAATACGCAGTGTAATTGCATCATAATGTAGGCATCCAACTAGTTGGACCATAGAAGACTTGAAACAGCTGACCATGAGAGCATCCCCATTTGAGAGAAAGAGAATGGTAATGGCGGTAATCCTTGAGCCGCCTGATTTGGTGCACAACTCGGCCAATCATCATGAGCATGCATCACCCCATCGCAGTGTCGTTCTTCCAACTCCAGACAAGCCCTTGTAACCAGGACCTTTGAAGAGATAAGCAATGCAGACAATTGATGCCAGCCCATTGTAAGTTCGAGAGCGAACCTTTTGTATCATCCTCTAGAGCATTGATGCTCGGACCACAGGAAATGTATCTCCATCAAAGGAACTACAAGTGATTTTAGGCATCAAGCTGTCCAATATTAGCAAGGCGAGTTGATTGGTTCTCAATATGCACGAATCCATTTTCAGACTTGATTTCCACTTCCATCTCTAAGTATGTGATTGCATCATCGAATACCGCAGCTTTCCCAGACTCCATCTGGACCGCCTTTGCACTCTTTCCCTTTGTCACATTGGCCAGTCCCGCCACTTCCATCCTGAGACAGCCCTCAGTAGCACCTTTGGCTTCATCAACACAAGCATTTTGGCCACACTCGGCTCTACTGGCTTTACAAGGAACATGGGACTGTTGACATGAAATCTCACCATTATAGTGGTTTTCATCAAGTGAACGTTTGCTGTTTTTCATGCATTGGGAGGGAATGTGATTGGCTACATCATGTGCACATCATAAAAGCAGCATCAAGTTTAGCTTCTTTCCATACGTGCCATCGTTTTCCATATTGCTCGGGAGCCTTGGGCATGATTTCGATAATCTGATTATGCATGTTGAATTTTCTTGCAACATTTTGCATTTTATTTTGGAGAAGTCATGCTCCCTCTTGCAGGTGTGGCTTTACCCGAATAGTAATCTCTTCAAGGCCACCGGCTTCGTTCCTGGTGGTAGCAATAATTACATGAGTATGAGCACGAAATTTCTGGTTGAAAAATCTAGAAAACTGTCCGTCGATTCTTCTTGTGAATACAAGCAATGCCTCGCTTGCAATTCCAGCTCAAAATGTCGGCATTACTAGGAAGGAATGAATGAGTGAAACACGTGGAAGCTTGCCTTGGAATGTATTTGCCTGCTGTCCCAGATTTCTCTGCCGGATGAGTCATGGCCATTTGTGTGTAGCAATGGGCTTTTGGAACTCCCTCGATTCCAACGGGACTCTTCGGGAGTGAAAACACCCATGGGCAGCATATGGCGTTTCTATTGTCAAGGACCGCAGCCGAACAACGAGATAAGTCCAAGAAGTGTCATCAAATATTTTGAGTCCGGAAGATTGGTTTTGCTTGTCTTTTATTCTCGATCATGAACTTGCGGTAGGGGGATGTTGTTCGATCACGGTCTTTGATTTGCTCAGAAGCTTGGCTCTAAAATTACCATGACAATTTGCCTTCCCGCCCCTAACTCCAACATCTAGAATGAAGCCAACGGTATGGGTTTTGACAGATGCACTATTTAGGCGTGTGGCGCCGCACCCGAGACCACCCCATTAAGGTTAGGACTACATGAACCAATTATGTTTGCAAATTTTGTGAAGACTAACAGGGGAAAGAGGAATGTGATGGACATAAATCATGATCAATGACGAACGTGAAGCCTAGGGAGGTTTGCGAGACGGGTCCTGGGTGCTCGATGTGGTTTAGTGATGGTCGTATTTCGGTTGGTTTAGTGGACATATCGCTGATGGTTGGAGTTTACCGGAAGAGTTGGGTCGCCTTGAGACAATGGTTGAGCAGGTTTTGATGGAGGTTTGAATTGGTTCGATGGTGGAATCGTTAGAGATGTTACCGGTTGTAGGTGACAATTGATTGGACACCTTGGAGGATGTTGTAGATGAATTTGGTTCAAGGGAGGAAAAAGTCCATGTGACCTTTTTGAGCTTTGTGTGGTGGCGAGAACGCGGTTTATAAAAGGGGGTTGTGCGACGCATTGCTCAAGTAATGGCACTTTGAGGAAGATTTGCAAAGTGGAAGCAAATGGTGAGTTGAGGTGAGTGTGATTTTAACAGGCACACACGGTGGGCAAAGTGCGGTTGGGAGAGTGGCGATATAAGCGATTGGTGGTAGTAGAACGGGTGGGGAAGGAGTAGAAGGAAGCTGAGAAGGTGAGGAGAATGAAGCAAGGTATGAACGCATACTTGTGGTTCAACAAATTGTTTCTCGATGTGAGACACGAGAGGAAGAAATTCAGTGAAAGCTCATTTGGCATGTTGCCTTGATGGGGAAGATCTGGTCATGGCGGATTCGGTAGAGAATGGTTGTGATAGATGATGAGGTCGAAGATCCCGAGGGATGTGTCGATGAGGGTAGTCGGTCGAAGGTAGTGCGGTAGAGCCTAATTTTGTTTGGTGGCGATTGGGAGTAGAAATAGGGAGTTGAGGTGGTGCGGAGCTAGTGAAGGAAGGTGTGGGGAAGAGGAACGTGACAATGGGAAGCCATTGTAGGTGAAGCTACGAGCCAGAATCGAAGAGTTTACTAACCGGTTAGTGGTTTGCTCGATCTTTGTAAGTGATTTGTGGAGTTCCAAAGCCGGAGCGGTGCTTAATCTAATTGTTCGGTTTTGAAACGCGGTGGACATGCGGGCACGAAAATTTAGCTCGTCGGAGGTCCTTCATCGTATATTAGGTCGGGCGATGGCCGCCAGTGTGCTTCAAGTGCGCGTTCTTTTTCTCCTCCGCTTTTCTCTCAATGAAAGCACCAAATGTTACGATCTCATGGACGGTGAGAGGATAATTAACGATGATGAAGATGCGACGGAAGGAGATCAAAAGAGGGAACGAGGGAAACGGTCGAGTTTGCCCGTGAAAGAGGGGAAAATTAGGGGAAGAAGGGAGAGGATCGAGAGAGAAAAGCGAGAGAAGGGAAGAGAGAGAGGTAAGAGAGATTAAATATTCATTGATTCCTTCTGCAGACTTCACATGAGTATATGTAGCAACAAGTGCAGTAAGCAAAACAGAAAACAACTAACCAAACAAACAAAGAAACAGCCCACGTGTTCACTTAAGTGGGACATGAGAATTCAGAACAACATATCAATTAAACAGTAACTAGTCCACGCCATCATTTTGATCGGCTCTAAATCCAGCCCGGATATAATTCTGCAATTTCAGGGACTGGGTAGTCCGGGGGCTCCTCGCAGTAGTTTGTGACTCCGTCGACGCTGTAACTTTCCGATGGATCAAGCCGATAACAACGCGTACGTAACAGTGAAATTTACTTTATATAAGTTAGATGGAGTGCCAGACTATTGGTTGGCTATGAAGAAAATGATCTTATTATAAAAGATAATACTCGAACTCTATCTTGATTTGTGTTATTCTTGACAAGAAAAATATTTTTAGGAAATAATACTCATACTCTATACGTAATCTATTCTATCAAAAATATATGGAGGAAAGGGGTTTTGGGGGGCTATTCTACTGTATAGTCCCTGTGCCGAGACCCTTGCCGTTGTTTGTTGGATTTAATCCAATGGGTAGTGGTTCTTGCCTCCCCCCGTTTTTTTTCCCTTTTTTCTTTCCCCCATTTTTAATTTGTTTAATTTTTATAAATCTTTATATTATGTTTTTTATTTTTATTTTTTTTATAAAATAAGAAAATATCAAAAAAATATTTTTTAATAATTTTTTAGGTTCAATTAATATAATAATATTTTTAAAATATATTATTATAAAATTATTATTTTATAAGTTTATAAAATATATTTCTCCTTAAATAATATTATTTTAACAATATATGACTATAAATTATTATTTTATAAATTAAAAAAATATAATTCTATTTGTATAATAATATTTTAAAATGTGTAATTATGAAATTATTATTTCATAATATATAAATATAAATATAAGCATTTAATAAATAATGAAAATTTAATCTAATTTATAAATAAATTTATTATATATTTAATTTTTATATGAGTTTATATTTTATAAGAATAATTAAAATATATATAAATGATAAATATAAAAAAATAGAAAAAAAAAGTGGTTCAAAAAATAAAAATAGGAGAAAAAAGGGCAAAAAAAAAAGGGAAAAAAAAAGGAAAAAAAGGGGGATAGCGCTACTAATCATAATATCATTATTGACTCGGTCCGTTTAAATTGATCCATCAAATTATATAGTATTATTAATAAATATAATCAATAAATTAAGGCTGAATTAATTTTCTTTTGGTCACATACGGTCACTTGTGAAAATAATTGGTTCGGCGAGAGCATGGCCCAGATTATAATTTTTATGAATACAAATTTTTATTTTAAATAAATATTAAGTTATAAAATATTTTAATATATTATATTTTTATATAATCTGTAATTTGGTTATGAAAATAGTTTTTATTTAAATATATGTATAGGTAATATTTAATCTAAATTTTATAAAGTTTTATAAAATGGCTTGAACCGATATAGATTTTACTTAAAGCCGATCTGTATTAATCTCAAATTTAATTTTGGTCAGGTATACTTATGAACTTGCTAACATCCTTTGGATTTTTATTTAAATGGATGAAATTTAACTTTAATAAAAAGATATAAAATATGTTAGTAATTTTTATTTTTATTATAAGATGAATATCGGAATATTTTAACATTAAAAATAATAAAAATTATATTATACACATAAATTTTTGAAATATTAACTTACATGTTTGGGATTTTTGTATATCCCAAAAGATGGAATTGTGAAGCAATTAAAAATAATAAAAATTATATTATATATATATAATTTTTTGAGATATTAACTTACATATTTTGGATTTTTGTTGATCCAAAATGTTGGATTTGTGAAGCCAGGATTGTTACATGGCATGCGCAACAACCCCTCAATCCGGCAAAGTTAAGGTATGTATATCAAAAATTTTTTTTAATGATGATTACTAAAATTAAATTAATAAATTATTGATGTCAATTGATATTTTAGATCAAATTAATTTTTTAATTAAAATAAGTTAGACTTAGTAACACTTGACTAGCATATAATCCATATTTACATATGTTTTGAATAGTATGGACATGCTTAAGAAACTCATCTAGGATGCTCATATATATTTTAGGCTCATGACCGATGCATGCTTGATTAGTATACATACGTATTTAGGATAAAATGTTAGTACCTTATGCGTATTTAAGGGATACTTATCTGCAGTGCGGATTGTGTATTAACACCTAATCCGCGTTTAACTGACACACGTGCAAATTTTTTAATAAATAGGTTTTTTGACAGATTTTGAGTAAATTTTTATAAAATCTTTAGAAATGTGAGAAATTTTTAAAATTAAGGCAAGTGTATTCAAACTTTCTTTCCTGTGTTACTGTTTACATTTGATCTCATTGAGTATTTTTTATTTTAAATTCTCATACATATGATATTATTATAGTTAAAGTATTATTACTTTATATATATGTGAATTTACTCATATTTTTTGAAAGTTTTACAACATATATGTTACAAATCTATGCACGTTTTGCTTATATATTAAATTTCTACAATAATATTTTGGTATGTTTTCAATTCACAAATATTTACTTATGCATATTTTGAATATTCACCTAAGTATTCATATATATTTTATATTTACAATAGATTGATAAAATTACATTAACTATAATGATTTTCTATAATTTTTGTAATGAACGACTTTTACATGTTTGTAAATGAAACAATACAACTCTTACATATTTTCTAAATGTATTTTAAAGTTCTTACATGATTCAAATTTTATTACATGTCATATAATTAAATAAATAAGAATTAAATGTTATATAAATTTAATTATAAGCATATTTTTTGGTATGAGAAAATTTAAGAATATATTTATATTTGAGTAAAATTTTTAATTAGATTAAACATGGACTTTTGTAAAAAAAATTGACAAAATATATTTAAATATATCATAATATATTACAAATAAATAGAAGCTCGAACCTATCATTTATGGGTAAAAAAAATTGGCATTTGACCTCGCTTATATGGTTAAATATAGATGACTCTCCTACATGTATTGAATAGTACTATATCGCTTTTGGTTATGTGAAAATAATCATAATCCAAAATTTAATATTTGTTATATTTTAGTAAGGTTATCAACGATCCTTAATTCTTTATATTTTGGTATGATTTGGGCATGTTTTATGTATTTGTATAATTTAATATATATTGAATATTAGTTTTAGATTATATATGATAAATTTATAAAATAATGTTATCGATTTTTTGAGTATTTCATGATGCATTATTTAGTATATTCTTCTAATATATGTTCACATATGAAAATGTTTATACCTTATTGAACAATAACCTTATTATTATTTTATTTTTACTAATCTTTCAGATTAAATGACTTGAGCTAACTTGCAGATGATCGGTTTGATGGACAGTTGTTTAGAAATTATATTTAGAATGTTGTAACAGCTTGATATATTGTTGGAATAGAAATAGTAGTTTTAAGTTTGTTTATTTTGGTTATATCACTTAATTTTGAATTTCATTGTATTCAATTAATGATGATGTATGATTACAGTGTTTAAGTTTGATTTTGATTTTATTTACAATAGTTTTGGTTGAATTATGGTTTTGATTATTCTAACATTTGTAAAAGTAGTTTTTCTTACGCATAAATTAAGGTTAAATGATTGTTGGTATCGGAGCCACTTTCAATGTGATATATATGAATCTTGTGGTTTGAATTATTATTTTATTTTAAATTTTTTTTAGTATTTGATTTTTCTGTTTGAGTCCCGATATATGTTTTAGATTTTGAATTGGTTGAATAAACAATTGAATTTTAAATCTTTAAGTTAATCATGTATTAAGAAATTAATAATATGATTTCGAGATCAAAGATGTGACAGAAATGGCATCAGAGAAAGTTATAATGAGAATATCTTATCTGATTTAATGATGTAAATAAAATAATTATCTTATGATAGGCTTGAAAGATGTTGGCTAACTAAGGAGGATCGAGCTCTTGCCTTGACCATGAGGAGGAGTACTTTACTTTTATAGCTAGAATGGGAGATGTGATGGACAAAATGTCCTAGAAACCATGAAATTCAAAGTTAGAAAGTTATATGTCTAAGGTTTTATCATTGTTTTTATTTTAGGAGTAAATTTTTATATAAAATGATTCTATCTTGGTGGTATTTAAACTTGGGATTGATGTATTTATAATTTTTTGTCAAATAAAGGTGTTTTGTTATGGACTTATTAAAGGACGAGATTGTTAGCAATATCTTATATTGGTATATTTTATAACTAGAAGAATAATTAATCTGAAAGACCCATGAGCATCAATAAAGACTAGGACATATGGTTCGATTACTATGAGCAAATTTGAAGAGTTCTTTAGAAGAGATTATGGATTAAAAGTAGGTTGGTTGAGGTTTAGTGTGTCTATAATATTAGGGATATAAATTAACTTTTATATTGTATTACTTTCATTGATTGGATAAGTACAATGGTTTTACTCAAAAACTAATTAATTTTTAAGATTTCCCCATATCACCAAAATCCATGAATTATATTTAATTATTGTGTCAAATTTATTTTGGTGCTAATTATTTTTACTATAATTATCATTTTCGTACTTTTAAAAGAGAATATACATTATGTGTATTGTATATTTATACAACCTTTGCTTCTACTATTTACAAAGGGTATAAATGAATCATAATTTTAAGTTCCCTATTATTTCATGTTTGATGTAAAGAATGATGAGAGCTCAAATAAGCTTAAATTTATGGTAATTTTAGGGAAGACTATTTCATTAGTATTTTTCGTAGATGTTGACAATTATTCGTGCCTAGAAACAGGTTCAAATCTGAGTAGCTATTCGTTTGAGGAGAAAACTTTAGATCAAGAAATTGCAAGTCTTGTGCACTAAAGGAGAAAACAAGAGATCAAAGGCCCTAGGGATGTTTTCCTAAAGTTCTCTCTTGCACTCTAATTAGTATATGGATTAGTTAATCTAAAAGACATAAAGGTTAACTAATGAACACATTATGGATTGAGATAATTGGCAGGGTTAAAGGGATGATCCTTAAGGAAAAAGGTTGGGACTAACAGGAAGACTAACTACACACTGAAGTGAGTGCTACTTACGGAGTGTGGATAAAGGGAAAACAGTAGGATGAGTGGACCTAACCTATCATATGCTCTAGTCGAGTAAATGTAGGGCAGAGTAAGTTTCATTCAAAAGGGACAATAATGATCTACTAATCCAAACTATGAAACATGTGTTCTATGGAAATTGTCCTATATTTTTCCTAGCACTCCTCCTCCCATCATAAAGGGGCTTGAGACTTTGGAAAGTGTTCCTCCTTAATGATTTAGGTTAGGAATCTAAACGGAAATCCTAGCCAAGATTGTAGATCCCCATGATACCATGTCGTTGTATCTGGTTTTATCCATCATAGTGGCATGTGATCCATTTGAGGATCCTTGGCCATTTCGATTAGCTCCTATTGAGGCGTTCTAGACCCCTAACGTAGGGAGTTAGGTCTGTCATGGGTTAATTCACCTCGGCAAGTGTCATATCCTCATCTTAATTCTTGAAAAAGAAATGTGTTATAGTTAGACATTAATTTAAAATATATAAATAAATATTTAATCAATCGATTTAATCTTAAACCAACACCGAGAACAATTTTGAAACAAATACCATTAGATAGTTTGATAATAAATGAATATTAAAATATATGATCTAGAAGTCACATCTGAAAATGGTTTCGATAACTCATTTCCTAATCGATTAAGACCATAATTAAAGCAAAAAGGTCTCAAATCTAAAATCAAAGTAATTAACAATGAAACCAACATTATAATTGAATTATAATAATTAAGCTAATGACTAAATATAATATTTCAAATATAAAACAACAAACTATTAACCTAAATAATTAAGATACATCAAAAATATCTAAAATATCCTAAAAATTATTTCTTTTAAAAAGCCTCTCTGATTTCCAAAATTTCTACAAATACTTCTACGCTTGTTAATCAGAAAGGTTAGTAGAAAAGTTATATGAGTAAGTTAAATATTCAATGATATATATATAATATATATGTATACATAGATACATTGAACGAACATAAAAAAATGATATTCATGATCAAAAATTAAAAACTACTAATATAAAAATGTAATAAAATATGCAAAAGTTGTGTACAAATATATAAATGTAAAACATACAAAAATCATCCAAACAAATGAGAACATAAAACATACAAAATTCTTCAATCCTATAAAAACATACAACATGCAAAATTCTTCAAATGTATAACAACCAATCATCAATAATAATCTCACAAGTAAGGATTGAATATCAAAATTTAGGTTATGATTGTTTTTATATAATCAAAAATCATATGTCACTATTTATAATCAATGAGTTGATTGACTATATTATTTCTAATAGTTGGGATCAAATGATACCTTTTTTGTCCATAGATGTTACATTCAAATTTTTAATTTATAAATAATATATTATAAATAAAATAATTTATAAATAAAATATCAAAATATATTTTATTAATTTTTCACGATAGTTCTTATATAATCAAAACTAAAAATTATTCATCAAAATACAATTATATAAATTTTTTTTCAAATCTGAAAAAACAAAATCATATTTTTCAAAATCAATATAAAGTTTTCATAAATTTATCAGTAAATTAAAGATATGTAAAAATATTTGTATAAAGATTTTAGGATTTTAATATGATATGCAGAAATTTAAGATATAAACTTTTAAAAACATAAAATAAGATTAAAATTAGAATACAAGTAAGATAAAATAAAGAAAAGTATGCAAATATTGTATGTCTAAATATTTGAATAAGAAATATTTAAAAATTTTAAAAAAACTCAATAACTAAGAAGGAAATGGGTTTGGATGACTTGCCTTAGCATTGATTTACTTTCTTCTTCTTCCTCTCGGTTCCTCTCTTTTTCCTCTTCTCTTTCTCTCTCTTCTCTCAAAGTTTATTAGAAATTGAGTTGAAATTAGTAAAAGATCCCTTTTTATAATAGATTTGCACAAGTGTGCCATTAGGCACAAATAAGGTACAAATACTTTTTTAAGCATACACACAAGTGCCCAACGAGCATACCTCAAGCACCACTATTTTTGACTAAACATACAAAAGCATATCTCATGCGTATATCAAATATGACAATTCTTTATAAAACACATTCATGTATGAGTTAGATGCACATCAGATCTCACTTGATTCGAAACCACTTTAGTCAAATACTCAATTTTAACTTGAACCCACAATTACTATCAATAATTTATCAATTTAATTAGAGTTAGCTCCTTAAATGATAAATTTAGAGTTTATTTCTTTTGGCTGGGGTGTTGACAATGCAGAAGTGTGTTGGGGTCACTCCCGTGTGAAAATCCTTAGGACTTGAACGGAGCATGAATGTGCTAGGAGGAAGGAATTTCAGTCAATATGTTGAGCGTCATAAGTTGTGAGTCGTCTGAAGAAGAGGGACGGGCCGTTTCAACCAGTCAACGGTGTGGTTGATCGTCTAATATGAAGTGACGGACAATAGAGTTGACATGTTGTATTTGGGAGACCCGAACAACTATCATACCAAAAGGTGTATAGTTGACCTGCCCTTTTTAGGTGGTTGGTAGAAGTCATTCTTGAAACTCCAAAGGCTTATCGGTCTGTAGGAGTAGGCATGCGCCGCCTGTTACAGGAAAGGGCATACGCATGTAGGCAGACCTTGGAAGTTGAGCACCAATCACCAAGCTGGGCTATGGTGAGGGGCGTGTGTATATGTATGTACACTCTGCACATAACGAAAGGTGATAAAGCAAGACAAGAAGAAGGAGAAGAAACCGGCCAAGTAGAGAGAGAGTATAACAGAGGAGTGAAAGTGAAAAAGAAAGAGAGCTGCGAGTGAAAATAAAGTGAGAAAGCCTTTGTTTACTTTTGTTCTGTTCTTATTTTCATATCCTATAAATTTCTCATACTTAGAGAATTTCGTGGACTTAGTGTCCCGTGATTTTTCTCTTAATTTTGAAGGATTTTTCACGTAAAATCAGGTGTTCGTTTCTCTTCTATTATCTCCACTTCACTATGCTCGTTGTGCTTTATCAGTTGGCCGTCCATTTTAGCCAACAGAAGAAAACTGTTCTTGTATTCTGTCCATAGCTTGTTACCCACCAATAAGTGG
This sequence comes from Nepenthes gracilis, assembly GCA_033239525.1. Lineage (NCBI taxonomy): Eukaryota > Viridiplantae > Streptophyta > Magnoliopsida > Caryophyllales > Nepenthaceae > Nepenthes > Nepenthes gracilis. The sequence goes on from BSYO01000031.1 coordinate 8,758,125, forward strand.
TATCAGAGACTGGTTGACAATTCCGTCTGAATGGCGTCATTATCCTCAAAGAACTTGCCATTCAGTATAGAATAGTTCAATGGGTAGGACAACTTCATCCTCTGGTAGGAGAGGGTAAAGAACATCTTGACTAGAGAAGGAATGATCAAAGCACTGAGGAAGAAGGAAGATAAGCCGAAAAGCCTATCAAAGGAGGACCGGCAAGACAAACGAGATCTTACCAATTGCACTATCAAACTATGCCTGACGGACAACACGCTTCAGGATGTCTTTGGCTTGATTGATTCGGCGGAGGTGTGGGAGAAGTTTGAAAGCCGATACAAGTCCAAATACTTGACAACCAGGCTTCATATTAAAGAAACAGTTTTATGGCCTGCGATTGTCAGAAGGTGGCAGCTTTGAGAAGCATTTGAACGACTTTAATTGGATTGTAATTTAGATGTCCGCCCTTGATGAGGTAATCAAGAAGGAGGATAAGGCATTGGTGTTGCTGGCCTCTCTGCCAGCTTCTTATGATCATATTGTCACCACGTTGCTGTTTGGGAGACACTCTCAGGTTGGCCCGAGGTTATCGCCTCCTTGCTCATGAATGAGTCAAAGGCGGTCTAAGGGGCTTTGCGTCTTCTTATAGTGAACTACTTATGACCGAGTCCAGAGGACGAAGAAAAAGTCAAAACCAGAAGCCTGGAGAGAAGGGAAGGAGCAAATCTCGTTCAAGGTATCAAAATTTTGAGTGCCATCATTGTGACAAAAAGGGCCATATCAAGAAGTAGTACTTCAAATGGAAGCGCAAGAATGCCGAGAAGGAGAAAGGAGAAAAGGGACGAAGTGAGGACAAGTCCTCCGTCTCAGTGGTCACAGGAGACGACCTCTTGGTGACATGTGAAGAACACGTGGCAAACCTGACGGACCAAGAGTCCGGCTGGGTGATTGACTCTGGTGCTATCTTGCACACTATGTCAAAAAGGGAGTTGTTCACATCTTACACTCCAGGAAACTTTGGAGTGATAAGGATGGGTAATGAATGAACATCCCAAATTGTCGGCAAGGGTGACGTTGTGCTGATCACCAATAATGGGACGAAACTGATATTAAAGGACGTTCGACACGTTCCTGACATCAGGCTTAATATCATCTTAGCAGGTCGGCTGGATGATGAAGGTTATTGTAGCACCTTCTGTGAAGGTGAGTGGAAACTTGCCAGAGGCTCTCTGGTAGTGGAAAGAGGAAAAAGATGCTCCGGCCTGTACATCATGAAGGTGTTCGCAGCGATCGGAGATGTAAATGTTGCTATCGGTAAGGAAACCGAGGACTTGTACGGGAGGTTGGGCATGGTGAATCGAGTTGAATCATCGCCGGGAAGGGCCTTGTGCCCGGTGTGAAGAGGGCGGACGAATTAAGGACGTGTTCTCACTGCTTGGCCGACAAACATAGGAGAGTCTCATTTCATGAAGACTTATCCGCCCCAAAGGAAGAACTGTTTGAACTCATCCACACAGATGTGTGTGGACCATTCAAAGAAAAGTCATTCAGTGGAGCTCAATATTTTGTCACTTTCATTGATGACTGTTCCAGAAAACTATGGATTTATTCATTAAAGTTTTAGGACGAGGTTCTTAGTGTATTTGAGCAATTTCATGCTCTTGCGGAGCGTCAGACGGGGAAGAAATTGAAGGCCGTCCAGAGTGACAACGGCGGCGAATACTTAGGACCTTTTGATGCCTATTGTCGGTCACGTGGTATTAGGTATCAAAAGACGCCTCCAAAGATGCCATAGTTGAACGGAGTGGCTAAGCGGATGAATCGCACACTTCTAAAAAAAGTACGGTGTATGCTCTCGGAAGCTGTATTCCCTGGACACTTCTGGGCCGAAGCACTGAAGACGGCGCCCTACATTATAAATAGGTCGCCCAGTAAATCCTTGAAGGGTGAAGTGTCGAAAAAGATGTGGTCAAATAAGGAGCCATCTTATGATCACCTGTGGTTGTTCAGATGTAAAGTCTTTGTCCATGTTCCCAGAGACGAAAGGACAAAGTTGGAGCGAACAATACAGTGCGTCTTTACGGGTTACGGGAAGATAAGCTAGGTCAGATTCTATGACCAAGCTGGGAAGAAGACTTGTCCGATCAGTGGACGTAACCTTCGCCTAGTGTGTATGTTATGCTCACTGATGTAGGAGAGCCTGAAACTTATGAAGAGGTTATGGAGGATGAGAACAAGAAAAGAAGTCTGGAAGCCATGAAGGATGAGATGTGTTCTCTCCATGAAAATCACGCATTCGACCTAGTCAAGCTTCCCAAGGCGAAGAGAGCCTCAATGAACAAGTGAGTCTTTCGACTAAAGACGCCCGAAGATACTGAGCAGCCGAGATGCAAGGCACGGCTAGTGGTGAAAGGCTTCAATCAACAAAAGGGAGTTGACTTTGATGAGATCTTTGCTCCGGTGGTAAAGATGTCTTCCATAAGAGTTGTGCTCGGATTAGTAGCCGTCCAAAACCTGGAAGTGGAGCAGATGGACGTTCGGACAGCTTTTTCTTTATGGTGAATTGGAAGAAGAAATTTATATGGAGCAACCAGAAAGGTTTAAGGCTAAAGGAAAGGAGTAACTGGTTTATCGTCTAAAAAAAAGCTTGTATGGGTTAAAACAGGGTCCGAGACAGTGGTACAAGAAGTTCGAGTCGGTATGGTCAGTCAAGGGTATCGGCGGACTACTTGTGATCACTATGTATTCACATAGAGATTTTTTGATGATGATTTTGTTATCCTTCTCCTATATGTGGACGACATGTTGATCGTTAGACGAAATGCTGCTCGGATAAAGAAATTGAAGGAGCAACTTGGGTAATCATTTGCCATGAAAGATCTCGGACCGACGAAGTAGATTCTTGGTGTCAGAATCATTCGCGACCGGGAGACAGGGAGACATGGTTGTCTCAAGAAAATTAATTTGAAAAAATGCTCCAACACTTCAACATGGACAAGTCCAAGCCGGTCAACACTCCACTGTCAAATCACCACAGGTTGAGCAATCGCCAGTGTCTATCTTCGGATGGAGAAAAGACATACATGAGAGGTGTTCCTTACTCCTCAGCCGCGGGAAGTCGCATGTATGCCCTGGTTTGCACTAGGCCGGACATAACTCATGCTGTTGGCACAGTCAACCGATTTCTGTCCAATCCAGGAAAGGAGCACTGGTCTGCAGTGAAGTAGATCTGAGATACATTCGAGGAACTTCCAAGATGTGCTTGTGTCTTGGAAGTAACAAGCCTCAGTTGGTAGGCTATTCGGATGCTGATATGGTTGGAGACGTTGACAGTCGGAAGTCCACTTCCGGATACTTGATGAAATTTACAGGAGGTGCATTCTCCTAGTAGTCCAAGTTACAAAAGTGTGTCGCTCTCTCCACTACTGAAGTCGAATATATTGCCGTGACGGAAGCTTGTAAGGAAATGTTATGGATGAAAAAGTTTGTTCATGAACTGGGCCTCAGACAAGAAAAGTATATAGTACTTTATGATAGTCAGAGTGCCATTCATCTTTGTAAAAACTCCTCACTCTACTCTAGATTAAAGCACATTGATGTGCGATATCATTGGGTGAGAGATGTATTGGAAGCCGACCTACTGTCACTAGAAAAGGTTGACACTGAAGAGAACAAAGTAGACATGATGGCCAAGATTCTACCGAAAGCAAAGAATGAGGCATGCTACAGCTGGTCAGAATGATGGACTTAACTTCCTCATGGTTGTGAGGGAAAGTTTGTTGGGGTCACTCCCGTGTGAAAGTCCTTAGGACTTGAACGGAGCACGAATGTGCTAGGAGGAAGGAATTTCGGTCAACAAAATTGATCGGAATCTTCTGGATGGTCAACTTTTTCGGTCAATATATTGATTGTCATAAGTTATGAGTCGTCTGAAGAAGCGAGACGAGCTACTTCGACCAGTCAATGGTGTGGTTGATCGTCTAATATGAAGCGACGGACAACAGAGTTGACATGCTGTATTTGGGAAGCCTGAACGACTGTCATACCCAAAAGGTGTACAGTTGACCTACCCTTTTTGGATGGTTGGTAGAAGTCATTCTCGAAATTCCAAAGGCTGATCGGTCTGTAGGAGCAGGCATGCGCCACCTGCAGCAGGATAGGGCGTGCGCATGTAGGCAGACCTTGGAAGTTGAGCACCAACCACCAAGCTGGGCTATGGTGAGGGGCGTGTGTATATATATGTACACTTTGCAAATAGCGAAAGGTGATAAGGCAAGAACAAGAAGAAGGAGAAGACACCGGCCAAGTAGAGAAAGAGTGTAACAGAGAAGTGAAAGTGAAAAAGAAATAGAGCTGTGAGTAAAAACAAAGTAAGAAAGCCTTTGTTTACTTTTGCTCTGTTCTTATTTTCGTCTCCTGTAAATTTTTCATACTTAGTGAATTTTATGGACTTAGTGTCCTGTGATTTTTTTCTTAATTTAAAAGGATTTTTCACGTAAAATTAGGTGTTCGTTTCTCTTCTATTGTCTATACTTCACAGTGCTCGTTGTGCTTTATCAGTTGGCCATCCATTCCGGCCAATAGAAGAAAACTGTTCTTGCATTTTGTCCATAGGTCGCTCATTACCCGCCAACAAAGTGCACCTCTGACATTCTACTTGGGGAGGTGGGAGCTCAGCCTTGGATAATATTGTATGTTGGTGGAGCCCTACAAAATACATAAGATGCAGCTGAAGCTCGGAAATATGAGAATTAGGTTCAATATCACAAGAACTTGAATTCTCAGAAGCATCAAATGTTCCATCTTTGTTCTCGACTCTTTGCTAGGCGTTGATATCTCTGCATCGGGATACTTTCACCCATTTGTAATCAAGAAAAGACCAATATTTTATCGAACCCCATCACTTCTAATGGCAAGTCAATCACTAATCTTGACAGAAAAATTTTGAACGAATTCACTTGATATGTATTCTAAAGCTACAATTTTCTCATAACAAAAGTTATTCAAGTCAAAGTTTTGAGACAAATCTTAACTCTTGGTGTTTGATTTGATAGAATTCTAAATTTCTTTCGGTTTTACTTTCAAACAATTATTATTATTATTATTGTAAAAACCCTTAAATACTAGTGATAGGAAAAAGAATGAAGGAACACATAAGATTAAACCTCCTTCAAGAATGATCAAATGAATATGAGGTTTTAGATGGTGCTTTTAGGCTGGCTGAATACCTGGTTTGTTGTTGGGTGGAACCTGTTTGAGCTAATGTTGTACCCTGAGTTGATGTTGGGGTTTGAACAATCCGGATTCACCCGATCCGGCATAGTGAAAACCCAAACCCTATTGTCATCGTCACCTACCAATTTAGTGGGCATAGGGAACAAAAGACACACAATATTTTTATATGAAAACCCTTCACAACTGAAGGAAAAAACCATGGGATATATAATCAATATACAAAATCCACTATGTGAAGATGGTTACTAATATGCGTCCCACATCGAAAAGTTGGAGGCAGAACCTTCGACTTATAGGTTTGGGGGGCTCTCTCCTCATAAGGCGTCCTTTGAGGTAGGCTCTCCCTCCAAACTTGTGCACGCATCAATAATACTTTTATTGAGATCGGCCCCGACCCGGAGAGGGTTACCTGCAGAGGGTTTGTAACATCCCGAAATCTCAAAATATTTATATCAGATTAAATTGAAATTAATTATTATTTTTGGTAATTTTGGGTAAATCGGGTTTGAGAAAAATTAATTAAATATTATAAAAATTTTGAAGAATATTTGGATCTGATGGGCGGCGTCGAAGTGAGCCTGCTCGCCGGCCCGAATATCGATTTTGGGTTTTTGTGATTTAAGAAAAATATGATATATATATAATATATGTGTGTATATAATATATATAATATATATATATAATGTGTGTGTGTAACGTGTAAGTGTGAGTGTGTGTGTGTAACGTGTGAGTGTGTGTGTATATAATATAATAATAATAATAAATATAATAATAATAATATAGTAAAGGAGAAGGGGGAGGCAGAATCGGGAGAGAGAAGGCAGAAAAGAGGGAGAGGGTGAGGCGAAGGGAGAGAAAGAGAGAAAGAGAGGGGCGCGCCGCCAGTGGAGGCAGCGCCGGCGTCGGCGGTGGCTGGAGACGGCCGTGCAAGGCCGTCGCCAGCTGGGCGTCGCGGTGGAGCGGCGGCAGCACCCGTGGGAGCCCGGTGAGAGGAAGAGCTCGCGAAGGAGGAAAGGGAAAAGTGGAGGCCTTCGGGTCCGATTCCGAGCTCGAGCTAGTTGGAGAAAACGTAGAGCACGTCGAGGCAAGTGTTTTCATACTCACTATTTGCCCTCTTGTGATTTTTATTCGTTCTTCATCGGGTATTATTGTCTCGATACCCACCCAAATTGTGAGAAATTGGTAACCCATGCTTTAAGATCAAGGAATCCATAATTTATTGACCGAAACAAGCTCTGAATCAATCGGTTTGGTACCACCAAACCCTAACCCACGCCCAGATTCGGGTTCACTGTTTTTCCCCTCAAATTATGTTAATTCGACCTCAAAATATGAATCACCACGTCCCAAATATGTATACATATCGGCCAGGCATCCGAATTCACAAGAATCGACCCCTACACGGCGTCCGAGACCTCTAAATGCTTCCTGACACTGTTCACCCGAGGTGAACAAATAAATTTATATGGGTTCACCTTTATATTATCTTAAATTGATCTCAAGATATGAATCACCATGTCCTAATGATGTGTGTATATCGACCGGACGTCCGATTGGACAAGAATCTACCCGTTTGGGGCGTCTGGAAGCATTAAACGATCCCTGTTACTGTTCATATAAAATAAATGGAAAATGTGCATGTTTTACCCTCATTCCATTGTTATGAAGGCTATGACTAATGTGCATTTGAAATTGTAAGATTCAGAAACGGGCTCCGGAAGACCCCAATGTGATTGGCTCATCGATGGTAAGCAACTCCGATCTCTCATGAACCTTGATAATTATATGTATTATTGAATCGCTTAAAAAGCTTAAGATCCAAAGAAAAGTAAGAACCGAGCAAGTAATCGGAGGGAAGTCCACAATGTGATATGTGAATGATGGAACCTCCCAAATGGCGGGAGATATGGTAAATTGGATATGGTGGACTTTCCCTCAAATGAATATGGAAATAGAATCATGAAACTATGACCATGGACTTTTAGATGGATAGTATTCTCTGGCTTGATACGTCCATATCGGTGGGAACCCGAGGAATACTTTGATAACGTATTTTGGTCGCTTATGTGAGCGGGTGATGTCCGTGTCACGCCTTAGGATATTATTGTGGAAGAACGAGGACTGCCCTGGTACCTCGGGGGAATGGGGCGATTTACGGCACGATGTGCACTACCCCCCGGATGGGTCGTAAAAGATAATCCCTCATGGCCTTAGATCATGTGGAGTATCATGATCCTTTCCTCGTTCTCTCGCATCGTTGCTAGTACGACCTCTTCGCCTCGTCAAAGACTAAAGTAAATTGATAAATGCACTAAAACATGTTCAAATTATAATTAAATGTTCTAAGACATGATAAATGGCAAATTGATACTTCTAAATGTTCCTTTCCTCTGAAGTCTCATTATATTTCAAATGCTTGTTGCCCCTTTTCATTATCATGTTCATGCTTCTTCATGGTTGATAGTGACGTATGATTATACTTTACTTGAGTGTATGCTCACTCTTGCTATTTTCTCCTTCCCGGTGAGAGTATTAAGTTGGCACTGATTAGTTAGAGCAAGGAGAAGCTTGCTTGAAGGGACTGGCTGGACGTCGAGTGCGCGAAGGATTTGGACTCAATGTTGTATCGGATTATAGACAGCCACTCAGAGTTGAGCGTGGCTCATCGTTGTTGTTTTATGGATTTGTTATGCTTCCGCAGTTTATGATGATAGAATGCTTTCGCGTCTGTATTAATGTTACGAATTTTGTTTCATATTAGATGGCATCTCTTTAGATCCAGTATAGTAGTTAGGGGTGCTATATTGGAGCCATGGATGATATGGCAGTGTGTGATCCTGTGTGGTGTGTTGTAGGCTTGATGTTAAGCCTTTTGATAGACGTGTGCTCGTGCAGGGCCTATTTGAGCAGGTTGTATTTCGGTTTTTCGTCCAGTTGCAGAGGAAACCCTGCCCAATTTTCTGCTGGAGTTTATAATTCTAATTATGGGCATTAATGATGTGTTTATTGACGGAGGGTTGTTTAAGAAAAATAATCCGGTCCGTCACAGGGTTCTTACTAAAAAAGGTTTCTTGTAGAGGGGCTGACTTGCTGTCGATGCGCCGGGACGGAGTGAAAGCCTCCGAGTGAAGTGTCGTAGAGTGCAGCGCCGAATATTTGCGACTATGGAAGGATGAGGAATGAAGTGTGCCCCACATTGAAAAGAGAATTTTGACCGAAAAGGGCCACCCGCGGAGGGGTTAACCTGCTGCTGGTACACCGGGGTGGAGTGAAGTATTGCAGAGAGAAAGCCGCCGTGTGAAGTGTGATAGAATGCAGCCGCCGAGATCTGCGGCAATGGAAGGGGGGAGGAATGAAGCGTGTCCCACATTAAAAAGTTGGAGGCAGAACCTCCAACTTATAAGTTTGGAGTGTTCTCTCCCCCATAGGGTGTTCTTTTGAGATGAGCTCTCCTGTCAAATTTGTCCACGTATTAGTTACACAAACCCATGACTACAAAAGCCTCCAGAAGAGCTAATAATAAAATAAGAGCAATAATACAAATCTCTCATTGTTTTTCTTTTCTTGCAACTCTCTTCTCCCTTCACACACACTTGATTTCACACACACACAAGTGTAGCGGTAGATGGTTATTTACCGCACTTGTGGCCGTTGCAGCGGCCACTCACCACGTAGCTCTCACATTGCTACTGATGCTCCATGCATTCCTTGTGTGACATGCTCTCATCTCTTTCTCCAGAAGCCGTGCTTTATAGAGAGAGAGATCTGGCCCAAATTCCACAGCACGCATACTCTGCATGCCTGGTTGCATGTGTCGAAAGCTTTGCTAGTTGCTATCAACTCTGGAGGTCAATTTGCTACCTGTATAGACGACACATGCACTTCAAGTCAGCTACCTCACTTGCAAAGCCTATCTACCCTTGATAGCCAACTGTCCGCAACGTCAGCTGCCAGCTTTCACAATATCCTCAGTCCTTGCTGCGCTCAGCGACCTAGGCCATTAAGTATGACCTTGGCCATCATAGTGTTCTCGGATGTTACTGTACACATCCATGTTCTCGGTCATACAGCAACCTCGGATATTATCAGCACCACGGCCGTTTCTGCACTATGGCCATTAATAAGCAACCGGCAAATTCCGTGCGCCTTTAGCAGCTAGTCAACACACATTAACTGGAACCTATAATTGGTCGCAATCCATAATTGGCCAGTCAACATGTTGACCAGCCAATTTGCCCCTACATTGACAAAGTGCATTCCGCGCCTTTAGCCGGTTGCGCACCTTCAGCTGATCAACCTCCGTTGATCGGCCACTTTGCCTTCTAGCCGCCCGATCACAATTTGTTGCAAATCCTACAATGACAAAAACGTTTATTGAGTCACCACAAAGGAGTGACCAAACCCAATAGTTCCTTGGTAGGCTCTTATTTCCCCTCGAGTTATTTTTGTATTTTCTTTTAGATGCCCTTTGTTAAGATTTCATTTCCTAGAACTTTTTCTAATTTTGAACTTTATTAAAAAATAATTATTTTTAAAAATAATTAAATTACTATGCATCCTCCGGATATGGGTTGCTGCACGGGTAAGGGAGCTGCTTGGTCTTTCTCAACGAGTCAAATTAAAGATGGTCCAATCTTCGTTCCTGATAGCCTGAACCCTACACGCCATAACTAAACGAATGAGTGGTTAAAGGATTTATGGGACTTATTCCTCGGTATGTCATTGTTGGACATTCAAGTTAAAAATCTTTCTCAAACGGATAGAAAGATATGAGGATACAAGAATGTGTGGGTGGGTGATGCACGGGTTTGGGGATTGAGTGCTTGGGTGTATCTAATTGAGGGGGCGACTTTGGGAGAAGGTGGTGCGCTTAACGAGGAGAGACTTGGCGATGGCACCACGCTCGATGGGACGTGGCTTGGAGATAGTGGTGCACTCTATGAGGAGCGGCTGGTGAGAGAGAGAGAAAGAGTGAGAGCTATGAGAGACTTCTTGCCAGCTTTTTGGGTGGAGTGTCATCCTCTTGTATGTTTGCTTGTGTGCATGTCCCCTGCCAGTGGGAGCAAGGGGGTATTTATAGCACTTGAGCCAACTCAACCCTACTTGGGTGTCAAGGTTGGCTGATAGCTATCCGCATAGACTCGGCAAGCTATCACGGGGATTGTGAGTGCCCATTATGGAAACCGTGGCCAGCTAAGAAGATTTCTTCTTCAAGGCGATACTGGAGGCGGCGATCATGGAAATTGCCATTAGAGGAGATTCATTGGATCGTCGTTGCCATTTTGGGAGAGATTGCGTGATTGTAGGCAATATTTGGGGATATTTGTTGAGCTGTCCCAGGGCAATTTTGGCAAGTTCTTCCCGCGTGAGAGGTGGCCCTCGCCACCCATTTTTATTTGGTCAGTCCCAGGTTGACCCACCCAGGTTGACTTTTCAACAGCTTGGTCCTAGGCCTTTGCTGGAGCGAGCCATGGGCCGTAGTCCTCTGGGCCCTTTGCTAGTTCATGGGTCTTCCCTCTAGGCCGGCCACTTACGGTAGTATCCATCACTCACCTCCAATGCGTTGAGAGAATTGAATTTTCAAACCCCGATATGTTCATTGTTGGGATACCATTTGTCATTTTCCCCATTCTCTCCTTCCCTAGCTGGCCCCTAATTCCGGCTTGATTCTCTACACACGACAATTTTCTAGGGATTACACTGGCAGAGGAACTCTTCGACATTTAATGGCTTGTCGGTCATCCCATGTGTTATAAATGGAGGGGCTCGCTTTGCCTTACATCATGCATTGCTTTCATCGGTCGAGTGGCGTGAAAGTTTGAAGCTGGCCTAGAGCCTATGCTACTTGTGGCCGGGATCGAAGGAAGCTCATCTTTGTTGTTCGATGGCAATATCCTAAAATGCATGAGAGGTCTGCTTTGGTTACACCTTTTCGCATAGGGAACCGCTTTGGTTACCCCCTTTCACATCCATCCTGGTGCTGATTCCATCTCCCGGCCATGGTGGTCAAGGCTTTCCTGTCACTGTAGCCTCCCCCGGGTGATGGCCTATTTTTGGGATGATCGGTCGTCTGTTGTGGCTCCTCAAGACTGGCAGTGCATAGGAGCCTCACCTTGCCACTCGTAAGGTGCACGTTGGCCTCTTGTTCAAGCCTTCTTTCTGGGGATAAGAATGCTTGTTTGCCTTAGAGAGTTTGTTCTAGTGGAGCAAAATTTTTATAATCGGATCATCGTTCCATGTATATTTACTATTTATTTTTTTAATGTATAGTCACTGTTGTAAGCTCTTGTATTTTGTGAAAAGAATTAATAAATGGAACCACTAAGCACTTTTGTTTCTATCACTTGGCACACTTTTTTCTTTTTTTCTCATTTTGCGATGTAAACAGGTGAAGCATCCAAATGTCACCCTCTACGTCACCAAGCCATTGTCGATTAGTTTGCTAGGGTTGCCAACAGCCCGGTTTTCTGGTGGTCTTGACCCCCTGTGGTCCATCCCGGGCATTAGGTTTGGACATGGTGCGATTGGACTGGCCTCCAATCCATTCGGATCGTGCGTCGTTAATTTGTCATTTCGGAAGTGGAGTGTCCTAGATTTGGAACCGCGTCACTTTGCTAACTGGCCCGTCCCGTCTTGCCAGGGGTCAATCGTCCGTGTAGAAAGGCAAAGTGTTAGGCCATCATTTCTACTGTTGGATGACTAATGTGCCTCGATGCTTCGCGGTGTAGGCATGTGTCGTGGCCATCATGGCATGCGGCCTTTCGGTATTTCCCCAGCAATGCCATTTTAGTGTCTGGGCACTCTCTATATAAGTGTTAAACCTTTACCATTTTCCCGCATTCTACCTCTATGATTCGAATCACTTTCCCGGTGGTTTACCTCCATGGCTCTTCCTGGTGTTGGCACTATCCAGTCGTTACTTACTGCAGTTGACATCGCTGCCTTGTATGTGCAGTATGGAATCTTCTGCATGATTCCATTCGGGGTGCCAACAGAGGGCGATAGGGCTTGCTCTCTGCTGCGTGGGTTCATCATCATTTACGAGGCCCACCTAGGAGTGGCCTGTGCTGGAATAGTATGAGGTTCTAGTGTCCTTGGGCATCCCAATTGCGCGGTTCCACGCCAACAACGTGCGGTATCTATGCTATCTTTGCATCTTTTCCCACCACTATGGATGGACCTTGGAAGCTATGACTATGAAAATGATGTTTCGATTTTGCCAAAATGCAGACTGGATTTCACTATCCCCTTGCTCAGCTTTCCAGATAAGTGGGGGGATCCCCAACTTCATGAAGAATTGGAAGGGCCAGTTCTTCTATTTGGAGGTCCCCTTCAACTGGGCCCCTTCCAACGAGTGAGGCAATGTGTCGGCATCCTTCACTGGCAAAGTTTCATGTTAGGAGGAGGACTTGATAAGGCCGTTGATGGAGCTAATCCAGGTGAATGTTGACTCGTTCAATAAGAGAGATCATCTGCTGTCCATCAAGGCTATCGCACAAGCCAAGTGGGAGCCTCTCTTAGAGGGGGTGGGAGCAACCGCTCTGCTACACGTTTGGTCCAAAAGGAAGCCTGGATCATTGTACGTCCATGGTTCCCCGAGAGCACGTCCTAGCGGCAAGCAACTTCGCTAAGCTCTTTTTCTTCCTTTACCGAGCTGAGCCTGACCATGGCAGAGAGGATGAAAGGGATCAGAGAGTTGTCTAGGGGGCTAGCTTCTATCCCATCTTCTTCAAATGGACGTGTCTTAGAGGAGGATGCCGAAGCAGGCAGTGAGCCCCCAGCCCTTCCAATCGGAGCCTCGAGGGAACCTGAGGTAGAGGAGTTGATCGAGCCAGTTTGCATGCTGACTTCGTCCTGGCATGGGGTCACCATCATTGCCCACACATCATCTGAGGAGCCGGTGCCAAGCCCTTCTGCAGCTTTGGTTGAGGAGACCCTCAGTGATGTATGATTGGCATAGGGCCTGGCAGGGAGTGGTGCAAAAGCGATGGTAGCAGCGGAGGTGCCTCGTCTGGAAGTTTTGGAATCTGAGGCTACAGAGGGCCTGGAGGCTCCCCCGTCGCATTCGGGCTCTAAGGTGCCTCCCATTCGCCATGGGATGCCTTCGCCGGAGTAGGGGCCTCAAATTTCTTCCTTGTTCAGGGTTCCCCTGAGTACAGCAGCTAAGGAATTGCCTTATATCGTGGTACACTTCAGATAACCCCTTGTTTTCATTGATGATGGACCAGCTGGTTATCCCCCATTCTTTTTTCGTTTGCATGACCACTCAATGGTGAGCCTCTTGCTAACCTGCTTTCTCCGATGGGTAATCATGCTTCATTAGCATGACAAGGAGATCCGTTGGTTGACCGAGACATGGGTCGATTAGAGAGTGCTTGAGGAGATGTAGGGCCAGTTGAATGCCACCGTCATCGAGACCCAATTGTGCCGAGAATGGGCTGCCAGCCTCAAACACGTGCTATTTGAGATCCATGTGAGTTCCTAGGAGTTGAGGGATGCACCCCAGGCAGCCGAGCAGCATCTCGTAGAACTTCGGAGCAAGAATGTTCAATTGGAGATGGAGTTTAGGGCTTGATTTAGCCCGGAGGAAGCAGGCCATGCTCTCAACGCCAGATTTTTGATGGCATCTGCCTGTGCCATTGGATCGCTTAACTGGTGGCCTCAGACTTCCTTGTCGGTTTCTTTCCCTCGAGGAATGATGGTGACCGACATCGGTCCGACTTGATTGATATCTCTAATGAAAGAGGGGAGCCCCCGTCATGTTTAATGGGGGGCCCATTGCTTTGAGGTGTCCACTTTGTTATCTTTGTAGGCCTAGGTAGCAATGGTGCCTTTCAATGTACCTCCTGACTTCATAACGAACTAGTAGAGCCTTTCTTTTCAAGCATTGTTGTCGGCATTTTTGTATTTGTATGGAAGTTTTTTGGTTAATACTTTGTTATTGACCAACTAGTCGCTATTGCCATCGTCATTAGGTTTTGTGCGGATGCTAGGGTTTGGTTGGGCTTGTTCTCGCAGGGAGTAGTCTCAGCACTTTAGGTGCTCTTACTCGTGGGAGGACGTCATTGTGCATCTTTGCTGAGCCTTACTGGGGTCGGCTAGGCCCTACTGCCATTGCTGTTCGGCACTAACAAAGTCAGGACCATCGTTCGTACGATACCATTAGAGGTCCTCCCTCTTGGGGATGCTGCCTTCACGCATATAATCCGAGTTTGCTGACCATTGTCAATTGATGGTGTTCGTCCCTTCTGGGGGAGACACCACATGCATGCTGAAAAGACCACTAAGGCATTGGTGTTTGACTACACATAAGCCACTTGGTATGGGATTGAAGTTTAGATTTGACTGTGTATCGGCCACTTGGTATGGGATAGAGGTTCAAATTTGACAACATTTGGTTCGCTGGTACGGGATCAAGGTTTAAATTTAATTGCATATGGGCTACTCGGTACAGGATCGAGGTTCTTTGACCTTTCATTGGTCGAATAATAGGTGAAAGGAAGTTCACCTGATTTACGAGTAGTTTAGGTCATTTTATTTTATGCAATGTCACATAAACATTCACATGAACAAACAAACAATAAATTATTATTTTATTAATTTAAACATAGTACATTTGGCAAGAAAACCTAATGATACATACTCTACTTACATGGGTCTTTCATGAAGTCATTGGTAATATCCCTTGACGTGGGTAGCATTCTATGCCCTTGGGACTAGTTTGTCATTTTGGTGCACAACTTGTACATGCTATTCTGGAGAATTGTTGAGATGAGGAATGGACCTTTTCAATTTGGGGAGAGCTTGCTCATGTTGGTGTTCTTGCCTGCGGTCTCTATATTCGCAGAACTAGGTCCCCCAACCTCGAATTAGCGCTTTTTTACCCGTTTATTGTAGTACTGGGTGACCTGCTACTAATAGGTCACTGTGCACATATTGGCCGCATCTCGGGCTTCTTCGAGCAAGTCGAGATGCCCTCTGAGCTGCTAAAAGTTGCTCAGCGGATCGAAACCCTCGATCCGAAGGTTGGGCAATCTAATTTTCACTGGGATGACTGTTTTAGTCCCATAGCTTAGCCTGAAGGGCATTTCACGGGTTGGCTCCTTTGGCATCATTCGGTATGACTATAACACAGAAGATAGCTCGTCTGCCCAAGAGCCCCCAGACAGAATTTTTAAAGCTTTCGATTGTTAATTCTTTCGTAAATAATTCATGACATAATTTTTGGAGCATTCAAATCATTGTGTTCGCAAGATGTGCATAATTCATCATATGATTAGAACAATTAGGAAATTCTTTCCATAACGAGCCTATCATGTCTCTGAAGTTTTTGGATGACCAATTCCTATGTGTTTTCAAGTATCATAATTTTCAGAATTAGAATCATACATAATTATGATTATTTCGAATAAGGTTCAAGGAGAGGCATGGGTTAGGGTTCGAAGAGTGTAAAACCCTATAAAGCTACTAATTCGGACACCCAATTGATAAATTGGCTTATTCATGGCGCCGGTAATAGCATCCTCGAGCCAGTTCATCGATAAATCCCAATCTAATTGGTTAATTCCTCTAGGCCGCATGTTTACGGTTCCCTATCCGAAAACAGGCCAAAACTACAAATTCATGCATGACATTTACATAATTACTTGCCCATGTCATGGGTATCGATCATCTATGGTCAATTCATGCTTTAAACTCAATATAATTGATCAAACGTGATCTGAATGTATCTTAAGGTTCCGACGAACGGGTTTTCACCTAAAATTAAAAAATCGGATATCCAATCAATAAATTAGCTTATACTAGACATGGGTAATAATATTCTAGTCCCAAATTATACAAAGTTCTAAAAATTTGTAGGTAAAACGAGCTCGAATGCGGGTGAATAGTGCCATGTGGGAGTTAGGGTTTTCGGAGAGCAAAATACCACTCAAAACATGATACTTAGACATGAAATTGATGTATTATCACATTTAAATTATGGACAACACAATTTATATTTTTATTTGGATATCAGAAAGATGATACCCGAAAAAAACAGAATAAAAGTGCATGAAAATGAAAAAGGAGAGTGTGAATATACTTGTCTTGGCCCGATCTACAACTTTTTCAACTAACTTAAAATCAAAATTGGACTCGGGAACCTCCATTTCCTCCTCTTTTCCTTCGCGCGGTTCTCTCTTCACGTCGGCCTCCCGCAGCTGTTGCCGCTGCTCCACCCTGCCACACCAACAGGTCACTGCCGCGCGGCCATCGCCGGCCACGGCCGACCATCGTGCCACCTCCCCCGGCGCCGCCTTCCTCTTTCCCTCTCTCTTCCTCCCAGCGAAACCCTCGCCTGAGCCCCTGCCCCCCATTTCCCTTCTACTTCCATTTATGTTATAATAATAATAATAATAATAATAATAATAATAATAATAATAATAATAATAACTACATATATATATATATATATATATATATATTCCATTTTTTTAATTTTAAAACCCAAACCGATACTCGGATGACAAAATGGTCGCACCTCGGATACCGGCCCAACAAATCCAAATATCCTCTAAATTTTTCTAATATTTAATTAATTTTTCTCATACCCGAATCACCCAAACTAATAAATAATTAATTATATTAGATAAAAATTTAGGATGTTACGAAGCCGTCTCATGGCAGTGCACGGGGTGGTTCTTGGATGGCCGGTTGCCACCATGTTGACCACCCCAACCATGACTTCGATTCATTAGATAGTGCCGCTCCGGTCCTTCTTCTCCTATTCCGCCAAGGGTCTACCTTAAGTTTTATAGGAATTTGGTAAGGTGCCCTCTTCGTATGAGATCCTCAATCTCTCTTTGTAGAGTTCGACAGTCATTGATACTATGACCTGAAGATCGATGTTACTGACAGTATTTTATCTAATCTCCTCGCTTCGGGTACTTAGTTAATTTTGATCACTTCAAAAATTTTTTGTCCCAAATCTATATGAGGATGTTGATCTGCGAATCATTTAGAGTGGTCAGGTTCAAAAGTCTGAACTCTCTCCGCGCTCTCGGCTCCATTCTGGTTTACTTTCCAGGCCTGTGGGAGTTGATGTGTTCCCCGTTCATTCTTTTCCCGTTTGTCTGCTCCTTGTGGAAGCGGTCCATGCATGAAGAGCATCGGATGCTTGTCCATATGAATACCCATAGAGGGGTCATTGCCATTGGAGGCGGCATCCTTTGCCAAAGGGCTAGCTTGTAGCCAGTTATTAACCACGTTTGCTTCTGTGATGACAGTGGTTAGGCTTTTTGATAGTTCCTACAGATAATGCAAATGATATTCCTCTGGATCCAGGTTGCTTTATGGGTTTGAATTGAAGTGGCACTGATTTTCATCCCTGATAGCTCGGACCTTGCACACCACAACTAAACAAACGAGAGGTCAGAGGATTTGTGAAACTCGTTCTTTTATATATCCTCCAATATTTAAATCAGAAATCTTTCTTAAATGGATAGAAAGATACAAGGATATAAGAACGTGTGCATGGATGATGCCCGGGTTCAGGTATTAAGTGCTTGGGTGTGTCCAGTTGAGTGACGGCTTCGGGAGAATGTGGTGTGCTTGACAGGGAGGGGCTTGGAGATGGTAGTGAACTTGATGGGGAGTGGCTTGGAATGGTGGTATGCTCGATGGGGAGCGGCTGGTGAGAGAGAGTGTGAGTGAGTGAGAGCTATGAAAGACTTCTTGCCGGCTTTTTGGGTAGAGAATCATCCTCTTGTAGGCTTGCTCATGTGTATGTCTTCGGCCCGTGGGAGCGAGGGGATTTATAGTGCCTGAGCCAACTCAGCCCTGCTTGGATATCAAGGTTTGCTGACGACTGTTTACACATATTCGAAGAGCTATCACGGGGATTAAGGGTGCACATTTTGGCAACCGTGGCTAGGTAAGAAGATTCCTTCTTTTTTCGCAGCAATACTGGAGACAGTGGTCATCGCAGTTGCTATTGGAGGATATTTGCATGATCACCGATGCCTTTTTGTGAGGGATTGCGTGATCGCAGGCAATATTCGGGGGATATTTGCTGAGTTATCCGAAGGTGATTTTGGCAAGTTCTTCTCGCTTGTAAGGTGCTGTGAGGCGGCCCTCGCTGCTCATTTTTAGCTGGTACGTCTCAGGTCAACCCATTTAGGTTGACTATTCAGTTACTTGGTCTTGGGCCTTCACGAAAGCCAGCTGTGGGCTGCAGTCCTCTTTTCTCTCTGTTCATATGTGGGCTTTACCTTTGGGTTGTCCTATTTACAGCGGTGCCCATCAATTATACAACGATATATGTTTATAAACTTTTGTTCTTTAAATTATTGGACGAAAAGAATCAAATTCACGTTACCTTAAACTTGCCTGTAGTTAAACTAGTATGCTTTTTTTCCCAATGACTTCATGATATTGAAGTATTAATTTACGAAGTCGGTAGTCTCATGTAGTTCACGTTTTTTTCCCATTCTGATTGGCAGCTTAGGCTAAAAATTTAAAAAAAATATTTCCACACATTTGGTATGTTAGCCTTTCACTAATCAATGCTGTCATCCGTCTCATGACAAAACAATCGGATTCAAGGAGCCTAATCCTATAAAAGAGGAGTCAATATAATCCATCATAATTACAATCATTTGATATTAATCAAGTGACTATCTTATTTAATATTAAAAAATATTATTTTTTTATTTACTATTAAAAATAATAATATTATCTGTTTAATATTAATCAAATAATTATAATTAAAATAGATTAAATTAACCCGTCTTTTAGTAAAGTGAAAACACCATATCCATAACAACCCTAGCCCCGGCCATGCCATCGACTTCTTAATCAATTTATAGGCTTTTTTTATTATCATCCTTAGAGTTTTTTCTTTCGGACACAATTAATTGACTCAAACTATGAAAAAATAATACAGAAAATATCCAAAAAAATAAATTTAAATGATGGTCTGAAAATTTTTAGAATTATTTATAGACTTTTAATATTCACTAATGGAGTTTTATATTTTACTTTGTTAGAATTTTGTTTTATTGGCGATATTAGATATATGTATTATTATAATGTCGGGTTGTGGGTTTCGGGTTAAGTTCCGTCCTTTCCTCTAGTCACTCAATCCGTCCAAAGCCCCCGCGCGCTCGATGAAAACACCAACTCGAGCCGAAAATCCAGGTCCCGGCTCGCCAGGAGCTCGACAGCCGCTCCCAGAAGGGTGCCCACTAGCAGCCTCGAGCTCGCTCAGCAAAGAAAATCAGGGTGCCCGCCGATGCTCACCTTTGGGCCGCTCGGCGTCTGCAACGAGCAAAATTTTTGAGCGACTTTTGCACCCTCTATAAATATTGGACTTAGGTTTTTGAAACCCTAACATTTCTAGAGAGATTATTTTCGTGCCTCCTTGAGAAGAAAGCCTCTCAAGCTTTATTATTGTTACTCCTCTTGAGAAAACTAAACACTACAAGATTGCTCAACATGTTCAAACAAGTTTTCTCACCAACCTTCTTTAACTATTGAAACTTTGCCAAATTCGTGAAGAATGATCGTGATTAGCAATTCAAGTGGTTCGAGGGAAGATTGACGTGAAGATCGGAAGGAATATGCCGCTGGCAAATCCAAGGAGTTCTTGGTAGGGATCAACGGGAGTAAGTCGATATTGAAGTATTAATTTAGGTTAGCACGTCACGTTTTTTTACCACCCTGATTACGTAAGTTGATTTTCATAGTGCATTGCTTTCACGGCCGTTGAAGCCCGGAGTGTTTTTCTCGATAAAATTTTACCAAAAATCGCGTCTTTATATTATTGCTTACGTATTTTGTTTACTGCGCATGATTGTTAGTCTCGTATGCATCTAGTACTAAATATCTTTTACGTGTATTGGATATTTATTTCTACTACTTCCGCTATACTTTTAATGGGGTCGAAACTTGATTGTTCACGTTAATACAAAACATGCTTTTTCATACTTCATTTACTATCATGGATGAAGATAATCTCAAGTCAATGTTTGAAATGTTTGATCAAACTAGTCAAGTTATGGGTATTAAACTTATGAGGTGATGAAATTAATCTAAATTTACCTAACTCATTTATTCTCCGCTCTACCATATGAAATAATGATAGTGTACAATCTACTATCACCTTGATTTTAATCTTGATAGATGTTATGACTGTGTCGGTGCTAGTGAATCGCATATGTCTCTTGTAGAGTCTAATCATTTTTCTTAAAGTCAATAGGAAATCAATAGATAATTAATTTTATTTAATAGTGATGACCAATCTTCATATTGAATTTTTTATCTAAACAATTTATCTAATTATATACTATTGTTGGTTGAACATAATATGTAAGAATTGTCAAGTTATCCTCCCATTGGTGCATTATTTCATCGACTAGGGGTATATAATGCACCTTACCAAACACCTAATTACCAATAGAATATTTGGTTTTACAATATTAAATATAATCCAATTAGATAACCATTTAATAACCATTCTCATGAAGGCAATGGAGTCCAAACACTCACATTTCATTTCGTGGTAGGTGAGGCAACATCATGCATCGAGATGCACACTGGGGAATCTGTTTCGCATATGGGTAAAGTAGGATCCTACTTTATCAATTTAGTAGTCAAATTGTGCAATTAGTTAAAATTGACCATCCAAATTGATTATAATTTTTTTGTAAATTTGTAATATAAATGATTTCACTTATATAAACCAAGGACGCAATCCAACCGCTCGAACTCGTGAAGTATGATTTCACTTCACCCGTACGTAAAACAGGATCCCTTAGCTCATCGAGATATTGCCATTACGTGATTGTCGGTTGTTGACGGTTTATTAATTAATGATTAATAGTTCTGAAATAGCCATGTGACCATTTATTGGTTTGTCTCCCAAACTGTTGCTTTTATGGTCGGTACATGAAACAATAGTAGAACCCAGATAATTTCTAGAATTAGCATTATGCGGATGATTATATTTTGAATTTTCATGCGCATGCATGGATTCTTTGTCTAACAAAAGTCATGCTATTTTTAGGCAAATTTAAAAATCGCGTTCGTCTTATATTTTTACCTCTGCTATAAAATTTAGATTACTTAAATATTCACATAAACTTTTTAGATTTGTTCCAAGATAAGTAGTTTTCTTTTCTTTTTTTTTTTAGTAAAGTCAAAGTTTGAGAAAGCAATTCAGTTCGAGGGCTATCTCCATGATGATGAAGAAAGAAATGACTAGATAAATCCTCAGCATGACTATGTTCAACAGAGGTTTATGAAGGTGAGTTTCCAGACCATCTACAAGATCATGTATTGTTAGTCGAAGCCACTTTCCCTCTGATAGCATATGAAATCATAGTAAAGGAAAGCATAGTAAAGGAAGTTAATGATATTATAGGTAACAAATGGAGACAGCTCCCGGTGCAATATTTGAGAGTCCCACTTATCACTACTCGGTTCTTAGAGAATAATTATAAACCTCTTTTAGATAAAGTGGTGAGGAGGGTGCCATCTTAAAAGAATAGATGGTTGTCCTTCGGTGGTCACCTCTAACTTATCTCTTTCATTCTATTAACAATCCACTTTTATTAGGCTTTGATCTTCATTATCCCTAAAATTGTGTTAATGAAGATAGAGCGTTATATCTGCCGATTTCTTTGGTATGGATCTACTATGGAAAAACCTTAGCAGAGGTAATATGGAAAGATATTTGTACTACTAAGAATGAAGGAGGTTTGGACTCAAAAACCTCATCGCTTCTAACAAAGTATTAATGGCCCACCTTCTATGGAGGGTGATCACCAAAGATCCTTATTCGGTGTGACCTTTGTAGATTCACACCTACAGGATTAAAGATCGATACATCTATACCATAAAAGTACTTGATTTTGCGGCATGAAGTTGGAAGAAGATTATGAAGTTATGCCCCAATCTTTGACTCATGATTTGTTACCACATTGGAGATGGTGTTAAAATTCTTCTATGGACTGATAATTAGCATCCATTGGGGCCACTTAGTGATAGATATTTAGAGCAATTGATGACCATCATTGGATTATTCTCGAACGTTAAAATCTAAGACATCATCTGTCATGGGTCGTGAAAGTGGCCCAATGAGTATGACATGGTTGTGGCTAGCATTATGGAGAATATATCAAATTACACTCCAAACTTATTTCAAAAAGATAAAATCATGTGGTTAGGCAACCCAAAAGATATATTCATTGTGAAATTCGCCTATAAAATCTTCCAAATTAAAAAAGACAAAGTAGTATGAGGTCATCTTATTTGGGGCTCTCAACACATCCCCGCACATACTGTTACTCTCTGGTTGGCCGTTTGAAGAAGGTTAAGCATATTGGACCATATTGGCTTATTCATTCAACAATTTAATGCGTGTACTTTATATAGTAATGGAATAAAAAGCCATGATCACTTGTTCTTCAACTTTCCCTTTTAAGGTGATGTGTGAAGAATGATTTGTCACTATATTAGGCCTAGTTAGTCGTACAATGATTGGGAAACAAATATAATCTGGGCAATTCTCAAATGGAAGGGAAAGAATATCAAAATATACTCTCTTTGACTCATACTAACAGTTATAGTGTATTTTATTTGATGAGAATGCTATCATAGAACTTTTAATACATTTCCACCAAAGGATGAGACACAACTAACAAATATGATTAGAGTCACAGTTCGTCACAAGTTAGAGATGACTATCGTTAGAAGGAACAATTACAGTAGATCTATTATGATAAGATGGAACCTACTTTTAGCATGTATTAGATATAGTTGATTTACTTTTATACTCGTTGTATTTAGTTTCTTACTTGGCTTATATTATGAAGTTTGGAAAATGCCCAAACTTATATACTCTAATTCTAGGGCTGTATGTGTCTTGAAATTAGAATACAATTATTGTAAATTTTTTCATCTTAATATACAAATTACTTATAATTTTTTTTTTTTGATTCCTGCAGCTGAAATCAAGAGATAGAGGAAGCACAGGCAAAGATGTCGCTGTTCACAAGACTAAGAAAAGAAATTGAGTGAGACAAAACTCTATATAAAGAGAGTATGCAGAAGCTTCTCTATGTGATTTTACTCACTCGAGCACTTTGTTTCCAAACACATACATGCTAAGAAAGTCCTCATAAAAAACGGTAACAGTTAAATACAGTCTCCTCCAAAATTTCATATAGAGTTCGTTTTCAATTGGCTTACTCTTTTATCTGTAGTCGACTTCTGCTCAGCAAAAAGAGCAATGCCGCCAGCAAGGGTATATAAAAACACTCAAAACAGTACCTGATATCCACTCGTATGATATCTTAAAAAGAATAACGTGTTGTTAGTTTCTTTTTTATGCCACAAAATTCCTAAGGGAATGGCAAAAAGGTTAGAAAAATAATATAATACAGAATATCTCCAATAGATTAACAGATTCAACATCTTGAATGATAAAATTCACTCCTTTAAATAAATAGTTTAAAACATACACCTGTTAAATAAATTGTTTTAAAAAAATTCAAGAAAAAAATCCAAAATAATTTTAAAGTACCCTTAAAAAGATAAAATAGTTCATATAAAAATCAATAACTAGAATAAATCTTAATGTAAAACATGTGAGTTACGTAATCCCCCACCATAAATTAACACAAAAGCACAATTACTTATAAAATATGTGTTTGTGGTGATAACCTAACAATAGATATGCGTTATCCGACAAGAAATCTTATAAGAATTTATTTGGATTGTGAAATTAATATTAAAATTTAGAAATATAAGCATAAATCTAATGCTATTAGAAATAGAATTGAGTACAGTGTAAATAATATTATTTAAAATATATAAAAGATTACAGTTATGAAAGAAAAAATAAAGTTAATGTATTGTTAATTTTTAATGATACATAGTAAATAAAAAAAATAGGTTGTCTAATATAAATTCTAGTAGTTTCATGTATATAAAAAAATATGATATAAAATAATTCTAAAAAAATCTTTTTATTATATATTGATAATATTTTCTAAATGCATATTATTTTAAAATATTTTTAGACAATATTATTTATTAAAATATTATATTTCAAGATTTAAATAATACTTTTATATATTATTATTTTAAAAAATAAATTAAAAATAAAACAATGGTTGAACCATATTTGCCAGCCAAATGATAAAAATATTTCATCCAATAAGTCTCACCTTATTTGATTTTATTATATGTAATTAATATATAATTTTCAACCTCAAAATTATTATCTTTTATTCTACCCCTAAAAATTATAAAAAAGTATATTATATTATTTTTTTAATTTTAAGAAATTAGAATAAAAAATTAAAATTATGTCTAAAATTCTATTTTAATTTCTGAATTTCATGCCAAAGTAAAGGAGACCTAAATTCATTTTAATTATGTTGTACACTTATATACCAAGGACTTAGGAAAAGGTATAATTTTACAATATCTGATTTGTTGGTCACAACCAGTCCTTATTTATTAATTTATATTTCTTGGTAGATATGCTAAAAGTATTATTATCAACATATATATAAATAGAATGATAGGGATGTATTGTGTCACAATAGGAAATGTGAAGACATGGATGGGAGGTGGGACCTCGGAGAAAAACTAAAGAAAGAGAGCAAATGATAAAGACTTCCCGACCTAAAATTTCTAGTTATTACATAATATATAATGTCATAAGCATCATATCATTTTATATGATCAATTTTCAATTGAAAAAAAATAAATATTTTATTGATAATGAAAATTTTTCTCTCTCAATTTGTGAGTTTAGGTAAAATTTTGGGTACATAACTTCACTATGAAAGACCATATACAAAGTAATTCTAGGCCCGCAACAATGGAAATCAAATTACAAGGTGGGTTAAGATATAATAATTATATACCTAAGTAATCAAATAAATTTAGTGCACATTTCAAATAATTATATCACTTTTAGTAGAGTAATGCCAATTTGTTCTATCCATTTACGACCCATCTACGATAATCGTTTTAGTTGCAGTGCCCCACTAGGTTTTCACAAAATAAGAAATAAGAAAATTAAAACAAACCTTATATGTGTAGGGTTTATCGTGGGAGAGTTATAAATAAATAAGATTAATAGTATTTCTCTTTTTAATAATTAATTGTACCACGAAGTGAAGACATTGTTATACATTACATAATATCTCAAAAGAGGGTACCGAATTTGTCAATATGACAATAACAAAGGGGGACATTGAAGGTAGGGACATCACATCTAGAATTTAAATAGCTCATTAAGCAACCGTTACCATGCTTTTTTGGGGCAAAGCTTCAATGTTAACTTCTTCATTAATTAATTGACTTGATTAAATTTCCTAATTGGTAGGCCACAGCACTTAGCTCCTCCTTAAAGCTAAGCATATTATTACTAATTTCTTATTTCCTGCTATGGTGGTCTATTTTATTAATGATTTGCATGTTACTTCCCAAATCAGCTAAGTTTTACATCAATTTGGTAGGAGATTTGCATCAGTCCACAAATGAATCCTCTCTTCATTATCTGTGCTACTCTCAACCGCAGTTTAGCTAGTGGAATAATGAAGATTCGTATTATGAACTTCTTACTAATTTTGTATGTCTATGATAACTAATTTAGTTATATATTTGTTGTTTCGAGGGCAATACATCCGGAATTTGATCATGGCAATCATTTTATTTTTGTTTTTGGTTTCCAAAGGTTTACATTCATAGAGTAGTTAAGCTGTAATCAGTTTTTTGATTCATTTAGAGTGATAATAGAAATATTTTTAGATACTATTTAATATATCTGATTATGTAGCATTTTATTTATTCATATATAATATGGCCATCATAAGAATACATGTGTTGATGAACAATATGTCACCCAAAGGTACAAAGGGGGTTCCAAAATATTTGTTTTATTTATTATTGGTGATATCATACTGATGGATTGAATAAATAAATAACAAGGTCCAAATTTAAAATACCCAAAAATTTTAGATTTGCAAAGTTAGAATTACAAAGTTGTCGAAATAGTCCAATGACCATTTTACTAAGACACTGAGCTGTCAAACTAGTTGAATATTGAGTTGTGATGGTGTATATTTGCCTATTCTAATAGGAGGCTATCAAGCAACTATTGAAGATAATGGCTCAATCATGATTGACGGATTGCCAAAGAAAGGACAGAAAATGACCTACCAAATTGATGTTTAACACTCTAAGGGATATGCATAGAAAGGTAGGTTGTAAATCTTGACAATTTGCCAAAAATTCTTAGTTGATCCATAATAAATTTGATACTCTTAGTTAAAGGATACATCAATTATAACCTAATACAAACTATTAGAAGAATTATACTTGAAATATAATTATTTAATGATAATCTATTAAGCATATGCTCATACATGTGATCGTTAACTTGAATATCAATAACCTAATAAACGGTATTAATTTTTTAAAATAATAATGAGCTTTAAAAAAAAAGTCACTAATTTAATAGAATGAGAATTGTACATTGAGTAATTAGAATCTCATACTTATATGAATGGCATGAGCCAAGCACCAACTATACTATGTCGGCATGACACAATAATTTATGAGCAAATCGTGAAGTTAGGCCATTCTTAACACCGCTAGATAACCTTTTCTCTAGGAAATTTCAAGACATAGAGCACTATCCTTTGGAAGTAGATATCTTTTATCTTTCAGCCTCAAGCGTTATAGTTTGGATGGTGTTTTATTAATTTGAGCATCACTTGGCATACTGGAAAGCTATTTTCAAACCTTAAGCTCCTCTTATTATTTGTAGTGTGAAAGATTTAGATTATAATATCTAATAGTTTAATTTTGAAAACTCCTCTATCAAATTTTAATTTATGATATACATCACTAGTACTATTTGTAAGAATAAAATAGTCAACTTGTTTCACCAAAAGAAAAATGAAATCACATGGTTTACACTCGAGCCTAAGGGTGATCTATCTGCATCTTAGGAATTGCTCTAGCTATTGACAATCCACAAGGAAATCTGTTGTATCCAAAACATCTACTCGTCAATTGAAATAGGCTTGACCACCATAGTAGCCTAACTCAACAAGATGACCTGAATTTGCTCGGAGGCAAAGCTAAAAATCAGCCTTATGAGTCAAAGAACCCCGTATTAGAGAGGCGGGTTGACAATTAAAAATATATAAAGCTAACTCCATAATGTCACAGCTTAAGGTACTGGTGTGTTAGGCGTATTTTTAGTTGACATATTCCGTGATCATATCGGGTGATTTATTTAGTGTGTTGTTGGTGTGTTTCGTATCTGCAATAATATATCGGCTTGAAATATTCTCTTCATGTCATGCTCAAAGACCGTCATCGTCACATCTCAGCGTTCCCGTCTCCCTATCTTATGTTTTGTCCTTTCTCGGGAGCTATGCCCGCTTGGTGCCTGAAGCGCCAACAAGCTGCCGTACGCTCGATACGTACTCGAGGTGCCACCGAGACGCATTTTCCAAAACCACACGCTCGATGTGTGCCTGAGGTGCCAACCAAGCGTATTTTTCAGAATTGGGGCGCTCACCAATCTGCGCTCGAGCGCTGAGGCACGTTTTCTCCAAACCCTAACCCGGGCTCGCTGAGCGCCCGATGTGCGCTCGAGTGGCGCGGCCCTTTTGTCTCCAACAGCTCTATTTTTTAAACTTTGTTTTGAGACTTCTGTATATTCTTGTCTTATATTTTGAACCCTAGAGATTCTGACAGACTCGTAAGATGCCTCTTCTCTTAAAAAACCTATGATTTTTGTGTTCTATTTTTTGAGAAAACTTTGCACTTACAATTGTGCTCCATTGACAAAGTCTTCTATCCACATCGTACTTTCTCATTTACACATCTTTCCGCTTGTGAACCTTCGTTGTGACGTCGGTGGTGTGGACACTGGGCTCTAGTGGTGTGCGGCAATTCAGATAATTCGAGAGGAAAGATTGACATGATGATCCAAAGGAGTCCGATTCCGTTGCCGTGGACAAATCCAATGAGTTCCTTGGTAAGGATCACAAGACGAGAGTAAGTTGGCTAGATTAGTGCATCATTACCACTCAATTTGTAAGTAGATTTTTATAGTGCATATCATCCCTAACCGTTAAAACCCAGAGGGTTTTTCTTGATAGTTACGGTTATCAAGTTTTTCCTTTCGTCACTAAAAATTGTCAATTTCTTATTATTACTTATTGCTTTCATTTATATACTCGTATTGTTCATATCATTTAGAATTTAAATATTCTTTATGTGTATTGAATATTTAATTTTATACTATTTTCGCTAATTTATTAAGAGGTTGAAACATTTGTATGATTTGGGATCGAAACGTCCTCTTCACGGTGGACATCAAAAAACAAATCACATAAAGATAAAGGGTCGTACACTATTATCCCTCATCAACACTTAACAATAGCGGCACCTTGAATGCCAGATAAACCTCATAAGCCAAGAACTTTCCATAGCGCTTGCAAATCATCCTCCTCTTTAGATATAGAGAAGAGAATATAAATGTGAGGTTCCGGATCTAAAAACTTGATAATAATAAGGTGATTAGTATGATAAGGATCAATACCAGGCTTATGGAACAAATAAAGTGAGGCTCTGAAATCTAAGTGAAGAAAAAGGAAGAAGACAAATTGATGATTGAAGAAAAGGAAGAAAAATGCCTAAGTATACCATGCCACCAAGTGGCGCCTGCTGTGCGCCCAAGAGACGCTCGAGCGGACAAATGGCGAAAAAATCGGACTGACCTTGCAGGGCGGAGTAGATTAAGAGGAGAGTTCAGGACGGAGTGGCCTTAAGTTGATGAAAAACCGGACTGGCCTTGTAGGACGAAGTGGATTGAGGAGAGCGTAAAAGCCGGAGTGGCTTTACGATTGATGAAACCGGACTGGCCTTGCAGGCCGGAGTGGAAGAAGTCCCACATCGAAATAAGAAGAAACCATTAAAACATATATAAGACCCAAAGCTCCTTACCACTGAGGACTCGTGCGGGCTTTGACAAAGGCCGGAGTAGCCTTGCTACTCAAGAAGGCAGGAGTAACATAGAGGACGGAGTGATTTTTGAAGGAATTGACCGGAGTTGATTATAAAGAAGCCGGAGTGACATAATGGACGGAGTAGATTTACTCACGAAAGCCAGAGTGCTTTTTGAAGAGAATGACCGGAGTTGACATAATGGACGGAGTGGATTTACTCACAGAAGACGGAGTGCTTTTGAAGGAAATGACCGGAGTTGATTATAAATTAAGAAGCCGCAGTGACATAATGGACGGAGTGATTTGTGAAACAGCCGGAGTTGATTTACGATCTCTAAAGCCGGAGTTGATTTACGCCTTGAAAGCCGGAGTGATTTGTGAAACTAAATAGCTGGAGTTGATTTAAGAAGGGCATAATGGACGGAGTAGATTTACTCAACGAAATAGGAGTTATTTGAGGACGAAGTGGCTTTATAAAGCCCAATCTGGCCAACAAGGCAAGAAAGGAAGAAGGCTGCAAAAGAAGAATTCGGTCAACATGTTGACCGGAAGGGAAGAACGGGAGCCGGAGTAGGAAATTAACTCCGGAATAATCACGGGAATAGACGAATCCGAAACCTC
Source organism: Nepenthes gracilis (assembly GCA_033239525.1). Classification (NCBI taxonomy): domain Eukaryota; kingdom Viridiplantae; phylum Streptophyta; class Magnoliopsida; order Caryophyllales; family Nepenthaceae; genus Nepenthes; species Nepenthes gracilis. Next base: position 8,787,989 of record BSYO01000031.1, read on the forward strand.
CAGAATTTTTGAGAAAGAGGGACTCCAGAAACTTCTGGATATCTCAGGAAGAAACCACGCCAGAAATCTCTGGAAGTTTCTGGAAGAATCATGCCCCACCTTCTCACCCCACCGCCTATAAATACTGGTGAGGGGAAATTGGAGGGGGCACGTGTAGCAGAGACGAACAGAAGTGAAGGAAGAAGAAGAGGAGGGAGAGACGAAGGAAAGAGAAGGAAGAAGAAGGACTTCTAAGCCAAATAATGAGGATCCCAGGCAAGTGTTCTCATACTCACTATTTGTTAATTTGTGATTTTTACTTATTCTTATCAGCTATTATCGTTCCAATACTTACCCAAATCATAAACATCGTATAACCCATGATTAATAACCAATGTGCATCACTTGCAATAAAATGAGCATCGGAGGACTCCAAAACGATATCGACTCAATAAGGAAAGAAACGCTAAAATTCTCTCTTGAATTCAAATTGAATCGTTAAAGGAAATAAGTTCAAAGAAGAATAAGAATCGTACAAGCAAGCAAAGGAAATCCACATGGCATGCATGATTACGATGTAAAATATTTAAGTTCCCAAGCAAGATGAGAAACGAATGTTCAAGTGAGATGAGAAACGAATGAGTAAACAGAGGAAAGTCCACAATGTGATATGTGATGATATGTAAATGAGGAAACCTTCCAAATGGAGGGAGATACGATACATGAGATACGGTGGACTTTTCCTCAAATGAATATGAAAATAGAATCATGAAACTAGGACCATGGACTTTTAGATGGGTAGTATTCTCTAGCTTGACACGTCCATCACGGTAGAAACCCGAAGAATACTTGGGCCACATATTCTGGTCGCTTGTGTGTGAGCGGGTGGTGTCCGTGTCACGCTTTAGGATGCTATTGTGGAAGAACGAGAACTGCCCTGGTACCCCGGGGGAATGGGGCGATTACGATATGGCACGATGTGCACGACCCCTCGGATGGGTCGTAAAAGATAATCCCTCACGGCCTTAGATCATCTGGAGTATCATGATCCTTTCCTCGTTTTCTCACATTGTTTGCTAGTACGACCTACTTGCCCTGGTCCGCAAAGATTAAAGTAAATTGATAAAGCATGTTCAAATGGTAACTAAAGGTTCAAAAACATCATGAATGGCAAATCAATACTTCCAAATGATTCTCTCAAGTCCCATTATACTTTAAAGACCATGTTACCCTTTTCATGTTCCTTCACAGCTTGATAGTGACGTATGATTTTACTTGCTGAGCTGTCTGCTCACACTTACTATTCTCTCCTCCCAGGTGATAGTGTTAAAATGGCCCCTGAATAATTAGAACAAGAAAGGGATCTACTTGAGCAAAGCCGAATGTCAAAGGCCTGGAGATTAGTTACATCCCTGTTAAGCTTCCGTAGGTAATTTAAGTATTTAGTTCTGCTTCCGCACGTTTTTGGGTATATAGAGAACTTGTGGCATCTCTCTTGAGCCAACATGGTATTTCAAATACACCATGCTAGAGCCACGAATTTTATGTGGCTTTTGGATCCTGTGATGTGCTGAAATTATGATAATTATAGGCATGCGTTATTATTGACGGATGGTTATTTGAAAAGAAAAATAACACGGTCCGTCACAATAAATAATAGAAAAATGACTTTCATAGAAGACCCAACTAGTTAGATAGTCCTTACAAAAAGGACAAGTTGAACTCCCAATGCTCTAGAAAGCCTAGGACATCCATCCTCTAAAAAATTTAAAATATTCATGCAACAACTGTATGATGAATGTTCAAAATTAATAGATCATTTAAACCACTTAGATACACTTCTTAGGTTTCAAGACTTAGAGGATGCAATACTCTGTTTGTATTTCTCCCTAACATTGAAAGAAAATACTTGAGCTCGGGTCTAACAACTAGACTTAAAGTCGATAAGATCATTCTAGGAACTCTTTGCCTACATTTAGCAAAGCTTGTATCAGTTGAAGAGATATGAAATATCTTTGGCATTTCGCTAGTGTGAGGCATACTTAAAGTAAATGTCTGAAGCATCACTTATTAAGCTTCAATGCTAAGGCCACAAGGATTCCTAACATTACTAATGAAATTAGGCATAACAAGTTAGCCAATTTATTTCCTCCAAAGAAAGACAAACACACCTATGTGACCCATAGCATAGATCATAGTGAACACTCGAGTTCAAGGATGTTCTAGTAATGTCATAGTTGGTACTCTAGCTAGTGATGCCATGTAGGGCAATGTCTTCTCTAGAACATATGCTTGGCGACAAAATAGACTTGGATACTAGAGTGGCATAACTTCAAAAGATCATCAAAATGGTGAAGCTACTATACGAGAATGTTAAAAATCAACTATAAGAGTCTATATTCCTACTCCCTTAGCTTTGAACCTCCAAGAAAAGGTTAAGAGAAGGGTTAGCCTTAAAGAAGGATACCGAATAGCCAATAGTGGAACCCATGGCAGAACAAGTGTCTCATGATTGGAGAGATGGGTCAACAATGGAGATGTAAAGTAGAACCTAGAATGTCACATCCCAATATCTTAGTGGATGTTGGAAATATTGTTTTATAGAGGTGAAGGGTCATGTGCCAACACCCCACATCTGCAATTGACAACATTAGGATCTCAGATCTTAGATGAACATGTTGATGTAAGAACTTCTCCTAGCACAAACAAATCATCCTTCACTTCAAACATAAAGAATTAGAAGGATAAAAAAAGCCATCTTCGGAGAACAAGTGGCTTGTCAGACCATCCTAACAAATAGGGCAAGTCGAATTTCTTTCGTTCAAAAAATTTTGGGGCATCTATTCCCCAAAATAATCAAGATGTCAATGCTGGAGTTGTATGATGAAGTTTTTTTTTATCTTATAGATCACTTAAACCACTTATATATTCACCTTGGGTTCTGGAAATTAAGGAATGAAATATTCTATTTGTGTTTTCCCCTGATATTTAAAGGAGATACTCCAACTTGATTTTATTGGGTAGAGCTAAATTCAATACGACTCTTCTAAGAACTCTGCTCAAACTTTCTTGTATAGTTTGCTTCCATTAGGAGAAAGGAAAAATATCTTTAGCATCTCGCTATCATTAGGTAGGCTGTAGTAGAGAGTTTAAAGTACTAGCTATCATGCTTCAATGTTGAGGCTGCGGTATCTCTAACCTCACTGATGAAGTTAAGCTTCAATGAGTTAGTATTACCTCATAAATGTACGACGAACACATCCACGAGATTCACAAACAAGATCGTAGAGGATAGTTGAGCCCAAGGGTGTTCCATTAGTGTCCTAGGAGGCACTTTGACTTGAAGTCCCACATTGCAGTGTCTGCCCTAATAGTGTCAGCTCGCTAGAAAAACATATTTAGCTAGCATAGCTACCCAAGTATGCTACATGATCTAAATGGAAAATTTATTCTAGAAGAGAGTCAAAAATTAGCCACAAGGGTCCCATTTCTAACTCCTTCAAGCGCCAACTTCAAAGAAAATCTTAAGAGAAGGGTTAGCCTTAAGAAAGGCAGAAAAGCAAACATCTTCTATATTTAGTTAAACCCATGGAAGAATAAGTGCTTCTAGATTAGAGAGTTAGGTCGACAAGGGAGATATAAATCTAACTCCACAACTAAGTAACCCCATAGCTCAATGGATGTTTGAAATTAACTCACACAAAGATGCTGGGTCATGCATTAGCAACCTACATCTACACATGAAAACATTGACCTCTTGAATCTCAAATTAACATACAAGGATAAGAATTTTTCCCACTGTTTGTAGTCCAGTGTTCTCTAAAGACATAGAGGAGATAATCAGAAAGATTAAAATACAAGTTTCTAGAGAAGAGGTAGCTGGTTAGACTATCCTTAGGCAAGTTGAAGTCCATTTTCTCCATAGATTCTCGAACAATGATTCCCAAAAAAAAAATCAAGATGCCCACATTGGAGTTGTATGTTGGAGTTTTTGATCTAGTAGATCACTTAAAATACTTGCATAAACTTCTTAGGTTTTGAGACTTAGGAGATGCAATTGTGGTCAATGTTTCCCTTTAGCATTGGGAGGTGATGTTTGAGCTTGGTACTATCGGCTAGAGTGAAATTCAATAAGATTCTTTTAAGACCTCTACTCTAACTTTCTAGCACAGGTCACTTCTAGTAGGAGGGAGAAGAAATACCCGTGACATCTTGCTAGAGTGTGACTGAAGGTAAGAGCCTAAACACTACCTTCCACTCCTTAATTCTAAGTCTAGAAGGATCCCCAACCTCACGATGAATTCAAGTTGAATGAGTTAGTAAACATGTTGCCCCTAAATTAGGACAAAAACAACCAAGAGAACTAAGACCATGGGTGTTGTAGTCACGTCATAGTGGGCACTCCAGCTAGTGACAACATGTATGAGAGTTTATGTTGCCAAAAATATTTACTTGTCTGTAAAAATAGACTTAGTCAATATAGTGACCTTACTCTAGAAGATAACTCAAATGGTGAAGTTACTATGGGAGAGAGTTAAAATCATCACGCTAGTCCATTTTTCACTTCACTATGGGTCAACCTCTAAGATGAGCTTAAGAGAAGAGTTAGCATTAAAGAAGGCAACCGAAAAGCTAACACCATCTAGAGCTGGTCGAACTCATGGCAAAGTTAGTCTTCTCAATAGGAGAGAAGGGTTGACAATGGAGATATAAAGGCAACTCTAGAATGTCACAATCCGAGATCTCATTAGACATCAGAAATTAAGTTGCATAGAGATGAAGAGGTGTAAGCCAACACCTCTTATTCGCACCTAATGACACTGGTGTCCCAAGTCTCAAGCAAACATTTTAGCGCAAAAACTTATCCTAGTACTTGCAAATGAGCCTCTTCTACAGATATAAAAGGAGAGAATAAAAAAGATTAAAAAATTAGTTTGTAGAGAAGAAGTGACTAGCTAGATCGTCCTAGTAGATCGAACAAAGAAGACTCCATTCATTCGAGAAATTGGAAATCCATTCCCCAAAATAATCAAAGATGCCCAAACTGAATGTGTTTGAAAAAGAATTTGATCTAAGCTATTTAATCTGCATCCAAATACTTCTCTAGTTCTAAGACTTAGAAGATGTTACACTTTGTCAGAGCTTTTCCCTAATGTTCAATGGAGATGCTCGAGCTTTGTTCCATTGGCTAAAATCAAATTTAATAAGACTACTAGTAGAGGTCATGTTGAAAACTCGAGCCCAAGGTTATTCTAGTCACATCTTTGGAGGTGCTCTAGCTGGTGATGCATTATCTGCCGCCAAAATATCCACTCATTAGAAAAATAAAATTGGCTGCCATAGTAGCCCAACTCCACAGGATGGCCCTAATTATGAAGTTACTATAGAAGAGACTCAAAAGTTACTTGCACGAGTCGAGTTTCTAAGTCCCTTAGGTGTCAAACTTTAAGAAACGTTTAAGAGAGGGGTTATTGAATAGCCAACATCTTTTAAATCTAATCAAACCCATGGCAGATCATACGACTCTTGATTGGAGAGACAAACCAACAATGGAGATATAAAGTGAACTCTAGAATGTTGCAACCCAAGATCTTAATGGACTATCAAATTTTAAGTCATGGAGAAATGAAAGGTCATGTTAGATCACGTCTCAAATCCTAATCCCATTATTAACAATTATCACCAATATTAATAATTGTACAATTGGCCATCTAATTAATATTAGATGCGAGTTTTACGTTGATATTTTGACTGGCGTAAATAAAATAATCTGACTTAAGCACAGGAGCCGAATTGCTATGTCATTATGTGATTCTAATACTGACGAAACCGTGATATTAAACCTTATATAGGGAACTATTTCTAATCCAAATGTAATCAGAGTAAATAATTTAATTTAACTATAAACTAACAGCCACTGCTGTCAGCTGTCAGACCATTTTACATTCCATAATTTTATAAACCACAAACATTGTAAACTGCATCCATAAACTCATAACATCTCAAATACATAATTAATATTCGAATAACATAAAACATTAATTGTTACTGTCTGAAAACTAAAATACAGTATTAAATATTTTAGAATTCAGATTTTAATTCTAATATCCTCAAATAGTTTCTTCTTCAATTATGATCATTCTACAAGTATTCAAACATCTTATCTGAAGGGATTAGTAAAATAGAGTAAGGAATGAGTTAAAAACTCAACAAGGTATATAATTTCATAATTAAATATATATAATTTATATGTAAATCATTCAGAAGGACTATAGATCAAATCAGATTTAATGACATAAATTTTCATAATAATTATACATGAATTTCAGATTTTATCCTTTTAGAACTCAGTCAAAATGTGCCACGTAAATTCATGCTTAAATATGAATTTCTTAAGGACTAAGGGCCAGTAGAGTCTTACAGACTAAAAGAGTAGATAATCAAAACTTAAGATATATTTATTTATATACAATCAAAGGTCATACGTTACTATTTAATACCTATAAGTAGCTCGTCATACATATAATCTTATAGATGAGGTTGAATACCGCTTTTATCTGTGAATAATAGATTCAAACATTGGTTACCATTATAATATATTAAGACATGTTATAATATATTGTCCGCTGAACTATTACCATGGTCTAATGCTTATATTTGTAAAAACTCTACAAATTTTTTCATAATTTTATATTTTCTCAATATGAGGAAAATGTTCTTCTTATCATAATTGTAGAGTTTTTCTTAAAAGTTGAATCAATTCATAACATTTCATATTTAAACTTTCTGTAGAAATTTAGTCATGACAAATTTTAAAACATGAAATGTTAAATGAGTACGATAGTACAAAAAATTTTAGCAACATTAAATTAATTCAGTAATTTTATCTTTATTAGAAAATATATAGAGAATTTTATTGAATTTTTTAGAACATGTAAGGTATATTTTTAACAAATTTAAACATGTACGAACTTATAAATGAAAATCAAATATATAAAAACATTATATCATAAATTCAAGCCATGCATATAAAGTTATTGCCAAAAATAGCTGAGCTATGTGATGAACATATATTTGGATATAGATTTCATGCATTTTTACAACAAAATGAGAACTTCACAAGCCCGTTAAGTATAAACATTTTAGCTACGAAATCATGTCATATATGAGTATGTGAAATAAAAAATGTTCATAGAATTAAGAAAAGAACAGCAATTATAGAAAGATGGCATGGAATTCACTTGTCTTAATTTTAAATTATTAAAAATCTAGTATGAACTTATTTGAATTGGCCTTCTCTAGCCACTTCTCTCTCATTATCTCTCTAATCCTCTTCTCCTTCTGTCTCTTCTCTCAAAAGTCTGCGAAAAATGGTTAAATTTTAGCCGAATTTTCTATTTTTACTGAATTGGCACTCGAGCATGCGTCAGGTATGGATCAAGCACCACAATCAAATTGAGCAATGCATGAGTGCCCGTTGGGCATACATCGAGCGCTAATGTCACAGGAAAGCTCACTTGGGTGTCCTTCGGACGTGTTTCGAGAATGAATATATTGGAAAGTACACTCTGCCCATCCTATGCATGGCTGTACGTTTGGCGTCGGTCAGATATTCATCAACTCAATGTGACTCGGTCCAATTTTCACTTTTGACCCAAATTTACTTCATCATTTAACCTCAATTTAATTATCTTGACTTAATTAATCATAATTATGATAAAATTCATACTTCAACTTATATTTCTCTCATCTTTATAAAAATTTCGTTCTCAAAATTTTACATACCTCATCAAAGAAATAAATATGGGTACTTCTCTTGTATCTCATCTTCTCTTTCCCAAGTGGTTTCTTCATATGAATGGTTACTTCATAAGATTTTGATGAACAAAATTACCCTTGTCCAAAGCACTTGATCTCTTCTTCCCAAATTATGAACCAGTTCCTCGATATACGTCAAGTCTTCGTTTATTCTCAACAGTTCGTATTTAATAATATGCGTTTGGTAATGAACATATTTCTAGAGTATCGACACATGGAACACATTATGATCCTCTCTCAAATTCGGAGGTAGAGCCAATCTATAAACTACTTTCCAATTTTCTCAAAAATCTCGAATGATCCAATGAATATCGGTTTTAATTTTTTCTTAATCTCAAATCTAGAAATTTTCTTTGATAGAGATATCTTCAAAAGTACATGGTCTCCAATGTCAAAACTCACCTTTGACCTCCTCTGGATAAACATGTTTTTCTATCGACTTTGGGAAACCTTCAATCAGTCATTAATTAATTGAATCTTATCGAATGTTTCTTGTATAACTTTTAGTCCCAAAAGTGTCTGATTGTCGGTCTTCTCCCAATGAATCGAGGAACGACATTTTTTTCCATACAAAACCTCCTAATGCTTGTTTGGTGACTATTGTTATATGCAAATTCGGCCAATAATAGATAATCGTCTCAATTATCCTTTATTTTCAAAAACAAAGTTGTTAACGTATTTTCCAAAATTTGAATCATTCGCTTGATTATCCATCTATCTGGGGATGATAAGGTTTACTAAATTTCAAATTAGTATCCAATTCTCGATGCAAACTTTCCTAAAATTTTAAGATAAACCTCAGGTCTAAATCTGACACAATAAAAGCTCGCACACCGTGCAATCTGATCACTTCATTAATGTACAGCCTTGCTAATCAATATCTCGAGAACGTCATCCAAACAATAATAAAATGGGCCAACTTAGTAAGTCGATCTACAATCATTCAAACAGCGTCATGATCCCTTGACATCCTAGGTAATCCCATCATAAAATCTATCGTTATGTACTCGCATTTCTAAGTTGGAGTTAGCATTGGTTGTAATAAGTCGGGTGGCTTCTTGTGCTCAGTCTTCAATTGTTGACATATCAAACACCTTCCCACATAGGTCACAATTTCTCTTTTCATGTTTGACTACCAAAATATCCTCTTCATATATTGATACATCTTGTTAATTTTTGGGTGGATAGTATACTTTAATTGATGAGCTTCATTCATGATTTATTTTTTCAATTGTTTGATATTTGGCACATATATCCATTCCCAAAACCTCAAAACTCCATTTACCTAAACACTGAAGTCTACTCCAAAGTCCTTGTTCAAAGCTTTGGCAATATCCACCAAGAATAGATAACCCATTTAAGCTCCTTCAATTCTTTCCAAAATCTTTGGTTGCGCTTGAAAAAAGGACAATATAATCCGAGTACCTTGGAAGTACATTTTAATATCACATTGCATTATGTAGTCTAATGTCTCTATCTCCTTGATCCTCGAATGAGTCACTGACTTATCAATTGATAGCCTAAAGCATCTACTACTGTGTTGTCTGTTCTCAATTGATATTGAATTTTACCATCATAATTTTTTAGTAAGTCCATCTATCTTATCTATTTGATATTCAATTCTTTTTGAGAAATAAAATACTTGAGGCTCTTATGGTCCAAATACACTAATAATTTTTTTCAAATAAATAATGCCTCCAAATTTTTAGCACAAAGATCATTACAACCAATTCAAGATTATGTGTTGGATAATTCATTTGGTGTATATTTAATTGCCTCGATCCATATGCAATCACTTTCCCATACAATATTAGAACACACCCAAGCCTAGTCTTAGACACATCGCAATAACCATAAATCCTCTAGATCCATCTAGAATCGTCAAAATTGGGGCTACCATCAAACGATTCTTCAACTCCTAAAAGCTTCTTTCACGAATCTCCATCCAATTGAATTTGACTTCTATCCGCATCAATCGGTTTATCGGATGAAAATTCTAGAGAAATTATAATGTACCGGATTCCAAATGTCGTTATTACGAGTAATTAAGTTAATATAATTAAAATTAGGTTTAAGTATATACGAAAAATTAGCATTGGAAGCAAAATAAGGGGTCGGGAGACCCAGTGCAAAGGTGGTGCCCGAGGCGCGCCCATGTCACGTTTGGGCAAAATGCCCGTGCCTGAGGCACTCTTGAGTGCGCCTGGGGCGCGGGTAGGTAGATTTGCTACGGTCGATGAGCGCTCGAGTGCGACCCTTCGGTGGCCTTGGCACTCGACCTACACTCGACTGATGCTCGAGCGCCAGTCTAATTATAAAAGCATGTTGGGATTTTTCACACGTTATTTCAATAGTTCAGAGAGAGAGTAGAGAGAGTGTGTGAAGAAGAAGAGAGAGAATGAGGAAATCAAGTCTCCTGAGTTCGAATCCGGTCTCGAGCCAGTTAGAAATGTTATAGATTGGGTTGAAATAAGTGCACTCATATCCTTTGGGTATTTTTGTCCCAATACCCATCCATACTGTTATTTTATGATACTCATGTATTGAGTATATATATATTTCGATTTCATATTCGATTTATAAGATTTGTGTCGTATTTTGTTCCCACAAAACCGTAACCTGCACCTCTCGGCTTTTATCCGTTTTAATTGAAATTTATATATGATTTGAACTCGGAAACTTGAAGCCCTAATATTATGGACATAGATACCTTGATTATTTGGTTTTTATTGTGACGGATCATATTTTCTGTCAAAAATCAGACAGAATTTTGTTTGTAATATGTCCATTAAATTGATACAAAACGTACTCAAATTCCTTGTACAACATACCAAATACACCCAAATGACTCCATCATCCAACAACACAATACATCCATAAACACAGGATCTAAATGCCACATTAAAATTTGTAGCTCCAATGTCATGTCTTCGGATACAATATCAAATATAGAGATATCACTTGGTACCTGTTACAGATCACAATAGCCTACGAAAGTATAAATAAATTCAAATACAGTAGAAACTAAGTTATCTAAGTATCAATTATATGTACAATATACATTAAGATTTCCAACTGAAATATAAATATATACAATTTTCTCTAACATATACAAAACTACAAATAGAAATCTTCGTTATGATCTTCCAAGTCTAGAGCCTAGTCCACTTCTAATCTCTACTCTACCTCACCGAGATAAGCCTGTACTAATCTAAATGCAAGAGAAGGCAGTAAAGATGAGACAAATACTAATCAAGTGTAACATAATTAAAGACAATAATAATATATGTAAAATAAAGTTAAATAGAGATATAAAAGTATAGTGATAATGTGTAAATATAAAATATGATCGAATGTACTTTCGGAATACAATTAGTTTATCATATTTTATCCTTCTTCTTTTGGGAAAGTAAATTATGCATAATTACTTATCTTTACGGATTAGGGCTAGTAAACCTTACTAGCTAAAAGTGTAGGAGAACGAGAAAAGAATCATAATACCCCACATGATCTAAGATCGTAAGCTCTTATTTAGACCCAGTGGGGGGGCCATTTACATATCATGCCTATAAATGGGCGAAACACCACGTGGCATAGTGGTATACCTATCACCTGGTATATATGACCAATAAAATGCTACCCTAGCCTCCCGCACTCCAAAGGCAATTGTCCTTCCATAATAATATTTTAAGGCTTGTTAGAGAGTATTACCCACTATAATATATAGCAAGGATAATCCTTAAATCTCCATTGTAATACTAATGGTATGCTAAGGGATATTACCTTTTGTAACATAAATCTATGATCCTAGTTTCATGATTTCTTATTCTTTGAGGGAAGATCCACCAAATTTCTTTCACAAATTTCTCCATCCGAGAAAATAAATTAATCATATAACAAATTATAGAATTTCCTCCAAATACTTACATAATTCTTGTCTTCCTTTCGGATTTAAGTCTTCTCATGACTTAATTTATATACATAAACATCATAAATCATGAAAATGATAGAAACTTTTACTACCATAAGCCAAATGTGATTTTAAGGCTTTCGAACGATTAACCCTTTAAAATTGGTTAACGAGTATATTTTTCAGAATATGCAATTAAATACATGTAAAAATATATATAATTTAATTAACAATTAAACAGTACAAAAATTATGCAAAATTTACCAAAGATGATTGGGTGAATATTACTTGCGCGTGAACAGTGTCCGTTTGTGTATAATCGGATGAATCTCAAAAAATTGGGCATCCAATAGGTAAATTACCAAATTCAAGATATAGGTATTCATAATCTCAAGCCAATTTATGCATAAAATTCAAAATAAAATCTTAAACAAGGTCCAAGAGCGGGTTAGGGTTCCAACGAACAAAGTTTTACATAAAACTACCAAATCGGATATCCCATGAATAAATTAATATATATGAGATATTGGTAATGGTATTCTAGAGTAAATTTATACAAAAACCCTAATAATTGGAGGGCGAAATCATCCGAGTGTGGGGTTAGGGTTTCGGTGCAAAAACCGATCAAACTTTATGAAATTGGACATGAAATTTATATATATGTATGCTTAAATCATGGGCATCACAAATATATGTATGGGTTAGGTATCGGGATAATAATACTCGAAGGGGATCAAATAAAAATAAAAAAGAATAGAAAAAAAGGGTACGGGTGTACTTACCTTAACCTGATCTATAACTTTTTCAACTAGTTCGAAGTTAGAATCGGACCCGAAAGCCTCTATTTCCTCCTCTTCTCCTTGATGAGTTTTCTCTCTCCAGCTCTCTCTCTCCTCACGCCACCACTGCTTGACCCTCCGGCAGCCGTCGACCATTGGCACACACTCGCTGGTGCCACCTCATCTTCCCTCCTCTCTTCTCCACCATCGCACCGTTCAACAACCCCCAAACCTTAACCCTCCTGATTTCTCTCTCCCCGATTCCCCCCTTCTCCTCCGTTTTTCCCCTTCTGCTTTCTACTATTATTATTATTATTATTATTATTATTATTATTATTATTATTATTATTATTATTATTATTATGTTTTCTTTTAATTTTAAAACTCAAATCGATACTCGGATGAATGAATGAGTGCACCTTAGGAACAGGCCCAATAAGTCCAAATCTCATCAAAAATTTTATAATATTTAATTAATTTTTATTACACATAAATTACCTAAAATAATAATAAATAATTCCAATTAAATCGGAAAAATTTTGAGTTATTACATTTATTCACATATATTTTATATATGTTAGTTTTATGTAAACGAAAAATACTATTAGACATAAATCGAGATATTATTTCACATGTACATTATACATGTTATTTTGTATATGTTTCAAAAATTATATTATATGCATTTGTAAAGGAAATTTATTATCCGAAAGCTCTAAAATTATGTTTGGCTCATGATGGTAAGGATTTCTAATCTTTTTCATGATTTATGTTCATTATACATATAATTCAAGTCATGTGGACCCTAAACTTATAAGAATTGTGCAAATAATAAAAAGGATTAGAGGGAAATTCCAGGACATGTTACGCTTGAAAAATCGTTCTCCCGGAGTGAGAACTAAGTATTATAGATGATCATGAAATTTTTTAAAGAATAAGTAAATATAAAATTGGATAAAAAATTTATATTTCAGAGGGTAGTATTCCCTGGTATGCTTTAGGATACTATTGTGAAAACACGATGGTTGTCTCTAAACCACGGGGGACATGGTGGCACATGTTTTATGGCCCCGTATATCGTGTTAAAGGTATGCCGCTCACCATAGGATGTTAAATTGCGTGAGTTTGTACTTTAGAATATGTAGAAGCAAACACATTCTTTTTTTCGTTCAATGGTACCGTTAGTTGATAAGACCTACTAGCGTTGGTCTATAAAAATAATAAGTTTTCTGCATATTTTATAATCCAAAAGGATCAGAAATAAAATGAAAAAGAAAATTATGTTTCGAAAAGGTATTTGCTCATATTTTATATTTATGCATTCATACTCTACTGTTATTCCCCCATTGCTTTATTTTGTACATTGATTATCATCCTTGTTATATTACGACTTATTGAATATTTTGCTCACTTATTATATTTTTTTCTTTCTTCAAATGAGCACGCACTTATACCTAATGAGGCGAAATAAGGATTAAAAGTTGGCTAGGCATGAAGATTTGAAGGAGACTTTTGAGGACTTAGTTTTTATAGTTTTGCACTTATGGAGCTCATTTGTAGATTTTTGATGGTTTTGTATAAATATCAATGTATATGTATGATGGTGATGTACATGTAGTTTAGTTTTCACTGTATCTGATGGATGCATATACTTCCGCGGTTTGCACGGTTTGTTTGGGTACCTAGTGGCATCTTGTCTGTACCGATATTGTAACCAGAATAATGACGTTAGTGTCACATATAGTTTTGTGGCTTTTGGATCCTGTGTTATAATATGTGGATGTGTGTATGCATATTGTACAGGAATTTGTACAGATTGTATTAGCTTGACAGCCGTGTTACTGTCAAAATTCTACCAGATATCGGTTAAAAAACGTAGTCCGTAAGGTATCAATTTTTGAAATGTAGTAAATATGAACAATTAAGCTAAAAAAAGTGGATCAAAGGGCCAAAGACCCAAAATTTGTAAAACTAAGAACGGGCATTATAATCTCCAAATATAAATCATAAATATGACTTGGGTTTTAAATAATGGTAATTTTAGGGTATTAAATTAATTTAATCACAATTAGGCTCGGGGTATGTGGAAGGATATATTTCGGAGTTAGAATTCAGGCGGCAGTGTCGAACGGGCTACTAGGCATGTAGTCCAGCAGGTTGGCACTTGCTTTTATAACCATTGCAGGATGGGGAGAGATGGAGAAAAATAGAGAGAGCCATGGGTAGAGAGAGAGGGAGGGAGAAGATAGAGAAACGGGCAAACGAAGGCTTTCGAGAAGGATTTCGACTTCAAACTAGTTAGAAAAATCAAAGATTGGGTTGAGGCAAGTGCATCCATACTTTTATCTTTAGTTATTTTTTATTTTCGTTCCATCCCCTTCGGATATTATTATTTCGATACCCATCCATGCACGTATATGTGATACCCATAAGTTAATTATATATATATGTGAATTTTATATCCAAATTTGTGGATTTTGACCGATTTTCTCACCTAAAACCCTAACACCAGGGCTGGGAGGTTTCGGCCTCCGATTTTTGGGGCTTTTGCATAATTGGGACTAGAATATGAATACCCATAATTTGAGCATGTTAATTTATCGATTGGGTATCCGATTTTGTGATTTTATGTAGATTTTCATTTACGAAACCCTCGACCCACGTCCGGACCTTGTTTGAGCATATATTTTGAGTTTTATACATAATTAAGTTAAGATTATAATTACCCATGCATTGAATTTGATAATTTACCCATTGTATGTCTGAAATTATGTGAATTACCGGAAATGTGCAACCATGCACTGTTCATGTGTACTATTTACCCAAGCTCTTTGGTAATTTTTGCATAATTCCGTATTGTCAATTGTTAATTAGTTGCATGTACATTCGCAAATGATTAATTGTTATTCCGGAATCATGTTTATTAATCGATTGTGAAGGAAATGTGAGTCGGGGGCTTCTAAAGTTATAATTGCCTCTCGGTGATAAGAATCTCTATTCTTCCCTATGTTTATGATATTCGTATATGTAAAATGAGTCATAAAAAGATTTAAATTCGGATGAAAGATAATAGTTATATATGTGTACGGAGAAAAGTTCACAATATGTTATGTGATCAAATTATCTCCCGGATGGAGATATTGTGAATTGAATTGTGGTGAACCTTTCCTTAAATGAATATGAACCCATGAAACAAGGACCACGGAACTGTATTACGGAGGTAATGCCCCTTGGCTTGCCAATAGCATTACTGTAGAGACTCATGGATCATCCCAGTAGTGTATTTTACCAGGTAATACTCTTGACAAACCTTTAGATTTTACTATAGAAGAACATGGCTTGCCCCTGGGCCTCGGGGAAGACTTTGTGGGGGCATTGTGGCCTGTTTATAGGCAATATGTGATGGCCCGCCTCTGGATCGATAATAGAAGCTTGCACTTTTAGGTCATGTAGATGACATGACCCTTTCCTCGTTCTTCTGAACCTATAGTTAGTAATACTTACTAACCCTGATCCGTAAATATGAATAATTATGCATAAATTATACTCTAAGAAGAAGTAAACTACATTTCAAAGAATGCTTGATTATATTATTGTTTATGCATCCCTCTCATGATTATATGCCTATCTCCTGCTTAACTTCACTTATATTGCCTACTATTTTGATTATATTGTACTTGTTGAGCTGTTAGCTCACCATTGCCTCTCCTTATTTCCAATTTAGCACGAATTTGATATGCCCGATGGGATAGCGTAGAGATTCGAAGTGATCTAGGCTTGGATATGGAAGATCATGTTGAAAACTTAAAACTTATAGTTTTATTTATATCATCGAAAATTGTGTATGCATTTATATTTCTTTCGGAATCTTACTATGTATTATATAAAATATCTAATGATCAGATAGTTTAATTTTTTTGCTGTCATTTGGATTTATTTATGCTTCCATAAGATATTGTGGTTTACAACAATTATTTAGTGGCATCTCTCTTGAGCTGACGTTGTGTATAGATTTATCACGTTGGAGCCACATCTAAGTAGTGACATTTAGATCTTGTGTAGTTTTGTATTGTTGTCGTATGTTGTCGGCAATTGAGATTTTTGGATGTATTATGTATTGTATAGGAGATTGTACAAATTTTTATATTTGCGGATGTCTGTATTACAGATAAAACTTTACCAAATTTTTAGCAGAAAAATACGGTCAGTCACACGATCTATCACAAAAATTCTCCACAAATCTTTGCTAATAACCTGCCATTCTAAAAAAGTTCCTAACTTTGGCTACCGTTGTTGCTCAACTCCAATTAATAACTGCTTCAACTTTCTTGGGATCAACCAAAATACCTCTTTTGAAATGATATGACCCAAAAATATGACTTCTTTAAGCAAAAGTTTATACTTTTTCAACTTGGCATATAGACTCCTTTCCTAAATCATTTGGAGTACAATGCTCAAATGCATCTTGTGCTTTTCGTAACACCTTGACTATATCAAAATATCATCAATGAACACTACCATGAACTTGTCAAGATAGGGTTGAAACACCTGATTCATCTAGCCTATAAATACTATAGGGGTGTTAGTTAACCCAAAAGGTATAACTAAAAACTTGTAATACCCATACCTCATTTGGAAAGCTGTCTTCGCCACATCTTCCTTCTTAATCCTCAATTGGTGATAACTTGGATAAAGATCAATCTTGAAAAATACTTGGGCTCCTTACAATTGATCAAATAAATTATCAATTCTTGGCAATGGATACTTGTTCTTGATAGTGATCATATTTAGCTTCCGATAATCTATACACGGCCACATATACCCATCTTTCTTCTTCACAAATAGCATCAAAGTATCTCATATGGACACACTTAGCCGAATAGACCACTTCTTCAATAGCTCTTGCAATTATTTCTTCAACTTTTTGAGCTCCGATGGTGTCATTCTATAGGGGCTCTTCAATATAAGCGCCGCTTCAAGTATCGTCTCAATTTTGAATTCAATCCCTCAGTTTAGTGGTAGTCCCGAAAGATTTTCTGAAAATGCATATTCAAATTCACACACCACCAGTATATTCTTCATCGACACATTATGGCTATCAATTGTATTTGCATAAGCTAACTAAACTTGACATCCACTTTCTGTTAAATGATAAGCATGCAATGCCATAATCATGTACAAGAATTGTTTATGCATTACTCTTTGAAAATAAAAGGGTTCACATCCTGAAATTGTAAAATACATCCTCTTATGAAAATAATTTATACTAGCATGAGAACTAGTTAGTCAATTCATACCTAAAATTACATCAAAGTCATGCATATCTAACAAGACCAAATCTACCGTCCATTTCAACCCATTGACCTAAATAACACACTTAGGACACAATATCCATAACTAAAGATGATCCCATAGGTATTGACACTATCAATGAAAAATCCATAATCCTTGGGGTGATATCAAATAATAAACAAACTTAGGTTACACAAATTAATATATTGACCTCAAATCCAAAGCACATGAGCTGAAATTTCAAATATGGTAAGCTTACCTTCCACCACCATGGGCGATGCATCTGCAGCTTGGGCCATTACCGTGAACGGTCTTCTTAAAACACTTGGCGTCTTTACCATTTGCCTCGAGGGATGAGGACAATATTTAATCATATGGTTGGGTTAGCGGCCATTGAAGAATGCTCCCAAGACCTTGTAGTAGGGCCTTTCTCCATGAGAGTTTTCACAATGAGGACACCTGGGAGTTCAGCTCCTTTCTTCCCTTTATCCGCTAGCTTTGATCTTTTGTGGAACCCTCCTGATTCTGAACTTTGACTTCCTTTACTAGCGGACTTCTTCTAAAAAAATTTCTATTTTTTCAACTTCTGTTCAAATAGGAGAGCCCGATCCAACACATCTCCAAAGTTTGACAGCTTCAAAGTCAACAATTATTTTTGGATTGTATCATTTAAGCATTGTAAAAATTTTCTCGCCTTCCTCGCCTAATCATGGACCATATGAGGGGCATAGCGAGTGAGTTTGGTGAATTTAGTGTCATACTCTACCACAGTCTGATTCCCTTGTCGCAAACAACAAAATTTATCCCATTTTGTTCCCTTAAACTTGTCGGGAAGTACTTATCTATAAAAGCTTTCACGATCATATTCCACATAATTTCTTCATTTTCCAGCACCATGGCTCACTTTTTCATCGACCACTAATAGTCCGCCTCTCCTTTTAGCTTGTAGGAGACGAATATAACGTTGTCCTCCTTCAAGCATCATATTATGGAAAAAACCTTCTTGATTCAATAGATCTAAATCTCCACCTTTGTAGGGTTTAGGTCACCCATGAATTCTAGCACCCTCTCAATTGTGAAGTGATCATATACCATTGTAGTCGGGTTCATCAGGGTTGGCACTGAGTTATGTGATCCTTGACCTATAGATTTCATCACATCCACTATTCTTGCCATAATGGCCAAATACTTTTCTTTTCAGTCGTGGCAAGAGATAGGTCCAATATTACCTCCTTGTCCAGACGATATCTAAATCCTATCACAAAATATTTAATCATATTATATCTTCAAACCAAATAAGATATTTTTCTTACGACTTCCCTGATACCACTTTGTCAGGTCACATCCCAAATCTTAATCCCATCACAAATAATTGTCACCAATATTAACAATTATTCAATTAGTCATCTATTTAATATTAAGCGTGAGTTTCATATTGATGCCTCAGCCAACCTAAATAAAATAATCTGACTTAAGCACAGAACCTGAATTGCCATGTCATCATGTGACTTTGACACCGATCAAGCTATGACGTCAAATCGTACGTAAAGAATTATGTCCAATCCAAATATAATCAAAGTAAATAATTCAATATAACTATAACCTAACAACGACTACTATCAGCTATCGGACCGTTTAACATCCCATAATTTTACAAACCAAAAACATTCTAAAATGCATCCATAGACTCCTAACATCTCAAATATATAATCGTTATCTAAATAACATAAAATATTAACCGTTGGTGTTCGAAAACTAATATACAATATTAAACATTTCAAAATTTAGATTCCAATTCTAAAATCCCAGAATAGTTTCTTCTTCAATTTTGACCATCCTATAAATATCCAAACTTCTCATCCATAAGGATTAGCAATATAGAGCAAGGAGTGAGTCGTAAGCTCTATAATGCATGTAATTTTATAATTATACATATATAATTTGTATTTAAATCATATCAGAAGGACTGTGGATCAAATTAGATATAATGACAAAATTTTCATGACAATTATACATGGATTTTAAATTTTATCTTTTCAGTGCTTGTCAAAATGTACCATGTAAATTCATACTAAATATAAATTTCTTAGAGATTAAGGACTAATAGGGTCTCACCGACTAAAGGAGTGGATAATTAAAGTCTGAGATATGTTTATTTTGACACAACCAAAATCCATATCCTACTATTAAAGATCTGTAGGTAGATTATTATACATACAGCAATGTAGACGGGGTCAAATGCCACTTTTTCTTACAGATGATATGTTTAAACCTTGATTACTATTATAATATACTAAGGAATGTTAAAATATTCTATCCGTTAAATTATTACTATGGTCCAATACTTATACTTATGAAAAATTTACACATTTCTTCATAATCTTGTATTTTCTTAGTTTGAAAAAAATATTCTTAATTCTTATCATAATTGTAGAGTTTTTTTAAAAATATTTTGTCAATTCTTTACATACAAAACTTAAACTTTTTGTAAAAATTTAGGCATGATAAATTTTAAAACATGCAATGCTAAATTAGCAAGATGGTATAGAAAATTTCAACAACATTAAGTTAATTTAGCAATTTTATCTTTATTATCAAATATGCAGAGAATTTTATTGAATTTTTCAAAACATGTAAGATATATTTTTAACAATTTTGAATATACAAGAACTTATAAATGAAAATCAAATATAGAAGAATATTATAACATAAATTCAGGACATGTATGTAAAGTTATTGTAGAAAATAGCTGAAATATATGATGAACATGTACTTAGACATGAATTTCATGCATTTTTGTAAACAATGAGAAGAATATCACATGCATGTTAAGCATGAATCTCTTAGCTACAAAATCATGTCATGTATAAATATTTAAAATAAAAAAAAATATTTAAAAAATTAAGAAAAGAACAACAATAAGAAAAAAAGGGCATGGAATATACTTAACTCCAAATTATCAAAAATCTAGCTTAGAATCACTTAAATTAACCTCCTCTAACTTCCTCACTCTCATTCTCTCTCTTTTCTCAAAAGTTTACAAAAATAACTTAATTTTAGCAAAATTCTCTATTTATACTAAACTAGCACTCCAGCGTGCATTAGGCGCACGTCAAACACCACGGCTAAACTGAGCTGCGCATGATTACCACTTGGGCACCCGTCGAATGCTGATGCCATGGAAAAGCATGCTCAAGTATCCTTCGGGCGTACTTGAAATCCAAACATACTGAAAAGCACATTCAGGCTTTGATCAAACATCCATCAACGTGATCACTATGTCCATCCTATACATGCGCGTATGCCGAGTGTCAATCAAGCATCCATCAACTTGATATGATTCAGTCTAATTTGACTTATGACCCAAATTTACTTTATCCTTTAACCTCAATTTAATTATTTTGATTTAATTAATTATGATTATGATAAAATTTAAACTCAAATCTTACAAGTTGTGCACCAACATCATTCGTAGGCATTCTATAACCATGGTTTCTCAATCGTGGATGAACATACATGGCCCAAGAACTTCTCATAACACTCCTAAATCAACCTCCTCTATGAATATAGAGGAGGAAATTAGAAAGATTAAAATAGACTTTTTAGAAAAAAAAAATTAATTGGTCAAACAGTCTTGGGAGACTAGACAAGTCAAGCACCTTTCGCTTCAAAAATGTTTTGACAACCATTACTTGAAAGAATTCTAGATGACCATGATGGAGATGCATGATGGAGGTTTTGATATAGTAAATCACTTAAAGCACTTCCACATCCTCCAAACTTTGGGATATAGAGTCTAAAACCCCTGCTTGTGTCTTCCCTAAATTAAAAGGAAACACTCAAGGCTGGTTCCATCAGCAAAAGCTGAATTCTACAAGATCATTCCAAGAGCTCTCCTCCAACTTTCTAGCATAGTATAATTCGAACAAGAGTCAGGAGAAATATCATTAGTCTTTCACTAGTGTCAAGTATGCTCCAGGTGAAAGGCCAAAGCATTACCAATAACACTTTAAATGTTAAGGCTAGGAGAATCCTTCACCGCATCAATAGTCAAGCTCCGGTGCTTTATTGCATTTCTATAGACTAAGGGCTTCTTCGTCAAGCTCATGAAATAGATGCCTGAGTCTTTCATAGAATTGAAGGCAGTAGTATATGTAATACTTGATCACTAAAATATACTTGATGATATCGAAAAATAATTAAACTAGATAATTTTGTGAGAATAATTATTTGCTTAAGTAAAAAATCAAATGATTGAAAGAAGTAGAGTGACCTAATTGACCCTTGAGTGACATTTGTGCTCTAATGGTACCACAGGAACTCATGAAAGGTATAGGAAGGGAAGCTCATGCATACATAGTAATATGTAGTGGCACTTGATGCGCACATAAATCACACTTGTACGTGCATCATAATATGTTGTCACACCTGAAAAGCACATGAAGCATGCTTGTATGTGTATGGCAGTAGCTGTGTACCTAAGGCTACAAACAAAGAAAGCACATATGGTTATAACATTTTGGTCTCATACATGATGAACGTATGATTGTCACTTGTGTGCTAGTTTGGGTATATAAGGACATTTATCCCCTTTTTAGGTCATTTTGTCTCAAAATTTGAGAGAGAAGAGAAAATGAGAAGAAAAGAAAAGAGAAAAGAAGAGAGAAAAAGAGAAGAAAGGTAATTTTTGAAGTATTTTGAAGATAGATCATAGTAAGATTTAACCTAAAACAAGTGCATCTAAATATTTTTCTTGTATGTTGTTGAGATATTCTAAATATTATATTTAAATCTTTTTTAAATATACATGCATATAATCTTTTATAGTCTTTCTTTTCTTTCTAGAAAGCATAATAAACACTATTTGAAATATTGAGATTTCAAGGTTTTGTGCCTAATTTCATAAAATTTGTTAAGAAATCTTAAAATATTTGAGTAATGAGTTTTGCATGTCTCTTTTTATGCCATCATTTAACAAGCTCTCTACGTTAAAGTTTATAAAGATTATTTATTTTGCTATGTTGGAAATCTATATAATTATATAAAATCATTCTTTTGTCTAAATAAGAAACATTATTAACAATTGATAGAATATATTTAAATATAATTATATTAATCGTAAGAAATGGTTGATCTTAATGACTATTCAGAAGAAACAAGGTGGATCCAAATGATTTCAAGCAGAAGAAAAACCAAAACCCATAAAGACCAAAATTGGCTTTTAAGGCTAGGGTTTGTGATGGTTTCATTAAATAATGGTAATATCTCTACCCAACAAATACCCTAAAATTTTATATCCATAAAATTTAAATTGCTAAGTTGCTAAATTAGTTGAGTCACCACCTTATCAATCCTCCAAACTGCTTGGATATTGAGTTGCCCAGGTGGTAGCCCACTGGTTAAAACAAGTAGATTGTCAAGTAGTCAACAAATGGAATTGCTCTACCAAGGATATGCAAATTGCCAAAGGACTGACGGCAAAAAACCCATCACTAATATAAATATAATCATAATTATTAGATAATGATACGACGCTAATAAATCTTTAATCGATAAATAAGTCAAATAATGTAATATTATAGTGAATAACCCTAAGACACTGCAATGCCCTCCCCCTATGACACTCTGATACCACTATAATGCCATGATTTAGACCCTCAACATATAGCATAATTGTACATTCCCTATTCACTGTGCTACTCAAATCACCCCGATAAAGGTTCACATTCATCCTAGAATGTGATCAAATTTTGTCCATTCTACTTTTGACTTCTTATTCTTGCTCAATCATTCACAATATATCATAAAAATCTATCTTTGCAAGATCATACTTGTCACCACATTTGATTTCTAAAAGCCGACCCACTAGCCACTCATGACAAAACCACGTCCAAACCAGTTTACTAAAAATGACCATAGACTATATTGTACAATTACATATACAAAATTTTCTATTGAACATAACTTACAATATCCAAATAAAAGATCTTGTGAGGACCACCTATTGGTCCAACTCCAATGCTAGGTGATCCAAAGTCTACTAAATTAATATATAGTGAGTTGTAAGGGTGAGTCAAAATCTTAACAATATACATAATTACAATGAAATATATGATGAATAATTCACCACGAATAGATAAAATGGCTAACAAACTAATATTAAATGGAGTTTGAATGTCATAACCTTAAGGTAAATAAATATAATTGTTAATAAACCAAATGCCACTTTCGTGCTTTTTCTATGAGGGCTTGAACTTTGCCCATGACAACCCACTCAAAGGTGGCTTAATTCTAACATTGTTCAATAGGACATGCAAATCAATACAAAATCATCAAATGAACTTTTGACATAAATGAACCACGGTCCAATTTTACCCTATTTTGGCAAGTTAAAGGCCAATCTTTATATTATACTCTAGAGATGATGTAATAAGCCATTACTTACTCCCATGGATGGAATATATTATACTCTATAAATAGAGTTAAATATCACTTTTATAACCTATAGATGATAAGACTCTTATGACCTTAACACTAATATAGTGGACATGTCACAAGTTATGTTACCATCAATTCCCTTCAATGGTTTTGTCAAAACAAAAGAAAATTTATATAAAATTTTCTTAAAATTTGGAAACAAATAACATTCCATAAACTTGGTTTAGAGATTTATCAAAATTTTTGAACATGTTTGAGCATATAATGGATTTCTTTGAGAATTTCAAAATTTTAAGAAAACAATTAGAAACTTAGGCCGAACTCAACGACAGAAAAATAGCCGTGCATGCAAACTAAAAGCATTGGCAAGAAATAGAGTACACATGTATGAAAATTAGAAGTAATAACCTCAACATTTATAGAAGCGTGGAGTTAGATTTTGGTATTCAATTGCTAAATTGAAAAGGGTTGGCTTAAAATGCACTAGATAAGAATCTTTTTCAAAAATCACATTATCATTTGTTCCTATGAAGTCACATCCTAGACCCAAAACTTGAAATCAAAATACATCATAATCAGACTATTATCAAATCTATAAATAAATTATTCTAATAATTGACTTAATACCAAGCCAAATGCCAAAATACAATCTTATAACAAATATTATTAAATAATCTAATAATAAATATGATAAAGCCTAAAATCTAAAGACCACATCTAAAAGTGGCTCTAAATAACCCATGCCTGAAATAATTAAAATATGAAAGTAAAGATTAGCATCTCAACCCGAAAACAAAACATTCAACATATATTAAAATATAAATTCTCATCTCATGACCATAATATAGACAATTCAAAAATTAAATTAACAAAATCTTAAATCAAATAATCAATACAACTAAAACAGTAAGTGGCTTATCCCTGTTCAAAGTCCCTACAAATATATTTGAGTTTGTTAGTCTAAAAAATTAATAAAAAATGATAAGAATAAGCTTACACTCAATAAAGTATATATAATTTTATATGTGCAGATATAATGAATGAACATCCACAAAAAAGTAATCATGATGGAAAACCAAAATATAAAGATATCAAAATAACAATAAAGCATCCAAGAATCCTGCAAACATATAAGAATTAAATATCAGTGATGATCATTTCAAGAAGGGTTGAATATTAATATTCGAGTTATAATTGTTTTCATATAGTTAAAAACTATATACCACTATGCGTAATCCATGGAAATGACTACACATTATTTCTTATAGTCAAAGTCAAATACTATTTTTTTGACTTGTAGATATTAGATTTGACTTTTGATTTACAAATAAGATGGTAAGACATGTTTTAATATATTTCAGTAATTTTTTACAATGATTTTTAATTAATTAAAACTAAAAATTCTACACCAAAATACACATATATAATTTTTTAAAAAATGTAAAAAAAATAAATATATTTTATTGAATTTAAAGTAGAGTTTTCATAAAAAAATACTTATAAAGAAAAGACATACAAGAATAAATATTCAAATATTTTAGTATTTTAAAGTAATATGCACAAATTTAGACATAAATCTTTTAAAATCTTAAGGAAAAGGAACAAAACTAACATATATATAACATATAATCAAAAGAAATAAGTAAATATCACATATATGAGTATTTGAATAAAAGTACTTGATAATTTAACAAAATTAATAATAAAAAAATAAATTTAGATTTACTTGTTTTCACTTGAAGTTACCAAATATTCAATTGGATTTTTCTATCTTCTTCTTCCTTTCTCTTCCTCTTACTCTTTTCATTTTCTTTTTCTCTATCTTTTTTTCAAAATTCATGAAAAAAAATATACTTAAAAATAAGAAAAGCTATTTATATAATAGTTTGACATGTGAGCACCAATCAAGCACATGTCAAGGATAGAGGCTTCTTTAAATCTAAACACAAGTGCCCAACAAGCGTACCTCAAACACAACTATTCTAAACTAAATACATATGAGTGCCCTTCATATACACCTTTGGCACAACAATTCTATATAAAATATACTCATACATGATTTAAGCACATATCAAGTACCACTCATTCTTATATCACTACAATCTGATACTTAATTTCTTATTGAAACCATAATTAACTTTAATAATTCATCTTACCTAAATATATTGACATTTTATAAATCTTAGTATTTGATTATTATATTCTCCCCTCTTTATAAAATTACATCTTCAAAATATGTACCTCAATGAAGAAATGACAATAAAACTTTATCCTTAATGGTTCACACTTGATGATATGAGATCATAACATATTTTCAAAGCATTGAAATATGAAAAATGTTGTGAATATTAACCAAATTTGGATGTAAGGCTAATTTATAATCCACTTCTCTGATCTTTTTCAAAATCTCAAAGTATATAATAAATCTTGATTTCAATTTTCCTTTATATTCAACTCTGGAGACTCCTTTTAATGGAGATATTTTTAAAAATACATGATCACAAATTTTAAAATTCAACTTGGTCCTCCTACGGTTCACACAACTCTATTAACAGTTTTGGAAAACTTAAACTCGATATCACATCAAATGGATTTTATACGATGTCTCCTAGATCATCTGGTTCTAAAAGTCTTTGATCACTAATTTCTTCCAAATTAATTAGGCAATAGAATCTTCTTTGTAAAATGCTTTGAAAGGTGCCTCGCTTATACTTACCAGATAACTATTATTTTAGGCAAACTTGAATAATAACAAGTAGACATACTAAGTTCCTTTCATCTCCAAAATTGATACTCTTAGCATATCCTCTAAAATTGAATTGTCCACTTTGATTGTCAATTATTTGGGGTTAATATGTCATGGTAAACTTTAAATTGGTGCCAACCTCTTGATGCAAATTCTCTTAAAATTTAAATGTAAATCTTGGATCTCAATCTGATGCAATTGAGGGAGAAACCCCATGAAGTTGACTATTTCATTTACATGCAGTCGTGTCAAACAATTCCTTAAAAATGTCATCCCAACATTAATAAAATGAGCTAATTTTGTTAAGCAATTGACAATCACCTATAGCACATCATGATTCTTTGATGTTCTAGGTAAACCCATCACAAAATTTATCTTTATGTGCTACTATTTCTAACCAAGAGTCGATAATTGTTACAAATGATCTAACAGCTTATTATGTTTGACTTTTACCAATTTACAAATCATAAACTCTCTTACAAAAGTCACAATTTTTCTCTTTATATTTCTCCACCTTATATTATTTTTGTAAATCATGATATATTTTGTCTATCCCTGGGTGGATCATATATTTGGATCAATGGACTTTATTAAAAATGTTTTCCTTAAACTCTTTAAAGTTAAGTATATACATTCGATTCAAACACCTCAAAACTCCATTAACCTAAATGTTAAAATTAACCTTGATTCTTTATTCAAATGTCCAACTATATCAACTAATAATGGATCACTACTTGCATTCTCTTAATTTTGTCAAAATCTCTGGCTATACTTAAAAATATGATAAAATCATACATACACCTTAAGAATATCTTCTAATGTCTCACTCTTTCGTGCTATTCTCTAATATTCAAATAGGCCATTAAATTTGCAAATTTACAATACTATGTTAGCTTTTCCTAGTTGATATTGAATCTCGTAGCTAAAGTAATAAATTCATTTATTTTCTTTACCTCATATTCACTTTTTTAGAAAATAGATATTTCAAGATTTTGTGATATGAATATACCAAAAATTTCTACAAGTAGTGTCTCTAAAACTTTTAATGTAAAAATGATCATCGTTAATTGTGAATTATGGATAGGATAGTTCTTTTCATAAATCTTGAGTTGCTTTTGTAAGGTATCAGTTTTCATATTATTATAATCAGGAATACTTAAGATAATATAATCAAAATTAAGTTTAAATCATGTGAAAAAATTAAGTTTAGAAAGCGGATTGAAAAATGGCGAGAGATTTCCACCGAGTTCCCAGGGCAGCACCGGGGGCATCATTCCAGCGGGCTGCGCCTACCGGCTGGTTGAACATCGGCAGGGGCACTGCTTCCTGGGCATGCACACCTGAAGCACGCTGGCTGCGCACTCGACCGCTCGTCCCAACATGCACACCCAATGCTCACTGTGACTGGTGCTCGGTCACCTATTTAAGCGTGCGAGAGTTTTTCTTTCATCATTATATGTTAATCTGCGACATAAGAGAGAGAGAGAGAGAGAGAACACGAAGGAGAAGAGAGAGAAGGAGGAGATTGAGGTTTTCGAGTCTGATTCTATCTTAAAGGTAGTCAGAGAAGTTGTATATCAGGTCAAGGCAAGTACGCGCATATACTTTTCTTTCTTTTGTTTTACTTTTTGTTCTGTTTTTTTTCTAATATTTTGATCCCGATACCCATTTATACTTTTGTTTTTTGATACCCAAGTCATGAATATACATATATGTCAACTTTATATCCAATTTTTAAGATTTATTTGGTATGTTGCTTCACAAAACCCTAACCTGCACCCATTGCATTTATTCAATTTATTTAAGATTTATGCATATTTTGGCCTAACATAATTGAAACCCTAGCATTGTGAATGTTTTTACTTTGATTATTTGATATTTTTTTATGTATAAATTGTATACGATAATTTGTGGGTTTCAAAAATTATATTGTGAATCGTTTATGAAGGGATTTATTGTCCAAAAGCTCTGAAATTATATTTGGCTCATTATGGTAAGAATTTTTAATTTTCTCAAGCTTTATATTGATTGTGCATATAATTTATGTCATGTGGAGACTTAGACTTACAAGAATTATGCAAATTATAAAAAGTATAAGAAGAAATTTTCATGATATATTAAGTTTGAAGAACCATTCTCCAGGGCTAAAAACAAAGTTTAATAATGAAATATAGAATTTTCCTTAAGAATAAATGAATATAAAATTGGATCAATGAATTATATTTTAGAGGATAGTATTCCCTAACATACCTTGGAATATTACTATGGTAGTACGAGGATTGCCCATAGGCTACGGGGGATATGATGGCATAAGCTTTATGGCCCTATATACTGGGTGAAAGGTATATTACTCACTATGGGGTGTTGAATTGTTTGGGTATTGCCTTAAAATATGTGAAAGTATACATATTTTTTTCTCGTTCGGCCACACCGTTAGCTGGTAAGGCCTATTGGTCCTGGTTCGTAAAGATAAAGATATTTCTGTATTATTTAGAACCTAAAGGAATTAGAAATAAAATATGAAAGAAAAATAAATTCTGAAATTCCATTTCATCATGTTTCATGTTCATGCATCTATATTATCATCATATTTTCCTCCCTTAATTTATTTTGAGTATATTGCTTGTTGTCATTAATTATATTATGTATTGCTGAGTGTTTGGCTCACTCATTGCTATTTTTTCTACTTTCAAATTAGCACAAGCTTATCTCTGATGAGACGGAATAGAGATAAGCTGTTGTCTATACTGTGGACTTGAAGAAAAACAGTTTGGACTTAGATTTTGTGTTTTATATTGTATGAAATACTTTTGTATACATTTGGATGGATATGTACTTGTGTATTGATAATGGATAGATAATTTAATTTCTGCTGTGTGTGTGATGGATGTATATATTTTCGCAGGATCTTTATGGTTTGACGTTCAGGTACCTAGTGGTATCTCTTTGTCTAATATTGTATTTGGAGATGCAACGTTAGAGCCACAAATATATTGTGGCAATGTGGATCCTATGTTGTGATTAATTTTGTTGAAATTTATATATTATACCGGTTTATGCATAGTTTAATGGCCATTTTACATGTGAAACCTTGCCGATTTTCGATTAGGTTAAGTGGGGTTGTCACAGTTTGTATCAAAGAAGGATATGTCTTAGGCTTGATCTAAAATTTATGTGGAAGCCTAGGATAAGATAGGCTAGACTAAATAATTAAATGTAGGCATAAGATGGTTAAACTAGATCAGATAGTTCTAATTATCCTAGTTGTCCTATTTAGATTATTAGTTATGTTAATTGGGTAGATTGTTATGCCCTAGTCAGTGTCCGACTCACGAACTAATCCATATCATTCTTGTTTCAGAAAAGATATCAGTAGCTGACAATACCACCTAGATGGAGGTCGACGCATGGAGACGGTCAACCACGTGACTGAAAAGCAGAGTAACTGAATTTGTTGGATAGAATGTGTGACGGTACGGGTCATAGTTGTCCATATGACATCCGTCAATAATCATACATATATGCTGAATAATAAAGTAAAAGACATATGAATTTGTGGATTTAAAATTTCATTTGCACGGACAGGATTGCAAACAATCGGTCATCAAGTCGACCATAAAGTAGGCCAGTCACAACTTGACCTTCCGAGGTTCTAGATCGGCTGGTCAAAGACGCATGAGATGCCACTAGAAACCAAAATTACTCAAACCATAAAAATTTAGTGGAAGCATCTAAATATCCTTTTAATTTACACAGTAGAATCATTATACAAAAGTTTCTAAAATATCCCAAAAAAATACATCAAGGTCGGTCATGAACTGCCGCAAAAATCTCGATCGACCTTCTTGCCTAGCTAGACCGTCCGACTTCACTCTTTCTCATCCAGCATAAGTTCTTAGTCATCTAAGGGTAAGAAAACAGTAAGAAGTAAGCGACAACTCAGTAAGGTACCAATGTAGAATATATATATATATATAATATATATAACTTCGAACGAAATTTAAAGAGATGGAATGGCATCATTTTACATACTGAAACATAAAACATGGGACAAAGGCATTTTCATGAGATTTGGTTTCCAAAATGAGTTCCAAATCCAAAACCAACTTTCTATTTAAAACACTGCCTACATTTAAGGTCTACAACTACTTGACCGTCAGAACTAGTTACATTTAAGGTCTGTAACTACTCGACCATCCAAAATTGGCTACATTTTAGGCATGCAACTACTCAAGCGTCATAATTTAAAACTTGTTATATTTAAGGTCTGCACCTACTCGACCATCAAAATTTGATACATTTAATGTCTACAACTACTCGACTATTAAAAACTGACTACATTTTAGGCCGCAACTACTCGGCTGTCATAATCCAAAACTGGTTACATTTAAGGTCTGTAGCTACTCCACTATTATAATCCAAAACTGCCTACATTTTAGGCCAACAACTACTCGGCCATCATCGAAATCTAGTTTCTTGAATCTTTGAGCTTCAAAGACAAAAGTTCTTAAAAAGCAACCGTTCAAAGTTCTTTAAGAGCAAAAGACCAGAGTTCTTTAAAGGGTAAATTATCGGAGCTCTTTAAAGAGCAAATGACCAGAGTTCTTTAAGACATGCAATTTTACTTTTACTAGTGGCGAACAACAAGCAAGCGGGTGAGATCTTAAATATGGAAACTAAATCGTTAATAGTAATCAAATATGTAGGATAACTTTTCTATACACAATTTTCAAGTATGAATCGTAAAACAGAATCTCACATGCAAAACATAACACAAGTGTTGATTATGAAATTCCTTCATAAAACATGAAAAGACTTATCATAATATGCATCACGTAGAAACATAACAAAGAATATCATTAGGATAACATCAGATTTTTAGACGAGAAATAGTTAAGGATGAAACATGGGGTACACTTGCATTAGCCTGATTTGTTACTTTCTCCCTTACTCTAATCGAATTGAGGATCACATAGAAATTCTTAACTCCCTCCTTTTCCTTCTCCTTTCTCTTCTGCTCATAGTGCCATATGTTTGTTCTTCTTTCTTTTCCTCTCTGTCTCTATTCCTTCATGCCTCTTATATCTCTAGATTTCTAGACTTGCTCCTTAACCCCCCCAGTCTCAAGATTTATAAACAATCCAGTAGGTGAGAGTAGGTGGGATAGATCACCTACTTCTCATATCTATTCAAATCCCCTCTCTAGAAGGTTCTAGATCAATGATTCAAATCTCCTATCTAGAAGGTTTTAGATCAACAGAGCAAGCGGGAGTAGGTTACCTATTTCGATTTTTCCAATCCAAACTTTAATCAAAATTAGTCGTCAAGCCAATCCGGTCAACTTACCCAACTGGTGAACGATTCATTTATGCCATCAATCTATTCCAATCAACTCTCTTAACTGGTCATCATTTCAAGTCTTCGGTCTCTTTCTAATCTCTTGAACGACCTCGACCTCTTTCTAAGTTCTCGGTTGTTACAGTTCATTTATAGTCTACAGTTTCTTAGGTATTTCGTTTATTTTTTCAAGTTTTGAACAACCTTTCTAGTCTGGTCACTACCTTAACCATTCTTGTCATCTATCTTCTCTGGAATTTCACTCTGAATTTCTTATCCGAAAATCTTTTCACTTAATCTTCTCCGAAAATCCTCTCTGAAAATTTGCTAGTACACCCGGTCAACTATATGCCAAATCCAGTCAACAATTTTGACAGGTCAACAATTTAGTCCGGCCAGTCAACAATTCTTGTTCGTCCATCTTACTACCTAGTTCTAGGAATCCTGATCCTTACAATTACTCTGCCTCATATAATATTTTATCTTCAAAATTTAATAAGGCTTATATATGTAACGACCCAGACTTTAAAAGTATAGAAAACCTTGGTTATCGAGTCCGGTCAATGCCAGTTGACCGGAAAATACAATAGGAAAGTAGATCGGCCTTAAGATGAAATCAACTTCGGCCCTTATTTAATGAAAACCCACTCGAAATTTCTACGATAATCCAGTCCGGATTCCCTTGAAAAAGGAGTCCGAAATATCTCTTGAAAACAAGTCCGGATTTTCTTGAGGAAAATCAAGTCCGTCCAGGTAAGGCCGAAGTAGCTTTGAGAGCCGGAGTGTATTTGTGAAGCCGAAGTTGTTGATCCGGTCAACGCCAGCTAGTTGACCGGAATGCGTAAATAAGGAAACCGAATACGTTGAAATAGCAATTAATATGGAAATTCTTATAATAAGGAAACTGAGCAAAGAGAAATAACCAGTAAGGAAATTTTAAAATAAGGAAACCGAGTATAAGAAAATAATAAATAATAAGGAAACTTTAAAATTGGAAACCCTACNGAATTTTTCCCAAAGGCTGCCAAACCCTAGGGCTTATAAATAAGACATTAGAGAGCGGGAAAAGAAAGGGGCACTCAATAGGGCTTGACCAAAAGTTCAAGGCGAAACAAAGAAATTCAGGCAAGAGTACTCACCCTGTTTTTAAAGTTCATGATTATTATGCATGTTTACAATACGAGTAAATCTGATATTTTTATGAAAGCATGTTTTAGAATGTATGAATATTTATTCTGTTCTGTTATTTGATATTTTGATCGACTTATATTTTTGTACGTACGATGTTTGTTCTGTTGTTTGAATTAAGGAAAAATCGTTCGTAATTGCATGTTTAAAAAGAAGTCCCGTTATTCATGATGTTCGGTTTTGACCTGCTTGGAAACATGATTATTTGTCAATTGTTATGAACTTCGATAATGCATGTTTAAGGTAAAGAACTTCGGCCTTAAGATGGAACGAAAACTCCTGTAAATGAACTCCGGATTCTGTCGAAAAGATCTCTGGTTTTAAGAAAAAGAGCTCCGGCATTCTTAGAAAGTTACTCCGTCCCTTTTGGAAAAAGAACTCTGTCCCTTTTTGGGGAAATAGAACTCCGGATTTTAGAGCGTCGAATTTTAAAAGAAATGGAACTCCGGCTTTTAGAGCTTCGGCTTTTAAAAGAAAAAGAACTTAGGATTTTAGAGCTCCGGATTTTAAAGAAATAATCACTCCGAATTTTAAAGAAAGAATCATCCGGATTTTAAAGAAAGAAGCACTCCGGTTTTAGAGCTCCGGATTTTAAAGAAAGAATAGCTCCGGATTTTAAAGAAAGAGTCACTCCTGATTTTAAAGGAAGAATCACTCCGATTTTAGAGCTCCGGATTTTAAAGAAAGAATCAGTTCGATTTTAGAGCTCCGCCCTTTTGAGAAAGAACTCCGCCTTTGAAGAAGAACTCCGGCTTTAGGGCAAAGTACGCCGCCAGGAGCTCCAGTTTTCAAAATCCGTCCTTTTAAGAAAACGACTTCGGCTTTAAGATGATTACAGAAAAAAAAAGCACTCCATCCTCTTTAGGAAAGAGCTTCGGATTTTGATGAAAAAGCACTCCGTCTATTTAAGAAAAAGTACTCCATCCTTTTAAGAAAGAACTTCGGCCTCAACGTCTTTAAAGAAGCATTCCGTCCTTAAGAAGCACTCCGTCCTTTTTGTTTGAAAATGAATTCCGGGCTTTAACAAAAGAACTTCGGCTTTTGCAAGGAACTCCGGCTTGACAAAAGAACGTCGGCCTTAAGAACTCCGGCCCTCTGCATGAAAAGGAACTCCGGCCTATTTTTAATGAACATGGAAAATGCATGTAATACGGGCAGCAAGTGAAACTCTATGACTTCCGACTTCAGAACTATGATGAATGGATATGAAAAGATATGAACCATGAACCGAGTCCCCCTGATACTTGCTGTTAAAGATGGATGAAGGATATTGGAGTGACACTCGAGGATTGCCTCCTGGGCCACGGGAGGGGACTTTCTGGTGGCATAAGACTATGGACTACGGCCCCGTATGCCGGGTTAAAGGCATCACCTTCCGCCCCGATGAGTATAATGAGGGGATACGGCCTTAGGTTGTAGGGTTACACACAACCCGTCGTCGATGTTGTCCGCTCCCGTCCGGTCCCTAAAGATCCCTAAAGATGATAAGAATTTTCAATGATCTTATTAGGATAACAATAAGAAAAGGAACTTCCGAACTAAAGATATGATGATTTCGAATTTCTGTTTTATCCGCTTATATATATATATATGATTTCTGTTTTCTGCATGTGAGTACCTTGTTGGGCTTTGTGCTCACTCTTGTTGCTTTCAAATGATGAAAGGCTCATGGAGGACGAAATTGAGTAGAATCTCATGGTGTAGCCAAGTAGTCCGGTTGACCGGAACTGACTAAATGAAAAGCTTGTTTAATTTCTCTGATATTTTGTGGAGACTTGTAAAATTGTTCCGCTGTTTTTAACTTATCAATGTTAGCATGTTTCGGTGTTATGAATAAAAGTTATGATTTTGAGTAAGCATCTCAGGGCAATTAGGTCCGGCAAACATTTGAGTTGGCCGGACAAGTTGAAATCAAGCCGGTGGGCCAACTTTATATAGTCCGGCCTCACGAGATCCTATGCATGAATGAAAAGAAAAATTTTATGTCCATTTATCATTTTATTTTAAGGCAAGAATTATGGGCTGGCGGCAGCTTTATGAAGTAAAATAAGGCCGGGCCGTCACAATATACCTCATGAAAATAATTTTGTCACATCTAGAACAATTTTGACAGGTCAACAATTTAGTCCAGCCGGTCAACAATTCTTGTTTGACCATCTTACTACCAGTCCTAGAAATCCTGATCCTTATAGGTACTTTGCCTCATATAAAATTTTATCTTTGAAATTTAATAAGGCTTATATACCACATCAAAATAATTTTGTTACATCTAGATTAATAAATAATCATATAAAAGTTTAGGATATTACATTCTCCCCCACTTATAAAAATTTCATCCTCAAAATTTAACAAACCTAAAATTTTCAACCAATTGGAGAAATATCCTTTCAGATTCCTACATACGTTCTGGTGTTATAACCTTATCGTAAGACAAATTTCTAATCTCTACAAGGCTTAACCGTTCACATATTTGTTTCCTCAGTCATTGACGCAAAGGAGACTTCATGACAATCCGTAAGATTCGTAGGCAACTCAATTTACTGACTATTCCATCGACTTTTTTCAAAACCTTCAACAAACTGATGAACTTCTACTACAGTTAATCTTAAGCCTTGAGAATGATTATCTATCTAGATCCTCAATTTCATTCCGAATTTTCTAGGCTAAGGGCCACATGCTACTGTTGCGCTACTCTGATTGACCATTTACTTATATACCAAAATCATCTTATAGCTTTTGTCCAATGATTTATATCAGACACCTAAGCTGGACAGCAGCCATAAACGTAAGTAAATCCCAAAGGTACCAATATTACTAAGGCAATGCCCAAAATCCTCAGATTATAATTAACTTGGGAAATATACTTAAAGCAATCACGCAATCATTTTAGTTCAGCCTTAGGTTACTACCAAAACCTCATTAGTGACTTATCATCTCATTGGCATACCGACAAGTCAACTTATTCAACCCGAGTGTATCATCCAATTTCGTAATAAATGAGATATCCTAATCACCCCGAAACAAGATCTACAACGGTTGCTCGGACCACAACTCTATAGTCTCAAAACTACAGGTATAACTCTTTCTTCCAGACCAAAGCTAAGCACCCTATTTGCTCAGATTTCGGGAGCTATTCGAGATTTGTTCTACTACATCTCTTATGGAGCATCAAGACTTACTTCATCTGAGAATTCCCGACATCCATTTATCGGCAACATCATTCACCTTCCTAGGTGAACACTGAAATTCACCTTCCAAGCCTCAAGTAGATTTTATCCGTTCGCACGGTTGCCTCCTCCTATGGGCACAATTGTGCAGATTCTTAGAATCCTTGGACACTACCTATCTTCCAAAGCAACATCCTTAATTTTTCAACGCAGAGACCTTAATTAATAACTCCAAACTACGGGTGGGGTAACTCTAATTATGGACCCCTCCCCCACTTAATCCAAAGGCATCTATCTACATATGATGCAAGAAAGACCTAATCCCAAATTTTTCTTAGAAGCATCACACTCTACCCTACTGAGTATACAGTCATCAGTCTTCCTAATCCATATTGCTGTCCTTAAACAAAGTTCCGACATCCCCATGATCCTATAAATTTTTCAAATATCATAACCACCAAAATTCCTCGGTGACCACAAATGGCCACCAGGTGTGGTCTTTTATACTCAATAGACTTAGTGTAAATTTTCATCTAACGGTTTGCAGGTAAGGCGATATTATTTTCCTGATTCCTCGATCAACCCTGGCTCGTACTCAAAATTTCATAACCCAACTACAAAGTGTAATATTCTTACCAATCTAATTCTCACTAATATGGTGGCTCACCAAACAAGTTACCACCCAAATTTTGATCAAAGCTTATTACCTCAAAACAAACTAATTCAGCCTAGACAATCATATCTACAGCACAAGAAAATGTCCTGGCCATCGATATAACTGACACAAATCTATGGTCCTCAAGTAGACAGATAAACTTAGGAAACACCGTATATAAAAGAAATTACAGATTCAAAATTCAACATCATGTATACTGAAAATCGTACCTTCCACCATACTAATGATACTTCTACCTCCTGCACAGAGACTGCAAACACCTCGACTGGGATAGTTGGTTTGGACGCTTGGGCTTGCTTTGAATGAAGACAATTTCTTACCTTGTGTTCTACCTGACCACAATTTTAACAAACTTCCAACATCTTAAAACAAGGTCTGCCCCCATGTAGCTTCCCGCAATGAGGACACGGGTTGGTTGATACCCTTGAGGTTGGCGCCGATTGGCCGGACCCCTTTCTTGACTCTTGCTGCTTAGCTTTCTTTGGTGGTCTCCCAAATCTCTCCATGGAACTAGCACCAAAACCTCTCCAGCCAAATATTCTCTTTTCGAACAACTCCTCTTTCACAATTTTCTTTTCATAAATAATACTTCATTTGTCATTCCTTCAGTTAACACTTCAACTTTTAAAACAAAAATAACTCGATCAAATTATAATTTGGCCTTAGCAGTGACTAGGACACGACGCTTCCTAGATACAACGTCCTGGTCCTATTTAGTGCTAGCTTACTTTGTCAGACTAGAATTGCTAAGTCTAACGAGTTTAACTTACACCTTTATTTATTTATTTGATCGAACTTAATCTATCCTAAACTTTCGTATAAATTTAGATCAAACTTAAGGTTTCTCTTTCTCTAATATCATTTGTGACGGCATGGGTCATAGTCCACCATATGACCTCCGTCTATAATCATACATATATCCTGAACAATAAACTAAAAGACATATGAATGGGTAGACTTAAAATTTCATTCTCATGCACAGGATCGCAAACGGCTAGTCATCAAGTCGGCCATAAAGTAGGTCGGTGATAACTAGTTTGGTTACAACTTGACCGTCCGAGGTTCTAGAACGGTCAGTCAAAGACGCATGAGATGCCACTAGGAACCAAAATTACTCAAACAATAAAAATTTAGCGGAAGCATTTAAATAACCTTTTCATTTACATAGTAGAATAATTATACAAAAGTTTCCAGAATATCCCAAAAAATACATCAATGTCAATCATGCATTGCTAGAAAAAATTTCGATCGGGCTTCGCATCTAGTTAGACCGTCCGACTTTACTCTTTCTCATCTGGTATAAGTTCTTGGTCATCTAAGAGTAAGAAAATAATAAAGAGTGAGCGACAGCTCAGTAAGGTACCAATGGAGAAAATATGCACATATATATATATATATAACTTCGAACGAGATTTAAAGAGATGAAATGACAGCATTTTATATACTGAAACATAAAACATGAAACAGAGACACTTTCATGAGATCTGGTTTTCGAAACAAATTCCAAATCCAAAACCAACATTTCGGTTAAAACACTGGCTACATTTAAGATCTGTAGCTATTTGACAGTCAGATAGGCGACATTTAAGGTGTGCAACTACTCGAACATCCAAAACTTGCTATATTTTAGACTTGTAGTTACTCGGCGTCATAATCCGAAATTGGTTACATTTAAGGTCCGCAACTACTCAACCGTTAAAACTAGTTACATTTAAGGTCTACAGCTACTCGACTACCCAAAACTAGTTACATTTTAAGCCTGCAGCTATTCGGTCGTCATAATCCGAAACTGACTACATTTAAAGTCTATAACTACTCGACCATCATAATCCGAAACTGGCTACATTTTAGGCCTGCAACTACTCGGCCATCATCAAAATCCAATTTCTTGAATCTTTGAGCTTCTAAGACCGAAGTTCTTAAAAAGCAACCGTCTAAAGTTCCTTAAGAGCAAAAGACCAGAGTTCTTTAAAGGGCAAATTATCGGAGTTCTTTAAAGAGCAAATGACCGAAGTTCTTTAAGACATATAATTTTACTTTTACCAGTGGCGAACAGCATGCAAGCGGGTGAGATCTTAAATATACAAACTGAATCATTAACAGTAATCAAATATGTAGGATAACTTTTCTGTACACAATTTTCGAGCATAAATCGTGAAACATAATCTCACATATAAAATATAACACATGCGCTGATCATAAAATTCTTTCATAAAACATGAGAAGTACTTATCATAATATGCATCACGTAGAAACGTAACGAAGAAGATCATTAGGATAACATCAGATTTTCAGACGAGAAATAGCTAATGACAAAACATGGGGTATACTTGCCTTAACCTAATTTGTTATTTTCTCCCTTACTCTGATCGGATTGAGGATCACTTAGAAATTCTTAACTCCCTCTTTTTCCTTCTCATTTCTCTTCTGCTCATAGTGCCCTGTGTTCGTTCTTCTTTCTTTTTTTCTCTGTCTCTGCTCCTTTATGCTTCTTGCTTCTCCAAATTTCTAGACTTGTTCTTTAACCCCCAGTCTCAGCATTTATAGACAATGGGGTAGGTGAAAGTAGGTAGGACAGGTCACCTACTTCTGATATTTAATTAGATCCCCTCTCTAAAAGGTTCTAGATCAACGGTTCAAATCTCCTCTCTAGAAGGTTCTAGATTAACGGAGCAGGTGGAAGCAGGTTACCTAC
The DNA here is from genome assembly GCA_033239525.1 of Nepenthes gracilis. NCBI lineage: Eukaryota > Viridiplantae > Streptophyta > Magnoliopsida > Caryophyllales > Nepenthaceae > Nepenthes > Nepenthes gracilis. The sequence goes on from BSYO01000031.1 coordinate 8,828,014, forward strand.
TCCGATTTTACCAGTCCGGACCTTAATCAAAACTAGCCATCAAGCAAATCCGATCAACTTACCTAACCGGTCAACAATTCATTCTTGCCATCAATCTACTCCGGTCAACTCTCTTAACTGATCATCATTCCAAGTCCTCAGTCTCTTTCTAATCTCTCAAATGACCTCGATCTCTTTCTAAGTTCTCGGTTGTTACTGTTCATTTATAATCCTCGGTTTCTTGGGCATTTTTGTTATTTCTCCAAATTCCAAACAACTTTTCTACTCCGGTCCCTACTTTAACCATTTTTATCATCTATCTTCTCCGGAATTTCACTATGAATTTCCTCTCTAGAAATCCTTTCTGAAATTTTACTTTGAATTTTCTCTCTGAAAATCTTCTCCATAAATATTTTTACTCAATCTTCTCTGAAAATCCTCTCCGAAAATTCACTTTGAATTTTCTCTTCAGAATTCACTCAATCCTCTTTGAAAATTCGCCATTACAGCCGGTCAACTGTATGCCAAATCCGGTCAATAATTTTGGTAAGTCAACAATTTAGTCCGACCGGTCAATAATTCTTGTCCGACCATCTTACTACCTAGTCCTAGGAATCCTGATCATTACAATTACTCTACCTCTTATAAAATTTTATCTTCAAAATTTAATAAGGCTTATATACCTCATGGAAATAATTTTATCACACCCAAAATAATAAATAATCGTGTTAAAGTTTGGGATATTACAAAATGGCCTATATCATTGAGAATATGGGGTAAAGAAATCTTGCTCCTATACTTGCTCCAGTTCTGGTACAAGCTCTTGTCAACCCTGGACCATCTACTTACGACCCGGTTTGTTCAGAGAGAATTTATGAGCTCATGGGTGAGCCAGATCCAATTAAGGTCGATACTTGATTTCAGATGTTAAAGGAGGTATTTACTATTATTCGTTGTCTTGAGAAAGACAGAGTGTTATTTGCTTCTTACCGTTTGGAGGGTAAGGCAGCCCGATTCAGAGAAGAAGGGCAGTCAAACGACACCAACCTCATGAGCTTCAGTTAATCCATACTAGCATTGTGGGAGATTGTATGGAGATAAACTTTGTTACAAGTTAACGGGTGTATGCTCTAACTGCGGACAATCGGGGCACAAAATCAAGAAGCATCCTCATCCGAAAAAGACCCTCATATCTAAGCCTACTATTCAAGGAAAGGCGTTTGTAGTGACTACAAGTGAAGCAAAGGTGTCCAATACTGTAGTGGAAGGTATTATTTCTATTTGTGGCACTTCTACTACTGTACTTTTTGACCCTTGATCCATCCATCCCTTTGTTTCACCTTGTTTTGCCTGTTATTTAGTATATTCTTCTGTGATCCTTGGTTATTCCTTAGTTATTTCGATGCCTATGGGATCTTCCATTGTTACGGATATTTTGTACCCTGGATATGTGGTTGAGGTGAATGGGTTGTCCTTTGTCGTTGATTTGATTTTATTGGAGATGTATGATTTTGATATAATTTTTGGCATTAATTGGTTATCGAGAAATTATGTGAGAATTGATTACTTCTATAAGAGAGTGAATTATGCAATTCCGGAATGTGAGCCCTTTCACATTCAAGGAATTCGGTGGGTGGAGTCGTCTAGTTTTATCTCAGTTCTACAAGCTCGTCATTTATTGAGAAGTGGATGTGAAGCTTATTTGGCCTATACCAGTGTGGTAGAGAGCCGTGAATTATTAGCGATGGAGATTCTGGTAGTGTGTGAGTTAGAGAATGTGTTTCCAGATAAATTGATTACTTTATCGCCACATCGGAAGATTGAGTTTGGGATTGATCTTGTGCTTGGATCGGCACCTATCTCGAAGACAACCTACCGTATGGCTCTTGCTAAGTTGAAGGAATTGAAGCAGCAATTGCATGACCTATTGAATTTAGATTTTTTTAGACCGAGTGTATCACCTTGGGGTGCTCCAATCTAATTTGTGAATAAGAAAGATGGGACTTTGCAATTATATGTGAACTATCATAAGTTTAATAAAATTATGATCAAGAACAAGTACCCGCTGCCACATATTGATGATCTTTTTGATCAATTGCAAGGAACCTGTATGTTCTCAAAGATTACTCTTCACTCGGAATACCATCAGCTTCGGATCAAGCAAGAAGATGTGGCGAAAATGGTATTTCGAGTGAGATATGGCCATTATAAGTTTCTTGTGATGTCGTTTAGATTGACGAATGCTTCTGCTGTATTTGTGGATTTGATGAATCAGATCTTTCAACCTTATTTGGATAAATTTGACATAATTTTTATTGACGATATCTTGATTTATTCTAAGAGTAGTGTTGAGCACGAGAAGCATTTGAGGACCATACTCCAAACCCTTAGGGAGCATAAGTTATTTGCGAAGCTAAAAAAGTGAGTTTTGGCTTGATAAGGTTGTATTTTTGGGCCACGTTATTTTTTATGGAGGTGTCTCGGTAGACCCAAAGAAGATTAAATCTGTGATTAATTAGAGTCGACTGATGATGGTGACGGAGGTTCGTAGTTTCTTGGGTATGGTCGGATTTTATCGTCGATTTGTAGAGAACTTCTCTCGTATTACTTTGTTTCTTACCTAATTGACGATGAAGGAAGTGAGTTTTGAATGGACCGAAAAGTGTGATCAAAGTTTTCAAATGTTAAAAGATTGTTTGACTTTGGCACCAATTCTAACTATCTCTGATTGTTCTGATGGTTTTAAGGTGTATTGTGATACTTCTAATGTTGATCTTGTATGTGTTTTGTTTCAGAATGGGAAGGTGGTTTCTCATGGGTCTCGACAGTTGAAGGTTCACGAGAAAAATTATCCGACACATGATTTAAAGTTAGCTGCCATAGTGTTCACGTTGAAGATTTGGAGGCATTATTTATACGATGAGAAATGTTTTGTGTATTCTCATCATAAGAGCCTCGTGTATTTATTTTCATAGAAAGAGCTAAATATGAGACAGCGGAGATGGATTGAGTTCCTTAAGGATTATGACTGTAAGATCCATTATCAGCTTAGGAAAGCTAATATGGTCGTGGATGCTCTTAGTCGCCAAACTAGTTTTGTCACGAGACTACAGATTAAGTAGATGGAGATGCTGAATAGTCTAAAGTCCTACAATATCTAGCGGTATATCAAGGATAACAGGATAATGTTGTCTTTCTTGCAGGTTTAGCTTGAGATTCTCCAGAGGATTAAGAAAGGACAAGCAAGTGATCCACTTTTTATGGATATTGTTGGGGACCTTGGTCGAGAGTCTCGAATGAAATTTAATATTTGTGCTGATGGAGTCTTGCGATTTTGGGATCGTTTATGTGTGTCTGACGATAAGAAACTGAAAAAAAAATCATGAAAGAAGCTCATCGAATTAGGTACACTATCCACCCCGGAATGAATAAGATGTCCTGTGACCTGAAGAAGATGTTCTTATAGAGGAATATGCGAATAGAGATTGTTACTTTTATTGGTAGATGCCTTGTTTATCAGCAATTAAAAGCTAAAAGGAGGAAGCCCTTGGGTTTATTGCAGCCTTTGCCCATTCTAAGTTGAAGGTGGGAGGATATTTTCATGGATTTTGTTATGGGTTTGCCTAGGACCCCAAAAAATCATGACACAATTTGGGTTGTTATGAATCGGCTGATAAAATCAGCTCATTTCTTAGCCATTCGGATGACATACTATCGTGATTGCCTGGTGCAGTTGTATGTCAATGAGATTGTTAGACTGCACGGTGTGCCAGCATCTATTGTGTTCGATTGTGATCCACGTTTTGTCTCTAAATTTTGAGAGAGTTTGCATCGAGAATTAGGGACGAACTTGAAATTTAGTACGGCGTATTACCCTCAGACATATGGCCAGTCTGATCAAACCATTCAGATATTAGAGGACATGCTTAGAGTTTCAGTGATGGAGTTGAAGGAGAATTAGGATGATCACCTGGTATTAACTAAATTTGCATATAATAGTAGTTTCTAAGCAAGAATTGATATGGCTCTATTTGAAGTGTTGTATGGTAATAAGTGTTGATCTCCTATCCATTGGGAGGAGATAAGAGATAGACGACTTTTGGGACCTGATGTAATTTGGGAGATATCGGAGAAAATTGCAGTGATTTTTGAGAAATTAAAGATGGCTCGGAGTCAGTAGAAGAGTTATGCTGACCGGAGAAGATACGAGCTCAGATTTGAAGTTGGTGACTTCATTTTTCTCAAAGTATCACCATGGAAGGTGACTTCCAGATTTGGTGTTAAAGGAAAATTGAAGTCGCGTTTCATAGGACCTTCGAGATTTTGGAGAAAGTTGGAGAAGTCGCGTATCGATTAGCGCTACCGCCGAGTTTGGCCGATGTGAATAATGTTTTCTATGTCTCGATGTTAAGGAAGTATATTCACGATCTGACGCACGTCATCAATTATGGTTCCTTAGCTATCAAAGAAGATCTATCTTATTCGAAAGTGTTAGCTCAGATTCTGAATCAGAAGGATCAGATTTTACGCTCGAAGATCATTCTTCTTGTGAAGATTTTGTGGAGGAATCATTCCCATAAGGAAGCAATGTGGGAACGGGAGGAAGAGATTTGAGAGAGGTATCCCTATTTATTTTGTGATATGTGTATTTGTTTAGTTTCTACGATTCGTTAATTTTGAAGATGAAATTTTCTAAGTGGGGGAGAATTTTAAGGTACCGGTTTTTATAATATCATAATTATAAATATTAAGATAATATAATTAATATTAGGCTTAAATCATGTGAAAAAATAAATAAATTTTGAAAACATATTCGAAAATGGCAAGGGATGTCCGTCAGGCACCCAAGGCGGCGCTGGGGGTGCCCATTCTAGCAAGCTCGAGCCTATCAGCCTCTCGAGCACTGGCACGGGCGCCGCTCCCAAGGCATGGGCGCCCAAAGCACGCTGGCTGCGCACTCAAGCGCCCATTCCAGCACATGTGCGCCCGATGCTCGCTGTGACCGGCACTCAAATTTAAGCGCGTGAGGATTTTTCTTTTGTCATTTTTATGTTGATCTGCGAGAGAGGAGAGAGAGAGAAAACAAAGGGGAAGAGAGAGGAGGAGATTGAGGTTTCTGAATCCGATTTCGACTTAGAGCTAGTTAGAAAAGTTGTAGATCAGGTCGAGGTAAGTGCACTTATATACTTTTCTTTATCTTATTTCACTTGTTGTTCCGCTCCCATTGTATATTTTTGTCCCAATACCCATCTATACTTTTATTTTATGATACCCATGTCTTGAGCATATATATATATGTCGATTTCATGTCCGATTTTTAAGATTTGTACGGTATGTTGCTTCACGAAATCTCAACCTGCGCCCCCTTGTATTTATCCGATTTATTTGAGATTTATGCATGTTTTAGCCTTAGAAAATCGAAACCCTAACCTTGTAAATGTTTTTACTTTGATTATTTGATATTTATTTACATGTTAATTGTATACAATAATTTGTGGGTTCCGAAAATTATGTTGTAAACCGTTTATGAAGAGATTTGTCGTTCGAAAGCTCTAAAGTTATATTTGGCTCATTGTGGTAAGAATTTCTAATTTTCTCAAGCTTTATGTTGATTGTGTATGTAATTTGAGTCATGTGGAGATTTAAACTCACAAGAATTATGCAAATTACAAAAAATATAAGAAGAAAATTTCATGATATGTTAAATCTGATGAACCATTCTTCAGGGTGGGAACAAAGTGTTAAGAATGAAGTATGAAATTTTTCTTCGGAATAAGTAAATATGAAATTTGATCAAAAAAATTATATTTCAAAATGTAGTATTTCCTGGCATGCCTTAAGATATTATTGTGATAGCATGAGGATTGCCCCTAGGCCACGGGAAATATGGTGGTATAAGCTTTATGGCCTCGTATATTGGGTGAAAAGTATACTGCTCGCCATGGGGTGTTAAATTTCATAGGTAGTGCCTTAGAATATGTGGAAGCATACACGTTTATTTCCTCATTCAGCCATACCGTTAGCTAGTAAAACCTACTAACTCTAATTTGTAAAGATAAAGATATTTCTACATATTTTAGAATATAAAGGAATCATAAATAAAATATGGAAGAAAAATAAATTTCAAAATTGCATTTTATCATACTTCATATTCATGCATCTATATTATGCTCCTATTTTTCTTCCTTAATTTATTTTGACTATATTGTTTATTGTCCTTGATTATATTATATATTGTTGAGCGTTTAGCTCACTCGCTGTTTTCTTGCCTTCAGATGAATACAAGCTTATAACCGATGAAATAGAGTAGAGATAAGCTGTTGTCTAGGCTATGGACTTGAACGAAAATGATTTGGACTTAGATTTTGTGTTTTGTATTGTATGAAATACTTTTGTACACATTTGGATGGATATGTACTTATATATTGACGATGAACAGATAGTTTAGTTTCTACTATGTGTGTGATGGATGTATCTACTCTGCATGATGTTTATAGTTTGTTATTTAGGTACCTAGTGGCATTTTTTTACCTGATATTGTATCTAAAGATATAACATTGGAGCCACAAATACATTATGGTAATATGGATCCTGTGTTGTGATTAATTTTATAAAAATTATATATTGTATAGATTTATATATAGTTTGACGGCCATTTCACAAGCAAAATCTTGCCGGTTTTCGATTAGGTTAAGTGGGATCATCACAGCCTTAAGCTATAAGCAATTACTTCCCCATACTACATTAACACACTACCCAACCTATTAGTGGATGCATTACAATAAACTACATACCTTTTAGGCCCCTTTGGAATAGCTAAGATCAGAGTAGTCATCAAACAATCCTTTAACTTCTAATAACTACTTTCATGGTCTTTATCCCAACAAAACACCACTTCTTTTGCATTAGTCTAGCCAATGACATCATAATCTTTGAAAAATTCTATATAAATCTTCTGTAGTACCAAGATAACCCAAGAAATTTTCATACTTCTGCCACATTTGTTGGTTGGCACCAACTTGACAAAAGTCCAATTTCCTTTAGATTAATCAAAACATCTCCTTTCAAAATCACATGGCCTAAAAAATATAACTTTTTCAAGCCAAAATTCCCACTTTTTTAACATGATATATAGTCTTCTTTCACTAAGTTTTTACAAAACAATCATCAAATGAATCTTATGTTCTTTATATCTCCTCAAATATATCAATAGATTTTCAATAAAAACTAAGAAAAATTGATCCAAATGAAGTTGGGGCACCCAATTCATTGAATCTATAAACCCCTTCTTATCAAGTCCAATTCAATGAGTCCAATACATTAAGTTCGAACAGCCAATAATGGATGTACCTTATTCAAAATGCTATCTTTACATCCTCCTTTTTTATTATCAATTGGCGATATCCACGGTAGACGGTTAATCTTTGAGAACATTTGTACTCCTTGTAAGTAAATGAACAAATTATCTATCATTGTCAATAGGTACTTATTCATGATAATTATCTAATTCAACTCTTGAGAGTTTATAGATAAACTCATAAACCTATCTTTCTTCTTTACAAATAAAATCGGTGCACTGGAAGGTAAAACATTCGGTCAAATAAAATTCTTTTCCAATACTGCATATAATTGCTTATTTAACTCTTTTAACTCCGAATGTGCCATCATATATGGAGCCTTAGGAATTGGAGTACATTTTGGCATCACTTCTATCTCAAACTCAATCTCTCTATTTGATGAAAACCAAGTAGATCTTCCGAAAATACATCCTTGACTTCTCATATCACTAGAATCTTCTTGATCTACACATCATAACTTCCAAAGGTAATAACATAGGTTCGTTATAATTGCCACCAATGTTTTATCAAATGGCATGCATGAAGGGTAGAAACCACATAAGTTAACTCTTTTCATTTATTTCCTTGAAAATAAAAAAGGATCATAACCAGAAATAGAAAAATATATCCTCTTGTGTAAATATTCTAAATGATAGCATGCTAACAGATCCATATCTAAAATTATGTCAAAATCCAATAAAATAAATCTACCACTAACTTATGCCCATGCACCCAAATTACCTACATAAAGTATACAATATCAATTATTAAAGACGTACCCATAGGTGTAGATACTACTAATGAATAATCTAAAAATCCCAGGCGGCAAATGCAAACAACATACAAATCTAGGCAATATAAATGAATGCACGGACCTCGGGTCTAACAATACATTTGCTAATACCTTAAAAACTAAAAGCTTACCTTCCACCACCATAGGAGATGATCCACATCCTTGGTCATCGCAGCAAATACTCTCCTCGTAGCATTTGAGTTTCTAGCCATTTTCCTCAAAGGATAAGGATATTCTTTAATCACATCGTTAGATTGGCCACAATTGAAAATGCTTTCATTTGCATCTAACAAGGCTTTCTTCCAAGAACTTCCCACATTAAGGGCACATGGGTTTTGATTGGTGTTAGTTTGTTGATACACCTCGAAGTTCAGCTCTCATCCCTATCCACTTATCATGAGACCCAACCTCTTATCGAATCCTCTTGATCTTAAGCACTAGCTTCGTTGGTTTATGCTTTTCTTCTCAAAAAACTTTTCACATTCTAGCCCTTGCTTATAAAGGAAGGCTCGATCAAAAACTTCACCATGTGTCATCAACTTCAACATCACTGGCTACATTTGAATCTTATCTTTCAATCCTTGAAGAAATTTTTGTACTCAACTTGTCTCATCCATCATTATATATAGAGCATATCAAACCAATTTAGTAAAATTTACATTATATTCTACCACCGTCTGATTTGAACGAATTCATCCTCCTTTATTTCTGTAAGCTAGTTGGAAAATACTTATCTTGGAATTCCTCCAAAAACATACTCCATGGAATGTCTTCATTCTCCAATGTTATGATTCACTTCCTCATCACCCATTAATGATTGCCTTCTTCATCCAGTTTATACAAAGCAAACTTCACTTTATTCTTCAATGGACAATTAATCACTTCAAAGACTTTTTCAATACAATAAATCAAAATTTTAATATTTATTGGTTTTGAATCTCCCAAAAACTTTGGCAAACATTTATTAGTGAACCAATAGTAGGCCATTAGAATAGTTCTAAGATTCGCCACTGCTGGCTCCGAATTCAATTGTCTTTAAACCATCATATCCATCACATTTATCATCCTTGCCATAATAGTAAGATATCTATTCTTTTAGTTAGAACTTGAACCATCTTATCCATCTGATATGTTAGTACCTATCATGATATAATTCATAAACTTAATTTCTCAAATCATATAAAATAATTTCCTTACGACTTGCTATGATATTACTTTATTAGGTCACATCCTCAATCCAAAATTTAAAATTAAAGTATATAATAATCAGATTTTAATCAAATCTATAAATAAATTAGTTTAGTAGTTGAGTTGCTCCCATTTCAAATATCGGGACACAAGCATACAATAAATACTATTAGACAATACGACAATAATTTGATAAGGCCTAGAATCCAAAAGCTATACCCAAAAATGGCTTTGAATTACTCATACCTAAAACAACTAAAATCTAAAAGTAAGGATAAGCATCTCAAATCAGAAAATAAAACATTCAACATATATTTGAATATAAATTTTCAGCCCACAACTATAATATAGACGGTCCAAAAATTGAGTTAAGAAACTATTGACCAAATAATCTATCCAACAAAAATAACCTAAAATTTCTTTCTTCTGAAATCCCTATAGATACATCTAAACCTTCCAATCTAGAATGCTAACAAACGATGGCATGTAGGAAACTAATATTTAACAATTCTATATATGTGGGTATTGTGAATGAATATGTAAAGAATAATAACCATGATCAAAATCAAAATGCTAAAAATGTGAAAATAGAGATAAAGTATGCCAGAATCAAGCAAACATATAAGAATTGAGGATTGAAGATAATCTCACTAACAAGAGTTAAATATCAATGTTCAATCTATAAACTGTTTTCACATAATAAATGGTCACACGATACTATTCATGATATATGGATAGGTCACTCATTATTTCCTATAGTTAGCGTCAGACATTACTATTCTGAGCTATGAATGTTAAGTTTAAGTTTAGATTCTTAAATAATATACTAATACATATTCGAATATATCTTATCAATTTTATATAATGGTTCTTAATTGAAATTAAAAACTCTATATCAAAATACATATAAAAGTTTTTCCCCCAATTTTGAAAAAATAAATTATCTTTATTAGATTCAAAGTAGGGTTTTTACAAAAATATTTACAAATAAAAGATATGCAATAATAAATATTTAAAAATTTTAGAATTTCAAGGTAATATATAAAAATTGAAGATTAAGCTTTCAAAATCTTAAGGAATGTGAATAAAAATATAACATGTATGTAACATATATTTAAAGAAAATAAGAAAACGTTACCTACATAAATATTTGAACAAGAAATACTCTAAAATTTTTAAAAAAATTAACAATAAAAAAATAAACTTAAATGTACTTGTCTTCGCCTGAAATTTCTAAATTAACTTAAATTTATTTAGATTTTACTTTCTTACTCTTCCTCTCTCTCTCTTTTCCACTTCTCTTTCTCTCTCTTTTCTCAAAATTCATAAAAAAGCAAACCGAAAAATAGTTAAAGTTGATTATATAATAGATTGGTGTATTAGCGCCACCCAAGTACAAATCTGATGCAAAGGCTTCTTTAAATTTACATATAAGCGTCCAATAGTCATGTCTCAAGTACCACTATTCTAAATAAAGTACGTATGAACACATTTTATATGCACCTCATGTGTGACAATTTTGTCTGTAATATGTTTATATGTGTCAAAAGCACAAGTTAGGTGCCACTCATGCCTACATCTGTATGGTACAACACTTAATTTATTGTCCACACCCATAATTAATCTTTATTATTCATCTAAATTTAATGTCTTTTTATAAATCTTAGAGTTTGTGTCTTATAGTCTCATCCGCTTTTCATATCTTTTCCTTCTTTTTCTCTCTATTTTCTATGGATTTTAGGTGAAATGAGTTGAAAAAGAAATGAGACTCCTTGTATAAACTGACAAGTGCTTGCATGCCTATTAGACAGGTGTGAAGCACTGCCGACTAAAAGGCTAGAGCTCAAGTAGCTACTATCTGCGTAAGTTACAAATACAGTATGCCAATTGGGCACATATGCTCCCAACATGCATGCATCAGACGCCCCTCATGTGCCATATCTCATGCTGACTAGTACATAGAGTTTCGTTTGGATCAATTATTAAACCTCAAAAGTTAACAATAACTACTTTATATTTTAATATATTTTAGGCAAAATTAATATTCAAGTATTACAATATTGATCAAATCAAAATTCTGGCAAGCCAAGAGAAACCATTGGAGGGATAGATTGTTAGTCTTGACAGTCTGCGCATACCTTCTAATTGATCCACAATTAACTAGACACTCATCAATTATAAGCTACGTTAATGTACACCATCAAAAGATTTATGCCCAAAATATAATTACTCCATGAGGATCCATTAGATACAAGTTTATAAATATAATAGTTAATCATGAAAAGTCGTTGAGAATCACTCCTAATAAAAAATATTAATTTCTCAAAAGAATTACAATGACTTAATAAATTATAATAACTTTTTTGAATGATAACTATCTATTAAGTAATTATCTATAATTTTTCAGAAGGAAATGATCAAAGACTTCATGAGAGGATACTCAACTGACCTCAGGACAAACACATAGCCACTATAAATACAAGCTCCTTGACACAAAAATGGGATTTATTGCTTCAAGGTATAATTAAGTGCTTCAATGGCAAAATAATTGGAAGGCTGCTTAACTTTCTTGATAAAAATACTTGTTTAGACACAAATAGTGTAGAATTTAATGATACACATAACAAGTTTTGTAATCTATCCTCCATATAACATTATCCAAACAAAATATTTAGGCACAGAATATTTCATTCCTAAAGAAGATATCTCTTGTCACTCAACCTTAAGAATTATAATTTGGTTAGAGCTTAGCTAATTTGAGTATTATGAGACAAATTAATGTATTATTTACATGCCATTTTGCTCCTATATTAGTTTGTAGTATGTAAGATTTGAAACAGAAGATCCAAGACTCGCTTTGAAATCTCTATGGTCAAATTCTAATTCATCACACACATCACTTATCAAATCCCCTTCAGTATTGTTATTAAAACATTCTTAAGGGAAAAAAAGGTAAAGAACTAATATTCCTAAAATTCTCAGTAAAACCTTATTGATGATTTATATAAGTTTCTATGCATTTCTTTAGCAAATTTCCTTTCAAAGTTTTAAATAACATCTCAAAACTACTTGTGATATATTGTTTATTATTTTATTAAAAGTCCATTTCGAAGCTTAAAAAAATGCTCCCTTTGTAAGCATGAGAAATATATCCAAGCTAGACATGCACCATTATTTTACCGGAAACTTCGAATATATAGAGAAAAGTTGGAGGCCCTCAAACTCACCATCAATTATAAAATCTATAAAATTTAATCACTGAAATTTAAATTTTAAAAGAATATAAATTCAACATTTTCATTTTTTATAGTATGTTTAAAGAGAAAAATACAATATTATAAAAATAACAAAAACATTATTATCACATTTTTTTTAATTTTTTAATCTCACTCGGTGGGTATATGATTCAAAATAAAAAATAAATCGTTTGGGCACCTGATCTCCATATTTGGTCTTTTTCACTCTTTCTCTTTCAGCTTGCCAAGCAAACAACAAAATTTCACCATAATGTGCCCTTTAAACAGTTACAAAATGAATAGTAAACAAGTATTATTAGGATATATGTTTCAGACATATTTAAAATATATTCGAATAATATTATATCTTATTTATATAAAAATTTACATAAAAGATAGATATATCAATACGAATCCTACTATTCGAGGATATCAAAATGAAATCTGGGGTCGCTTCTTTTCTAAGAGAATGACTAATTCAACTCCTATAAATTATAACCCATCAAACAATGTTAAACGGTTGGGTTATTTTTTTAAAAAAATTAATTAACTTTTTATTTTTAAAAAAATAATACAATTGATCGATCACTATCGAATAATTATTATTAAAAAAATTTAAATCTATCCTTTTTTTTTATTAAGATAAGCGCTCCAATTGTTATTAAAAGAAAGTGCCCAGTAGTTTTCGAATGTAAATACAGAAGAGAGAGAGAGAGAGAAGGGGGGGGGAATGAGGGATAATTTAATCATGCATGGCCACACAAACACCGAAAGCTGTATGATTATATTCTAAGCTAAGTACGGCCTTTATTAAAACTTTGAAAATTTTCTTGATTAGTTTCTTGATTAGTGTTGATCAACAAATTAAATGACGTCAGCCATGCTATAAAGTATAGGGCATAAATTTGATTTACGTAAAGTTGGACTTATAATTTGTATTACGTCTTGTTAACTAAGCAAGAAACAGAATAGACCAGCACATACGCTTGAGAGAGACCTGTGCTGTGCGTCGGATTACATTAATTAAAATGGCAGCAATGGAGGTTAGTCAGCTCTTAAATTATGACGTAATCTGCATTATATAATTGAAATGATATCTTTATCCCAACTAATTACTCAATTGGCTTTTAATGAAAAATCTATATATATGGTTAATTAGCAGCGGGTTGACACTGCAATCGAGCCAAAATCTATGATTTAAAATAAATAAATAAATATTGACAATATATTTTATTATCATCCTATTATAATTACGTATTTGGTTAAAATAGTTAGGTTAAAAATAATTATTGAATATAAATATTTATTAGCATAAAACTGAAACAGCTGACTATGTAAAATGTAAATTTCTTTATCTTCATAATTTCATAATAGTAGTCATTGGCCCCCACCTTCACTGGGACGAGGAGGGTTATGATCTGAATCATCTATTTTTAAATGGATAGTTATAATCTAATAACTAATATTTTTATTTTAAATAAAAAAATTAAATTATGATCATCTAATTAAAAATAGACGGCCCAAATCTAATGAATAATAATTTTTCATCTCTTTAAGAAATGAAGGCCCTCTTGATCCCACCTGCCCTTACCACCGGTTACTGCCGCTGTTGATGAGCCACCAATGGCGGGTTACCCTCCTACCAAGACCCTCTTGCGCCGGCACCAACCTCCGCCAACACCGGTCAATGGTTGGACAATGTTGGTTAAGGGTGGCAATATTCCTCTCCGGTGATGCTATATTTCTCCAATTGATAAGCCTAATATTTTTTCTAATGTGAACAAAAAAGCATAATATCAGTTTAAATCTTATTCATCATAGTGATTTTCAAATAATATTTTATTTCATTCTACCAAATTCTCTTTTAAGGAACCAAAAATCGCGTGTGTTTTAAGAAATTATTATATATAACGTTATACTTATTAATGTCCAATCAAGTTAAATATATATGATAAAAATAACTATTATTTTTAATATAACATGTTGTCATATGATCAGTTACTACAAGATTAGCATATCCATCCACCTATCGCATATTCACTGCAGGCATGATAAAGAAATATGCCGGTTAATCTTTGATTACGTTCGAGATATTTAATTTCAAGCCATGTATAGCAAACTTTCAATCATAAACAGAAAACTTTTTAAGATGAAAAAAATTATTTAAAACATTTAAATATTATCAATTTCAAAAATTTTAATATCAAATATCTTATCGCTAAAATTACAATCCAAACTAAGTATTATAACATGGAATACTCTAATTGTATCAAAATATTATCTTGGTGCACTAAATAAGACTCAATGCCTTGACTCCTTGAGATGAAGAATATAAAGGAAAGTCACAAATTCAGCAGGAAAACAAAGAGAAATTATAAAATTAAAAAGCAAAAGGCATGTATAAATTACGTCCGTTTTATGACTGTTTATTTCTAAAGGTATAATGATTTGAGATTTATAAAATTGTTATAATAAAATATACTTTAAAAGTTTTGATATCGGTTTAAAAATAATTTAAAGTAGCATAATTTATAATAAAATAAATGCCCAAAGTAGATTTTGTTATATCCGAAGAAGTTGATGGAAAAACTTATCGTAAAATAGAAGGTATACTAAATGTTCTAAGAGTGGTGTTATGGAATACCTTTTAAATATTATTATATAATATAATCTTAAATTCATTAATTTATATTAATAGACGTACAAATGAGTAGATAAACAGATGAATACTATAGATACTTTATTAAATGTAATATAATATAATTTTATATAATTTACGCATTTAAATGTCCTATCCAAAAAATTTTATGGTATGACTGTATAAAATTTGATTGAATGTTAGTAATTGTAGCAGAAGGATGGAGTCGAAGGCCTATTAGCATAGGTATAGATCATTTACTTTTAGGCCCCTTAGCGCATATATATATATATATACATGTGTGTGTGTTTTATACTAGGGTTTAGTAAAAGATTTCATAAATTTATTTATAATGGGCAAATTTTCATAACCCTAATTTTAAAAATAGTTGAACCTTATTTGCTTTGTCCATGAATTTTTATATACGGTTTTTTTTTCTGATAAATCTAATAATTTAATGAGCAATTATTCATTCTTTCACGGTTGATAATCTCTTAAGTCATTTACATATCCTAAGAATGTCTTCAAAATACTTTCCAAATATTCAAAGGATGCGGGTTATTAGCGCAAGAGAATCCATGGGGCCAGAAATAAAGATACATCATAATCTAATATAGTAGTAGACTGCGGGAAGTCTTTTTACGTAATACCAATGGAGTCTGTCTTGTACTGTTAGCACGTAAAGGCCGACATTGACAAACTTTCCAATTATATGCCCTAGCAATCACTAGTTGATGGAATGTCGTTTTTGCGGTTAGATGGAGAAATTGCTGGCCCCCCGAATGTCTTCTCCTCCTTACTTTATATATGTTTTGTTTTCATATCGGTTGGATTGAGGAGCAGAAAGAGAGTGAAACAAAGAGGGGGAGAAAGAGAGAGTGACTCACTACTAGCTAGCTAGCTAGATATGGCAGGTAGCAGTACAACAGATTCTACACAAATTCTTCCATAGATATATATACATACATATAATATATATATATATCATAGTGAAGCAACATTACATACTATTCATATGAGAAAAATGGGTCACCATTCTTGCTGCAACCAACAGAAGATAAAGAGAGGGCTATGGTCTCCTGAGGAAGATGAAAAGCTCATCAGATACATTACCAATCATGGCTATGGCTGTTGGAGTGAAGTTCCTGAGAAAGCTGGTCTCTCCTCCTCCCACCCCCACTACAAAATACCCCACCTTCTTAATTCCTTCTCTCTCTCTCTTCCCCTACAATTTCATGTTGACAATTTGAAATTAGGGAAATACATTTCAGAGTTCATAGTTTGAGATGCGCAATTTTATGAATGCCTGTGTGTGCTACATTGATGCGATTCATTCATGGAATGGATACAATAATTTCTCTAAAATGAAGGGCTCTTCATCCCTCTTCTGCTTAATTTTGTTTTTTAAAATATTTGAGATTTGTCAGATTACTCTTATATATTTAAATGTGTTAATTTTATTTATTAAAGCGATAAAAGAAATTTTTTTAAAAAGAGAGTAGTTCTTATCTCTATCTTTTATCATGAGAAGTTTGATATTTTTATTAATTAACCAATTAGTTTTTTTTTTTTTCAAAAAATAGGCCTACAAAGATGTGGAAAGAGTTGTCGCTTGAGATGGATTAATTACCTGAGACCAGATATAAGGAGAGGGAGATTTACTCCCGAGGAGGAGAAGTTGATTATCAGCCTTCATGAAGTTGTGGGCAACAGGTTTGTTTCAGTCTTCTCCCTTCACGGTTTCTTCCTCCAACTTTCCATCTTCACCATCTCCATTTAGATATACACGTTCTCCAGAATTTGGCTATTCAAATTGTGTTGTAGTAGACCTACATTACACTAAAAATATTAACATTGACCCATTTCACAGAGTTCTTATATTATAGAATTTACAAATTACGATATTTAGGCTGCCTTAAATCTTACATTATAAAAGACTGTGCTTATTATTTGAACATATAACCTCTAAGTTATAATGTAGTTAATCTTTTTGACCAGTATATTTAGGTTTACGTGCTTGTATATGTTAAGAATCTTAGAACAGTTCAATTAATTAGTTCTCATTGCCGTGTGATTATCATGCTAGTTTCGTGTTGAAAACGTCTAGAAGAAACTGCAATACTGTTAGCTTGTAATTAAAGTTAACAAATGCATATACATTCAAAATTAATTGTCAAATTTCACCTACTTTATGCTTTGCTTTTGTTCACGTTTTCGGTATGGTGATGGTTGTTTAATCAATTAAATAATACTTGATAGTTTGAAGCAAGTGGCCACTTCCAACTTTATTACCAAAAAAATAAAAACTTTTCTAGAAGAATTTAACAGATTTTTTTTAACATTATGGCTGAATTATTACATCGTATAGATCTATTTTTCATAGGAATTGAATATAAAGGCCCAGTTAAGGAGACTGCCTGCCTTGTACCTGTTGGGTAACTAGGTGTAGTCATTTATAGAAAAGTTTTTAATTATTTATTTGATTTAATCAAAATTTTTATATAGGTGGGCTCATATAGCAAGTCACTTGCCGGGAAGAACGGACAATGAGATCAAAAACTATTGGAACTCTTGGATCAAAAAGAAGATCAAAAAGTCATCCTCCATACCACCAACAAATTACACTGAAAACACAACCACTGAAAATTCCCTGCTAAATATGAGCTCAAGCCCGCTGACTTTAGTGAACCAAGACATGGCCACAAGACCAACAGTTTCCCAGACATTGAACACTTCTTCTTGTCCCATGTTCTTGTTCGACACTGCCTCGCTTGGAACAGACATCCGAGATGACACCGGCCGGCCGGAAATATTCCATGAAACCTTAGGGGTGGGATCAGAGACTACTTGGAACGTGAATCAGCAACAATTTCTTCAGGCAATGCCCACTCCAGCTATGACTTTTACTACCACTACCAGTGGGTTCGACGCCAGTCACTACTTAGTCCCCCATTTGGTGGAGAATTTTGACTGCACGGTGCCCATGGAGGGGGAATTCTGTAATGCCATGGAGACGCAGGGAGAAATGACGATAAACAACGAATGGATTGAATCAGAACAGTGCCCAAGCTTTCTCTTTTGGGATCATATTGAAGATACCCAAATTGACGGGGAGCAAATTGAACAAGCTAATTTATCAAACATGGATGCCAATCATGGAGATGGCGGCGCCACCCTCCTCCTCCCACCGCTTGCTAAATGGATTGGTTGAAGGAAAAAGTCCATGCCTTTTCTGGGTTTTTCTTATCTTTTTTTGGTTTTGCGTATTTATAGTCCACTTTGTATGGTGATAATCGGGTGACAAACATCTGTGAATAAGAGTGACGTGCAAACATATCAAAACCAAGGAGTGTTTGATTTTCTTCTGTGTGTATAGAGAAAAGGAAAATTAATAAGGGCTTTGGCAAACGGTAATGATTGTGATGATGGAAATAAATTAACTTTCAAATTGATTTTTTTTTTGCCTTGGGTAAGTGATTTAACATTTTGCTAAGTAATGTTTCCCACCTGTTTTCAATGTTCGTTACAACTGTTTACACCTATAATCCAAAGAAAGGAATGAAGAGGCCAAGGTGTTTGATTATGGGTCACTTCTGTATGGACTTATATCTGATTGACAAGATGACAGGTTTGATCGAATACGCATAAGTGCAATATTGAGACGAAATATTATTGAGTTCCTGATGACAAAGTGCCAGAGTGGTGATAATTGGCCGAAGTGATAATTGGCTGGAGTGATATTTAGTCAAAGTTGTGATACTTGGCCGAAGTAAAGTATTGGCCGGAGTGAAATAATTGGCTAGAGTGGTTATAATTGGCCGGAGTGAAATATTTGGCCAAAGTAATGATAATTAGCCGAAGAGGTGATACTTGGCCGGAGTGGTGATGACAGCCAGAGTAGTGCCACCGAACCAGAGTGATAAGGCCAGTCTGATCGATACTGATGTAAAGGTTGGCTGAGAGCGACCTGTCTAAAAAGTTGGTTATCCACAAACTTCAGTGTAGGCAACTGATTTTGCAGAATAGATAGTCAATTTTTCAAAGTTGATAGCCGACTCTGTAGAGTAGATCACCTACAAAGTTGAGGGCATGAAGACGACTTTACAGAGTAGGTGGTTGATTTTATAAGGCATGCGACCATCTTGTAGAATAGGCGCCACTTGACGGATTTGTATACATATGTACATCACGGCAATTCGTGAATTTTAAGAAGTAAAATATACAAAGAGTCACTTGTTTACTCTTATACTCTATTTTTTGAGGGTTTTTGTAACTAAAGGGTTTTGTAACCAAATTTTTACATAATGAGATTTTTATAAACTAAATATCATGTGATTTTCTCTCTCTTATTCAGAAAAGAGTTTTCACATAAAATATTGTATGTCTTATTCTTCTCTCTTTTTAGTTTGTGTGATTATTGTCATTATTTTTCCTCTCAATTCTACTATCTGACTGATGCCTATTTCCCCAACACAAGGCACCCCTCTGATAACAACAATGACCTATTAGTTCTAGGAGACTTTCCGTTATGAGCAACCCCCTTCTTCAACGGACCAACCTTGCCATTGGTCTGCACACAAGTTGCAAAGGAGTAAGGTTAAGGGTCAACATGGTACCTCCAATGGATTATTCAATATATTTGAACACCTCAGGGGAAAACAAGATGATACTCCATATGGATCAGTCCAGGGCCACACACATTTAACTCACCAATTGGCATCGCTAGATGCCAAATCTTGTCAATCATGTCTAGAAAGCAAGATTAAGCAACAAGAACTGATTAGCTAAGTCATCAATGATGAAGGGAAATCACAGATATCCATATTCACCACCTACAACATTAATACAGGGCCGATCAGACAATGCTTACATGGCCTAATAGCAACTCCCAATGCTTGCCTATAAGGGCTTTTATTTGCCCGTATTTGAAAGATCCAATTATGAAGAGCAAAAGGAGTCGATATTTAAACATAATTATCCTCCAACTTGGAACCGAGTGCCTAGTTTGAAAAGTATATTCTATTCTTCTTGAGTTAGACACCTATCACGAGCTTATCATACCATAATTGGACTATTACACCTTCTTTAGCAAGCAATACCGGGTACATATATAATTCTTTAGTTGAAAAGAACCAACACTTCATCAGTCCCTATTCCTAATCTAGCTCTATTTGACAATTTGAGGACATCTTATCATTTGAGAAAATAGACTTATAACTCTGGCCAAAGGAGCAGATAACTTTCTATTTCCCAATTCAAGTTTATACAGACTTGAATATTCTAAAGGTTTTTTTTAAGAACGAAACTCGGGCCTCTTCAATCTTATTTGTGGTGTGCATAACCTAGGAACTAGCTCTTTGGATCAAGTTTTGCCTCGGGTTGTCTCTATTTCTAGTCAAATATTTAGTTAATGTATGAATTATTAATACCATCTATTAAAACTATTAGTTAAAGCCATGTTTAAGAGATGATCATTTATTTTAAAAGTTTTTCCTTTTCTTATTCTCTCTCAAACCATAACGGTTCATGTAAAGAAAATAACTAGTGTTATTCCTCCAACTAGGAGATTGAAATCCTCCATCCCTCACATTGATAGGATCTAGGCTGCATTAGACATGACATGGTTGCCCAAATGGGTGATCATTCACCAGTATCAAAATACTCAATGATAACATTGAGAATCAATTGACAAATGCTAGTTCATCACAACCTCTGCAGAAGGAATCCTCCGCCTAACCCATATTCCATCTTATCACAGCCACCTTGATGCACCATTCCCAATATCATCCCTTTGCGGATCAAATTAGCAAGGAAGTCCGCACCTTTAACTAGAAAAGCCATGTAAATGCAACCAAATAAGAGACATCACCTAACCCTCGGTCACTACAACCCCCTTTAAGGCACAGTTCAACTGACAAGAGACATCATCTAATAGCATAACCTACTAGCCTTGGTCAAGGTATACACTGGTCAGGAAGACCATGCTACCCTTGGTGTTTGTCACAAGAAAACTTCATACATATCTTCAGACGCACATGATAATCAAGCTCACAAATCAAATTTTAGGAAGGTTCATACAAAAGTCAAAAGTTAAGATATGACATATCAAAAACTCAGAAAATTTGAATTAAGATTCGAACTCGTCTTTCCACCAGGGATCATACTCTAGTATATTTCATTGTTGAAAATGCCCCACCAAACATAGTTGAGTTAAGAAAAGTGCCAACAACTGGTCCAACAAAGAGTAGCATGCTACTATAACTAAATATAATAAAAAGATCAAACATATATCTAATTATATTTATTAAAGCGTTGTTTATAAATAAAACTAAAAATAGGTTAGTAATAGTTCTAAACAATCTTTTAACATAGTCTCAATCTCATTTGTGACTACATTGATAAAAAAACTTATTCATCATATTTATAGGTTTAAAGAGTGACCCATTGATATTTTTCTTCTAACCTTTGATATTCCTCCCATTATAGAATGCCATCCATCTACAAATTGAAATAAACACTAAAGTGAATATCCATCACTTAATTTGTTTTAATCACTCTTAATTTCTTGGGAAAAAAAAAAAGGCCGTATCATTGATTACCGGAATTCTAACATGGTGATTTCATCAGTATTTTTTTTCGCCGCATTTGAATTTTTGAAATTTTGAAAGAATTGTACAACAATAACATATTTGAAGAATTTCTTCAAAGTCAGTCAAAATTTTAAGAGAAAAGCTAAAAAAAATTGGTGAAAAGAAGAGAAATAAAAAGAATCTCTAAATTATTTATATAGAGAAATTATTTTTATATGTTCAAATTCATAACCTATAATTTTGATGTATACTTAGTAAATTGATTTGCCTTGGATACTTTATTGGCTTGTATTCGAGTGCGATTTGAAATCTTAAACCGATTATTTATGCACAACAAATAAAATAAAATTAGATTAATGGTCATGAGAATTTTTTAGGAGACATCTTCGATACTTAAATTAGTGTATATACAATATGAGAGAAAATTAAGAGAGTAGTTAATTTTAGTTGTTGGATCAGGTGCAAACCATTGCTCGAGGGTATTTCTGGTGGTGGGCTATCTCTAAATTAGTGACGACAACTTCAAGCTAATATTTGGTAAAATATTTAGAGAAAATTCATTTTTGCTTATATGGCTTAATGCCTTTAGATTTTCACTCACTCATGTTTTCTTCTTAGCATTCTCCCCCTTTTATGGATAAAGATACTTGGGTAGGAGGACTGCTTTTAGTATGCACGCATAGAACTGTGGCAAGTTTTAACTGAGTATGCATTTGTAGTAGAAGACGTAACATTAGATAATATTGGCAAAGTATGATTTTCTAGGTCTACGCCGCACTGATAGATGTTTTATTCCAGTGCACGTCCTAATCCGGTTGTATTTCTAGGGCAGCGCTTCCTCGGGTCATGGTCTAGCTGACGTCAAGCTTAGCCTCAACCATATTCCAAGTTGTGCCTCATAGGCACAACCGACGTCAAACCCAACCTCAACCATATTTTCAGACACCTTTTACGGGACAGGTGTCCAGTAGTGATATTTTTAGATATTAGGTTGACCCATCACACTATGTTCTAATACTAGCCCCCCTAGCTTTCGAAGATGATGGTTGACCTCAAAGGCTATCTACTTATCCAAATTCCTAATTCATCTAAACTTCTCATTTATCAAAACTTATTGTTCATTCAAACATGTTATTCATTCGAACTCCTCACTTATATGGGCATTCATCTAAAAAGATTGTTCATCTAAACAGGTCAGTCATCCATATTCTCAATTTATCTGAACAGATCGTTCAATCAAACTCCTAATCCATTTGAACTCTTTGTTCATCTGAATTAATTGTTTATCTGAACTCCTAATTCATCTAATCGGATGGTTTGAATTTCCTAGTTTATCCAAATGGATCGTTCAACTAAACCGTTAGTTCATCTGGTTCATTTTAACTCTATTCATTCGAACTTTTCATTCATCTAACAAAATTATTCATCCGTGTTAGAGTCATTTTTCTAATTGGCATATTTTATGACCATATGTACTATTGTATCGATGTCGGGTTATAATTTGTCGAAATACTGCATCAACATATATCCGTTGCTATCTGTTCTGACTTCTAGGGATACCACGCATACCGTGAGCTCTCCACTCGCTCGAGTCCAAAATCCCGAAGCCCCGAGCTCTCTGTGTGCTCTCTGCCCGCTTGACCCCAAAAACTCAAAGCATTGTGCTTGCCGTGCGATCGCTAAGCGCTCGAGCGCATAATCCAGAAATGGCCCGTTGGCGACTCGCCGCCTCCACACTCGAGCGCCCATAGGGTTTCTCTGAAAACCTTTCGTGCGCCCGCCCACTCTCGAGTGCCGCGGTAATGGGCCACTTTTTTAATACCTTTTTTTTTGCGCCCTCTATAAATACTTGTCTTATAATTTTGAAACCCTAAGGACTCTTGACAGACAAGTTTCGTGCCCCACTTGAGAAGAACGTTGCTCATACTCCATTGATCTTGTTTCTCTTGAGAAAACCAGAAGTTACGATTTTGAGCTTCATATTATAACAAGTTTTATCTACTCTTTCTTTTTACCATTTAAACACTTTCATTCTTCTACTTTCGTTGGAGACGTAGGTTCGTTGAAGAATAAGACCCGATCGTGTTTGGCAATTTAAGTGGCTCAAGAGGAAAGATTGACATGAAGACCGGAAGGTGTCCAATTCCGTTGCGGCGGGCAAATCCAAGGAGTTCATTAGTAGGGATCACAAGACAGGATTAAGTCAGTTAGGTTAGCGCGTCATTACCACCCGATCTATAAGTTAATTTTCAGAGTACATTGCTTCCCTGGCCGTTGAAACCGAGAGGATTTTTCTCAATTACCGTGGGTATCAAGTTTTTCCCTCGTCACCAAAAATCGTGTCTTTTTTAATATTGTTTATACTCATTTATATTTTGTATGCTTGTTAGTTTCATTAGCATCTAAAATTAAATATTCTTTACGTGATTAAATATTTAATTTTTTTTACTGCTTTCGTTATCTAAAAATCGTGTCTTTTTTACGTGTCTTTTTTAATATCGTTCATTCAAATGGATTGTCCATTGTTCATTTGAATGAGCAATTAATCCAAACTTCTTTATTCATCCAAAAGGATGGTTCATCCATCCGAACACCTAGCCTATACAAACTCTTCATTCATCTGAACAAGAGGTTCATCCAAACTTTTCATGAACCCCGTTAGTTATTGTGGCATGGATCATGGGAAACCTTAAATTTTATCAAGTGGAAACCCAAATTTTGTGAAAAATACGATGGCCCATTTTTTTTTATTAAGAGGTTTGATCGCAGCTAGCCAATACCTTCTTTGTAGGGTGAGCAAAGCCCCACCTTCCACAGGGATATGTCGAGCATGGATCTTCATTCCATTCAAACTAAGCTCATTCTGATGCGTACAATTGATCCTGGTAAGATAGGCTCCTCTTTGAAGGAAAAATGACTTCTAGATGTAGGGTGGAGCCTTACTTCAGAGGGGAAAGAATTAGCCATTGATATGGAGGTGGCAGGGAATTAAGCTCGAGAGCAGAAATCCTACCCAGCAAAACATAGAGGCAGGTCATCCATTTGGGACCTAGAACCTTACCCACAACATGCCAGAAACTCGAGCAAGCCCATGCTTCATCAACGGTGGCCAGGATAGACTTGTCAAGCAATGAGGCAATGGCTAGAATGTCTAATGAAAACTCGGAGGAGGAGGAGACCGAGGAAGAAAACGATTCATCTTCCAACTTAGAGAGAACACTGCCAAAGGCTATAATTGGTACGTCGTGCAGGATGCCGCAGGGAGATGTTGTCATACGTTGTTTGTCTACAAGCACTAGTGCATTCACTGGTGGCTTTCCTACCACAGTATTGGGATCAACTTACTTGGTGATGCCTACTGCAGTTCCACCTCATGGTCCAATATAATGGGATTCACTCATTTTAGTCATCAGTTTGTTGGTTTGGGTCAAGTCTTGGCTCCCACTCCATCTACAATGGAAGCAGGCACCTCAATTACTGCTCAGTCCACACTATCGAGCGCCTCTGCTCCTTGTTGGGATATGGGTTATTTCTATATGAGCTTATATTCGATTGGCAGGATACTAGGTTTGGCCAAATATACATAGGTGCAATACTAAAAGAAAGCACACGCAGTGATATGACCCGATGACAAAGTATCAGCCGGAATAGAAATGATCGGCCAGAGTGGTAATGATTGGCCGAAGTGGAAGAAAATGCCGGAGTGGTAAATTTTCCAGAGTGAAATACGAATCGGAGTTTGAAGAATGGGAAGGAACACTTTGGCCGGAGTGGTAAATTTACCAGAATGAAACTTGGCGGAGTGGAACACTTAGGCCGGAGTGGTGAAATTGGCTGGAGTGGTGATATCAGCCGAAGTGGTGTCACCAAACTGAAGTGATAAGGTCAATTCAATCTATATTGATGCAAAGACAGACCGAGGGTAGCCAGTTTGGGAAGTTGGTAATTGGCAAGGTCCAGTGTAAGTAATTGATTTTACAGAGTAGGTAGTTGACTTTTCAAAATTGATATCCGACTTTATAGAGTAGGTCAACTGTAAAGTTTAGGACAGTAAGGCAACTTTGTAAAGTAGGTGATAGGATTTGCAGTACACCCGCCTGTCGGGCAAAGCAGGTGCCGCCCAATGTATTTGTATATATATATGTGTGTGTGTGTGTGTGTGTGTATACATAGCTGCGTTTTGTGTTGAGTAGACGAAGCAGAAAATGCAATGGGTTATCCCTTTACTCTTATATTCTTTTCTTCAAGGGTTTTTTGTAACCAAGATTTTTATAATCAAATTTCACATAATAAAATTTTTGTGGACTAACTGTCCCGTGGTTTTCTCCATTTATTTGGAAAAGGGTTTTCACGTAAAATTGTGTGTTGTTCTTCCCTCTCCCTATTGTGTGTAGTTGTTGTTATCGTTTCTCCTCTCGATTCCATTGTTTGAACTGACGCCTGTTCACCTAACACTCTTAACCAATTTGTGGTGTTCATGAGCTCCTCAACTCCCTATCAGTCCTATCAGTCCACAGCGCTTCCAAACACCTCAATTCCTGATCAATCCATAGTGCTCTTAAGCGCCTCAGCTCCCAGTCAATTGATGGTGCTCCTAAGCACCTCAACTCCCGACCAGTCCATGGTGCTCTTTGGGCACCTTAGCTCCCAATTCGGGGATAGGGTTGGATGTGGCAACCTCTGCATGACAAGAGATTTTTGTTTGCCGAAAATGGGGCGGCCTACCATCACAAGCACAAAGGGATCGAAGAGAAGGAAAAAAAAGGAAATGACAACCGATGTTTACGTGAAAAATCCTTATGAATCAAGGAAAAACCACGGGACATTGAGTCCGAAAACTTGCACTATGTATGAGATAGAGATTACAAACAGTAAGGCGGAAATGCTCACACACTCAGTTGGGCCTTCTTCCACTCCTCTGTTTTACTCTCATAAACTCTGCTCTACAACCCACACTTTTCTTATACCACACCCACACATATATAGGATATACAAATGTCTCAGCAGCTGAACCAACACGTCCTTCCTTGTAGTAGGTGCACGATTCCCAAGAGGCATGTATCAGCCTAGCAGTAGACGGCGCATGCCTGCAGCAGCAGAAACACAGGTCTGTTGTTTTTGGGTTTCCAAGATTACCTAAATAGGCAGACCAACCTACTCCCTTCCAGACAAGGCAGGTGCACTGTGTTGCCTTAATGAGTCGGTCATCCTTGTAGACCGTCCTTCAAAAGACAGACTGGTCAACATCTTGTTGACCACCCATCCGGCCAACATTTAGTTGGCCGTCCATCCGGTTAATATCATGTTGACCGCCCATCCGGTCAACGTCACGTTGACCAGAATTTCTTTATGGGAGAGATTTCCAACAAACTTCCCATCTCGACCATGAGGAAGTTAACTCTGATAGCTCGGCCATCTTGCAGCATGCCTCATTCTTTCCTTTCGGTAGAATCTTTGTCATCATGTCTGCTCCATTCTCTTCCGTGCTAACCTTTTCTAATGACAGAAGTCCTTTCTCCAGCACATCTCGCACCCAATGATATCGTGTATCAATGTGCTTAGATCTGGAATGAAATGAGGAGTTCTTACACAGATGAATGACACTCTGGCTGTCACAAAGTACCACATATCTTTCCTGTGAGATGCCTAACTCCTGAACGAACTCCTTCATCCACAGCATCTCCTTGCAAGCTTCCGTGACCGCAATGTATTCGGCTTCAGTTGTGAATAGTGCTACACATTTTTGTAGCTTGGATTGCCAGGAAACTGCACCACCCGTAAATTTTATCAAATAACCCGATGTGGATTTGCGTGTGTCATCATCTCCGGCCATGTCTGCGTCTGAGTATCCCACCAGCTGTGGTTTGTCCCTTCCAAGACACAGGCACCTCTTGGAAGTACCCCGAATATATCTCATGATCCACTTCACAGCAGACCAGTGCTCCTTTCCTGGATTGGACAGAAACCGGCTAACTGTCCCGACGGCATGAGCTATGTCCGGTCTGGTGCACACCAGAGCATACATCAGGCTTCCCACAGCTGATGAGTAGGGAATGCCTTTCATGTATTTCCTCTCGTCATCCGTAGTCGGGCATTGACGAGTGCTCAGTCTGTAGTGATTCGCCAATGGTGTACTCACGGGTTTTGACTTCTCCATGTTGAATCGTTGGAGCACTTTCTCAAGATAGTTCTATTGAGACAACCACAACTTCCTTGCCTTCTGATCGCGTAAGATTCTAACTCCTAGAATCTGCTTAGCCAATCCAAGGTCTTTCATGGCAAATGATTGTCCAAGCTGCTCCTTCAGCTTCTTTATCCGATCTCCATTGCGTCCGACGATCAGTATGTCGTCTACGTAAAGGAGAAGAACAAGAAAATCATCATCAGAGAGCTTTTGTACAAATACGCAATGGTCTTGAGTTGTCCGCCGGTACCCCTGACTGGTCATAACTGACTCAAATTTCTTATACCACTGCCTGGGGGCTTACTTTAATCCGTACAAACTCTTTCTTAGTTGGCAGACAAGTTTCTCCTTCCCCTTGACTTTGAACCCCTCCGGTTGCTCCATGTAGATTTCCTCCTCGAGCTCACCATGGAGGAATGCTGTCCGGACATCCATTTGTTCAACCTCCAAGTCTTGGGCGGCAGCTAGGCCAAGCACTACCCGGACGGAGGACATTTTGACAACCGAGGCAAAGATCTCATCAAAATCAATCCCCTTTTGTTGACTGAAGCCCTTCACCACCAACCGTGCCTTGTATTAGGCTTCTTGGTATTCTCGTCCTGCTTCAAGCGATAGACCCATTTGTTCTTGAGGGCCTTCTTCCCCTTAGGAAGTTTTACCAAGTCAAAGGTGTGATTTTCATGGAGGGAGCTCATCTCCTCCTTCATGGCTTCCAGCCAGTCTTCTTTGCTGTCATTCTTCATTGCCTCTTCATAGTCTTCGGGCTCTCCGGCATCAGTGAGCATGACATATTCATTTGGTGACAGGTGGATGGACGGTCGTCTGTCACGAGAGGATCGTCTAACCGATACATTTCCAACCGGTTGAGGAACAACTTCATCATTGATGTCATTCGGAGTCATGACTTCCCCTTCATTATCCTCAACTGTTCCCTGACCAGGATCCTCTCCTTCTAACGATGCCGGACGGGCAGCTTCAGCACCCATTTGATCTGTTTGTTCATCGTCACATTTGGCCTTCCTGCAAATGTCTTCGATCGTCTCAGTTTTAACGAAAGTTACGTCCCTAGACCGGACGAGTTTTCTGGTGGCTGGATCATAGAACCGGTAGCCCAGTTCATCTTCCCCGTAGCCCAAGAAGACACACTGAGTCGTCTTTGGCTCCAGCTTTGTCCTTTCATCCCTTGGGACATGTACGAATGCTTTGCATCCGAATACTCGCAAATGATCATAGGACGGCTCCTTGCCCGTCCATATCTTTTCTGCCACTTCACCCATCAGAGGCTTGCTGGGCGACCTGTTGATGATGTAGGCCGCCGTCCGGAGTGCTTCTGCCCAGAATGAAGCATGAAGCTTTGCTTCAGAAAGCATGCAGCGTACTCTCTCTAAGAGCGTACGATTCATCCGTTCTGCCACTCCATTCAACTGTGGAGTCTTTGGTGGCGTTTTCTGATGCCTAATACCATGCAACCGGCAGTAAGCATCAAAAGGTCCCAAGTATTCGCCGCCGTTGTCGCTACGGACGGCCTTCAGCTTCTTCCCCGTCTGACGCTCCACTAGAGCATGGAACTGCTCAAAAACACCAAGAACCTGGTCCTTGGTCTTTAGTGTGTAGACCCACAGCCTTCTTGAGCAGTCGTCAATGAAAGAAATAAAATATTGGGCTCCACCAAATGACTTTTCTCTGAATGGCCCACACACATCTGTGTGAACTAGTTCTAGGAGCTCCGCCTTCGGACCGGACGACTCCCCATGGAATGAAACTCTCCTTTGCTTTCCAGCCATGCAATGAGGACATGTCTTTTGTCCTTCCTCCTTTGCTCCAGTGATCAGGCCTTTCTTGGCCAGGTAGGACAGCCCTTCATTACTCATGTGGCTTAGCCTTCTATGCCACAGGTCCATTGTCTCTGTGCTGGCTATGGTATTCACATTTCCTGCCACTGCACAGGCCTTCATCAAATACAGGCTGGCGGCCTTCTTTCCTCTTGCTACAACAAGAGATCCTCTTGTCAGCTTCCACTCTCCTTGACAGAAGGTATTGCAATAACCTTCATCATCCAGGCGTCCGGCTGAGATGACATTCAGCCGGATGTTAGGGACATGACGTACGTCCTTCAATATCAGCTTTGTCCCGTTATTTGTGACCAGGATAACATCTCCTCTACCTACAACGGGAGATGTTCCTTCATTCCCCATTCTTATTACTCCAAAATCTCCTGGAGTATAGGATGTAAACAGCTGCCTTCTGGACGTTACATGCAAGGTGGCACCAGAGTCGATCACCCAGCCAGACTCCTCGTCCATCACATTTGCCACGCCTCCTTTACTTGTCTGCAGGAGACCACCTGCTGTTACTACTGAGACAGAGGACCTTTCCTCTTCCCGTCCACTGTCACCTTTTTCTTTTTCCGTATTTTCCCGCTTCCATTTGAAGCAATGCTTCTTAATATGGCCCTTCTTGCCACAGTGGTAACACTCAAGGTTTTGATACCTCGATCTTGACTTGCTGCGAGCTTTCTCTCCTTGTTTTTGACCACGGCCTCTGCTTCTTCCCCTGGTTTCAGTCACAAGTACCTCAGATGTCGAGGCCCCTTGTGACCTCCTTGACTCATTCATGAGTAAGGAAGTAATAACCACGTCCAACTTCAAAGTATCTTTGCCAAACAGCAAAGTTGTGACTATATGATCATAGGAGGCCGGTAGAGAGGCCAGCAGGACTAACGCCTTGTCCTCCTCCTTGATATCTTCTTCAAGGGCGGACATTTGCGTCAATATCCGGTTGAACTCGTCCAAATGCTTCTCAAAGCTTCCTCCTTCTGACAACCGTAGGCCGTAGAATTGCTTCTTCACATGAAGTCTGGTTGTCAAGGATTTGGACTTATACCGGCTTTCCAACTTCTGCCAGACTTCTGCCGGGTCAGCCAAGCCAACAACTTCCTGGGAGAGTGTTGTCCGCGGTGAGTTTGATAAAGGCAATTTGCAAGATCTCTTTTGTCTTGCCATTCGTCATCGGGTCAACTTTGCGAGTTTTCTTCCTTCTTCTTCAGCGCCTTTATCGTCTCTTCTCTGGTGAGAATGTTTTTCACCCTTTCTTGCCAGAGAATGAAATTACCCTGCCCGTTAAACGATTCAACGCTAAACGGCAGATTCTTTGATGATATCGACGCCATTAGAACAAAGTTCTCAACCTCTCTCTGGATACCACTTGTTGGCGGAAATAGGGCGGCCTACCGTCACAAGCGCAAAGGGATTGAAGAGAAGGAAAGAAAAGGAAATGACAACCGATGTTTACGTGGAAAACCCTTATGAATCAAGGGAAAAACCACGGGACGTTGAGTCCAAAAAATTACACTATGTATGAGATAGAGATTACAAACAGTAAGGCGGAAATGCTCACACACTCAGTTTGGCCTTCTTCCACTCCTCTGTTTTACTCTCATAAACTCTGCTCTACAACCCACACTTTTCTTATACCACACCCACACATATATAGGATATACAAATGTCTCAGCAGCTGAACCAACACGTCCTTCATTGTAGTAGGTGCACGATTCCCAAGAGGCGTGTATCAGCCTAGCAGTAGACGACACATGCCTGCAGCAGCAGAAACACAGGTCTGTTATTTTTGGGTTTCCAAGGTTACCTAAATAGGCAGACCAACCTACTCCCTTCCAGACAAGGCAGGTGCACTGCGTTGCCTTAATGAGTCGGTCATCCTTGTAGACCGTCCTTCAAAAGACAGACCGGTCAACATCCTGTTGACCACCCATCCGGCCAACATTCATTGGCCAGTCCATCCGGTCAACATCATGTTGACCACCCATCCGTTGACCGAAATTTCTTCATGGGAGAGATTTCCAACAATTTTAGATGGGCTACGCCCCCTACTATTGTCAAACATATTTCATCCTAATTGGAGTGTCTGAACCACCAACACCTTGTTCGGAATGGATATCACAATGGGGGCATATTTGAATCACACTGTTATCCTTTCCTGAGAAACCATTGCCTGACCACTCTAACGAGGGTAGATGTCCTTTCTCTATCCATTTTTACTCTGGTTAATCATTTTATTTATCATAGTTGCATTCAACTGCAGTATGCTTGCAAGGTGTAGCTGTAGCCTGCTCCTTGGCCAATAAAGCAGTGCCTCTAGGGATGGAGACTTCGTGCCAAACCTCTTTAGTTAACTCTGTGGAATTCCTTTGAGAGTCACTTATCTGTTCTTGCACTTTAGTCAGGGAGCTCCCATCCCTGGTCAGTATCTTAGAGAAACGTGCGGTGGATGCTTAGAAGAGGGAAAAGGAACATGTCTTCAAATGGAATTGTCAACGCAGCAGGATGAGGTGGCGAAGTCTCAGGTTCGTGAGTTGTCCTAACAACCTTTTGCCTTTCAATCTCGCTATAATCAAAATTACTAGGGGTGAGTTAGCATAGATGAGATGGGGGGCATGCTCGAGTCTAAATTCTGTTGGGAGTCACTCCCGTAAAGAAGCTCTTGTAATCGAATAACTTGGGCGGAGCACAAAGGTGGCGTTTCATAAAGGAATAAAGTTCTGGTCAACGGGGAGTTGACCGGATGACGGTCAACGGGTTGTTGACCGGTTTGGCGGAGGAGTTGGCCGGTTTCTCCAAGAGATTTCAAAATAGCAAATTTCAGACGGTCAATGGAGATATTGATCGGCTTTGTGAAGAATGCGGACGGCCCACTATGCGCCGCCCGCCAGACAATACAGGACAATGCCAGCTCAGCAGATGTTCTGGAAATACATAATCTCAGACGGTTTTGTAGGAGTTGTATTTTTTGGACAGGGAAATATTCATATTGTTGGAAGGAATTGTTTCTGTCCTTTTATGTATTGAATATTGCCCCATATATATTTTTTTGTATGTGGAGAGTATGTAACATAGATAGAGAGTAAGAGAAAAAAACGGTGAAGGAGTGCTCTTCGATTTTTTTTCTTTGTTCTCTACTATTGTCTCCAAAAATCTCATAGTGAAATACGTTTCAGTGGACGGATTGTCCCGTAATTTTTCCCTTGATTGAGAAGGGTTTTTCACGTAAAATATCTTGTGTTCATTGTTCTTCTTCGTCCTCATTTCTTATTGTCCTGTCTAATCGGGAAAGTGGTCCGCCCTCTTCCCTGACAAGTGGTATCAGAGACAGGTTCCAAACGCTATTTCAATGACATCCTTGTCGTCAAAGAATCTGCCGTTCAATATTTAGCAGTTTAATGGGTAAGGCAACTTCATCCTCTGGCAAGAGAGGGTGAAGAGCATTCTGACGAGGGAAGGGACAGTGAAGGCGCTGAAGAAGAAGGATGAAAAGCTTGAAAATCTGACTGACGATGAATGACAAGATAAGAGAGACTTTGCAAACTGTACCATTAAGTTGTGCCTGGCGGACAACACTCTCTAAGAAGTTCTTGGTCTAACTGATCCGGTAGAGGTTTGGGAGAAGTTAGAAAACCGTTACAAGTCTAAATCCTTGACGACCAGGCTTCATATTAAAAAGCAATTTTATGGCTTGCGATTGTCGGAGGTAGGGAGTTTTGAGAGACACTTGGACGAGTTTAACCGGATATTGACGCAGATGTCTGCTCTTGATGAGGAAATCAAGGAGGAGGACAAGGCGTTGGTCCTGTTGGCTTCTCTGTCGGCCACCTATGACCATATCGTCACAACCTTGCTGTTCGGTAAGGATACTTTGAGGTTGGATGAGGTCATTGCCTCTCTGCTCATGAATGAGTCTAGGAGGTCGCAAGGAACCTCATCATCTTCTCATTCCTGAGGTGCTGGTGACTGAATCCAGGGAAAGAAGTAGAGGTCGCAGTCAGAAACCAGGAGATAAAACTCGCAGCAAGTCGTGATCCAGATACCAAAATCTGGAGTGCCATCATTGTGGCAAAAAGGGCCATATTAAGAAGCATTGCTTCCAATGGAAGCGAGAAAATGCAGAGAAAGAGAAAAGTGACAAAGGACGCGGCGAGGAAACGTCCTCCGTCTCAGTAGTCACAAGTGGGGATCTCCTGTTGACATGTCAAGGAGAGGTGTCAAACTTGACAGATCTGGAATCTGGTTGGGTAATTGATTCGGGCGCTACTCTACATGTTACGTCCCAGAAGGAACTGTATACATCTTACACTCTAGGAGATTTTGGAGTAATTAGGATGGGAAACAAAGGAACATCTCCTGTTGTAGGCAGAGGAGATATTACTCTCGTCACAAATAATGGCACAAGACTGTTGCTGAGGGATGTGCATCACGTTCCCGACATTCGTTTGAATGTCATCTCAGCCAGCCGACTGGATAATGAGGGCTACTGCAACACCTTCTGTGAAGGTGGATGGAAGTTGACCAGAGGATCTTTTGTTGCAGCTAGAGGAAAAAGTGCTTCGGTCTGTATGTAATGGAGGTCCGTGCCATGGCCGGAGATGTAAACGCTGCAATCTGTAAGGAGACAGAGGATTTGTGGCACAGGAGGTTGGGCCACATGAGTGGAAAGGGTTTGTCTTACTTGGCCAGGAAGGGCCTAATCAAAGGAACGAAAGAGGACGGGATAAAAACGTGTCCTCATTGCCTGGCTGGCAAGCAAATGAGAGTCTCATTTCATGGAGACTCGTCCGGCCCAAAGGCGGAGCTCTTAGAGTTCACACAGACGTGTGTGGTCCGTTCAAAGAAAAGTCAATCGGTGGTGCTCAGTATTTTGTTTCCTTTATTGACGACTGTTTAAAAAAGCTGTGGGTCTACCCACTAAAGACCAAGGATCAGGTCCTTGGTATTTTTGAGCAGTTTCATGCTCTTGTGGAGCGTCAGAAAGGGAAGAAGCTGAAGGTCGTCCGTAGTGATAACGGCAACGAATACTTGGGGCCTTTTGATGCCTACTGCCGGTTGCATGGTATTAGGCATTAGAAAACGCCACCAAAAACTCCACAGTTGAATGGAGTGACAGAACGGATGAATCGTACGCTCTTAGAGAGAGTACGCTGTATGCTCTCTGAAGTAAAACTTAATGCATCATTTTGGGCAGAAGCACTCCGGATGGCGACTTACATTATTAACAGGTCGCCGAGCAAGCCACTGATGGGTGAAGTGGCAGAAAAGATATGGACGGGTGTAGAACCGTCCTATGATCATTTGCGAGTGTTCGGATGTAAAGCATTCGTGCATGTTCCAAGAGATGAAAGGATGAAACTGGAGCCAAAGACGATGCAATGCGTCTTTCTGGGCTATGGAGTGGATTAACTAGGTTACAGATTCTATGATCCTGCCACAAGAAAACTAGTCCGATCAAGAGATGTAACATTTGCCGAGAATGAGACGATTGAAGACATCGGCAGGAAGGCAAATTGTAATGATAAACAGACGGACAAAGTAAGTATCGAAGATTTCCGTCTGCACGAGCTTGATTTGAGACGGTCAACGTAAAGTTTGCCGGTTGGTGGTCCTGAAGTAATTGAAGATACTGGAGAGGATGTCATAGTGCCTGATGATGACCAGACTGAAGCCGTGCCTCAACCGGCTGTAGAAGTTGCTATTAGACGATCCTCTCAAAACAGACGACCGTCCGTTCGTCTGTCCTCCAGTGAATATGTAATGTTGACTGATGCCGGTGAGCCTAAAGATTATGAAGAGGCTATGAACGGAGAATGCAAGGAGAAATGGCTGGAGGCCATGAAGGATGAGATGAGTTCCCTTTATGAGAACCATACTTTTGATCTCGTTACACTTCCAAAGGGGAAGAAAGCACTGAAAACAAATGGGTTTTTCGGGTGAAAACGGACGAGAACACCAAGGAGCCAAGGTACAAGGCACGATTGGTGGTGAAAGGATTCAGACAACGGAAAGGAATTGACTTTGATGAGATATTTGCTCTGGTAGTGAAAATATCCTCCATACGAGTGGTACTGGGCCTAGCTACCGCCCAAGACCTTGAGGTGGAGCAAATGGATGTTCGAACTGCATTCCTCCATGTAGAGCTTGAGGAGGAGATTTATATGAAACAGCCCGAAGGTTTTGAGGCTAAAGGAAAGGAACAGCTTGTCTGCCACTTGAAGAAGAGTCTATATGTCTTAAAGCAAGCTCCGCGGCAGTGGTACAAGAAGTTCAAGTCTGTTATGTCTGGCCAAGGATACCGGCGGACTACTCGTGACCACTGTGTATTTGTGCAGAGGTTTGCTGATAATGATTTTGTCATCCTTCTCTTATATGTGGATGATATGTTGATAGTTGGACGGAATATTGACCGGATAAAGAAGTTGAAAGAGCAGCTTGGGCAGTCATTTGCCATGAAGGACCTTGGATCGGCGAAACAAATTCTGGGAGTCATAATTATACGCGATCGGAAGGCTAGAAAATTGTGGCTGTTTCAAGAACACTATCTTGAGAAAGTGCTCCAACGGTTCAATATGGATAAGTCGAAGCCCGTGAGCACACCCTTGGCGAATCATTACAAGCTGAGCACTCGTCAATGTCCATCTTCGGATGATGAGAAGAGATATATGAAAGGCGTGCCCTATTCCTCTACTGTGGGAAGTCTTATGTATGCTCTGGTATGTACTAGACCGGACATAGCTCATGCCGTCGGGACAGCTAGTCGTTTTCTGTCGAATCCAGGAAAGGAGCACTGGTTCGCGGTGAAATGGATCATGCGATACATTCGAGGAACTTCCAAGAGGTGCTTGTGTCTTGGAAGTGACATACCGCAGTTGGTGGGATATTCAGATGAGGACATGGCCGGAGACATTGACACGCGCAAATCTACATCG
Organism: Nepenthes gracilis; assembly: GCA_033239525.1. NCBI lineage: Eukaryota > Viridiplantae > Streptophyta > Magnoliopsida > Caryophyllales > Nepenthaceae > Nepenthes > Nepenthes gracilis. Next base: position 8,864,726 of record BSYO01000031.1, read on the forward strand.
GGTTATTTGATAAAATTTGCGGACAGTGCAGTTTCTTGGCAATCCAAGCTATAAAAATGTGTAGCTCTATCCACAACTGAAGCCGAATATATTGCAATTACAGAGACGTGCAAGGAGATGCTGTGGATGAAGGAATTTGTTCAAGAATTGGGTCTTCAACAAGAGAAGTACAGTGTACTCTGTGATAGTCAAAGTGCAATATATCTCTGCATGAATTCTTCATTTCACTCAAGATCCAAGCACATTGATATTCGGCACCATTGGGTGATAAACGTGCTGAAAGATGGTCTATTATCACTGGAGAAGATTGGTACTGAAGACAATAGAGCAGACATGATGACTAAGATTCTAACAAGAGGGAAGAATGAGGCATGCTGCAAGATAGCTGGGCTAATTGATCCAATTTCTTCACGGTCGTGAGGGAAAGTTTGTTGGGAGACACTTCCGTAAAGAAGCTATTGTAATTGAATAACTTGGGCGGAGCACAAAGGTGGCGTTTCATAAAGGAATGAAGTTCTGGTCAACGGGGAGTTGACCGGATGACGATCAACGGGTTGTTGACCGGTTTGGCAGAGGAGTTGGCCGGTTTCTCCAAGAGATTTCAAAAGAGCAAATTTCAGACGGTCAATGGAGATATTGACCGGCTTTGTGAAGAATGCGGATGGCCCACCGTGCGCCACTCGGCAGGCAATACAGGACAATGCCAGCTCAGCAGATCTTCTGAAAATACATAATCTCAGACGGTTTTGCAGGAGCCGTATTTTTTGAACAGGAAAATATTCATATTGTTGGAAAGAATTGTTTCTGTCATTTTATGTATTGAATATTGCCCCATATATATTTTTTTGTATGTGGAGAGTATGTAACATAGAGAGAGAGAGTAAGAGAAAAAAACGGTGAAGGAGTGCTCTTCGATTTTTTTTCTTTGTTCTGTACTGTTGTCTCCGAAAATCTCTTAGTGAAATACGTTTCAGTGGACGGATTATCCCGTGGTTTTTCCCTTGATTGAGAAGGGTTTTCCACGTAAAATATTTTGTGTTCATTGTTCTTCTTCGTTCTCATTTCTTATTGTCCTGTCTAATCAGAAAAGTGGTCCGCCCTCTTCCCCTGACAAATTCTGTAGGATTTCCAAGTGTGCAAGGATATTATTGCTAGATTCGAGCCCAACATGAGGTTGGGTTGCATTGACCTCTAGAACTTAGGTGTAGTTGATGCCTTTGACTTTAGCGAGAGCAATATTTGGACCCCATGTGACTTTCCTACCGATCCCTCTCACGTCCCTCTTGATTCCTCTTCGAGTGCCTTGTGATAGACTGACTGCATTTTGACTTTAAACTCAACCATCTTTTCATACTTCTGATTCTAATTTTGTAAATCATTGTTTGGTCTAATTCTAATTCTATAAATAATTGCATGGATATTCTTATGAGTAGTGAGCTTCTCTATCTCTCTCTCTCTTTTTAGCCAGTATGAAGCTAGCCTGCCATTCGATAGTCTTAATTGGGTTTTGTGTGCAAAGCAAACTTTCACTTGAAAAATATAGAGCTAAAGAAGCGCAAATGAGACACAGTCTAAATTTTCAATTTAAATATTTTTCAGGTTAGGATAGATAAAAAATTAAGCACGCAACGTTAATGCCACTAGCAACCATGTGCTGTCAAATTGCATAATATGGTAGGTCAGGCCAGGTGAAGCCAGGTTGACCTATGCTGTGGCAATTAGCTCAGCATGTTCCTCGACTGTATTCTCAACCTTCCAGCCTCAAAACATAAGTAGTCTTATTGTAGTGCAAGCCAAGTAACTATTGGTATCTACTTCGCCAACTCTGTCTATAACTTTTAGGTCCCGTCTTAGACTTTCAAGGTGATAATAAACAAACCTTCCTAAGTGAGACATAATTTGTTATAGTTCATTATTTTTTGGGCATCCTCTATATTTTGAAAAACTAGGTCTCCCACCAAAAAATTTCCTAATTTTGCCCTCTTGTTAAAATCTCTTATCACCCATTGTTGGAGCGTGCTCATTCCAACCAAGGCCACCTCTCGATCCCCATGGAGTAGGTCAAGGTGCTATCTCAACATCTCCTTATTTTGTGCTAGGTCTTAGGTTATCATTCGTGGGCTTGATAGTTCGATTTCAACATGTATTACCCCCTCAACCATAAAGCATAAGCTATAGGGTGTTTCTTCGGTGTTGGACCTAGGCGTCATCCTATTAGCCCAAAATACATGTAGTAACTCGTCAACCTAAGATCCACCAGCCTTATCCAGCCTTATGTGTAACCCATTTAGAATGACTCAGTTAGTAACCTTCACTTGCCTATTTGTCTGATGATAGGAGATCAAAGTATGCGATTTGAATCTGTAGATCCTCATAATAATGTTTGAATGCATTGCTGATAAAATGGTTCCCATTGTCTATTACTACGACTTGTGATATCCCGAACAGGCATGTGATATTTTGTAATAATAATTCTATCACGTGATGCTCAGTTATTTGAGTAAGAGGAATCATCTCGACTCATTTGGTGAATAGTCAATCCTGACTATTTGGCATTTATGCTATCTGGACACCATTGGAAAAAGGCCCTAATGTATTGAGCCCCCACTATGTAAAGAGCTAGGGGCTTTCTAATGGAGTTAGCTCATTTGGCGAAGGCCTAAGCACATTACCATGTATCTGGGTTTTTCGGCACTTTTTTATAAAATTCATAGCGTCTCGTTTCATGGTTGGCCAGTAATGGCCCTACTGAAGAATTTCAAATGCCAAATTTTTTTTACCTCCAAGGTATTCACTACATATCCCTAGGTGTACCTTTCAAAAAGCATAATTCACCTCCTCTCGCGTGAGGCACCTCATGTATGGAATCAAATAACCTAGTCAATATAGATCTGTCCATAATCAAATACCAACATGCGGTTTTCTTAATCCTCCTGGCTTTGCTTGGGTCAATAAGCAATGTGCTTTCCAGCAAATAATTAAAATATAGGGTCATTTAGGTTGATTCATCTAATACTTGGTGTACCTCATTAGGTTTGATAATGCTTGGCTATGTTAGGACCTCCACAGGCTTCCTTCACACATGGCCACACTAACCAAGGGAGGCCAGATGAGACAATTTGTTAGCTTAGGAATTCTCTGCTCGAGGTATATGTCTTAACTCAAACTTGTTGATCTTGGGAAGTAGGGTTTGAACCTTTTCGAGATATTTCCCTAGTATAAAATTATTTATTCCATAATTCCGATGCATCTAGTTGACGACCAACTCCAAGTCATAGGAGATGGTGAGAGGTTGGGTCTAACACTCCTTAGTCCATCAAAGTCATGCATAAAGTACATCATATTCTATTACATTGTTGGTGGCTCGGATGGCAAGATGAAGAGTGTATCGGCAACTTTTCACCTTTTGGGGGATTGAGAAGGATTCCAGCTCCACATCTTGTCCAGTTGGAGGCCCCATCCATGTATAGAATCCACCCTAGGAGTCCACTAACTTGGAGGAATCATCTAGGCTTGCACCCTCTTCTGCCTCTACTAGAGTGCCTTCGGCCACAAAGTTGCCTAGGGCTTGGCCTTTGATGGCAACACAGGGTTCGAATTGAACATCAAACTCCCTAAGTTTTATGGACCATTTAATGAGCCTTTTTGAGAATCAAAGCTTCTATAATATCTAACGCGAAGGCTGGTCGATCAGTATTACTATTTTATGAACTTTAAAATATAGCATCGGCTTCCTAGCTGAAAATATAATGTCAGTGTTGTCTTTTTAGTGAGGATATACATTGTCTCTGGGCCAAGTAATACCTTACTAATGTAGTAGCTTAGTTTTTGTATCCTTCCTTGGACTAGGATGGAACTGACAGTGATCGATGCTATGGGTAGGTATAAAAAGAGGTTTTCACCTATAATTGGCTAGGTTAATAGGGGTAGCTAGGAAAGGTGCCTCTTTAACTCTTGAAGAGCCTATTTACAATGTTCTAACTGATAGAATCCATCGAACATAGTACTAGTTTGGGTTTGAAATAAGGGTAAATATTTCTCAACAAACTTAACTATAAAATGAAAAAGGGCCACCATTCATCTCATTAACTTTTGAACCTTCCTAACGGTCCTTGGAGACTCCATTTGTAGGATAGCCTATATTTTATTAGGATTGACATCAATTCCTTATTACGGGGTAATGAATCCTAAAATTTTCCTAATGTGACATTGAACATGCATTTGGTTGGATTCAATGTCATTTCATATTTGCGCAGCACACTGAAGGCTTCAGCTAGGTCTTTGATATGGTCGACTACATTTATAATTTTTATTAGCCTCTTAACCACATATATTTCCATATTCCACCGAATTTATTCAAAAAACATTTTCTTTACGAGCTTTTGGTATATGGATCTGGTGTTTTTTAGTCTAAAAGGTGTTACCTGATAGTAATATAATACTTGATCGATTATAAAGGAAGTACATTCTTCATTGGCGAAATCCATTCAGATCTGATTGTAATTGGATTACATGTCCATAAAACTTAAAAGTTAGTGGCCAATCGTGGAGTTAACTAATTGTTGACCCATGACTGAGGAAAAGTATCTTTTTGCATAGGTTTTATTTATATCTATGAAATTTATACACGTTCTCCAATTTTTATTTGCTTTTTTTTTTTACCATTGGATCAGACTACCACTTAGCATAATAGACTTCCCTAACAAACTCGATATCTGTCAATTTGTTGACCTCTTCCTTTATCACCAGTAGCTTTTCCATGGAATAATTTCTATATTTAAGTTTAATGAGCTTATGTCCTAGTTGTAAGGTTTATGTAACATTAATTCTGCTGGGATTCTTGACATGTTAGCAGTAGTCTAGGCAAATACATCATAATTGACCCACAGATATCCCACGAGTTCTTCCCTTACCTCTTTATATAATGTTGTGTCTATTTGGATAAACTTATTAGGCTTACTAGAACCCAATGGTACTTTTGCTATGTCCTCACCAGGGCACCCCTTCTTGAGGTTTATTTTGTCATGCATATCATGATCGTCAATAGGCAGGGCCAGTTTGGGGCACTTTAGCTACGTCAAGAAACATTGCCTAGCCATAGACTGGTCCCCCAACACTTCTCCCACACCCAACGAGATTGAAAATTTTATTTTAGGTGTGGGATTGATGTAATAGCCTTGTGGGCTACTAGTTTGGGCCAACCCAAAATAGCATTGTATTCCATAGGAAAATCTACTACCGAAAAAGCAAGCACTTGGGAGATGAACTTGTGATAAGTACCTAGGTTCACTTCTAAATTAATTATTCCTTCTACAGCTACTAGTGTTTTCTAGGCTGTACAAGGGCCCTTCAATGGCTTAATAGTCTACCATGTTAATCCTAACCCGCAATAGGAACCAAAATACAAAATATCTCGAGAGCTTCTATTATTAACAAATATTCATTTCAGATCATAGTCCTTCATCCTTCTAAAATGATAACTGATTTAACAATGGGGTATGAATGGGGGCAAATTACATGAGAATAATCATCATTAGTGAATCCTATCACAAATTGTTCCCCTCTCTTCCATTTACTGAGTGCTTCAAACCTGATTTCTCTGTGATTGTTCACCATATTAATTATATCAACTGGTACTTGGTTTTTTCGAAAAGCAATTTCCTAAGCTAGCCTCACCCTGTGCCTCCTTGTTGTGCCCACGTGGATGCAAGACGAATCAATCAGGAGGCCCCTCTTTATAAGTGCCTTAATTTCTTTTGCAAGATTTTTACAATCTTCTATATTATGACTCAAGCTCCCATGAAAGAGCCAATATTTAGATTAATCCAATAGCTTTGGATCAAGAACATGTTTTGGCCATGTGAGAAAACGTTCATCCTTTATTTGTGTTAATGTGTCTATCCAAGTTTCATCAAGAAGTGTAGAGTTTGGAAGTAGGGCCCCAGGCACCAGCTGGCTAGGGAGTGACATTAGTGGGGGATCTACTCTAATTACCACCCCTTTGTCTACTACAGCTCGTTTCTTGGCATATTGGTCTTGACTGGGTGTTGTTAATCCATGCCTTATTAGTCTTGTTACGTCCCAAAATCCGATTCCATTACTAATAATTAACAATATTAATATATCAACAACTAACTACCCGAATAATAATGGACATGAACTTTACGTCAATATCTCAACTTACCAAAATAAAAAGTATATAACTAACCACAGGACCTAAATTTACCATGTTATCAGGTTATTAGAACACCGACCATACCATAACATCAGACCATACGTAAGAAATTATGTCTGAATCAAAATTATAATATCTAAATAACCATAATTAAAAGTTAACAATATATCATAATTTATAAACCATCGTTCGAATCTCGTAATTATTCTAAGTTATTGTTTGAAAATTAAATATATCATCAAAACCAATATTTCTAATCATAATCTCTTTGAGTATCTCTTCCTTCAATCCTACTCATCCTGTGAGTGTCCAATCTGCTAATCTGAAATGTTAATGAAAAACAAAAATAAGAGTAGGTCGAGAACTCAGCAATGTATATAATTTCATAATTAAACATACAATTCTAATAAAACATCCTGGAAGGAACAATGAAGCAAATTCAATAAAATGATATAAATGTTCCATGATAAATGTACACAGCTTTTTAAATTTTTTTTATATTCTTATTCAAATTATGTGATACAATCTATATTCAAATATGTAATTTTTTTGAGACCAAGTGCCAGTAGAGCCTTTCTGACTCCTAGATCTCATCTTCTCTTTTTCACATTGCTTCTTTATACGAGTGGCTTTTCCGTAAGACCCTGACCTATAGAATTATCTTCGTCCAAACACTTAATCTCTTCTTTTCAAAATATGGACCGATTCCTCTTATACGTCAAATCTTTATTTATTCTCAACTGTTCATATTTAATAATATGTGATGGGGCATGGACATATTTCTGAAATATTGACACATGGAATATATTGCGAACCTCTCCTAGATTTCGGGGTAGAACCAATCTGTAAACTACTTCATTGATTTTCTCTAGAATTTCAAATGGTCAAATAAATCTCAACTTTAATTCTTCTTTAATCTCAAATCTAAAAATTCTCTTCGATGAAGATATCTTTAAAAATACATGATCTCTAATATTAAAATTTAACTTCAGTATCCTTTGATCAGTGTAACTTTTTTGTCAATTTTTGAGCAACTCTCAACTGTTCATGAATCAAACGAATCTTCTTAAACATCTATTGAATAACCCCTAGTCCAAAAAGTCTTATATCTCTGATCTCCTAATAAATTAGAGAATGACATTTTTTTTCATATAATACTTCAAACGAGATCATACCGATATTTACGTTGTCATGAACTCGGATTAAATAGGTCAATTTAAATAATTAATTATAATTTTTACAATCTAAAATCTCAAATAATTTTAAACAAATAATACTAAATCCCAAAATTTGGATGTGACAAATTAAAATATACAACTCAATGAACTTAAATCTACACAGGACCTCATCGGACAACCATCTGGATTAAAAAAAATACGATATACTCTATAATCATCGTAAGGGATGTAACAATTTAACCAAAAACTATAATCAAATATAATATAATATCCAATTATTTTTAAAATATATCCATCGGCCTATACCCGACCAATTTCATAATCTAATCACATAAATATCAATTTAAATCATAATAAAATCAAAACTCATCAAATCAGATGAATGGCTGACAGATCGCGACCATACTCCTACAATGTATCTAAATTTTTCGCTCTGAAGAGATAAAATAGGAAAGGGGAGCCTAATACTCAGCAAGTATCATATTTAAACAAAATGAGTCCATTAAATTAGAAAAAATATCAAATGGATAAAAATCTGTTCAATTGATAAAATAAATCCAAATCGCCAATATAACAAATCCAATAAAAATACAAGATCCATGCATAAATTAATTATCCAAATCCAAAACAGATATCCAAATCATAAAATAGTCCTTTTTGGAACGTGTATATATATATGTAAATAAAATAGAAATGATCCGGACCAATTCTCAAAAAAATAAACACCTTCAAACTCACAGATGACCAAAATGTCTTCAATAGTTGCGGAATAGCTCCCAGATGTGACCATATGTGCCAAATAAGTTCAACACTCATATCTCAACAGATGACTCGCTTGCAATGTCGAAAATCAACTTTTAAGTCTTCTTACTAATTCTTCATTAGAACTCCGAGGACTCGTATCCTAAAACACATAATGGAACACTCTTAATGAAACAGTCTTCCACGATGGAATATCCAGCTCTAACTTCACAGATTATATATGCAAAATGCTCAGCTGGAACCATTTGACTCCTATCTAGATGCTTGAAATTTGAACGATTCGATAACAAACGGCATATCTGGTCGCAATTTGAAGCAGACTTCATTTCTGACGAAGCAAACTCATCTCATGTACACCTTCCTGCTAAACTTGCGGGCTAACCATGCAAACTCGAACTTCGAGGAAGACTTTGTTTCATCTGACTTCCTTTATTTTGTTCTCTAGAGGATAAGTAAGTCCATCCTTCGAACTCTAACTACTTTTAGAAATACATCTCCAGAGCTACTCTTGCTCGTTCAACAGAGCTTGGTCAAGCTTCTCACAATAATCTAGAGTTGAAATGACACTAACTATTTCTAAATAGAATCTCGAATTCCACAACTACTATCATTTTTCAACAAAATTTTCAAATTCTTCAACTTCTTCCTGAGCATTACCTCAGATGCCAAATCTCGAGCTCTTTGTCTATTAATTCTTCAGTAATGAGATATTGTGGAGACAATTATTCATCCAATCACAACAATAAGTGGAAATAGGCAATCATTGATTCTTCCTTTCATCCCAACCATAACTTCAAGTCACTACACAATTAGCATTTTTGCTGCCAATAAAATTAGACTTACATATCATTATCCTATCTTCTGACAAAAATTGTCCATCAAGATTCCACAACTTCTGTTGCAAAGTAAAACAAATTGACTTGACTTTAACTTCTCTATTCTTGTCTATGACATCCAATCGTGACGAACTTTCATTCATCTCTACTTCCACCACTCACCTTCCTGTGGGCCAAAAATCTCTTTCTATCCTGCGAGATTTCAAACCGATCAATTTTATCACCTACCCATCTGTGGACCAAAGTCTCCTTCTACTCCGTGAGATTTCGAATCGACCTATTTTATCATCAACCTCTCTATCGACCAAAACCTCCTTCTACTCTATGAAATTTAGACCGACACTATCCAAGGTCGCTACTACTTTCAAAAATTGCAAAATCCCAACAAAATCTTCACATATATGCAGAAATCCAATAAAATTCTAATTCAACCGCTATAAAAAACCATATCTTATGTCGCTCGTGCGACTCATCATTATCAGGTAATCCTCCTTCCAATCTAAATCAAATCTCTATGACTTGACCTTCTGATTCAAACTCAAATCATCACAATTCAAATTTTCTATTATCGACCAAATGCAGTACTTATCATGCCCAAATATTTAGCCAATTATTTATCCAAAATGACCCAAAGTACATCTCATTACGACTTCAATCTCTTATACCATTTCTGTCACAAACTTAGACCAAGTAAGTCAATTTAAATAATTAATTATAATTTCTACAATCTAAAATCACAAATAAATTAAATAAATAATACTAAGTCTCAAAATTAGAATATAACAAACTAAAATATACAACTCAACAAAATTAAATCCACACAGGACCTTATCGGATAACCATCTAGACCAAAAAAAATACGACCTGATCTATAATTATCATAAGGAATGTAATAATTTTACCAAATATCATAATCAAACATAATATAATATTCAATTGTTTTTAAAATATATCCATCCGCCTATGCCCAGCAAATTACATAATCCAATCACATAAATATCAAGTTAAGCCATACTAAAATCAAAACTCACCAAATCAGACGAATGGCTAACAAATCATGACTATACTCCTGCAACGCATCTGATTTTTTCGCTCTGAAAGGTAAAACAGAAAATGTGAGTCTAATACTCAACAAGTATCATATTCAAATAAAAAGACTCCAATAAATTAAAGGGAATGCCAAATGAATAAAAATCCGTTCAATTAACAGAATAAATCTAAATCGCCAATATAACAAATATAATAAAAATCTAAGATCCAGAATTCGAAATTCAATGATAGTCTCGTACATATATTAATTATTTAAATCCAAAATAGATATCCAAATTGTAAAATAGTCCTCATTGGGATGTGTATATATATATATATATATATATATATAAACAAAATAGAAGTGATCTAGACCAATTCCAATAGGTAATTAGCCAATTTCAATGTCCAATCCAAGTCAGAGTCCGAGTCCAAATCTAATGCTCGATTAGCTTGTGATCTGAGGTAAAATCCAATAGTCTGATAATTCAATAGCATACATAGAAACTGAAACAGCGTCACGATAGATATTTCAAAGGTCCAGATTAAAACATATAGTCAAAATCATTTGTACGAGACATACCAAGCTCAATTGTTGACAAAATCGGCGAATCTCAAATCCAAATCCAATACCAATCGATACAGAAATACAAATAATGTATCAAATTTAAATTTTGATTATTTAAAGACTAACTTGTTGACGAGTTACACATAATTCCGGTAACCTTAGGCAAAATCATATGTAAATTAAACCATCATGTATAGCCATTCATATACTCTATACCCATTTGTAAGGTTGCTCGCTATTATTTACCACCCACGATTTTGGGTGCAATTCTTAAATTTATCAAATATATTAGGATGTCCGAATATATTCTAAGGACAAATCAAATTATTCTAAGTGAGAAGGAGTCACTACTCCAAGCATTTTCTACCGGCGAAAAGAAATTTTTAATTAACAAAATCTTCCTGTTGGGAGCTAACCAGAAAATCTAATAACCCAAGTTCAAATATAGTAACTACAACCCAACATGTGCATATGAAAATATACGGCCAATGCAAGTTTCATGCATGTTTTTATTACACAGACTGATATAAATATACACATTATTCAATAAATTTTTCAGACTTTTAAAAAAATAGTAAATTCCTAAAATTATAAAACTCATATCCAAAACATCCAAAATTAGTCAATGAACTATACATGTATATTTAAATTAAACAGATCGAGCAGATAAAATTATATGTATGTTAGTAAAAATTTTAAACTGTGTCTAAAATATATCAAAAATTAAATCAAACCAAAGAGGGGGTCTATAGATACTTGCCTTGACATCATATTTCGAAAATCTAAAGAAAGGATGTCCCGAAATACCTGAACGGCACCATTTCTCTCACTGCCATGTGTGACCCGCGACCAACCTCTCTCTCTCCTCAACGCGGCTTCCGTGCTACTCACCCACGGCTTCACCAGTCACAGGCGGACTACCATTGGCCACCTCTGACCACCATCGCATCACTACTGAACGCCACCGCCACCGCTGCTGCTAAGCCGTCCCTCTCTCCGTGCGCCGTTCTCCCTCTCACTACGTGGCTTCCTTAGCCACATGTCGCCGTCGACACCCAACTGGTCGACTCCTCATCGCACCCTGCCGGCCTTGCAGGCGCCGAATCTCTAGCCAGCGGTCGGCCGCGCCTCCTGCATCGGCCCTCTCTCTTCTCTTCTCTTCTTTTCTTTCTCTACTTCGAAACCCTCTCCCTTAATGCTTACCTTGATCACTATTTTAATTTTTTTAATTTTATTATTATTATTGTCGTTATTATTTGTTATTATTTTAAATTTTCTTTTATTCCAAAATCTAAACCGATATTTGGGCAATAGCAATGACGCGTATCAAGCGCCAGTCCGACTGATCCAAATATCCTTCTAAATTTTTAAGATTAAATTAATTTTTTATAACGTCCAAATTACCCAAAAATATAATTAATATTAAATTAATTCAAATAAAAATCTAAAATATTACATATGTTGTAGTTATTGTTGTACGTAAATTCTGCTAAATGTACATAATCATCACAATTGCCCTTCATTTTCAAAATCAAAGCTCTCAAAATATATTCCAGAATTTGGATAGTTTGCTCAAATTATCCATTCGTTGAGGGTGATAGGCTATATTAAATTTTAAATTAGTTCCCAACTTTCAATACAAACGTTTTCAAAATTTTGAGGCAAATCTCAGGTCTTAAGATGAGACAGTGGAAGCTAGCACACCATACAATCTAATAGCCTCATTTATGTATAATCTTATCGAGCAATCTTTAGAAAATCTCATCCAAATGGTAATAAAGTGAGATAACTTAGTGAGCCAATCTATATTTACCTAAACAATATCATGATTCCTCAACGTCCTTAGAAAGCCTATCACAAAATCCATTATTATATCCTCCCATTTTCAGTTGAGAATCGGCATAGTTGCAATAGTCCTAATGGTTTCTTTTACTCAATTTTCAATTGTTGACATATCAAGCACATTCCCACATAGGCCGTTATTTTTCTTTTCATGTTCTATCATCAAAATATCTTTTTCAAATCCTAATACATTATGTTTATCCCAGTGCAGATAGTTACCTTGATTGATGACCCACATTCATGATTTCTTCTTTTAATTCTCAAATATTCAACACGCATATCCATTTTCAAAATCTTAAAACTCCATTAGCCTATTTACTAAAATCCACTATTGATTCTCTATTCAAATCACCGGTAATGTTTACTAAAATTGGTATTTTTCTATTGGTACTAAATTTCACAATCATAGTCTTTAAGAAAGTCCATTCATCTTCTCTATCTCACGTATTGTTTCTTTTGAGAAAACAGACACTTGAGACTTTTATGGTCCAAATACACTAAAAATTTCTCTCCATAAAGATAATGTCTTAAAAGTTTTAGCATAAAGATCACTGCCACCAATTCTAGATCATGTGTTGGATAATTCTTTTCATGTGTCTTCAATTTTCTCGATCTATACACAATAACTTTTTCATGCTATATTAGGACACACCCTAATCTGGTCTTTGATGCATTATAATAGGCCATAAATCCTCCAAACCCTTTGAAAACCATTAAAATCTGGGCTATTATAGAGCAGTCTTTCAATTCCTGGTAACTCCTTTTATAATACTCCATTTAATTGAATTTGACTTCCTTTCATATTAATCGGGTTAGTGGCTTAACAATTTGAAAATAAAAATTCACAAATCTTTGATAATAACCCTCCATTTCCCAAAAAGTTTCCAGCTTTCATCATTTTAGTCAGCTGACTCTAATTAATTATAGTTTTGATTTTTTTAGGATTGGCCAAAATATCTCCTTTTGAAATTACATAACTCAAAAATATGACATCTTCAAGCCAAACTCGCACTTCTTCAATTTAGCATACAAACTCCTATCCCGAAATGTTTGGAGTGCAATCCTTAAGTGTGTTATATGTTCTCCATAACTCCACGGGTATATCAAAATGTCATAAATGAACACCACCACAAATTTGTCAAGATAGGGTCAAAATACTTAGTTCGTCAAATCCATAAAAACTACAGGGGCGTTAATCAATCCAAAAAGTATAACTAAAAACTCATATTACCCATACCTTATTTAGAAAGCTATCTTCGCCACATCTTCTTTCTTAATCATCAATTAATGATAATCTAAATGAATATCATTCTTTGAAAATACTTGGACTTATTACAATTGGTCAAACAAGTCATTAATTCTTGAAATGGATATTATTATTAATAGTAATTTTGTTCAACTCTCGGTAAACTATATACAGCCGCATAGACCCATCCTTCTTAATGAACAACATTGGGGCACCCATGGGGACATAATTATCCAGATAAAATCTTTTTCTAACAGTTCTTATAATTGTTGCTTTAATTCGTTGAGCTTTGATTGTGTCACTCGATACGGGGCCTTCGATATTGACACTGATCCTGGCATGGTTTTGATTTTAAACTTAACCTCTCGATTCATCGGTAGTTTCAAAAGATCTTCTAGAAAATTATCTTTAAATTCACACACCACTAGTATATCCTTCACCGGCACACTGTGATTCTTAATTACAATCGTATAAACCAAATATGCTTGACATTCACTTTTCATCAAATTATAAGCATGTAACTCTAAAATTATATATTAGGGTTATTTTTGTGTTATACCTTGGAAATATAATGGCTTATATCCTATAATTGAAAAATGTACCTTCTTATGAAAATAATTTACGCTAGCACGATAACTAACTAACCAATACATACATAAAATTACATAAAAGTCATACATATCCAACAAAATCAAATCTACCACTAATTCCAACCCATTGGTCCAAACAATAGACATAGGAACACAATATCCGTCATTAAAAAAAATCCCATAGGCATTAACACTACTAATAAAAAATTCATGATCCTTGAGGATAATAATAAATAATGAACAAATTTGAAAGACACAAATTAATATGTTATCCCTCAATCTAAAAGCACGTGCTGAAATTTAAAAAATGGTGAGTTTGCCTTCAACCACAGAGGGCAATGCACCTGCATCTTGGGCTGTCATCGTAAAAACTCTTCCTAAAACACTTGGCTTCCTCATTGTTTACCTCAAGGCATGTGAAAAGTCCTTAATTATATGGCCAAATTGTCCACAATTACAGCGTGCTTCCAAGACCTTGTAGCATGGCCTTCCTCCATGGGATTTTCCACAATGAGGGCATGTGAGCTTTTCTTGTTGAGGGCCCAGCGCACCTTGGAGTTCAGCTCCCTTCTTCCCCTTGTTCATTGATTTTGATCTTTTATGGGATCCTCTTTATCTAAAATTTGGCCTCCTCAGCTAGCCGATTGTTTCTCAAAGAATTTCTTTATTTCCAACACTTGTTAGAACAAGAGAGTTCGATCCAACACTTCTCCATACGTCCTCAAGTTCAATATCACAAGCTGCTTTCAAATAGTATTATTCAAATCTTACAAAAATTTTCTTACTCAAATTGCCTCGTCATGATGATGTGGGGAGCATATTAAGACAGCTTAGTGAACTTGGCATCATACTCCACTAGAATCTGATTTCCTTATCGCAAATAGACAAATTCATCTTCCTTCTATTTTCTCAGACTTGTCAAAAAATATTTATCCATAAAACTTTTCACAAACATTTCCCAAGAGATTTGCTCATTCTTCAGTCTCATAGGTCACTTTTTTATAGATCATCAATGGTCTGCCTCTCCTTCCAATTTGTTGGAGGTAAATGTAACCTTATCCTCCTCCAGGCAGCAAATAACCATAAAAACTTTTTCAATCTTTTAGATCCAAATCTCACTTTAGTAGAATCAGGGTCGCCTAAAAATTCTGGCACCCATTCATTAGTGAATTGATCATATGTAATTGCCACTAGGTTAACCATTGGCAGTTCAAGTTTCCTAGATCCTTGGGCATTGGACTCCATTATGTCTACCATCCTAGCCATGATGGCTAAATATTTTTCTTCTCAGTCAAGGCGAGAATTGGGTCCAATGTCACCTTATTCAAATGACATTTTCAATCCTA
Source organism: Nepenthes gracilis (assembly GCA_033239525.1). Taxonomy (NCBI): domain Eukaryota; kingdom Viridiplantae; phylum Streptophyta; class Magnoliopsida; order Caryophyllales; family Nepenthaceae; genus Nepenthes; species Nepenthes gracilis. The sequence goes on from BSYO01000031.1 coordinate 8,880,298, forward strand.
TCATAAAATATTTAATCTGATGCATCCCTAGTTTTTGGGTTATGGTATAAATTTGAGGGCCTTCTAACATTCCGCTGTAGGTCGAATTTGAGTGAGTCCAATCTCCGTCGTTATTAACCTGAAACTTGCGCACCACAAATTACAAATAAAAAATCAAGGGATTGGTAGGAATTACTCCAAAATTTATCCTCCAACTCATTCCTGTGGGTGCGCTCAGGAGTGGGGCGGCTTGAAGGGGTACCTAACTAAGGGGCTGCTCATTATAGGTGCACTCAATAAAGAGTGGCTCATTAGGGATGCAATCGTAAACAGTGGCTCACTAGGGGGAGGACTGAGCTCCAATTGGCACACTCGACTTTGGGCAAACTAAGATGTAGCTCACTATGGGTGCATTCGGTAGGGAGTGTCTCAATAGGGATGCACTCGAAAAGAACAGCTCACTAGGTAGATGATTGAGTTCTTATTAGTGCACCTGACTTATGGGCAGCTCGCTATGGGTGCACTCAGTAGGAAGTAGCTTACTAGGGATGCACTCATGGAAAGTGGCTCACTAGGTGGAGGATTTAGCTCTTAAATGCACCTGACTGAAGAGCAATTTACTAGATATTTGAGAGAGTCGTACTGAGAGAGAAGGTTTGGCTCTTTGCAAACGTTTAAGTCTCATCTACGAGCGTTTTCTCACTCTGGAGAGCTGCTCACAAGAGGGCTTCATTGCTCTTTTCCTCTCATGGATTGTGCTCTCCTTTTAGGGACTATTTCTCACCCAGAGTCCTCCCTTTAGGGTCTACTTTTTCACCCTACATCCTCTCCCTTTTTCTAGAAGAGAGAATTTATAATATTTCGTGGAGGAAATTTTGGCACCAAGGCATTTGACAAGTGTCCCACTAGGATTTGTCAGCTGCTTAGGGTGTTGTCGAGAGCCACCATGTCAAATATCACTTTCCTTGATAAGGTGGCCGCAAGTGGTCCCCGATGTAGTCACTAGGCAGTTTCAGGTGGCACTATACACGCACATGCTCTAATTGCTCTACTAGCTGCTTGTCCGAGGGTCTTTCGAATTGGTTAGTCTGGCCGTACTATTGGTTGGGCCGTTGATGCGTGTTTTTCAGGCCCATCGCTCAATGGGCCTTGCTCTGGTCGCCGCTAAGGCCTTTGGGTTGGGTTGGATAAGTCTTCTCACTGAGATTGGACCTGCCGCTTGCTAAGCTACTTGTCAAGCTGCCAATTAGGCTTGGGTTTGCACCGGTCCAGGATGATTTCGGACTCATCATAATCAAATTAGATCATCAAACAAAATAAAACATTCTCCTTATAATTTCTCTAATACCACTTCACCCTGTAATGTCCTAAAATCTAATCCCATTATTAATAATTAACAATATTAATATATTAACAATCAGCAATCCAAATAATGGTGGATGTGAGTTTTATATTAATATCTCGACCAACCAAAATAAAAATAAAATAACATAACCACAGGATTCAAAATTACTATGCCATCAAGTGGTTAGAATATCAACCATACCATGACATTAGACTATACGTAAGAAGTCCTATTTAAATCAAAATTAGAATATTAAATAATCATAATTGAAAATTAACATCAATATTAAACTTTACAAACTATTATCTGAATATCATAATTATTCTAAGTAACTATTCAAAAATTAAATACATCATCAAAACCAATATTTTTAATCATTCTTTTCAGGTGTCTCTTTCTTCGATCCTACTCATCCTATAAGTGCTCAACCACTAATATGAAGAGTTAGTGAAAATAGAAATAAGTGTGAGTCGAGAATTCAATAGGATATATTATTTCATAATTAAACACACATTTCTCATCAAATATGCTAGAAGGAGAAATGAAGCAAATTCAATGAAATCTTATAAATTTTCCATGACAAATGTACGTAACTTTTTAAATTTTTTTATATTCTTATTTAAATTGTGCGATACAATCCATACTAAAATATATAATTTCTTAGGGACCAAGGGCAAGAAATGTCTTACCGACTAAAGAAACGAATAGTCAAACCCAAGTTATATTTGTTTTCATACAATCAAAGGTTATACGCTACTATTTAAGACCTGTAAATTGGCCGTCATACATATAATTCTATATATAAGGTCAAATGCCGCTCTCACCTTTGGATGATAGATTTAAACCTAAATCACTATTATAATATATTAAGACATATCATAATATACCAACCGTTAAACTTATTACAATAGTTTGATACTTTGACATATGAAAATTTTAAATAATTTCTCATAATATTTATATTTTCTTATTTTAGAGAAAATATTCTTAATTTTTTAATATATTTTAGAATTTTTCTTCAAATTTTTTAAATTTTATATCAGGAAATGCTATAATGTATCATAAAAATTTGAAATACTCAATTTAAAATATATAATGCCGTATTATTAGATTTTTAAATATGGTTGTAGAAAAATCGGTAACATTGATGATATTTTGATATTTTTATTTCAAATGACATGCATGCGTGTAGAAAAATCCTTCAAATTTCCTATCATCTCACTCATGGATGATAGGTTTAAATCTCAATCACTACTATAATATATTAATGCATACCATAAAATACCACCAGCTAAACTTATTACAATAGTTCGATACTTTGATATATAAAAATTTTAAATATTTTTTCATAATCTTTATATTTTCTTAATTTTTTAACATATTTAAGAGTTTTCCTTCAAATCTCTTAAATTTCTTATCATAAAATGCTATAATTTACCGTAAAAATTTGGACATGCTAAATTTAAAACACATGATGCCATATTATGAGATTTTTAAATATGGTTATAGAAAAATCGACAACATTGATGATCTTTTAATATTTTTATTTCAAATGATATACATGCAATGACAAATAGATAAATTTTCAGGACATGCAAAAAATGCACCTAGTAAATTTCAACATGCAGAATATTTTATATGAAAATTAAATATGAAAGAGTATTATATTAGAAATACAGATCATGTATAAATGACAAATGGAGAATCAACTCAATAACATAATATATATGGATTTAAATATAAATTTTATGCATTGTTGTAGAAGAATGAGGAGAATATTACATGCATATGAAATATAAATATTTTAACTATAAAAATTATCAAATATAAGTATTTGAAATAAGAAATACTCAAAAAATGAGAAAATAATAGTAACAAATGAAGGCTTAGAATACACTTACCTTAATTTTAAATTATCAAAATCTTACTTATGATCACTTCAATTTGTCTTCTCTAACTTTCTCAATCTTTTTTCTCTCTTCTTATTCTCTCAAAATCTAACAAAATATAATAAAAAATTAGCCAGACATGATATATATAAAAAAGTTGTACTTAAATGCCTGTCAGATGTGCATTGGGTATCAAGACTAAAAACAGTTTCGTACGAGTGCCGCATCGAGCACGCATCAAGATTGAGTGTTTTGCCTGAGCGTGCTTGAGCATTCATCTAGCATGCATTGAGTACGAGTATTTGAAAAAGCGCACTCTAACTCCACTCAGGCAACAGTCAAGTATGATGTCTCTACTTAGAACACACATGGATGCACATTTGGTGCCAATCAGGCATCCATCAACTCATAATAAGCCTATTCAAAATTAAATTTTGACCTAATTTTCTTTATCTGATATCAATTTTAATTAATTTTTATTTTCTCGATTTAATTAATTATAATTAAGGTAAAAATTTAAACTCGTTCTTGACAAGCCTCCTCGATGGATGCTTCTGGACTTGGCAGTGCTACTATCGATAATGCTTTCGGGCAATCGTAGGTGTATAGATTTATAGAATGCCATTGGTTGTAAAGCAATGATGAAGGATGTTGTCTTTGCATTGTCCATCAAGATCCCCCTTTGCCTCGGAGTTGAAGTGCCTTAGGTATTTCTTCAATCCTTCACCTGGCATTTAATGTATACTAGCAAGATGCCAGGAGTACTTCTCCTCAATTTGACGAGAAGTGAATTGCATTAGAAAGGATCGAGAAAGTTGTTGGAAGATGTCGAACCAATCAGGCTTCAACTGGTAAAACCATATTTGGGTATCCCCTTTTAGTGTCATTGGAAAGTGTTAACACATGGTGGGGTCTTCAAAGCATTGGATACACAATAATATTCATAAAAGGTCTAAGTGATTTTATGATTCAACACTTCTGTCATACTGTTCTAGGTTGGATATTTTAAACTTTCCAGGGAGAAGATATCCTAATACCTACCTTGCAAAAGGTGACCTCTCATGCACCACAAACGCATCAGGTGCTGAATCTTTGAAAAGTTGTTGTTCTAATTTCCTTATCCTCTATTCCTTATTCATTGAGGATGCCAACCTTTAAACGTTCGAAAAAGTCCTTAATTTTGTTTGACTAGCAGAGACTTGCTGCATTGGAAGTGTGCTATTAAATATTTCCTCCTCAGGTCCATTGCTAGATGTTCATCTAGTTCTTTGATTTCACCTTTCTAGTGAAGTGTCAAGGCCCTCCAGATGGTTGGTTGCCAATCTTTGGGACGTGGCTGTAGCAACTTTTACCTTTCCTAATTTCTTTGCTCCTAAATGCTGACAATGATCGAAGAAGGGCCTAGATGTGGCTGAGGCTGGGGACCAGTCCAGGGTGTTGGCTCAAAGAGAGAGTAGTGAGCTCTCTTGGTCGGCTTAACTGCCTGCCTTGTCATATGACATTTACATCATGCCGATCATTTTGCCTATCTAAGTGGCTACCTGATTTTGAGCTTAGGTCAAATCATGAGGAGAGTTAGACATCTTAAATATTTAAATGTCAAGCAAAATAATTCTACTTTGATGAGCCTGACCTTATGAATATTTATTTGTCATCTTTAAAAATTTTGTGTATTTCTTCTAAGAATAAATGGGACATTTACAAGATATGGACATAGATAATGTCAATAATGTGTACTTAAAAATTTAATCTAACTCACACCCTTTACCAATCCATATTCGACCATAATTTGAAACACTAAATTAGTTTTCTACGTATTATAGATAAAATAAATCTAGGTTAAAGGCCTTAGGTTTTTTGTGGAGACCCCTCCGATTCTCAAGTAAATATATGCTTAAGTTGAGAGAAAATTAAGAGAGTGCTAACATTGGTGTCTAGTTCAGGTGCAAATCATCGCACAAAGATATTCCTAGCAGTGAGACACCTTCAAATTAGAGATAGCTACCTTAAGCTAATGCATGGTGAAATATTGAGAGAAAATTTTTTCTCTTTTTTGTGGCTCAATGTCTCTTGTTTTTCACCCCTTCTCTCCTGAGTATTGTCTCCCTTTTATAGGCAAAGATACTTGAGTAGAAGGATTGCTTTTTGTATAAATGCCTAGCATCATGACAAGTTCTAACCCCATGTTTGGTTGGAGGGAATAGAAATTTTATTCCCTCCTTATTTTTGGTGAAATTACTATTCCACCATTTGGTTGCATTTAAGTTGGGAATAACAATTCCCGAAGGAATAGTTATTCCTTGATTACAAGGAATAACTATTCATTGGTAGCATTAGGTATTTTTTATTCTTGGTTAGGGAGGAAAAAGAATTTCCACCCAATAATTTTATTAACCCAAATTTGACCCATATTATTATTATTATTATTATTATTATTATTATTATTATTATTATTATTATTATTATTGTTGTTGTTGTTGTTGTTTTTTTTTAATATTAATAATAATAATATTATTATTATTATATTATTATTATTATTACTATTATTATTATTATTATTATTATTACTTTTATTATTATTATTATTATTGTTTTTATTTTTAATATTAATAATAATAATATTATTATTATTATTATTATTATTATATTATTATTACTTTTATTATTATTATTATTATTATTTATTATATTATTATTATTATTATTTTTATTTTTATTATTATTTCTTTTATTATTATTATTATTATTATTATTATTATTATTATTATTCTTTTTATTATTTTATTTTATTATTATTATTATTATTACTTTTATTATTATTATTATTATTATTATTATTCTTTTTATTATTATTATAAGGGTAAAAGTATCATTCCGATAAATTTTCACCTTATTCCTCATACAATTCTACAAACCAAACATTATAATATAAATTCTCAACTAATTCTATTTCAACAACCAAACATAGGAATAACAATTCCCAACTTTATTCCCATCTAATTTTATTCCCTGGGAATAACTATTCTATTCCCTGAAAATAACTATTCTATTTCCTCCTTATTTTATTTTAGCAACCAAACGTATCCTAACTGAAACAAAAAAAAATGTGACACTAGATAATGTTAATGAAGTACAGTTTTCCGGGCTTATGCCGCGCTGATAGATGTCACATTTCAGCGCACATCTCAACCAAGCTGCATTTCCTTGCCAGTGCCTCATTGGGTTATAATTCGGCTGACGCCATGCTTAGCCTCAGTCATATCCTGGGCTACACCTCATAGGCTCAACAGATGCCAAACCTAGCCCCAATCGCTTTTTCAGATGCCTTTTAGGGGCCAACCACCCTCCAAGTGGCCCTTTTCAAGCCTCAAAAACTTTCTTAAGATAAGAATGGTGCAATTTTAATCAACACGGCACAGTTATAATTGTCATCGTATTATTTAGTCTATATTAACTATTACAATATATTATCATATTAAGATGATTGTTGATAAGTGATACTAGCTCAAAGATTAGCCAAAATATTAAGTTAAATGCACTGGTCTTATATTATTTTAGATTAGGCTATTAATTTAAATTTTATTATTTGATTTGTTTGGGCTCACGTATTACATCAGATCCCAATAAATTTATAAACAAATTTACTGTGAAACAGCCTTATTCTTTAATTTATCTAAATTTTATATCATCTTATAATATATATTTCTGTCGAGATGAGCATAGGCAAGATCATCATGGGCATTCGTACTCAGTCACCTTGCCAGCTAACTCTCCTCAAAAAAAGAAAGAGAGAAGGAAATGGACAGCTTTCCTGCAGTCATTGTCAACCCCGCACGAGTTCCCATTGACAGGCCAGCTCTAATCCATTGGCACCATACAGATTCTGGACAGGACAATCAATTTGATCAAAGTCGACCCACCTGTTTCGATTAGTTTATTTGAACTGATTATCAAGAAAAAGAATTCACCTTTTAATCTGAAATGGGAAGAACAGTTGAATCGAAAATGGAAATAATTGTATCATATATATTTTTAAATGGTTATCATTCCAAAGTATCATTAATAGTAATACTTGAATTTCAGTACGTAAATATCAAAGCAAGCGATATAAATAACCTGAATATACTTTAATTAGATTCGGTAAATCAATTTTGAGAGCTTAATTTAAGCTAGACTCTCAGCCTTTGTGTGTGAAGCTTGAACGTTATATAAGCTCATAATTTTTTAATTTTGGACTACTTATTTTTAAATAGATAATTATTTAAAAAGTACGTTTTGTGCTAACGTGAATAATCAAATTTTGACCCCAAAAAATTATAGCGGAAGTAACAATAAATAAATATCCAATTCACGTAAATGATATTTAATATTAGATACTAATGAGATAACAAGCATGCACGATATAAATAATTATGAGCAATAAAGATAAAAATGCGATTTTTGGTGATGAAGTAAAAACTCGATACCCACGGTAATCGAGAAAAATAATCCGGCTTCAACGGCCAGGGAAGCAATGCACTGTGAAAATCAACTTACAGATCGGGTGATAACGACGCGCTAACCTAGCCGACTTACTCCCGTCACGTGATCCCTACTAAGTAACTCCTTGGATTTGCCCGCGGCAATGGAACCGGACACCTTCCGGTCTTCACGTCAATCTTCCCTCGAACCACTTGAATTGCCAATCATGAACGAGTCTCCTTCACGGACCAACGTCTCCAACGAAGGTAGAAGACAATGATTCAATAGTTAAAGAAGGTTGGTGAGAAAACTTGTTTGAGTATGAAGAGTAATTTTGTAGTGTTTAGTTTTCTCAAGAGGTGCAATAATATTGAAGCACAAGAGACCTTTCTTCTCAAGGAGGCACAAAAATAATCTCTCCAGAATTGTTCAGGGTTTCAAAAACTTAAGCCTAGTATTTATAGATGGTGCAAAAAATCGTTAAAAAATTTTGCCCGTTGCACCGGCGCTCAAGCGGCCAGAAGGCGAGCAGCGAGCGGGCACTATTCTGGATTTTCTGCTCGAGCGGGTATCGAGCGCCTAGCGAGCCGGGTACCTTTTGGATTTTCGGCTCGAGCGGGGTTCAAGCACAGGGCGAGCGCGGGGGCTTCGGGCGGCTTGAGCGACTAGAGGGCGGAACGGACATAACGGATTTTGACTCGACAACCCACAACCTGACATTGATACACTAATATATATGGTCACGGAATATACCAATTAGACAAATGTCTCTAACAATTATGATTTAATAATTAATTTTAACTAATTTTTAATTTTTAAAAATAATTAAGTTATAATTATTTATTTAAAATAAATAGTCTAGACTATGAGAAAAATAGTATTTATCTCTTTAAAAAATAGATATCTCATGAATTTAAACTTTTAACCTGATTTACAAAAATTATTTCTACATTTGAGTAATTACTCAGCCAAATAATTAATTGGTTAAATTTCATCCCATGTTGCAAAGGTGAAAAATAATGAAATTGACTAAATATTTTTGGATAAGTTTGACCAAATTTTAACCAAATAATTTGAAGTTAGACTAAATCAATTTGTTTTAAAAAAGAAACTTTCATCGATTGATCAAATACCATGCATTATTATTCCATTTGTTTTAGTTGATACTGGGGCAGATTTCAAGTGGGAGTAGAACTCTGACTTTAGAAGGAATCTTAAAATAAGTAGAAAAGCTGGCTGGCACGAGCCCCCAACATCCACCACCCCCACCCATTACCACGATCCCACCAAAGCAGCCTGTTTTTGAGCGGCGCCGCTCGTTGATTCCTTCCACCCTCCCCTTTCATCTTTCTTCTCCCCACTTATAAATAACACCCAAAGGCTAACAGCGTATGCCATCAACAAACAGAATATATCAACCAAGAATCAGACATGAACAGCAGCAGCGGCAGCAGCAGTAAGAAGAAGATGATGATGATGATGAGTAAAGCTGCAGGTGAAGCCGGTGGGAGAAGGCCATTCCCAAAGAGAGGGCAGATCAAGGCGCAGATCGCAGCTTGTGCTCTTCACTCCATTCTTTCAGCACTCTCATGGGCATCTTCTCATCTTCACGAACATTAATCCTACTGTCAAGCCCTAATGTAGAAATTTTAGTGGTTTTTGAGTTTTGGTGATTATGCCATTGGAGTAAAGTTGGCCGCGAGCACGCTCGAGCGATCCTCGGTCAACCTGGGCAGTTTGGCTTGGTTGGTTGTGGAGTCTGTGGCTTGCTTCTCTGCGGTTGTTGTTATCCTTGGCTAAACATTTGTACCATACTAATATTTTGATATCTTAACCTTTTATAAAAAAATTTTAATAAAAATATTTATATATTATATTATTTTAATACATTAAATATAAATTATTATATCATAAATAATCAAACAGCTAAGTACTATTTCACATATGCCGCGTGTTGTACCCCCCTCGATGCTACTAGTGAGGGATTGTAATGCATCCGTGGCAAACGAGACTCATGGGGTGCCAAGAAGGAGATATATATATATATTATTTAATATTTTTTAAAATTAATTTTTATTTATTTAATATTAATTGAACGAATAAAAGTAAAAAAAGATAAAATTATCCCCTTAAAAATAATTTTCTTATAATTTTTTTCTTTTTTTGTTCTTTAATTTTTTGTTTGTAATTTTTTTCGTCCTCTTTTCCTTTCTGTCCTGGAAGGCACAAATTTCACCAAAAATCCTACCCTATTTTGCCTGTTAAATCTCGATTTTCTCCGCCTCATAAGTTATTCATTTTATCATTTCCTTCATATTATCTTTAATTTTTATATTTGTAACTCCATTAAGATTTTTAATTATTTTAAAAAATATATATTATCATATTATCAAATTATAAGTATTTATTAATTTATTGAGATATTATAAATTGGTTTGTATATTTCTATCCTCTCTCGCCCTTTAACCCCGCGAGCTTAACCTCTTCCATCGATAAATATTGACACTTAGAAGATTTGTGCCGATAAAGGATTGTTAGGATGGCAAAGTTATATGTGAAGATATTAATTATTTAAGTTATCAGAAAACTAAAAAATTATAAAAATAAATTTGAATAGAGGTTAAAATATTTCTAAAATTATTTATATACTTACGGTATTTATTTATTGTGTTGTGCATTTTACGTTATCTACTATGAATGATGATAAAAATATTAAGTCGACATCTAAAATTTATTGTTAATCTAACAAAAATATAGCAATCAAACAATATTTAAACAAATCATTGGGACCCCACCGTGCCATATTTTTGAACCATTGAAACAGTGGGCCAAAAAATGGTTGAACAACATCGCCCAAATATGATATATATGCAGACACCATATAAATAATATATTTAAATTAAAAATTTTATCAATTAATAAATTTATATATTTGATTGACTAATATTTATAATAATGTGTACCTGGAAATAACTTTTTAGCCTAAAATATTTATAATAATAGGTAACATTGTGAGTTGATATTGAAAATATATAAATAATTTTAATTTTTTAATCTCCATTAAAATTTATTTTTATAAGATTTTATTATTATTTTTTTATAATTATCAATCTCTTAATTTTTAATATTTTAATATAAAGTATTGGTAACTATAGTATTTTAATAAATTAATAAATATATATAATTTGACAGATATAAATTTTTAAAATAGTTGAACTTTTGACAGAGCTAAAAGTATAAAAATTGCGCCTCTCTTTCCTTGGAGGCTCACAAGGCTCTCGTCTCTTTCTCTCCCCTAACCCTAGACCGCGGCGCTCTTCTTCGACTTCAACGGCGGCCGATATCGCCGCAGGCTCGCTCCCAGCTTCCTTAGAGACGACCTCCGCCGAAGAATACGCCTTCGTTTCGGTGGTCCAAGAGGAGCGTAGTGCCTCTTTCGAGGTCCTTCGTGGCCCCTCCGAGAACCACGCTCAGCTTGCCCACTACGATGTGAGCCGATTTCACAGCTACATCGAAGAGATAATCGAGATTGAAGGCAGGTGCAGCTCTCTCAGCTTGTCCTTCCGGAAGTACCTGAAAAAAAAATCTGAGGAAAGTAATACCGCCGTCCTTGTTCGTCTCTCTGTCTTTTCTATTGGTTGTGTTTTGGAAAATTCAAAGAAGGAAGCGCTATCATCAGGCAAAATTTTATCCTCGTCCAAATCACTGACCCCCTGTCGATAGTGTCCTGGAGATTTGTGAGAACAGCCCCCGCTGCTGGGCTTCTCCTCCTCCGCTCTCCCTGCCTGTGTCGCTCCTCTTATGTGGGCAGATTTCGCGGCCCGAAGACGCAGGGCGGAGTTGCGGGCTGAGTTGCGGCCAGGAGATGCGGGCGGTAGATGTAGCTCGGAGATACGGGCCGAAGACGTGGCTCGAAAATGTGGGATGGAGGGGCGGGCCAAAGATGCAGTGGACATGCGGGCTAGAGTTACGGGCCGAAGATGTGGCCCGAGATGTGGACCGGAAATGCGGGTCGGAAATGTCTATGGTGGAGCCCTTGTCCTCGGATGCTTCCTCAATACCCCTGTCGGCCTTCTTAGAAGAGATCTTTCCCTACTTGCCTTCAGCCCACTATTTTGAAGGCCACTGTGCGGCCTGAGCCCTCCCGTCTTGGGATGTCATGATCTAAAATCATCCAACCTATTGAGGATTACCATTTCTCTAAATTATGCCTTTTCCCTTCTTGCATTAAGGAAGATAAAATCCTTGTTTTCCCCTACCTGAGGCGGTCCTCTGTGGCGCCAAACTTTGAAAGCACACCCTTGTCAGATACATCATAGAGAAAAAGTTCGCTTTCCCCATGGTTGGGGAAGCTCTGGCCTTTCTCGTGTTTTGATCAATCTCAATGGCTTCTTTTCTTTACCTTCTCAAATGATAATTGTATGAGATCTGTTCCCAATTCAGCCCTCTAGTTGTTTATGGGTAAACTTATATTCTTTAGAGAATTGAAGTCTGAAATAAATCTTTTCAAAGAGAAACATAAAACTATCTTGATTTTGGCCTACTTCTTTGGAGTCCTAAAATTTCTATCTGTGAAAGCATTAAGTTATATTGATAGTGCTGTGGACAAGCCCCATCTATGCCGATAGATAAACTGAGAAACTGGAGAGGGTGATTTTGCACGGATATGCATTAAGATTGAGGTCGATGCCAAACTTCAGAGCCTATCTCATTTGATTTTGGGCACAAGTTCCTTATTGGGAGACGAGGAAGTGGTGAATATTCGAGTGGAATATCAATAGAAACTTGCTACCTATTCCATCAGCAAATACTATGCCCATAAAGATGAAGCATGCCCCCTAAGATTTAAATTGATTTATAAACGTTTTAGTAGACTCCTTGAAAATCACTGGAGGCGAAGGGAGCTTCAACTGCCCGCGATCCTTCTAGACCCCATTTCCTCCGTTTCTACAGAGGCTGCCGGTTTCTGTGGCTGCTGCTACTTAATCAAATCACTTAGAGGTGTTAAGCCTTGCTAATGTGATCGTGGTGTTGCCCTAAGTCTTGGACCAGGCCGTATTATGTGCTTTTGCCAGCGCTAATATTCTTGTCCAAGTTACCCCCTTATCTAATCCCTTTCAGGTGCTAAACTTTGCTAGCTTGGTTGAGGCATGCCTAAGTCCTAGAATTGGCTACGCGCTGCGTTATCGCTATTGCTGAGATTCCTGTCGAAGTTAGCTCTATTTGTAATGATGCTCATAGTTCCTGCAGAAATACTGACCCTCTGAGAAGGATAGTGGCTGCTAAAACTAAATCCAGAATCCTAAAAGATCTTCTCCTCTACCTTAGGTTATCAAATGAATTTAATTGGTTGGAATATTCGAGCTTTTAATACGATTGGAAAGGTCTACACGGTTAAGGACTTCATAAAGTCCCATAATCTCAATATCTGTGGCTTAGTAGAAATGAGAGTTTAGGATGAGTTTGGGATTTTAATGCATATTTTATTTAATTTTCTGTTGCTTATAGTTAGTCTTAAGCCATGAACTACTGTTGTGTCTAAGATGATTGTATATTAATTGGTTGTGATTTTTTGTCCATTTTGCTCTTAGACCTTAAGATTAATGAACCAATCATCTCTAGCATTATTACTGATATGTTATGGGGCACCAAATTTCACAGCCCCATAGTGTATGGTTTCTATTCTATTCAAGAAAAAAGAAGCCTTTGAAACTTGATAAAGGAGTTAGCCAACGAGGAAGAGGACCTTCCATGGCCCATTCTTGGTGACTTCATTGTGGTTCTTTGCAATTCGGAGATCCTTGGGGACAACTCCTTGGAGGAGGGATCTAGGGACTTAGCCCATTATCTCACCTCTTCTGGTCTGCATAATTATAGCTTTGATAGTTGTACCTTCACGTGATATAATTGTCATTATGGGCCGAATTGCATCCACAAAAAATTAAACAAATCCTGGTGAATACTACCTAGTTTACAGTTTGTGAGTATTTACAAGCGTCTTTTGTCTAAGCTAGTATTTCAGACCACTTCTCCTATCTCCTCTTTTTAGATAATTTAGATTACTCTAGGAAGAATTTTTTAAATTTAATAATTTTATGGCAAGACATTATGGGTTTTCTGAAGTTGTAAGGTCCTCTTGGACCAGTGAGGTCAATGATGTCCCCATGTTTTAGGTTGTCTCTAGGCTCAAGAGAGCCAAAATGTCTATGAAGGAATTTAACAAAGAAGTTGGTGATATTAGCCTAGTTGTGACCTCCGCCTCAAAGACTCTTTAGGTTGCCCAAGCATCCCTCTCTTGCTTTCCCTTTTTGCCCTATCTCCATCTCCTCGAAATCTCAAGTCCAGGTTACTTTGTGGAAGGCTTTGTGCATGGAGTAGAACTTCTTTCAGCAAATGGTCAAAATTAATTAGCTCAAAGACGGGATAATTGTACGTAGTTTTTTTTTTTTTGCCATCAAAGACGGCGATAATACCATGGGCCACCTCATATCTCTTGCAATCATGGATTTCTTTTAGAATGGACATCTTATCAAATGAGTTAATTATACCGTGATTTGTCTTATTTCAAAGGTTAATCCCCTCAATAGGTTTACTAATTTTGGCATATTGCTTGCTATGATGTAATTTATAAAATTATTGTTAAAATTATCACCAATTATCTTAAATCGACCCTCCTAGCCCTTATCAACCCCTATCAAATGATTTTTGTGGATAGCAGGCATATTAGTGATAAAATCCTTTTGGCACAAAAATTATTTCACAAATATTATTTAAATAAAAGTCTAAACTGATGCGCCTTGAAAGTTGATATCACAAAATTTTTTGACTTGGTGAAATGTGACTTTGTCATTTATTTGTTGAAACTAATGAGCCTCCCAGTCGGTTTTGTCCAATGGATCAAATAATGTATCACCTCTCCTACTTTTTTTTTTCTTTTATCTCCAACGTAGAATCATCAGGCTTTTTCAAAGGTGATAGGGGACTTCGTTAAGGAGATTCTATGTCACCATATCTTTTTTGTCTTTTATATGGAGGTCCTTTATGACATCATCAATGTCAAAACCTCCAGCAATCCAAACTTCTTGTATCCATGAAAATATAAAGATACTAAGACTATAATTCTTGCTTTTACTACTGACATTCTCTTTTTTTGTGGGATCAATTGGGAGTTGGTGGAAACCCTTGATTAATGGTTTTCTCTAATCTCTCTAATTTTACTCCCAACCTGGATAAGTGCAAATGTTTTATTTGCAACTGTAAGAATGAATTATCTGATATTATTGAGGGTATCATCAATTCCTTGATTGGTAATCTTCTAGTCCACTATCTAGGTGTCCCTCTCATCATGTCCCTCCTTGTTATATCTGCTTATCATGATTTGATTGATAGAATCTCTATGAGAACTATGCCTAGAAAATTTGTTGGCTCTTAGTAGTTGCCTCCAACTAATTTCCTCGATTGTTGCTAGTATTTAGAGAATTGAGCTTCTATTTTCATCCTACCCAAATCTATTCAAAAAAAATCACCGTATCCTTAGGAGATTTGTTTAGCGTGGGCCCAAAATAAGGAAGAATTCTGCTGATGTCACATGGGATGATGTTTATAAGCCCAAAAAAGAGGCTTTGGCCTTAGAATTTTATTACTTAGAGCAAAGCCCTTCTAGCCAAGTACTTATGGTGTCTATGAAGTTTGACAATTTGATTTGGGCAAATTGGGTTAGAAGTTATTGTATTATCTAGATAGTCAAAATTCTTCAATTTGTTTCTTGAAACTTTTGTAAAATTATAAAATTTTGCAACTCCATTAGACCATTTGAGTGTCATATTGTAGGCAATGGGAAAAGTATCTTTCTGTGCTTTGATTATTGATACCCATTAGGTGTTCTTGTTGTTGTTTTTCTAACCTATCACCCTAAGTATGAGCATTCACTGTAGTGTAAAAGTTGACATCGTTATTTTGAGTGACCATTGGAAATGGCCACCTCTTACTCCTCTTTTATAGGATCTCTTATCAGAGTATGGCCTTTTATGACTACAATCTCTTTCTTTTGCTGACTCAATTTGTTAGGATTCTAAATCTAAAGGTCTTTTTTTTGTTTGCTCGGCTTTGAATGTTTTTCAGCTAGTAGGTTCAATGGTCCATTGGGCCTCCTTGGATTAGGACTCCAGTTGTCACCCCTTTCATATTGACATTTTCTAGTTTGCTAGCAAAGACATATTCAGGATATTAGATAGATGTTGTTTGCTTCATCTCCCTCTTATTGCTTGTTTTTTAAGTTTGTTAAAAATCCACGAACCACTTTTTTCAATGCGAGATGATAAACATGATTCGAAGAATTGATTTAGCATTGATTACGCATGACCATATGTGGACTGGAGCATATGATCCTCTTGTTCCCGTCACAACCTTTGTCTCAGGCTAACCCTAGTAGCCATGATTTATTTCATTTAGAGAGATTACAATGTCTGTTTTTTTTTAGGCATCCTTCCATTTTGATATTAATAAGACAGTTGGGTCTGTTATGAACTTCTTATCTATAAAAAGTGTTATCTACGACAATGCCACTCCTCCCAATTCATAGTATAGTGGCATATTAGAGTGGCGATGTTGACAGTCTATTTATTTAGTTTCACATTTATTTTCGTTAGATGCCTTTTTAAGCTTTGTTTTACACTTGTTTTATGATACATTTTAGAACTAAGCTATTGAATCTTAATATATTGTATGTTAGGTAGTTTAATTTCATTGATGTTTTGAAATTCTATACATAATATTTTTATTAATATATATAAAAATAATTATTTATCAAAAAAATATGAAAATTGAAGAGAGTATAAACAAAATAATAAAAGGTTTAACTTATGAGGTGGAAGAGATCGAAATTTATAGGACAAATAGGACAATTTTTGGTGGAAGTTGTGGAGAAAAAGGAAGAGAAGACAAAAAAAAAAAAACAAAACAAACAAAAAAATAGTAAAGAACAGAAAAATGGAAAAAATAGTGGGAAAATCTTTCTTGATGCCCAACGGCTCTTAACCTTCTCTCTTGCTGAGAATATTATCTGAAGAATAATATGGAGTATGTCACATCTGAAAAATACAATAATTTAAAGAATAATTCTGGTTTTGTAGAAATATTCAAGATTATGGTTGACTTATCAACTTCATTATTTAAAAAATAATCATTCGATTGGAGGGTAATATGAAATGAAAAACACCTTTTTTTGATCCAAGTGTAAAGAATAAAATAATAAAAATAAAATAATAAATAATTGTATAGTAAAATCTTAGATTTATATAAAAAAATGCTTGAAGGAAAAAAACTATGAGCCAAGGAGGAGTGGATTAGTCCAACTATCTAATCTATAGAATTAATTCAATTTTTATTAGAAATTGTTGATATTGTAGATATTGTATGAAAGTATAATTTTTACTATTTTCTTTTGGTTCAAGAAATAAAGATCTTTTATTAAATTTAAAAAAAGAAAGATTTGTTTATCTACATCTTGTTTTCTTTTTTATTTATTTATTTATTAATTTTTACTATTTTTGACAAATAGGGTTATAATAGAAAATTAACTTTAAATTATATTTTAAAATTATACTTAAAATCCTAATATAAATGTCATAATTATAACATAACTGATAAGCCAAAAATATAAAAGATTTGGTCCAATCTCTCTATTCCCACTAATTATTCAAAATTCATGCGTAATTGTACAGTAAATTTCTCAAGTCAAGTTATTAAACGGGTTTGCCACATAAAACAATTTTGGTCACACTTAATACTAGGCTTTCCATTTCATCATCTAACTTTCACAATTTTTTATTTCTATTAACTTTTTTTTTTATGTAGAAATGAAGTTACCCATATAATAATAAAGATTAGCCAAAAAGAGAGAGTTGATGGACCTCTATCCCTTGATTACAATGAGTTGACCTCTCATCCTTCAAGCGGTGGAGATAACAATTGTTATCTAACTATTAGGTTAGATCGACCCATCAAAAATATTGATGAAATTTATTCATTTGAAAGCTGAATTTATATTCAAAATTCACATATTTTATAGTCCATATAAAATATTTTTAGTTTTGCATTATATCCGAGTTGGAAGTTCATAGCTGAAGTAGGTACAACTTCTCTTTTTTTTGCCAAAAATTTTATCGTCCGAGTAAAATTATGCCTAATTTGGACTTTGAGAGGACAAGTTCGATGGAAGTGTCACTGTGATTGCATAATTACAAGGCTAAATCATTCTAGTTAGGTTGGTCCCTTATTTTACTCATATCTAGAGCTACTAACAGCTAATATTTTAAATTAGTTAAATAAATAGTGGAGATTTAATTGTTATTTATATTATTTTAATATAACCTAAAATGTTGATTGACTCAATTACTAATTTTAGTCCTTAAATAAATATAAAAATATCAACACCAAAGTTATCATAATAATATTTTTTTGAGACTACATATGTTGCATTTATTGGTCCCCAAGCATCACGCCCTGAGCTTGATCCATGGGGATATACATGTTTTAAAATAAATAATTAAGAAAGCTGAGTTCACACTTGGTTTGAGTTCAAACCAAGTTGTATCATATTAGTTCAAGCTCAATGTTTCCTATATTTATTTTTAATCATTGTTCATCATCTTGATCTAGTTCATTAATCAATTAAATTAGAATTTAATTATTTGAATAAGTAAAATTAAAACTATCAAACAAAACAAATTTATAAAGGAATTCATCATACAACCCTTACATAAACTTTGTAATATGAGTCAAAGCTAACATATTCATGAGCCTGCCTAACGAAAACGAAAATATTTTTATTAAATGTCTTAACATATTCATAAACGGCATACCAATCATATAAAAATAACCTATTAGTATTACTCCTCCACCAGCCGCCCCCTTCACCTCTCGTGGGAACCTTTTTGCCACCACCAATGCACCACAACGGTGGTGATACAGAAGTCGAGAAGTTGCCATATTTTGCTCTGTCCCATCCCCCACCTTATTCCTCTCAATTTGATAAAATAGTGTCACATTGCTGAAAAAGGGCACAGACAAACTGTTGAATAGCTGGAGACGTGACGCAGCTGGTACCTGATGTCTGATGATTCATGACCAATCTGCGAAAGCAAGATTCTGCTGTGGAAAAGACAAATTCCCATTGGTGTGATGCTCAACTACTAAAACGATTGCCTCGAAATCTGGCCTTACAAGGGACGCTTTTTAATAATATAATGAATTATTTACTTATAAATATTAATAATTTTAAATAAAAATAGATAAATGCATCAAATAGCATCGTAAGTATGATTAAGGTGCAGCGATTGCACATTTCTCTTCGCAATTGACTTGGAAACGGGCAAGCGAACTGCTAGTAATCCTCATTAGGTTTCTTTTTCATTTTTAAATTAAAAAAATTAACTTGCATTAATCAAATTAATAAAATATAGAACAATATTTTAAAAACCCAATTTGAAATTACTGCCTTTTGAAACTTAGTTTTAGTAAATTAAATTCAAAAAATTTTGAAAAAATGATGCAAAAATTAGGATAAAAAAGAAAAAGAAAATAACTGATTGATTGTGATTGTACCCAACAGAACACAAACAACTATTGAGATTTATACCCTCATACAACCAACATAAATCATGAGTATTTCTGTGAAATCTTCAAGACCAAACCACACATTCACACAACAAATTATCTCATAAACCACCACTGTAATATTTCCCAATTTCACCAAATAAATGACCAAATTTGTATAGAATGAAAGGATCCTAGAACAGAAGGAACAAACAAAACCAGCTAACATAATTTGGGTTATTGGTGACAAAAGCTTTCAGTGGCTGCAATCCGGATCCGTGGCAGTTCGGGCTCAGAATTTCGCCTCCAGAAAGCCCTACGCCACCAAACTTCGAAACCCCTTTGGATATTAGGACAGTCTTTCCCTGAGTTCAAGAACCGATCAAACCAAGCAAGAAGAATTTCCTGTTGCCGAGCAAGTGGCAATGTTAGAATGGTGTTGCTAAGGGCGTCCTCGATCAAGTGTCGGTCAAGGCCTTTTGATGTCCTCCTCATCCACCCAAAATCATCATAAAATGGCACTAACCATGTCTGTAATAGTGAGCACCTTGCTTCCTTGGAAGCTAATAGCTGCCCCTTTCCAATACCGACAAACAGCCTGGCTGTCACTCTGCTAACCTCGAACCTGTGGATAGGAGGAACCTTTGAATGAGCCTCGGACATTTCTCTTTGTGAAGCCCATGTCTCTAGAAATTCCTCGGCAATCTGCCTATCAATTAGAATATCAAGAATCCAATGCAAATTGTCTGCCTGCCTAGCAATCTGACCAACATCATGCAAGTCGGATGATGCAACACGTAAAAAATGGCAACGCAGCTGTTGCAAGCAGCCATCAGAGGCAGAATACAAAGACTCTTTTCTAAGATCGTTTTGACAAGCATTCTCTCGAAGCATTTTGGATACTAAGCCTTTCATTTCTCGCCCTGCCTTCTCGTCTTTTCCTTCAAGAACTACATTTAAGAGCTTTATAAGCACTCCTTCATTGTCGTTACCAGTATCTTCTGCTGTGTTTGCAACGTCAAGTGAAACCCTCTTTAGAACTTCACTAGCTCCCGCATCCTCCAGTCGAAGATCTGAAAGCAGCGAAGCCACCTTCTCTTCATCATCGTCTGCCCACGGTGCAGCCTCCAAGTACTCCAAGCAAGACAAAACTGCAGCATCAAACCCGATTGCAGCTGAAACCTAAAGGCAAACAGAGAATAAAGTTTTCATAGAGCTTGAAATCTCCATAGATCATGTTTAAGCAATTTTAATTGATCTTGCGGTTGTATAAGTGTTCAAGAAGATCAGATGAACTAGACCAATGCTCTTATAAAATACTAGTCTTTGGTGTCATCCCCACAACACATTTGCCGACATATATTCAAGGACCCCAAGAAAATTATTATAACATTTCTGAAATCTGTATCTTCTGGCAAAACAAAAATTACGAGTGAGGTGATCTTTGCATAAACATATACACCTGAAGACACCAGCACAAAGTGCCTTTGTGTCAGTGAGAAACTAGCTTCTCCCGTTCACTTCCATCTTCAGCTGTTCCATTCAAACAAGACATAGCATGCAATGCCGATAGATACAAACTGTCGACATATTTTGTTTTAACAGAGCAACGAGCTTTTTATTTAGTATCTCATTTCAATGATATGACCAGACAAGCATAAAGACAATGCATTTTCAATCATGTACACATCATACACGTAAGACATTCCGTTTGAAATTAAATTTGGTGATCATTCAGCAAGTCTTTTCTCTTAATTATTCTTAGAATTCTCAAATGTGGCAGCATTCAACTATTCTCTGTACTCATTCTATCGTGCTATTTACAAACTGTATTCTGCCATAACTGCTTTCCCTTAGTGCATATGGATTTCGGAAAATGAAGGCCTTTCAATTAAGAAACAATTCTCAAAATGGAGAACAAATGGGCCCTCAATTTCTCTCTAACGGAATACCACAGTAAACTGATAACACAGATTCTAGAAAAAAAATCAACAGCTAAAAATCCAACCATTGTGTACCTTCAGTATCCCAAGAACCTTGGGAACATCCTCCTTCATTAGCTTCCTCCTCAAATCATTACAATACATCAACCTCAAAGTCTCAATATACACCTCCAAATCATCACATTCCGCAATTTCCACCGCGAAAGGCGTCCCTCCAGAACTCCGCTGCTTCGGCCACCTCGCCGGCAATTTCTCTGCGAAGAACCTGCTATGCCCCACCAGAATTTGCCTGTGCACATTGACACTGACACTAAACCCGTCCTTATTACTCAATGTCAACCCAATATCGCTTGAATTCGGATCGTTAAACAGATTCCCGGGACTCCTGCTCCCCAAGATCTGGGAGATTCTCTGTTGCATTAGGTATTGCTTGTCTTGCGCCGACATTGTAGGCTTCGCCGACGAAACGATTGCGTTTTGGTTTGTTGCTCCGGGGTGACAATCGGCCTCGTTGGCCATCATTTCGAATAGGGTCGGGCTCGTACGGGTTCTCCTGTCGATCGGCGGAGTTTGCGGCGGCGTTTGCAGAGGCGGGGACATGGGGTTCAGGAGACCAGCAGTGAGGGCCGAGTTGAATTTGCTAAAGCTTGAAGGAAATGCGGCGGTGGTAGTGGTGTACCCGTGGCCATATACGGCGCCGTTTTGAGGAACCGGTGCCGCCGTCGTAGAGTGATCCATGTGGGGGGAGAGTGAAAGGGGTGGTCTATTGGGTGAGAATCGGATCGTCAGATTTGTTTGTGAAGCGTCTGTCTCAGTATTACTGCAACTTGGGGTGGAATTGGAGTCGTTTTCGGGATCTGGGTCTGGGCAGGAAGGTGGATTCCTATCCAGCCGCGACGGTGGGCACGGCGCACTAGGATTAATGGAGGCGATGCAAAGTGGTTTTGGGGGGGTCGGGCTAAACAGGATGTTATCGGGGGAATCAACAGTGACAATGGTGGTGGCCGTGGTGGCGGCAGCGGTGGCGGATGCGGCGGCGGAGGAGGAGATTGTGGTTTCACGGCACCTGCGGCGCTTGGGCTTAATGTGTTGTGCTTGCATTTTCAGATGGGTAGCTGCAGACGCTGCTGCCATGAAAGGTTGGGGAGCTGTCGGAGGTGGTTGGTTAGTTGGAATCTTTTCAGGGCATTCAATCAGAAGGGGCGATGGACGGAACGGAGAGCGGAGGACTGCATCAAAAACAATGGCGGAGGAAACGACAAAGGTTGAAGACTGATATTTAAGTCCAAAAGAAAGATATATATATTATTTTGTAAAACATTAAATGTTTAAATATCTATAATAATAATATTATTAAAAACCATTTATAAATTCTTTTTAAAAATAAGAAAAATAAAACTTTATTCATTAAATTCAGATCTAAGAAATAGAAATTATATACTAGGGACTTCTGTAGAAGCTACTCCTCCATTAATTTCTAATTTCAAATTTGTAAATTGTCTATTAATTTCTAAATTCCTCCAAAGAGGGAGAGTAGAGGAGAGGACAGGTGAGATTGCTTGAACTTGGAAAAGCATTTTTGAAATATTTGGCCACATATTGTCTATTATTTCATTCATTATTATATAAAATTTAAAAAGTATGTTCAATGGCCTTTAAAAATATATACTTTCAAACATAAGTTTTTGGGAATTTGCCTCAGTAATTATTTTGAAAAAAAAAAAATAAATAGTTAAAATTTAATCATATTTGAAATAAAAAAATTTTAAAGAGGACACTTAACATTAAATTGGGTAGCACAAATATATATATTTTTTGGACCACACTTATTGTGCATCAAAAGCCATTAGTATGAAAAAGCTGCCCTATCTCGTGTCCTTGAATTTAGTATTCATTAAATGATGCATGCCAGCCTGCCTGGTTCCTCCTTTCTTCACCTTTTCTGAATTAATATAGCGATATGTTACATGGTCCAACAATAAGCCATAAATACCAAACCCAAAGAGTTGGGAACTTCCAAGTTCATGAGCATCCGAGTTGTGACTGGTTCCATTGTCGAGCCACTAAGTAGTCAGGCTTTCGAGTTGCTGAGTGATGTGATAGCCATGCGGCCAAGCAGACACATCATAAAACTAAGGAACCATAAAGCTGGAAAAGCCTCTTGAATGCCAAATTAATGGTGAGTCAAACTTTCTTATTAGAGCAACACCTGTTAAATAAAAAAAAAAAATTAATATTCAGTTGTTCTATATTAATGCACCTTTCTAATATCTCAATCAAAGTAGCAGAACCGGCAAAAGTTATCAACCAAAGTTATATAAGTCATTACTAGTTAATATATCATGTTAACTTCGTTCTAATTAAAAGTGTTTGACAAGTTATGAATATGGTATTGTTATTCAGAAAGGCTCTCCATTCCTACAATCTTTCGATTAATTGTTTAGATCATGAAGTTAAGAAGATGTGATAAAATGAGCACATTCATCTAGATTAGTGTATATATATGTATGTGTTTTGTGTCTGTGTGGGTGTATCACAGAGTGAGAGCGAGAGAAATTTTTTGAAGGAACGAGTAAATAGTAAAGTGTAATAGAGAGCAGTGAGTGAATAAGTGTGTATTTTCTCGTGCTTTATTCTTCATCTTTGTCTCAACAGAGCTTTTGTATCCATATGTTTTTTATAACCAGCTTTCACACATAGTTGAATGTTTGAGGTCAAATGTTTCGTAATTTTTTTCTTATTTTAGAAGGATTTTCTACGTAAAATTTGGTTATATTTTCTCATCTATTTTTTCATTTCTCTATATTGTTGTTCCAGTGATTGTGTGTGTGTGTAGTCTGGTGTCAGCCTGTCTGATCGGTCATCCCCTTCCTGCTCTTACAAGTGGTATCAGAGTCAAGTTGTTCTTTGAACGGTGAGTTCATTGAATATTGATATGGAGATTGGGAGTAAGATGATTTTCCTGAATGGCACCAACTATGATACTTGACAAAGCAAGACGTCTAACTTGCTATTTGTTAAATTTATACACAATTTAGTATTTGCCACTCAAAAGCCTAAAGTAAAATCGGCTGAAGAATGAGTGTTGGAGTACAAGTAGACATGCAGTTGCATACGACAATTTATAGATGATAATGTGTACAACCCTATTAGGAGCGACACGAATGCCAAGGCGCTATGTGAAAAGTTGGAGAAGCTCTACGCCTCCAAGACAAGTAACAACAAGATTTACCATTTGATAAAGTTAATACAGATTCGATACAAGGACGGCTCTTCCGTTGCGGACCACCTGAACAAGTTTCAAGGTTGTGTAGACCGGTTGAATGGTATGGATATCAAGTTCGAAGACAAAATATTGGATCTCTAGCTCCTAACAACCTTGCCAAACTCATAGGAGGTAATGAAAATTCCTATTGTTAACACAGCTCCTGATGGCATTGTGATATCGAAGATGGCCAAAGGAGTCGTACTAAATGAGACGGTGGTCTCAAGGGACCTCGACCTCTCAGTACTTCGAGGTCCTCGTGACAGAGTCATGAAAAGGAGTAAAGGCCACGATTTAAAATCTAAAGAAAAGGGTTGGAGTAAGTCTCGGTCAATATTCCAAAACATTGAGTGTCATTTCTGTAAAAAAGGGCAACATCAAAAGATATTAATACAAATAGAAGCATGAAAACACATAAAATGAGAAAAGTGAAAAGGGACATGGTGAGAAAGAGTCCTCGGTCTTTGTCGTTACAGGAGTTGATCTCCTTTTGACTTGTGAAGCTGATAACGTTGTAAATTTGGTCGAGTATGAGACCGATTGAGTGGTAAATTTTGGCGTATCCATCCACGTCACCATTAGAAGGGAGTTCTTTATATCTTACACTCCGGATATTTTTGGAGTGTTAAAAATTGGTAATATGGATACATTCAGAGTTGTTGGCCGTGGCGACGTCTCTCTTGTTATCAATAATGGAGCCTAATTGATCTTGAAGGACGTCCGACATGTCCCTGACATTCGGATAAATATCATATTAGCAGGAAGACTAGATGATGCTAGCTTTTATAATATCCTTTGTGACGGGGGATATAAACTGATAAGAGGGTCTTTTGTAATTGTTGGAGAAAAAAAGGCGTCGGATCTTTATGTGTTGCAGGCCTCTACCAATGTTGAAGATGTCAACGCCACAAGCAGTTTAGAGTTCTCAAACTTGTGACACCGGAGATTAGGACATATGAGTGAAATAGGGATGAATCACCTAGTTAAGAAGAGTCTCATTCTAGAAATGGATGAGGACAGACTGAATACTTGCTTTCACTACATGGCGGGGAAGTAGAGGAGAGTTTCTTTTTAAGGAGAATCATCTTTCAAAAGGTCTAAGGTACTTGAACTTGTTCACACCTATATCTTCAGACTATTTAAGGAAAAATCCTTTGGAAGAGTACAATACTTTATCTCCTATATTGATGATTGTTTGAGGAAGTTGTGGGTATTCTCATTCAAGTCCAAGGATCAGGTCTCTAGAGTTTTTGAGTAATTCTATACTTTTATTGAACGTGAGACGGAAAAGAAGTTAAAGGCCGTCTGGAGCAACAATGGTGGAGAATATATTGGGACTTTTAATGCCTATTGTAGGTCACATGGCATTAGATATCAAAGGACACCTTCAAAGACGCCGCAATTAAATAGCATGGTCAAGAAGATGAACCGCACATTGATAGAAAGAGTCAGGTGCCTACTGTCAGAGGCAAAACTCCTAGGATCCTTTTGGGTTGAGACCCTGAAGACGGCGACCTATATAATCAACAGGTCACCCAGTAAGCCTCTAAATGGTGAGGTCCCATAAAAGATATGGATTGGAAGGAAGCAAATCTACAATTATCTTTGGACATTTGGCTCTAATGCCTTTGTTCATATCTCGAGAGATGAGAAGAGTAAATTTGAGCCAAAGATGAAGTAATGCGTCTTTTTGGGCTATGGTGAAGATGAACTTGTGTACAGATTTTATGACCAATAGAGAAAAAGTTTGTCCAATCACGAGATGTGATCTTTGTTGAATAGGAGACCATTGAAAATATTAAAAAAGAAAGAAAAGCTTTATCTGACACTAGCCGGACAGATAAGCTAAAAGTTGAAACTATCCGTCCAGTACCTCCTGAGTCCGAGGTCAATGGCCCAAAAGTGGCCGAGGATAATATTGAGGCCATCACTATGCCTCATGACAATCAAGATGATGCTACTTTTCAACCGGCCGAGGAGCTACTTGTACAACGCTTCTTAAGAGAAAGGTGTCTGTCCGTGCCCCTATCATCTAGTGAGTCATCCTACTTACTGATACAGGTGAGCTTGAAGATTTTGATGAGGCTGTAAAGGGTACACATAAAAAAATGGTTGGACGTAATGAAGGATGAGATAGATTCTTTGCAGGAGAACCAAACTTTCAAGTTAAGTTGCATTACCTAAGGGGAAGAATGCTCTAAAGAGTAAGTGGGTCTTCTGGTTGAAGACGTTCGAGGACATCATGCAGCTGAGGTATAAGGCGTGGTTTGTAATGAAAGGTTTTAATCAGTGCAAATGTGTGAATTTTGATGAAATCTTTATATCCGTGGTAAAAATATCCTTGTTCCATGTTGTGGTTGGTTTGGCAGCTACTTTGGATTTAGAGATAGAGCAACTTGATATTTGGACGACATTCCTCTATGGTAACTTCAAGGAGAAAATTTATATGAAGCAATCGAAGGGGTTCGAGGTCAAGGAGAAGGAAATGCTAGTTTGTCGTCTAAAAAAGAGCTTGTATGGACTAAAATAGATTTCAAAACAGTGGTATAAAAAGTTTGAGTCTGTTATGATCGGATAAGGATATCAAAAGACTACTTCTAACCTTTACGTCTTTGTGCAGAGATTTTATGAGGATAACTTTGTCGTCCTTCTCCTTTATATGGATGACATGCTGATTGTTGGACAAAATGGTACTCGAATCAAGGAGCTAAAGAAGTAATTGGGACAATCATTTGTAATGAAAGATCTCGAACCGTTGAAATAGATTCTAAGATCAAAATTTTTCGTGATCGCGAGAACAAGAAACTCTAATTGTCCCAAGAGAGTTACATTGAAAAGGTGTTATAGCCCTTTAATATAAATATGTCCAAACCAGTGAACACCCCACTGGCTAACCATTTTAGGTTAAGTAGGAGGCAATGTCCGTCGTCGGACACAAAAAAAGCTTGCATGAGAGGTATACCATATTCGTTGGCCATTGGTAGCTTGATGTATGCGGCTGTTTGTACCATGCTGGACATTGCCCATGCGGTTAGTGTTGTCAGCAAATTTCTCTCAAATCTAGGGATAGAGTATTGATCTGCTGTGAAGTGGATTCTTAAATATCTCCGAAGGACTTCAAAAATGTATCTGCAATTTGGAGAAGAGAAGCTCCAGTTGGTCAGCTACACATATGCGGACATGGCTGGGGATATTGACTCTCAAAAATCCACCTTAGGTTATTTGGTCAAATTTGTCGGAGGGGTAGTCTCTTGGCAATTTAAGATACAAAAGTGCGCGCCTTTTCTACTACGGAGGGCAAGTTCATTGCTGTGATCAAGGCCAGTAAAAAATGCTATGGATGAAAATGTTCATCTAAGAGTTGGGTTTAAGGTAAGAAAAATATATGGTATTCTGTGATAGTCAAAGTATTATATATTTGTGTAGAAACTTTTCATTCTATTCGAGACCAAAGCACTTTGATATTTGATATTATTGGGTAAGAGACATTATTGATGAAGGTGGCTATTAGTAGAAAAGGTCGAATAGGATGAAAATGAGTTAGATATGATGACTAAAATTTTACCAAATGGAAAGTTGGAAGCTTGTTGTGATATCGTTGGACTAACTAATTTTGTTCCCACTCCGTCGTGAGAGGAAGTTTGTTGAGGTCACTCCATTTGTGGGAATGTGATTGCAGACTTATGTGACAATATGGTCCGTGGACTTATGTGCTTGAGTTGTTCATGGACTTGTGAGTAAGTCATCCGTAGATTTTGAAAATGAATGCGGATATTATATAATGTTTAATAACCTTTTACTATTAGAGCCTGAAGTCCATGGGTAATGTCTAGAGTGTTTTTGGAGGTTCGAAAACTTGGAGACAAAAAGCACACGTGGAGGCCAGCTCAAAAGATCTTCTGAGCGTACAAGATTTGTGAAAAATATACACACAATTTTTATAAAGTGGTGGGCCGTTTTTACAGGGCCGATAATTTATGGAGTTGTTGTAGAGTTACAGGTTGCCTGTGGCCATCTATACTTGTATCATCCACGTTGATATGACTGTCACTCTCATCAACCAGTATACATATATGTATGTGTTTTGTGTCTGTGTGGGTGTATCATAGAGTGAGAGCGAGTGAAATTTTCTGAAGAAATGAGTAAAGAGTGAAGTGCAATAGAGAGTAGTGAGTGAAGAAGTGTGTATTTTTTCGTATTCTGTTTTTCATCTTTGTTTCGATAGGGCTTGTGTAGCTATATAGTTTCTGTAACCAACTCTCACACATAATGGATTGTTTGAGGACGAAAGTCCTGTGAATTTTTTCTTATTTTAGAAGAATTTTTTATGTAAAATTTAATTGTGTTTTCTCATCTATTTTTTTATTTCTCCATATTGCTATTCTAGTAATTTTGTGTATGTAGTCTGGTGTTGTCCTATCCGACCGATCATCCTCTTCTTGCTCCTACGCTTGGTTCATAACTTAGAAGTATATTTGGTAAAGTAAAATCATAATTTTATTTAATACTTATTTTTGACAACTATAAAAATTTAATTTATTGATTTGTATATACGTTAGGAATTATTATCATACAATAATAGTAATTATGTAAAAATAAGGAACGAAAAATTTATGAATTGAATTTTTGTATTTGTAGTTGTCAAAAAATAACAATTCTATGTCAAAGTCATTTTGCCCGTACAAAGTTTGATGCCATACACCGTGTTTGCGGTCGTGGTGTGACGGTGGCAGTGAAGTGACGGGTCAGCGTTCTGATGGCATGGGCCAGCAAGGGTTGCGGTGGAATGGCGGCAACAACAACAGGGTGGCGATGGTGGCTGTATAATGATGGTCCAGCAGAGATTGTGTTGCTATAACGGTGGCGGTGGAATTGACGGTGGCAGAATGATGGTGAGCAGCGATGGGGTTATGGGACTTGCAATGGCAGGATGTCAATTAGTGATGGGGCGGTTGGGGTCGTATTATGGAAGCAGTACGCTGAAATATATTATTATGAAAATAGTAAAATATGATTTTACTTAATTTTTTTACTCTTTTTTATTATATATATATATATATATATATAATTAGTAATAATAATATTATTAATATTATTATTGTTATTATATTTGTTAAAAATCATCTAAGATAAGATCAACCCAATCTAACAAAATGTGGGGCTCACAAATAGAAAGCCTATAAAAAGGCATGAATTAACCAAATTGTTAGGTTCGTATCATAAAGAAATTTGACTAAGTCACAAAGTAATCGAATGATCAGATTGCTGGAACTACTAAAGATCGATGTATCAAATGGCCAAACCAATTAAATTGAACAATTAATTTTAACGAATTATTATATGAATCAATGGATAAATAGTTGAATCAAATAAATAATTAATATATTCAACAGACAAATATTAAAATCAAAGCATATAAATCGGTTAGATTATTCAATTTCCAACCACAATAATGGTTTAAAATAATGATTAGTTATACATTTTCAATAAATTTACATTGATTAGCACTAAGGTTATAAATATACCTATTTTCTTTTAAAAAAGAAGAATCGAAACAATTCAAAAAAATAAGTACAAAGTTCTTTTTCTTTAATTACTTGCAAATCCTACAAATTATAGAGTCAAAACCTTCAATCTTTACTCTTTTTTATCCTTAATTTTTTGTTATC
The DNA here is from genome assembly GCA_033239525.1 of Nepenthes gracilis. NCBI lineage: Eukaryota > Viridiplantae > Streptophyta > Magnoliopsida > Caryophyllales > Nepenthaceae > Nepenthes > Nepenthes gracilis. The sequence goes on from BSYO01000031.1 coordinate 8,910,444, forward strand.
TTTCTATTTTTTTTAAAAAAAGATTTATAACTCGGATATCAGTAATATATTAGATAGTGAGTTTAATTTTTTTGATTTCTGTTAAACGTTGTGATATATAGGAACCGGATATAGACATCCAAATATTCAACTCGACTCGATTTGAGCAATTATCTAGATATGAGGTGCTTATCATTGGTGTTTTTCATGAAAATATGGTTAAGTCATTAGTTCCTACTTGAACGAGATAACATAAGTCTGAAAACATCTCTCTTCTTTAACAAAGTAAAAATGGTAAATGCAAGAGTATATGAATAGTCAAGTTAACCACCAAAGGATGTCCCATCTCATGGCTTTATCCTAGAGATAGTTAGCCATGGAAGTGTCCACCAGTCAGCCAATCTTGACATTTGAGATTTGATTGTCAAAATACATGACATTTCAAGATGTTAATGTCTTTAGGGGATAAAGTCGGGGGCCAAACTCACAGAGTAAAACTTTTCTAGTTGCAGGCATTGACCTCTATGTGGACGTCGAAGGGAAAGAAGATCATCTCAAAATGGGGCCACCCTCAGTCGATGATTCTAGTGGCTCCCAAGGTGCTTATTTGCATTACTCCTTTCCAACTCAAAGGATGCTTAAACTTTGAAGCTAAGGAAGAAATCGTTGAGCAACAGAATTTTGGGTATATAAGAGATTTTAGCTGCCCATTAATCCAAGAGGAAGTGTTACGTAGTAGCATGCCCAAAAACCTCTCAGCTAAGTAGATACTGGATATATCTACTAATCATTCTAAGTTGAGGATATTCCTTAATGTAGAAAGAATTGCTTCCAAAATTGAGATGGAGGAAAGAATAAAAAGAATCGAACAACAGAGTTTTTAGGAAAACACAACCAGGTAGATGACCAAATCAGATCTTATAGTTTTTCCTTAAAGATAAAGAGGTATTAGCTCCCCTATCAATTTAAAATGTTAATGTTAGAGCGATATAACTAAAGTACTAATTTGATGGATCATTTAACCATTTTCAAATATTGCTCAGATTTCAAAATTTGGATGATATCGTACTTGCCTCTACTTCCCTTTAACTTTAAAGGGAGATGTAAAAATTTGCTTCTATGAGTTAGAATTAAATTCAGTTTGATCTTTTCCGGAATCGAAAGACCATGTTTTATTCTAGTTTTCCCCTAACAAGATGGGGAATAAAAAGAAGCCTGACATTAAGTTAGGATCCGATAAGCTCATAACAAGAGCCTAAAGTATTTTTTTGCCAGATTAAATATAAATATTAGAAGCATCTCAGAACTTATCGATAAAGTGAAACTGAATACTTTCATAGTTAACAAACAATTTGGTAACTTTTTTAAATATTTAGTACGGTAGGTGCCTAAGATATTCTTGGAGGTAGAGGCTATTACCTAGGCCTACGTTATGGCAGAAAAGAAGCAAAGCAACTAGAGTGATTGGATTATGAGCATTATCGAGAATCAAATGGTGGAGAGAAGAAAAGAAACAATGACAACTTTTTCACTTGGGATCACAGAATGCAACAGAGAGCTGAGTTAAGTCTTTGTAGAAGTATAAATCGTTGAACCTGATGCTACTAAATGACACTCGGATGAATGCTTGGATACAAATTCGGAAGGAAAAATTTTTAAAGTGGCCTAAACTAGTCAAGAATTCAAAATGAGGTAATCAGTTTAAGTACTGCTTCTACCATTAAACTTTAAAGTATAATATTAAAGACTGCCAAACACTTCAGAAAAAGATTGAGTCCCTAACACAAAAAAGGTACCTCAAGAAATATATGTAGAACCCTTGGTTTACCCAAAATTATGATAACGATGACAAGGAATAGACTAAGTAACCATGAAACCGAGTGGCAATAGAAGTCATTAATATTGTGTCGACAAAACTTGCTAACAAAAAAACTCTGAATCATATAGAAAAAGGCTTGCTCCAACAAGGGACAGAAGTTAGAGGTAGAAAATGATGTCATTAGTTTAATAACAATGATATAACACATATAATTTCTTTTCATTCTGATCATCTTGTTATATTAGCATTCTTTTCTGACAGAGTTTGTGACTACAAATTGAAATGAGTTTTTGATAATAATAAAAGTTTGAAAAACATTTTTTTATTTCAATGTGTCATAAAATAAGGTTCAAAAGCAATCAAATGGAACCATTTGATGGACTGCTATATGGACCTGATAATAAACTAGTTTGAATAAAGAGAATAGTATATTTTGAAGTTATAATGGGAGCATATCTAAGGACGTCTTCTCATCATCTAACTTTTTAATTATTGACATTCTCTCAGTTTATAACTTAAAATGAAGTTTTCAACTAGATATGCGATTGGAAAAATTAAGGGAGACAAGTTATAAAACAAAGTTGCTACTTGATGCAAATCAGTGGCTTGATTCCTCCATAACTAGTTGAGGAATTTGATCTTTGAGATGATGTATCTTTTAGCATGCTCAACCAGGAGAGTCACCACTCCAAGTTTCTCTACATCCGATGGATTGGAATAAGCATGTTTAGATCGATTCTTCACTAAATGGAGATCTGAAATAGAGATTAATTAAATTTTTTGAAACAATAAGGATGTCTTCACCTGGACTCTCAAAGTTATGTTAGGCATTCTAGCAGAAATGATTGTTTACAAGTTGAGCATTACTCTTGAACAAAAGTCTATTAAATAAAAACACAAAACTATTCCATTGAAAGTCTCATAGCGATTCATAAAGAGGTTGAGAAATTAATTGATGCTAGATTTTTCAAAGAAATAAACAACTTAGATTGATTATCCAATATTATCATTGTTAAAAAGAGTAATGGAAAATAGTGAATGTGTGTCAATTTCAAAAATGTGAATAATGCATATCTAAAAGATAGCTTTTACCTTTTGATGATCGAATAGTTGTAGACTCAACATTCGAATACCGACTACTAATCTTTATGGATACTTACTTTGAGTACAACCAAATTTGAATAAGTCCTAAAGATGAGGAGATGGCTTCATTCAAGACCGACCAGAGAACATATTATTACAAAGTAATACTGTTCAACTTGAAGAATGACAAAGCAATATATTAAAGTTTGGTGAATAAAATATTTGAACAATAGATCGAAAAAAATATGAAGATACTCAAACATACGGAACGGCTACAAAATGCTTGTCAAAAGCATGCTTACTTATGACTATATCAACATTCTAGTCAAGATGTTTGAGATACGCAAACACACCACATGAAGATAAGCTTGACCAAATGCATCTTCGGGCAAACTTTCGATAAGTTCTTGGGATTTATTGTTTCATAATGTGAGATAGAGGTGAATAAGAGAAGATTAAAGTTATAATGGATACGGAACCACCTCAAATTATTAATGAAATCTAAAATTTAACTAGACGATTCGCCGCTCTATTCAAATTTTTTGTTAAAGCAGCTAATAAATATTTATCATTCTTTAAGTCATTAAGACAAGTAAAGACAAATAGTTTTTGCTAGATGGATGCATGCCCGCAAGCTTTTCAAGAGTTAAATGAGTATTTGTCACAATTGCATTTATAAACTTGTCTTAAAAGCAATATGAAATTATATCTTTACCTGACTTTCTCAGAAGTAGTTTTGAGTGCTATTCTGGTCAGAAAAGACGTATGGATTTAGCAACTGGTATATTATATCAGCAAGATCCTAATCAACTCAAAGACTCGATATGTATGAACTGAGAGTACTACTTTAACCTTAAGTTTTGCTGCAAGAAAGTTCCAACATGATTTTCAAGCCTACAAAATTATAATTTTAACAAATCAACTTATAAAAACGATATTGTAGAAACTAAAAGTATCCAAATATCTAATCAACTGTTCAATTGAGTTGGATAATTTGACATAGAATTTAGAGTATGACCATTCATAAATAGTCAAACTCTCACAAAATTTATTATAAAAATAATGACTCCAATCTCTGAAGAAATAAATGAACACATGGGGGTTACATTAGATAGGTCATTGCCCACATAAACATTGCATGTTAATGGAGCATCTTCACAATTAGGTAGCGAAATTAGAATTATATTAACTACACCTACAAGGTTTGACATTAAAAGCTTAATTACATTTGGGTCCCCAACCACCAACAATGTGGTGGAATAAAAAAAAAACTTTGCCAATTGGATTGAAACTGGCCGAAAAATGCTTCATCAAGAACTTAATCATCTATAGTAGTTTTGAGTTAGTGGCCAATTAGGAGTTAGCTAACTTTGAAGTATCCACCCTAGACCTGGCTAAATATCTTCACAACATATGAGATCTCTTGTTATTTCTCAATAATGTTGATATTACCAATATCCCTGGAGAAGATAATTGGAAAGCTGATTATTTATTCAAAATGGCAATATCTAGTTAATTGGAATAATATGCTTGGGATATGAGAGAGATGCATTAAAGACCTAGCATTGAAGAACAACATAAAATTCTCCAAATAATTGATGAGATAACTTAGGTGACTCTTCATCTTAAGTATCTTAAAAATCAAACATTTCTGAGTGATCTCATGGGGGCAAAGCAATTTTCAAAAATGACTGGACGATAAGTTTTGGTAGAAAGGTCACCTTATAGAAAAGGTTACTCAATACCCTATATATGCTATTTTATATCAATAGAAGCTAATTACACTATCAGAGAGGCATAATTTAGTATACAAGGAGAGTACATGGGAGGTAAAATTTGAGCCTTCAGGATTATGAGGAAAGGCTTCTATTGGCCAACTATGAAGCAAAAAGTGATTGAGTTTTTAAAAATTACAAGAATGATCAAATTAATGGTAGTGCACCCAGGCACTTACAAATAGATTTCCAAATTTTGCAGGCTCCTTGGCCATTCACATAATAGGGGCTAGACATGCTAGAATTGTTTTTCCTAATAACTAGTCAAAAAAATTTATCATCGTTGTGGTGGATTACTTAACAAAATCGGTGAAAATTTTTTTATTGGTTAAAATTTTAGAACAAAATGTAGCAGAATTTAACTACCAAAATAGTAGTTCTCAATTCTCAGAAAAAGGTTTATAAAATATTGTAATGGCCTCAATATTAGATTGGCCTATATATTAATTTCATATTCTTAAATAAATGGACAAGCAGAAATGACAAATTAAATGATAATCAATGAGTTAAATAGCAAGCTAGACAAAGTTAGATGTGCTTGGGTACACAAAGTAACATAAGCACTTTGGGTTTATTGAACAATTCAAAGAAAACCCATTCAGGAGACACCCTTTAATATATATTTCAAAACAAAAGTGTAATCCTAGTGGTAATAAGACCACCACATCATAGAGTGAAAAATTTTACTAAAAATTAACATTCTCGACTGTTAAGATCAAATTTAGATCTCCTAGATGATACTAGAGAAACGGTACATATTCAAGTAGCAGTCTATCAATAAAGAGTCGTTTGGTGCTATAACAAGAAGGTGAAGATATGGACTTTTGAAGTAGGTGATTTGGTATTAAGGACTATCAAAATAACCGAGAAACTTGCTCATGGGAATAAATTATTCCCAACTTTGAAAGGACCCTTCCTAATATTAGCAATGCTTCGTAATAGGGCGTATAAGTTTAGTACCCAAAATAAAAAGTTAGTCCTTCAAACTTAAAACACCCTTCACATCAAAAAATACTATCGATAAAGAAGTCATCCTAAAAATGTAGAGTTATGCCCTTCCCCTCACTGTAAAATACTTGTGTGTTATAAATTACTTTTTTCAAGTTATTAATAAAGTTACTCTTTTAAATCCTTTCCTACCAATTTGTATGCATGTGCGTTATCAATATAACCACGACTGATTTTGAGTTAGACAATTGATTTAAATTCCTTTTTTATGAACTATGCGGAATTCAAGGGAATGGTCACAGTGTGGGTTCAATGGAACCATATGCCCTAAAGTATAGTCACACACCAAAAATTTCAAAAGACTCAAGAGGTTGAAAACCAAATGTTTGTTTCCCTTTTGAAAAGTCAAAAGATAGACCAGATAAAGTCAATAGAGAATCAACTAATAATAATCATCCGATCAATTAAATATTAAGGATGCAACATGTGCATAAGTGTCAACATTTTCTTCCATGAGATATACACAATCAGTCAAATGGTCAATGATCAGAGTCTTATCTAACCATTGATGATAGTTGAAGGATTTAACTGACAATTAATTTGGCCATCTTACGGTCAAATATTCAAAATATATGCCCAGGAGCTAAATTACCCAATAGATGTTAATTGAAAGAGTAATAAATATTTGAAGATAAAAAAGTCTAAATATATATATTGAAGATCCAATTACATCATTCTCAAATACAACTACAATATGAGATTATGAGATTCAAGTATCAAAAATAAATGGGCAATCCTATAGCTTGTGTTCAGATCTTATTCTTGAAGCTTGAGAACTTGGTTGCTTTTCAACATTTTTAACCTCAAAAGTTAAAGAAGCTTCAAAATTTCTAGGATTCAAATAGCTAATAGGAAAGTCAAGAGCTAATGAGAAGACTATCTTCCTACAAAAACCAATTCTCTCATTGAATTGAGAGTTAAGTAGATAGCTAATTTATCAGGTTGGATACTTCTTCATTGTAACTCTTCAAGCCTTACACATTGAGCTCTTAAGTCCATTTATAACTCTAATAGTTATTGCCACGCACCGTTTAGTTTCAAGAGTTTTGCCATTAAAAGAACTGGCTAGTCTTCAATGATGGTACTTGATTAGAATAATCACAATACTTACTTACCTACTCTACCACTTCTTTCTTAAGATAGACTAATCGATGTTCAAAAAATGATGTCCCAGCTTTGAAAACCACACCTGAATTCCAAACCTTGAATCACAGAAGGATCACTGTGAGATTAAGACAAGCAATCAATCTTAATATTCTAACTATATGTCATGCTCTTTATTTGATACACAAGGTTTTTTGACAGGAAAAAAATTTAAGTCTATAATTTAAAGACAAATTAATTGCTCAAAATTAAAGACTCAGAGGCTATCATTTCAATCAGCCACCCTCTCTGCATGAAAGAACTAGTGATAATAATCCAAACTGGTCAAGGTTTGGTGTAGGAGACTATCTCCAATAAAGGAGAAACAAAGGTCTACTATACAAAGAAATCTCAAAACCTGGGGCTCCATGTGAGGCTTTAGAACCTATATAGCACAAAAAGGATGGTAACAAATGAATATCAATCTCTCTATCAATATTTACATTATTATTTTTTGGCTTAGGAAAAGCATACTGAGTTGCAGAAGTCCCAAGTGATGGTTCAATGGATATAGGAGAGTTAAAAATAACTGGAATCCCATATTTGACAATACTAGGAGTATTAACTAGTTCATTCTCACGTGAAGAATGATACAAAGAATCATGCTTATCCCTTGAAGGAATTATGGAAAACATTTCCTTAAAATTCAAAGCAAGCATCTCCTGTAAAAAACTAGTAGAGAAAGAGACAATAGCCAAACTTGCTAGAAAAGTGGATCATTTGGTTATCATCTCAGCACTACAATCAGCAATACATTCATTAAAAGCTTTATTAACAATCTTCAAAACCTTATCATCATCATTAAAATGAGGAGTTGGTAAAGTTGCCGTAAGAATGTTAGCCTGAACCATATCAGCCTTGGAAGAAAAACTTATAAAAATGCCCTTTATCCTTTTTAATGCATAAGGAGGCATATTAGCAATAGCTTCTCCTTCAAGATGACGTACCAGTGAATAGCATTCAAAGCAGTTTAGGTAAAAAATTTGTAAGTTTTACACAACTCAACTGTATGCACTTTTACTAAATTACATTGAGATCTAGTTATAGTAAGTTCGTTCTTAATAACCAAACTAGAAAACATGGTATTAATGTTGCTATATTTATTTGACAAAATCTAATTATTGAAAATATTGATGAAAAAGAATCTGTCTTTGTAGTTCTTCACCGAGTTTGAGTTTTCTCTACTTATTTTGAACTCCATTCTTGAAGTCAAAGAAATCTAATCATTTTCTTAGTCAAAACAAAAAAAAACAATTTTAACCATCTAGACATTCAATCTAAGATCTTATACCGAAAAAAGATGCATAAAGTTACAATATATCTAATAACGTTAGCTTGAAATGGGCGATTAGAATCTTAAGAGCCTCCATTATTTATATGATTTCTCATATTAGAGGAATATGGAGGCCATCTTTTAGATGGTCTTCAAGTGTTGTACCGAAGCCATCCATTAGAAAGTAAGCCCTCTCTTTGGATGAAGGGACTTAGAATAGAATAGTAGAAGGAATGGTGTACAAATTATAAATGTCAAGTATATTTTCTGTCATGAACCCAAATTCAAAGCGAGTCCAATTAATTACAATCCATAAAATTAAAATCCTAAAATAATACCACAATAACAAATAGATCCTAAACCAGGGGGCAAAAAATAGACAAACTGTAAAATTATTATCATCCAAAAAATAATAATAAATAAAACATAAAACTCATCACAAGATTTTATCGGACGATCGTCCGGATAATAAATAGTATGACCTACTCCAAGCATTCATAAGGGAAGGACAAACCAAATATATGCATAATCACACCGTTCTAAATACATAACCACGGCCATATGTTCGGCCAATCTAAAATATTCAAAATACAGTCCACACTAAGAAATATCCAAACAAATATGATACTCACCAACATAAATAAAGTTGCGTCAAATCCTGTCTAATCTCTTGCACAATATCCAAACCTACTAATTTGAAAGGATAAGAAGTAAAACGTGAGTTTAAAATTCTGCAAATATCAATATTACATATAACAAATAATAACATCCGAAATCAGAGAGATGGTCCACATACCAATTCAAAACGGGTTAAAGATACAAATCTAAAAATCCGACATTAAAAGTTTGAAGGTAATCTCATATCGAAATCATAATCCATATCAAATATAATCTCATTACGACACATACTGAATGGAAGTCAGCTGAAGCGAAATCAGATAATCCAAATCAGATTGTAATCCCTATCATAATCCATACTGAAATAAAGGTGAAACAAAATATAGTCCAGGTCAAAATCACATATGTACAAAATAGAATCTGAAATAATATCATATAAATTAAAATATGTACCTGGACAAATCATTTATCAAACATACAAGACTAATCAAATCCCATATGTGGGCAAACATATAAATCTCAAATCGAAGTTCGAATATAAATTAATGTAGAAATATAAAATATCCATGAAATCAAGGAACCAAATATCAAGAGTCCAATTTAAAGAAGAGTTACATATACTCTCGATAACTTTAAACTAGAGTCATTTATTATTTGGACCTGTAGGTAGGGCCATCTATACACTCTGCCTCCCACAGATAAGGAACGTACTTACTATATTTTGTCGCCTGCAGCATTGGATGAATCATCAAATTTAGTATATATATCAGGACATTTGAATATATTAGTTTTTTGTTCAATTCACTTACGATTGTTCTCATTAAAATACAGACAGGGTAGGTCAATAACAAATAGAGCCTTTTCTTATCGACGAAAAAGGTGCTAGCCTATTGATATGAATTTCTTCAAAAATTCTACAATATGCTATTAATCCCAATTCATCAAATATACCCAAAATAATAATTATCACCAAAATAAATTAAATGAAAGCTGGATATTACATTTTCCATGGACAAACAAGAAATAACTTTGCACACATTTTTCAGGGTGCTTCATGGAATCAAATAACATGTTTGGGGCAAATTATATATCAAATGTATGAGACTAACCAAATCCCATCTGTGGGCAAACCTACAAATCTCAAAGCAAAGTTCATATATAAATCACTGTAGAAATGCATAGCATGCACAAAATCAGAGAATAGAAGGCCAAGAGACCAACTTAATGAATGATTATATATACTTTCGGTAATCTTAAACCAAAGTCATCTATTATTTTGACCTGTAGATAGGGCTATCTATGTACTCTATCTCCCGTAGATAAGAAATGTACCCATTATATTTCACCACTTGTGATTTTGGGTGTAATCCTCAAGTTTAGTACATATGTTACTTTTTCGTTTAATTCACTTATGATGGTTCTTATTAAAATATAGACGAGGTGGGTCAACTATAAATATAGCCTTTTCCTGTCGGTGGAAAAGAGATTCACAGATATTTTCTCATTGAAAATAGAGCTCTCCTCATCGAGAGAGGAACAAATAACTTATTAGATATAAGATAATAGAGATGGTAACCTCAATCACCGGTTAGCAATATATGAGCACTAATAAAAGGCCCATGCATGTTTCATACCCATTTTCATATAAAAATATTGATAAATAAATATACAATCTTAAATATTTACCCATTTTTTTCATGAAATAATAATGAAATCCTCAAATCTTTAAAAATTCAGAACAAAACTTCCAAATGATTAGTAAAAAAACATGCATGCACAAAAGGAAACAAATAAGATAAATAAAAATAGCATGTATGAATATTAAAACTCTAAAATATATACAAACTTTATTAGACGTTGAAAGAGATCAAAAATAGGCCTTATAGATATTTGTCTCATCCTTATACTAAATAGATCTAATAAAAGGATACTCCAAACCATCACTTTTCTTCTTCCTCTCTTTTTTTTCTCTCATTTCTTCCTTTCTTCGGTACGAATGCCGAACAGTGGTGCCGCTCCCCTTTTTATACTCAAACAGTGCTCAAGCACCACCTTAGGCACGCCTCAAGCACCACCTCTCAAAAATCGACACTCGAGCGTAACCCACGGGCGACAGTGCTTCAGGCACAACTCAGACATACTTTAGGTTCCAACTCATTGATCCGAATTCCTTCAAAAGTATAATAATATACTATTAATCCCAATGCATCAAATATACCAAAAATAATAATTATTACAAAAATAAATTAAATGGGAGTCGGGTATTACAACTCTCCACTCCGTATAAAAATTTTGTTATCGGAATTTACGTACCTCAATAGTAAATAGATTGGGATATATCTCCCAAACATTCTCCTCTCACTCCTAAGTCGCTTCCTCTAATGAATGATTTCTCCAAAACACATTGACCAAAAGGACTATCTTATTCCTTAACACTTGATCCTTCCAATCCAAAACTTGAACCAAAACCTCAATATACGATAAATTCTTATCAATCTACAATGGCTCAAATTTGATCACATGCTAAGGATCATGCACATATTTCCTTAATATCGAAATATAGAATACATCGTGACAATCCGCCAAACTCTAAGGTAAAGCTAATTTATAAGCCACCTCTCCAACTAGCTATAAAATTGTAAATAACCCAATGAACCTCAACTTCAATATGACCTTCCACCTCAACCTCAAAATTCTTTTCCTTGAAGATACTTTTAGAAATACATAACCACCCACATCGATCTTAAATCGAATCTCATGACCTATGGGTTATGGGTCCACACACTTCCACTATACCACTATGATTAACCATCTATTTGCGAATTAAATGCCATACTAGATTCTAACTTGGTACCTAATTCCTTTTGAAACTTTCTCCAAAAATTTTGACACAAACCTTGATTTATGGGCCTCATTCAATATTCCCTCTTTAATCTCCTCAATATTCGGAACATAAATCCTATTTTGAAAATAAAAAATCCCATCCGCCCGTACTCATTACCCAAATCTCCAGCAATCTCCATCAAATACGGGTCTCTCATAAAAAATAATTCATTACTCAAATCCATCTTCTCCAAAATCACAGGCTGCACCCGGAGACATGACAATATCATCCTTGACCATTAGAAGTGCAATAGCATAATGCAGCTACTCATCCATCTAACATCTCCCACTTCTTAATCATCAGGTGAGCCATCAAACTCGAAGGCATTCGACTCAACGTATCAACCACTACATTCACCTTTCCTAATTGATACCAAATCTTACAATCATAATCCTCAAGCAAATCTATCTACCTACACTGCAACATATTCAATTCTTTCTATAAAATAAATATTTTAAACTTTTATGATCCGAATAAATCATAAATTTCTCCCTATATAGATAATGTCTCCAAATCTTTAGAGCAAATATTACGGCCGCCAGCTCTAAATTGTGGGTAGGATAATTCTATTTATGGACTTTCAATTGCCTTGACCCATAGGCAACCACATGCAACCCAAACCTTTCTCGAAAATATCATAATATATTACAAATCTTCCTTATCCATTAGGGATCGACAAAATTGACACCACAGTCTATCTCTTAGTCAACTCCTGAAAGCTCTTTTCACAATTGTCATCCTAAATAAATATCTTTTACTTTTACATCAATTGATTCAATGGCACTGCAATCCTCAAAAACATTTCAACGAAGCACCTATAATATCCAACTAGATCAAAGAAACTCTACATCTCTGCTACATTCATTGGTCTCTCTAAATTGGCCACCGCTTTCTCCTTCTTCGGATCCATAGATATACCACCTTTAGAAATAATGTAACCCAAGAATGAAACTTTCTCTAACCATAATTCACTCTTCTTCAAATTAGCAAATAACTGCCTTTTCCTTAAAATCTGAAGTGCAGTCCTCAAATGAGTCTCATACTTCTCAAAACTCCTTGAATAAATCAGAATATTATCAATGAAGACCACTATAAACTGATCCAAGTATGGCTAGAAAACTCAATCTATCAAATCTATAAATGATGGTGATATATTTGTCAACTAAAAAGGCATCACCAAAAACTTATAAAAGCCGTACTTCATCTTGAAGGCTGTCTTATCTACATCATCTCACTAAATCCTCAGCTGATGATACCCCAAGCGCAATTCAATCTTGGAGAATACCCGAGTTTCTTATAGTTAATCAAACAAATCATCTATCCTCGGAAGAAGATACTTGTTTTTAATCATGATCATGTTTAATTCCCAATAATTCACACCTAACCTCATCAATCCAATTTTATTCTTTACAAAAAGCATCGAACTACCCCACAATGAAACACTCGGCCAAATGAAACCTTTCTCCAATAAATCTTACAATTGCAACTTTAATTCCTTTAATTCAGACGGGACCATACTAGACGGAGTTCTTGAAATCGGTGTCAATTCCAACACAATATCAATAATAAACTAATTCTCTCAACCGGAGGTATTTTAGACAAATCCTTCGAAAAGAAATCCTTAAATTTACAAACTACTGAAATATCCTCAATGAATAGAAAATGACTTTCAAATGTGCTTATATATGCCAAATAGGATTGACACCTATCCTTCATCAAATAGCTTACATGAAAAACTGAAATCAATCTCATTGTCTCACTTTCAACTCTTCCTTGAAACTCAAAAGAATCGTAACCCCAGATGCAAAACAAAATCATCTTGCTAAAATAATATACACTAATGTGATTGCATGCCAATTAATCTATTTCCAAAATAACATCAACATCTGGTATATTAAGCAAAATTAAATTCTCCAACAATTCTTATTCACAGACCCAAACTGGACACTGAGGATATACACCATTAGCTTTTATCGAATCAAATTCTCTCAAAAATTCTCGGACTAACTCACTCTAGAATCGGTCAAAGTGCATTCTGCCTTGCCCCTATTCGGCCATCCTTCTCATAGCACCCAAATTATGGCCTTGATGCTGGATTATTCTTTCTATATTGTCACTTATGCAACCCATCATCGCTGTAATACCCCAAATCCCTATTTGGACCATTTTAATACTAATTATGATTTTAGATTAATTGGATGTGCTTCAAAATAATTATATTATAAGATTTTAGAGGATAGTTGGTTCAACAATGTGGTACTTGACAAACGCCAGAGGCACACTCGAGCACCGATTCCAAGGAGCCCATGCCCATCGCATGTTTAAGGTGTGCTTGTGCACTAGGTTGCTCAAGAGCATGTGTCTGAGGCATGCTCAAGTGCGAGTCTGTCTATAAAAAGCAATGCACTCCATTCGCATCCAGTAGAAGAGAAAGGAGGAGAGGGAGAGTGTAGGGAGAGGAGAGAGAAAGTACAATTTGGGTGGATCATAGTATCCTTTCATCAGATTTTCCTGATATAAATTTGAGGCAAGCCCTACCTTTTGCCTATTTCAGTATCTAATATATTTTGATTATGATTTGGAAGTTTACTTAGCCCATCCAATTTTCTTAGTGCTTGCGCAAGTTCTAAAGGCTATTTGAGAGTTTTGCTCTATTTTTATAAACATTTGAGGGCTTTTTACTTTTTTAAAAAAATGAATAATTATCAAATACCTATATATTTTATATCAATACCTTATATGAAAATGAGTATGAAAATTTTCTTTAGACAATGCATTGGTGTACATGCATCTTGTCGGGGGTAAGGGATATTATTTTGTAGGATCATAGTGGTTTGAGGCCCTGATGGGTTGATATGTGTATGGGACCATGGTCTTCCGACACCCTTATGGATCGATATATGTTCCAATAATAATAAAAAATTGTGATGGAATGGATTTTTCTTTCTTCAGAAACTTTCGTCAAGATAGAAATAAAAATTAAAACTATAAATTCAAAATATATAATTACTGCAGAATTTTTAATAGAGTTTCTTCTATAATTGGATGGAAACCAAAAGTACAACTTGTATCAAATAACTTAATCAAGCATACAACTACACAGATATCATCATCTCATCCTACAACACACATACATAGGATCTCAGTCTACCATCTCATCCATGGCTCAAATCTAGTCTTATCCACTAAGTCAGAAATATAAAAGAGATGCCATCTAGGATCTATACAGAATCCAGCAAATATATAGTGGAAGCAGTACTGTAAACCTGTGGAAGCATAAATTACTATTTCATCGCATACATACTATATACAAAAATTCATATTCATAAATTCATTACAAAACTCAGTAATTATATTCAACTATAATCTTCCAAGATCTCCAAAAAGATTTCAGGTCTCCAAAAATCAGTAGGCTAAATTTCAGTTATTCCTTCTCATACGGTACCAACTCTATTGTCTCATATGGAGGAAAAAAATAGTAAACAATTAGTCGAAACCCAAAAAGGTACATGCATACATGCAGTAAATCTTGTTATGTAAAACAGTTATGCAGATATGAAAATATTTAAAAGCAGAACAGGACATAGAAAATAGAGAAAGCATATTTTGACAATATTTAAACTTCAGGAATTAGAAATCAGTGCAATTATGCTAGAAATCGGTGCAGTTATGCTTCAGAAATCAGAATCGGTCTCAACTTTATAATTTATAGAAAATTTTCTTTTCTATCAGTAAAGGATCCTACCAGTAGACCCTACTAGCGAACGGGAAGAATAATCGAGGATAGATTGTGTTCACTCAACACAATCAAATGCCAAAAACAGAAAGAGAAGAATCCCATCTTATGAGATCAGAACAGAAATACTGGCCAGTAACAGTAACTACCCTCTAGGTTAACGCCCTGAGAAAAGACAGACTACGTATAACTCCATGGACGAAGTTATTCTCGATTACTACCATAATGTTCTAAGGCATACCGAAGAACATCACCTGACTGTATATCAGTCTCGGGTCCTAAGTAACAGTATCAGAAATATATTTCCTTATCATTTCTTAACTGGAAATCCATTTCAGTTTTAGAAGTCAATTAGAAATTTCACAGTAACTGTTCAGATTTATTTTCAGAACAGGCAGTAATAGTTTATATCCTTCAGAAATTTACCTGTATAAATCAGTGTAGATTTTTCAAACAAAAATCACATACTAGATATTATCACGTGACAAATTAACTTTTATATAACAGAAATCTTGGATTAAAATCATTAAATTTTCTTATTTTTGCACTTAGGGTTTCATAAAATCTTCTAGACGACAAACAAACACCAAACACATGTATTTATACGATATGAGAGGCATATATATTAGTATATAATAGTAAACACAAAATCTGTCTGATTAATTAGGAGAAACAGGCATTATTTACAGTAAATATACATAACCATGGATTTAGATTATAAATACCATGTTTGAGATGTTAAAACACGGTAAAAATAGTAAATAACATCCGAAACACACTTACCTGAGCTCAATCTACCGTTAAATTTACCCAGAACGAATTAGAACGGGCGATTTTTCCTTCCCTCTTCTCTTCTTCTCCCTCGTGCTGCTGCTGTTGCCAAAACCCCCCTCCCTTCAATTCAAACAGAATTGGATCAGAACGCGGGGAGTCAAAATCGTGCCTATGCTTGAGTGCGTGACGAGCGCTGGGTTGCTGCTAGGTGCTCGCTGCCGTGTCTCAGGCGCATGGCAGGCGCCACCCTACTGTTTTGCTGGACTTTGATAAATTTTCCACTTTTACTTCCAATCCTTATTCTTTCATGCATATTTAACCTTATCTTGATTATTATCATTTTTATTAATCTCAAATTATCATGTTTCAGGTCCGAGACCTCACACTCTCCTCCACTTACAGAAATTTTGTCCTCGAAATTGAACGGAGTTACATACCTCAAGAAAACAAGTGGGGATACTTGTTTCGGATCTCTTATTCGGGCTCCCAAGTGGCCTCCTCCGGTGAATAATTCCTCCAAAGTACTTTCACTAGGGAAATAGTTTTCGTGCGTAACTTTTGCTCCTTTCGATCCAATATCAGTATCGGCTCCTCAACATAGAATAAGTCCTTGTCAACAGTCAAAGACTCATTCTCAATCACATGCATAAGATCGTGGATATACTCTTGTAGTATCGATACATGAAATACATCATGTACATTCACTAAACTGGGCTGTAGTGCCAACCTGTAAGCCACCTCCCCAATCTTCTCTAGAATCTCAAAAGGCCCAATAAAATGCAGCTTTAGCTTTCTTTTCACTCTGAACCTGAATATTCCCTTGGACGGTGAAACTTTCAGAAATACAAAATCTCCTATTTCAAATTTTAGCTCTGACCTCCTACAGTTTGCATAACTCTTCTGCCTATTTTGTGCAACTTTTAGGTTTTCGTGAATCAACCTAATTTTCTCCACCGTCTCCTTTACAATCTTAGGGCCCAAAATCTTTCTATCTCCAATCTCCTTCCAGTGAATTGGCTATCTGCACTTTCTACCATACAATATCTCAAAAGGCACCATGCCAATATTTGCTTGGTAGCTATTATTGTACGCAAATTCTGCCAAAGCTAGATAACTGTCCCAAGTCTCTTTCATTTCTATTACTGAGACCATCAACATATCCTCAAGAATTTGAATGGTACGCTATGGTTGGCCATTAGTTTAGGGATGATATACACTATTGAATTTTAACTCTGTCCCCAACTGATTATATAAGCCTCCCAAGACCTCGATACAAAACGTGAATCTCTATCAGACACAATCGAGGCAAGTACTCCATAAAGCCTCACTATCTCATTTACATACAACCGGGCCAATCATTTATGAGAATATGTTGTCCTAATCCCCAAGAAATGGACTAATTTTGTCAGTCGGTTAACTATAACCTAAAAGGTGCCATGATTCCTGGGAGTCCTTGGCAAACCCTATACAAAATCCATAGAAATATCCTCCAATTTCCAGCTCGAGTTCGGCATTAGCTATAACAACTCAAAAGGCTTCCTCCTCTCAGCTTTCAATTGCTGGCATACCAAGCATTTCTCAACATAAGCCATAATATCTCTTCGAATGTTCCTCCACTAAAAAGTCTTCTTTAGATCCTGATATGTTTTATTTGTTCCTGGGTGGATTGTTTACCGAGACCTATGAGCTTTCTTCAAGATCCACTCTTTGAACTCCTTGTCGTCCGGTACATATAATTGATCTCTAAATCTCAATACTCCATCTGTTCGGACTTTAAAATTATCTCGAGAGTCTCTATTTAGATCATTTACGATATCCACAAGAAATTGGTCATTCACTTGTTTCTTCTTAATTTCATTAATCACCTCTGAGTGAACCTGAAGATAAGACAAAAGCATTCTATCACTCCGAGCATACCATTGGATATCACACTGCTTCAAATAATCCAATATCTCTATTGGCTTTATTTGTAATTTAGCCACATAACTCAATTGACGGCTCGAAGCATCCACAACTATATTAGCCTTCCCTGGCTTGTATTGTATCTCACAGTCATTGTCTTTTAAGAAATCAAGCCATCTCCTTTGCCTCATATTAAGTTCCTTCTATGAGAACAAATACTTTAGATTCATGTGATTAGAATAAATAAGAAACTTTTCACCATACAACTAATGTCTCCAAATTTTTAAAGCAAACGCCACAACAGCTAACTCCAAATTATGATTTAGGTAATTCTTTTCATGCACCTTCAGCTATCTAGATCCATAAGTTACAACCTTACCATACTACATCAATACAGAACCCAAGTCTGTCATAGAGGTATCACAGTATACCTCAAAACCACTTGAACCTTTCAGAATAATTAGTATTGGGGCTGTAGTTAAATAGTCCTTTAACTCCTAAAAACTCTGATTACATTTCTCAGTCCATTCAAACTTAGTTTCCTTTCTCGTCGGTCGAGTCAGAGGCATAACAATCCGTAAAAAGCTCTCTATGAATAGCCTGTAATAGCCTGCCATGCCTAGAAAACTCCTAATATCAGTCACAGACGCCGGCCTACTCCAATTTGTAACAGCCTCTACATTCTTTAGATCCACAAAATACCACCACTAGAAATCACATGCCCCAAAAATATCACATCTTCTAGCCAAAACTCACACTTACTCAACTTAGCAAATAACCTTTCCTCGCGAAGTACTTGAAGTACTATCTTCAAGTGAGTTTCATGCTCATTGTAATCCTTTAAGTATATCAGGATATTACCAATAAACAATACCATAAATTTATTCAGATACAACCTGAACACCCTGTTCATCAAATCCATAAATGCAGCGAGTGCATTCGCAAGGCCAAACGACATAACGATGAACTTATAGTGTCTATATCTCGTCCGGAAAGCAGTTTTGGCCACGTCCCCTAGCTTGATCCTCAACTGGTTATAACCGGATCTTAAATCAATATTTGAGAACACCCGAAATCCTTACAATTAATCAAACAAGTAATCGATATGCAGCAACATGTACTTATTCTTAATCGTGATTTTGTTTAACTCACAATAATCAACGCATAACTGCAAAGACCCATCTTTCTTCATCACAAATAATACCGGTACACCCTAAGGAGATACACTTAGTCTGATAAAACCATTATCTAACAATTCTTGTAACTGCAGTTTTTAATTGTTTCAATTCAGCGGGAGTCTTACGATACGGGGCTTTAGAAATCAGACTAACATAATGAATAATGGCAATCTCAAACTTAATTTTTTGGTGTGGAAGTAGTCCAGGCAACTTCTACGAAAAAAAACATCCTCAAAATCACTAACAACCAGGATATCCTTAGTCGGCACACTATGTCTCCTAGTGGTGCAGGTATATGCCAGATAAGCTTTACACCCACTTTTCGTCAAGTGTTTGGCACGCAAAGTAGAAATTAACACAGGCACCTCCTTCCTTCTAATACCTTGAAAGAAAAAGGGTTCCCTCCTAGGGATATTAAAACAAACCTTTTTCAAAAAATAATCAATACTGACAAGATATTTAGCTAGCCAGTCTATCCCCAAAATGACATCAAAATCACTCATATTCAACAATATCAAATCTTTTTTTTTTTGGTAAGTAACAACAATATCAAATCCATAATCAAACATTCCCCATTCAACTTAATCACACACCCAGGATACACAATATCAGTAATTATAGGGGATTCAGTGGGAGTTGATATCGCTAACACATAATCCAAAATATAAGGGGCAGACACAATGAAGCATACAAATTGGGATGAAATAAAGGAATGGGTAGACCTTGAATCAAATAATATAGATGTAGGAACTCCACAAATAGAGAGGGTACCTTCTACAATGTTTGGGGATGCCTTTGGACCCTGAATAGTCACTGTAAAAGCCTTAGCTATGATAATAGGCTTCTTTCCTTCTAGCCTTGGAGGTAATGGACATTTTTTTACCACGTGGCCTTATTGCCCGCATCTAAAGCATGTCCTGAAGCCTTGCGACATGCTTGCCCCGGATGCTTCCTCCCATAGAAAGCACAATCATCAGTTGATAGTCTAGAGCCAGTCTCTGACTGAGTTGGAATAATACTCTTCCCTTTATCGGCTATCCTTGCCTTTTTGGACTATCCAGAAAATTCCATATTCGATCCAACACTAAAACCTGTCTGACTAGCTATTCTCTTTGCATAAAATCTCTCCGTCTTCATTTCCTTTTCATAAATGACTGCCTGTTTAGAATATCCAAGATAGGTCTGGAGTTTCAAGATAGACAGTGACTTCCTAATATCGTTCCGCAACCCTTGCTGAAACTTTTTTGCTTTTCTGAACTCATCCTCTATATAAAAAGGTGTAAAACGGGACAACTCAGTAAATTTCATATCATACTCCATCACCGTCATATTTTTCTGTCTCAACCTCATAAACTCTTAACATTTTTTATCTTGAAGACTGGATGGAAAATATTTTTCCATAAATGCATCCTCGAACATCTCCCATGTAATTTCATCATCAAGCACACGATTGCTATTTTCCTCATACTCCACCAATTGTCGAATTTGCCTTCTAATTTATATACTGCAAAAGTGACCTTCTCTTGGTCAGTGTATTGAATCATGGTAAAATCTTCTTCATCCTTTTAAGCCAAAGGTCCACCTCTGCTAGATAAGGCTTTCCCAAAAAGCCCGGTGCTCGCTCCGCTATAAATCGATCATATGTGGTCGGAGCTAGAATTTTCGAAGCTGGCTCAGGTGCAGGAACTGGGGCAATAAAACGATGCTCCACCGACTCAACCACATTAGCCATCCTTTCCAATAAGCCCACATATGTTGCCTCTCGATCGTGGGGAGTCCTAGCACTGCCACGATTACCTCTTCTACCTCTCCTACTAGACATATTATACCCTATAACCAAAAATAAACATAGTATTATAATCCTCAAAAAATCAATTTAAAAGAATGGAGTCATCAACAACCTAATAAAACTAAAATCTAGCCTTGGGATCAGCCTCCTAAACATCCAAATTTAACTTAACTATCCCGACCTATCCCTACAGAAACTGAAGCTTATACTTCTACTTTTTGATCAATTAACCTTAAAGTATCTCATTTCTCTGATACCAACTTGTGATGGAACAATTTTTTTTCTCAGAAACTTTCATCAAGACAAAAACAGAATTAAAACCATAAATTCAAAACATATATTTACTGTAAAATTTTTAGTAGAGTTTTTTCTATAATTGGATGAAAACTAAAAGTATAACCTATATTAAATAACTTAAATCAAGCACACAACTACGCAGATATTATCATCTCATCATACAACACACATACACAGAATCTCAATCTGCCATCTTTTCCAGGACTCAAATCTAGTCCTATCCGCTAGATTAGAAATATAAAAGAGATGTCATCTACGACCTGTATAGAATCCAAAAAATATATAGCGGAAGCAGTACTATAAATCTACGGAAGTATAAATTACTGTTTCATCACATACAAACAATATACAAAAATCCATATACATAAATTCTTATACAAAACTCAGTAATTACATTCAACTGTAATCTTCCAAGATCTCCAAAAAGACTTCATATCTCCAAAAATTAGTCAGCTAAACTTCAATTATTTCTTCTCATCCGGTACCAATTCTACTGTCTCATCTGGAGGGAGAAAAATAGTAAACAGTGAGCCGAGATTAAACAAGGTACATACATACATGCAATAAATCCTATTATGCAGAACAGTTATACAGATATAAAAATATTTAGAAGCAGAACAAGACATAAAAATAGAGAAAGCATATTTTGACAATAATTAAACTTTCGGGAATCAGAAATCAGTACAGTTATGCAAGAAATCAGTGCAGTTAGGTTTTAGAAATCAGAATCAGTCTCAACTTTATAATTTATAGAAAATTTTTTTTATCAGTAAAGGACCTTACCAGTAGACCCTACTAGTAGAAGGGGTAGATAATCGAGGATAAATTATATTTACTCCACACAATCAAAGGTCGAAATAAGAAACAGAAGAGTCCCATCTCATTGGACCAAGAATAGAAATCTGGCCAATAACTGTAACTACTATCTAGGTTATTGCCCTGAGGAAGGATGGATCATGTATAACTCCAAGGACGGAGTTATCATCGATTACCATCACAACATTCTAATGTATGTCGGAGAACCTAATCTGACTGCATATCAGTCTCGGGTTCTAAGTAACAACATCAAAAATATATTTTATTATCATTTCTTAACTGAAAATCCATTTTAATTTCAGAAGTAAGTCAAAAATTTCACTATAATTCTTCAGATTTATTTTCAAAATAGGCAGTAATAGTTTATATCCTTCAAAAATTTAGCAGTATAAATCAATGCAGATTTTTCAAACAGAAATCACATATTGGACATTATCACGTGACAAATTAACTTTTATATAACAGAAATCTTGGATTAAAATCATTAAATTTTCTTATTTTCGCACTTAGGGTTTCTTAAAATCTTCCGGATGACAAACGAACACTGAACACATGTATTTATACGAAATCAGAGGCATATATATCAGTATATACTAGTAAACACAAAATATGTCCGGTTAATCAGGAGAACCAGACATTTTTTATAGTAAAAATATAGAACCATGGATTTAAAATATAAATACTATATTTATGATGTTAAAATACTGTAAAAATAATAAATAATGTACGAAGCACACTTGCCTGAACTTGATCTATCATTAATTTTACCCGGAGCTGATCAGAATGGGCGATTTTTTCTTCCCTCTTCTCTTCTCCCTTTCTTCTGTCTCATGCTGCTACTGCTGCCAAAAACCCCCTCCCTTCAATTCAAATAGAATCGAATCAGAATGCAGGGGATTAAAATTGCACCTGCGCTCGAGCGTGTGGCGAGTGCAGGGTTGTTACCAGGCGCTTGCTCCTGTGCCTCGGGTGCGCAGCAGGCGCTGCCCTACTATTTTGCTAGACTTTAATAATTTCTCCACTTTGTACTTCTAATCCTCATTCTTTCATACATATTTAACATTATCTTGATTATTATCATTTTTATTAATCCCAAATTATCATATTTCAGGTTCGAGACCTCACAAAAATGGTTGAACAGTTACAAGTCTAAAATATAGTCAATAATGATAAAAAAGTAGCTAAGTAATTATAAGCTTAAAATATAATCGATAATGATAAAAGATAGCCAAGTAATTACAAGCCTAAAATGTAGCTGATAATAATAAAAAATGACCGAGTAATTATAGGCCTAAAATATAGCCGATAATGATAAAAGATGGTCGAGCAGTTGCACGTCTAAAATGTAGTCAATAATGATAAAAATGGCTGAGTAACTGTAGGCTTAAAATGTAATCGATAATGATAAAAGATGGTCAAGCAGTTGCACGTCTAAAATATAGTCGATAATGATAAAAATGACTGAGTAACTGTAGCCTTAAAATATAGTCGGGTTGAGAGCCAATGATATGAGTTGCCGAGAGTTGCAAGTGTAAAATATAGCCATTGTATATGCAGTTGAGATTTGGATCTGAATTTTGATATGTGTTCCATGTGGATGTGGAGACGGTTGGGGTTTATGCAATGTGATATAGAATCACAATTTATTACGAGTATGTTCCAGTGGGGCGATATAATTTGATATACGATTTGAATATGAGGCCATTCTGAGACTTTCAGTTGATTTATGGATCTCATGATTTGTTTTATATGATTTAATCATAGACTTCATCCTCTCTCTGATTTATATTTAGTATTTTATCTATGTATATGATGATACTTGTTGAGTTTAAAGTTTACGTTTTTATATTTTACCCCTTAAGAGTAGAGGGTTCGGATAAATTATAGGAGCATCACGAAATCCGGCATGGTACAGTACATATCGCTGAATATCGTATTTATTTAGATATAGATGTCATTAATAGTATCTCAATTGTTATGGATTGTGAAAAATGACATTTTGTTCCAAAATATGCAACAATGTTTCGACCCTGAGTAAGATTAGTGGAAGTAGTATAAAAATTAATTATTTAATACACGTAAAGAATATTTATGTCTAGATGATATAAGTAATACGAGTAGCATAATAATGATAAAAAGAAAATTTTTTTGGTGACGAAAGGAAAACTCGATGCCCACGTTAATTAAGAAAAATCTTCCTGGTTTCAATGGTCAGGGAAAAAATACACTATGAAAATCAACTTACAGATCGGACGGTAACGACGCGCTAACCTAGCTGACTTACTCCTATCTTGTGATCCCTACCAAAGAACTTCTTAGATTTGCTCATGGCAACGAAACCGAATGCCTTCCGATCTTCACGTCAATCTTCCCTCTCTTGCTACTTGAATTGCCAAACAATACCGAATGCCCTTCTTCAATGTATCGACGTCACCAATAAAGGTAGGGGGTAGAGGTGATGGATCGATAAAGAGAAAGTGGTGAGAAAACTGCTCGAACATGAAACACAATGATAAAAGATCAGTTTTCTCAATTCGGAGCAAGATTAAAGAGTGGAGAATGATTTTCTCTCAAGTGGGACGGCTCTAAATACATCAATCAAGTGTCAGAGCAACTGATTATAAGTGTATATTTATAGAGGGTTCAAAAAATAGTTTTAAAAAATTTCCCTGTTGTCGCGGCGCTCAAGCATGGCTTGAGTGCGTAGCAAGCGCACCGAAACCCTATGTGCGCTCGAGCAAGAATAAAGCGAGTAGCGAGCAGGGGGTTTCTAAAATTTGTGCTCGAGCGCATGGCAAGCGTAGGGTTTTGAGATTTTGGGCTCGAGTGGGTGGAGAGCGCATGACGAGTGTAGGGCTTCGGGATTTTGGACTTGTGTAGGTGGAGAGCTCACGGCGAGCACAAGGCTTCGGGATTTTGAACTCAAGCGGGTGGAGTGCTCATAGCAGGTGTGGTACTCCTGGAAGCTGGAACGGATAGTTATGAAAAATATGTTGATGCAGCACTTTGACGAAACGCAACCCAACATCGACATATGATTACATATAGTCACGGAATATACTAATCATAAAAAATATCCCTAACGATCTCCCCCTTTGGCAATTCTGTGACAAAACACATAAAGAAAAAAATACAAGTGAAGCACGGGTTCAGAAACCACCGAGATAGAACCCGTGTACATAAAAATCTAAACCTAGTAAGAAATAAAAATAATTTATGAAAATATAAAAATCTACACTAGCACTGTTGTATTGATGTGTGACTGTTGCGCCGGTACTATAATTGGGGGTGTCTAGTCAAATATAGTTAGTACAAAGAGGTATAATATAAGATGATATACTATGGCTGTAGCAATAGACAAGAAGGATAACATGCAGCAATAAAATGAATAAAGACAAGGCAGTAGCAACAAAAGTAAAAGAAGAACTCTCCCTCACAAAAAGAACAATATCTCCCCCTAACGAAAAAATAATTCCGTCTCCTCCTACCACAAATAATAGAAATGGTCTCCTCTCCATTAAAAAAAAAACAATGTCTTTAACTCCCCCTAATAGGAACAATCTCCCCGAAGAATAGAAATCTACTTCTCCTTTTTGTCATGAATGGCAAATGGATAGTAGAGCACACTCTTCTTGATCCATATTTTCTTACCACATTTTATCATTTTGATTAAATGTCACTTGATCTTTTAAAAGGTGAATATGATTGATAAGATTATCTATCGTTAGATTTTATCGAAA
This sequence comes from Nepenthes gracilis, assembly GCA_033239525.1. NCBI lineage: Eukaryota > Viridiplantae > Streptophyta > Magnoliopsida > Caryophyllales > Nepenthaceae > Nepenthes > Nepenthes gracilis. The sequence goes on from BSYO01000031.1 coordinate 8,936,258, forward strand.
ATTATTTCGAAAAGATATCACAGGGTAATAGGGACGAATATGGCTAATAATACCGCACCCATGGCAAGTAGGTACAAACTTAGTGGGTTTGTTCATGACTTTTTGGCTATATGGATTAGACAAATGATTTGAGCCAAATCGTTTCTCTACATGTTGAGGCACCGATTGAGAAATATTAAATGTGTTCATATTCTTGTGTGAAATTTTCATGGCAAGTGTAAGGAAAGTCTTAGGTTGTGGGCCATGTTGGAAAATTTTCTCAACATATCCCAAACTCTTTTTATTTTCGATACCTTTTCTAAACCCCAATATGCAATCAAATTTTTAGGTTTCACTTGAAAATGTTTTCATATCATTCTTAGTGTTTTCAAGTTCCACTTTAAGGGATTTAATTTTTACGATTAAGAAACCATGTTCCATTTTCAGTTCATGATGTGCAAAAGTAGCGCTTTTTAATTTTGTCATAATTTCTACCTTTTCTTTTTTCAAATCTATGAGCTTATTATTTAGGGTTTTATTTATTTATTTTTTACTTTTAAGTATTCTCTAAATAATTTATCATATATTTCTCGAAACTCATCAAATTTAACTTCTAATTCATCCTCAGAATTATCAGATTGATTAAAATTTTTTGCAAGATGTTTATCATTGCCACACAATGAGGTTATAAAAGCCATATATTTAGCTTGGCCTTCATCAGTACATCTTTCAACATCTTCTTTTTCTTCATCACTTAGTATTGCATTCGCTTTTAAGGCGTAACATTGTGGGCTTTTAAAATTTGGACATTTAACTCGTTAATGGCCAAAACCTTTACACTCATCGCATTGAACTCCTTGGGTATTTTTTGATTTGGAGTCCTTAATTTTTCTCGCTCTATCTTGTCAGGTTTAGTAAATCTTTTTAAATTTGCACTTAGTATGTCAATTGAATATTTATTTTTCTTCAAGAATTTTTTAAAATTTCTAACAAATGTAGTAAAATCTTCATCGTTATTTGACTCCTCATCGGAGTCACAATCTCTCTCGACCCTAACGAATTTTAGAGCAATCCAATTATTTTTTTAACTGTGGAAGTGTGTGCGCAAGAGTTTGGTGGGATCCTACAAGTTCTTCGATCTTTATTTTATCAAGATCTTTACTTTCTTTGATAACGATTATCTTAGGTCTAAATCGTTCAGGAAGTAATCTAAGAACTTTACTAATAATTTAATTTTCAGGAATCCGTTCTTCTAAATTAAATAAGAATTTTACATTATCGTTTAATTGAGTATAGAATTTATCAAAAGTTTCATCATCTTTCATACGAATTTCTTCAAATCTGGTAGTTAGCATTTACAGTTTTGAATTTCTTATAAGTTTGGTTCCTTCATGAGTGATTTTAAGTATATCCCATACATCTTTTGCAGTTTCACACATAGATATACGTTTAAACTCATCGGGAGATATGACCATAAAAATAGCATGTAATCCCTTACTGTTCCAATTACATGCATCAAGTTTTTCTTTTGACCACAAAGGCAGAACTTTTGGTTCATCATCACTTTTGGGTGAAGTCCACCTAGTTTGGATACTAGGCCACACGTGCTCATCCATCGATTTGAGGAAGGCTCTCATCCAAATCTTCCACTAAATATAGTTGCTCCCATCAAAGAAGGGAGATACGGAGGGCGATCCACTCGTACACATCTAGATTGAGGGTCGCAGATTAAGGTAAGTCTTTTATACCAATTAAAAAGGACGTTTTGTCCCAAAATACACAACAATGTTTCCACCCTGAGTAAAATTAGCGGAAGTAGTACAAAAATTAAATATCTAATACATGTAAAGAATATTTATATCTAGATAATATGAGCAATATGAACAACAATAATGATGATAAAAAGACAATCTTTTTGGTGACAAAAAAAATTCGATAACTACCGCAATCGAGAAAAACCCTCCAGGTTTCAACTGTCAGGAAAGAAATGTACTATGAAAATTAACTTACAGGACAAGGTGGTAAGATGTGTTAACCTAGTCGACTTACTCCTATCTTGTGATTCCTACCAAGAAACTCCTTGGATTTTCCTATGGAAATGAAACCGGATGCCTTCCGATCTTCATGCCAACCTTTCCTCTCTTGCCACTTAAATTGACAAACACGACCGAATCCCCTTCTTCAACGTACCGACATCACCAATGAAGGTAAGGGGTAGGGGTGATGGATCGATAAAGAGAAAGTAGTGAGAAAACTGCTTGCACATAAAACACAATGATGAAAGATCGATTTTCTTAATCTGGAGCAAGATTAAAGAGTGGAGAATGATTTTCTCTCAAGTGGGACGGCTCCAAATGCATCAATCAAGTGTCAGGGAAACAGATTAAAAGTGTATATTTATACAGGATTTGAAAAAATATCTTTAAAAAATTTGCCTATTGTCGCGGCGCTGGAGTGGGAGGAGGCAAGTAGCGAGGGGGGTTTCTGAAATTTACGTTTGAGCGCAGCTTGAGTGCATGGTGAATACAGGGCTTCGAGATTTTGAGATCGAGCAAGTAGAGAGCTCACGGCAAGTGCAAACTTTGAGATTTTGAGCTCGAGTGGGTAGAACGCTCACAACAGGCGCGGTACTCCTTGAAGCCAAAATGGACAGCTACGGAAAATATGTTGATACAGCACTTCGACAAAACCCAACCCGATAGCGATACATGATTACATATGGTCACGGAATATGTCAATCATAAAAATGATCCTAACAGATTGGATTTCATTTTGGGCCATTTTTTAATATTGGGGTCGATTGAATGTAGGCCCTTAAATTGTATATTGAAAATTATTTGGTCTATTATATTATGTGGATAAATTGTTATTATTTGGATGTCTCGCTTATAATTGTTTGGAGTAGGTCATGTTTATATTGTTCGAACAGTCGTTTGATGTGGTCTTGTAGAGGTGATATTTGGGTTCGTTGTATATTTGGTTTGTCACACCTATATTTTAAATTTATTATTTATCTATTATTAAGATTTAATTAATTATTTATTTGACCTACTTGGATCGAATTTGTGACAATCATCAAATAATCATCTTCTCGATTTGAACTTAAACCTCCGCAATCCAAATTTTTATTATTCACCATAGACAATACTTAACATGTAAAATATTCAATTAATTATTTATCTAAAATGACTTCAAAATCCTTCTCTTTAGAACTCTTTTCTGATACTATAACTATTACAAACCTACAATTCTTATAAGTCTAATTAATTATAATCCATAAAATTAAAATTCTAAAAAATACCGCAATAACAAATAGATCCGAAATTCGGGCACGACAAATAAGTCGAATCATAAAATTAGCGTCATTCTAACAATAATAATAAATAGAACCCAAAACCCATCATAAGATGTTATTGGACAACTATTCGGAGAATAAATAGTGTGACTTGCTCAAAACAGTCGTAATGAAAGGGTAGTTCAAATATATACATAATCACACCTTCTTAATACATAACCACGGGCCTACACTTGGCTGATAAAAAATATCTAAAATACAACCCACACTAATAAATATTTGAACAAGTACCATACTCATAAAATTAAATGAAGTTGCATCTAATCACATCTAATCTTCTACACTATATCCAAACCCACTAATTTAAAGGGATAAGAAATAAAATATTAGTTTAAAACTCAATAAGTATCAATATAATATATAATAATCAATAAAATCTGAAATCAAATAGAGGTTTCATAAACTACTTTAAAATGAGTTAAAGATACAAATCTAAAAATTTAGTATCAGAAGTTTAAATGTAGTATCGTACTCAAATCATAATCCATATCAAATATAATACCATCAAGACATATACTGAATAAAATTGATCCAAAGAAAAATTAGATAATCCAAATCTGAACGTAATCCATATCATAATCCATACTAAAATAGACACAAAACAAAATAAAGTCTAGATCAAAATACATATGTACGAAATAGAGTATGAAATGAAATTATATAAATTGAAACATGTACCAGGACAAATCATATATCAGATATACAAGACTAACTAAATGCCATCTGTGGACAAACCAGAGAATTTTAAATCGAAGTTCGAATACAAATTAATGCAAAAATTAAAAAAAAATTTGTACAAAATCAGAGAACCAAATATCAAGAGGCCAACTTGAAGAATGGTTACATATGCTGTCGATAACCTTAAACCAAAGTCATCTATTATTTAGACTTGTAAGTAGGGCCATCTATATACTTTATTCATAGATAAGGAACATGCTTACTATATTTTATCACATATGATTTTGGATGCAATCATTAAATTTAATATATATATTAAGACGTTCAAATATATTAATTTTTTATTCAATTTACCTACGATTGTTTTTATTAAAAAACAAACAGGGTAGGACAATTACAAATAGAACCTTTTTTTACTGGCGGAAAAGGTGGCAGCTCATTGATCCAAATTTCTTCAAAAGTTCTATAATATACTATTAATCCTAATGTATCAAATATAGGCGAAATAATAATTATTACTAAAATAAATAAAATAAAAGTCAAATATTATTATTTTTTATGGATAGACAAGGAAAAACTCTGCCAACATTTTTCAAGGTGCTCCATGGAACCGTGAGAAATGGAACGCTAGACGATCAGAGAAATTGGAAATTCAGCTCTTTAATGCAAAGCAAAAAAGAAAATGCAGTAAGGGTTCAAAGAGGAGTGAACAATGTAAGAATTCGAAAGGATAATCAAAATTGGAAACGATGAATTTCAAATAACAATGTAGATGCAAATGATGCATTGCTTAGATGATGACACATCCTTCTCTTTATTTGCAAACTGAAACACCGCATAATGAAATGATTAAAAACGACGTAATTTACAAACTAATTACTTTGACATCAAATGCACTCTTAATATGCCATTCCCATTATGGAAGCAATGATGGGTAAGACATCATTCATCAAGTTATCAAGATTACACTCCGAAGGTTCAATTCAACTAAAAAAAGAACCTAGTTGACTCTTATCATTTAAAATTTTAAATATTAAATTTAGAGTCCCAATTTATCAAAAGACTAACTTTTAAAAGTCAGAAATGTCATAGGGCTATATCAAAATATTGAACAATTAAGTCAATACAAAGATTGCATCTAGAAAATTTTGAAATATTGAGATCAATAATTATGAAAATTTTTTCATTTTAATAGTTTGATTAATCTAAAATTTTGGCGACTTATAATCTTATACAGATAAATGCAAATCTAAAATATGAAAAGAATATATTAATAATTACAACCTGAATGTGAAAATAAAAATTCTTTTATTCGTGTATACACTCATATACAAGATATATTCTTGCATGATATACTCTAAAATCATTTAGTTTAAAAAAATGAATGGAGGTGAATACAAGCAATAGATATAGAGCATCTAGGAGGTCCATTTCCTCTCTAAAATTTAACATCTAGTCGGTTGGCATTGACTAATTAATATTAATCTAATGAAGATGTCATAGTATAAGAATTACGAGATATTGAATTGGATGATTCAACTAAAAGTCTGGTAGAACCTAGATGCCCCACAATGGATGATATAAGGCATCAAGAGCAACTACCTAAAAAAATAATCAACATAATTCAGAATATTGCATAAAAAAGAAAACCAAGATGATTTTCATATAAAATAAAATAAATAATATAGATTTCAAAGATGCCTTCCAAAGGAATGAGAAATCATCCTGGAGAGCTCTCTCTTCAATTTGCCGAATATAAGTAACTCTATTAGATGATGGGACTTAGAATTTGATTGAAAATTGAATAAGAGCAATCCCGTTTTATAGCAAAAAATAAGTTACAAAACGATACATTTTGAAGTAAAGAAAAGTAGTCAAATGGTCAAAGAATCTAGGTTAAGATATCAAAAATCATGCTCTGATTAATAAGATCAATCAATAATAAATATACATTGATTAAGATTCTATAAGGAAGAAATACTTAAATGGCATTCAAAGCAAAATGCTTAGAATTCAATTCTAATATATTCGAAGTTTGAGCCATCTAAGATAAGACCAACCTGTTACACTGAAATATGGTGCTCATAAACAATATGTCCATGAAAAGGTATGAATTAGTTAAATTGTCTGTCTTAGATTAGAAAGGAATTTAACTGAATGGTTAAATTACCAAGTAACCGAATGATCAGACTAGTGAAGCTATTAAAGTTTAAGATACCAAATGGTTGGATAGTCAACTAAACTAGACAATTAATCTTAACAAACGATTCATGAATTAAGGGATAAATAATTAAATCAAGTAAGAGTTAATGTATACAATAAAAAATTAGTAAACTCATGGGATATGAAACAATTAGGCTATTCAATTTCCAATTAGAATAACAGCTCAAAATAATTATCAGTCATGCCTCTTTAGAAAATTCATACTAATTAGTAATAAAATTATAAATACACTTATTTTTCTTGAAAAAAAAATAGAGAATCTAAACAATATGAAAAAAAATCAAACATAGAGATCTTGTTTTCTAATCATTTGCAAATTTCACAAATCACAATGCAAATCTCTCCGATCTCCGCTCTTTTTTATCATTAGTTTTTCATAATCTTTTTATTTTTAAGAAAAATTTCTTATTTGAACGTTAAAAATATATAAAAAAGTTAATCCTATATAATTTGATTTTCTATTAAACGATGTAGTATATATAATTCAAATATAGAGATTGGAAGATTATGCCTGACTATATTTAAACAATTATTTAGATTCAAGGTACGTATCAACATTCTACATCTCTAATAAGGTTCTTCTGTCAAGTAGGTAACCTACGGCAATCTAAGAAAATGATGGAAGAATACGGCTATTAAAAGAAAAGGAAAAAAAAATTGGATCCATAAAACTAGTTGCTTAGACCTTTTAAGTTTTTATTAAGTTTCTATAGCTCACGCTCTTATTTCACTATTAGGAATTATTAGATCAATGGCTTGATTCTGTTTTGTTTTATTTTTTATTTGGTCCAATCAAATGTAAGGCCACTTCAAATTACAAATATTATTTTAAACAGTATAAAATTACTGAAAGTATTTGTCAATCACTACTAAATCTATATCCAAAAAACTTGTTTCTGTAGCCAAATTATTACTTATACGAAAACTTACTAGTTATGCTTTCTCATATGTTCATATTATGGTAGTAATTTTTGGTTGTTTAGATAACACTTCACTATTTGTAATAAAGATAATAAGAGACGTTAAACAGATAACTCAAATTTTATATGAACAATGAAAATTCGACTACTCCATTAAAATAAAGTATTGCGATGATCTCTAAGGATATTTACACAGTGTCTTTTCTGCCTAATGCTTTGAATGCCAAAGTGAATAAATTCAATCAAGCACGGGTAAATAGTAGGAACAAAAATCACAATCTTAATATAACAAATGCCTTGTTATCTAATTAGTAACTCATATAAATGGACTTACAAGATTTTCACCGTTCCCATTTACTATCCGGCCAATTAAAACACAGCGGGGGGACTTGGCTCGGCAGCATTATTTAGAAGAGAAGACCTTATTAAGTTCAACTCTGACCTAACTTTGTGTAATGAATTTAAGGATATATGATTAGTAGGAGTTCTCAAGCAAAAGTGAAATACTACTATTTTTAACATTATTTTACTTAGTCTGTCAGTTCGAGGCGGGGCATGGCCCCACTCTTTGAATATAAGGTTCTCTTTACAAACCGGTTCAAATAAAAGACATTGTCGACTGCGAAGGTTTGCTTGGGCAGTCACATATATTAAAAACAAAAAAGAAAAGAAAAAGTTGGATGGGAAGTTGCACGGATAGATTGTGTTTTTATGTTTTACGTGCAAACTTAGGAAAATTAGATTACTTCAAATGGTGGGTTCAATGATACTTTCACTTTAAGGTATGTTTTTCAAAAAAAAAAAAAAAAACAAAATACTAATGAAAACTCTTAACCAAATGTGATGCTACCGCTTGACCGTGACACCCTTAACCCTATTCATAACACTAGAAATCCCAATGCTTGTTAAGCGATTGTAAATGCCTCAACGCCGTCGTCGACCGTGGATAATGACACCATAATCCATCTTTTGAAAGTTAACTCAACCGACCCTATTGACAGTCAAAAATGTCATGCACCAAATAGGTGATCAAATTGATAGTCTAAAATATTTTTTTAATTATAAAATATTATCATATAAAATATTAAAATAGTTTGTAAAATTAGAAATTTATTATCTTTGTTTGATAAGTAGTTGATTGTATACTTCTCAAATCATCTTAGAACACATGATAGGCAAAACAAAACTATAACCCACCCAACCCAAAAGACCAACAGGAAAAACTATAATGGCAAATTTTCCATTATTTAACCTGAAGAGGACTTAGGATCTAATTTCTCTTAAATAGAAGTGAGGTTCTATTTTTTTTATTTGAATTATTGGATTAAAAAAATTTAATGGCTAAAATTTTAATATCAAATAAGACTCATCAAATAGTTTTTTTTTTTTTAAATTAATGTTCTAAATATTAGATTTAATATTTAATAGATGTTAATGTGATATATATATATAATTGATCACTAAATTTTCATTCAATAATTTGATACCTTAAAATTAAAGCAAATATATATATTTGTTTTTTTATCTTTTATAAATATTATTCTAAATATATTAAATTAGATGGATGTAAATTAATTTATAAAAAAATAAAATTAGATAAATATTAGATAATTTAATTGCAAAAGAACTATTTTCTATATCAAAATGATGTTACATATATTTGACCCTTTACATATCCCACAATCATTCATCAAGCCCTCTTTTTTTTTTTTTTTAAAGAAAGTATTCAAATTATGAGTAGTGCTCTTTGTTTTCAACAATGTTAATTTTTATTACATGCTAAATGACGAATAATATTATGACAAAGAAATTTTGAATATATTTTCATTAATATATAAAAATCCAAAAATATATATTTTCAGAAATTTATTTTCTTTTAATAAAATATTTTTTTTAAAAAAAAAAATCACACCTTAAATTGAAAGTATCATCAATGTTCTCATTGATGTCTTAAAATAAAAATTTATTTTTCAAACTTTAAACTTAAATTCTCATTTAATGAGATTTGTTCATTATTTTTCCATACGTGTCCAATATAAAAAATACATATAATTATTTCTCATGCACACCAAACGTATAAAATATGAAAAATATATTTTAATAAATTATTTTTTTATGCAAACAAATCAAGCACTCAAAAAATAAAACGATTAATTCACTCGATGAACAACCATACTAAATTTCTGCATCAATAAGCAATCAATTATTAAAAAATTCTAATTTTTCTGTTCGAGCAATTTTTTTTTTTTACATTAATATCAAGTGCTATGTTAATTGGATTTGGATTTGTCAAAATTCCATTTATAAAATCGATCAATTTCTTAAGCATTAAAAAAAAAAAGTAGATGAAGAATTTTATGAGCCATGCACGTATTTATCTAACCACACTTGGGCATGCAACCATCCCATGCCAGTTTTTCCATGCCGATTATTAACATCAATTTTCAATGTCACATTATATTTGTGCCGGACTATGGTCAGATTTGTACCATTTTTGGGTTCATTTGTAAGCCAGAGTCTTCCTACATCGGTTGGTAGTAAAATTTTCTTCACTCCTTGCTCTTCTATGTCGGGTCATATTTAAATATTTTAAATGTCATATTCTATGTACACCAACCGTATCACAGCATATCTTTGCTCGTCAAAGCTTTTTCCTGTGGTTTGTACAGTTTTCAAACTCTAGTAAAGGAAATATTTGAGAATATATCTTATTCATATTACTTTCTATTATGTTATGATTTTGTTTATACTTTTCATATAATTAGAAAAGTGGATAAATATCCTTCAATACAATAATAATAATTATTATAATTACCATATTTTTTTAGCTATCCTTTACAAGCTATAAAGTGAGAAAGTACATGGCTATTGTATTGAATAATGAAATTGATGCGTCTTGAATCCAATTGTTAATGAAATAGGATACCATTGGGTTTTTGGGTGAAGCGGTAATGGGTCCAATCTCCGTACTTCTCAAGTTAGGTTCCGAACACCACAACTCAAAAATGAGAGGTTAAAGGATTGACGGAGCTCCCTCCTTGATATATAATCTAACATTTAAGTTTAAAATATTCCTCAAAAAATAAAAGATGCGGGGACAAAAGTGAGTGATGATACAAGAAAAGATTTTTTGTGTCTAACTTGGAGGCTGCGCTCGGCGTGGAGCAACTTTGGTAGTGGTACACTTGTGGAGAGTGACTTTGACGTCATAAAGTCGAGAATTATGAGGGAATCCTCAAGAAGCTCTGGGGACAAAGTGTGGATTCTAAAGGCTCGAGGGCTGATTGTGTGCGAATACTAGCGTCTGAGGGCTGGTATTAGAATTAGTATAGCCATCAATGTGAGCTTATCCTTGGAGTTCATCATAAGGGCTTTTTATAACTCCAGGTCCAACTTAGCCTTACTTGGGCGGTAAGATTGGCCGTCAACTGTCTTGTGTAAATTTGATGGACTAGCGTGAGGATTGTAGATACCGATTTAGGCAACTGTGATGAATCGAACATGATCCTTTCCTTTCTTGGGGAGATGTTGCACATGACAAATATTGGGGTTACCATTATGAGAGATATGCTAAATTGAGAATTGCCATTTTTAGAGAGATTGCGATTTGGGACAATATTAATGATTATGACTAATTAAAGCAGGTGATCTTCAATGCGTGAGAATAGTGTTGTAGGCCATCTAGATTGGGCCATAGCGATTTAGGCCATTACCGGCCAGCTAAAGTGTTACTATCGGTCAACAAAAGCGTTGACCGTCCTTTCGGCCAATGGGCTGGACACCTCGAGGAGAAGAAAAGAGATAAAGTAGAGTGTTGAAGTGGCATCCTTTTATAAGGGATGCCACTCAAATTTTGAAATGGTACCTCAAAAAGGTGCACACATAATGGCTTGACATGCGTCGGCACTAGAGAGCGTGCAGGCATGTTAATCATTTGGCGCCATTAATGGTGACTTGCCACCATACTAATGATAGTTACGTAGAAGAACAGGATGGGTCAGAAGGCAACCTCCCAGGCCACTACACTTTGCTTCACAAGGACACCAAATTAGTGGCGGGAAAATATGATGAATTTAGAGTTGGACTGACATGTTGGTGACCCACTCTAAATTCCAACTGGACTGACTAGTTGTGACGTACTGTATTTTTACTAAAAAATCCGGCAGAGTTTTAGTTATAATATACTCGTTGGCCTAACACAAAACCTGTGTATATCCTATACAACATATATATATTCACAAAACATAAACAAAGGATCCAAATACCACAAAATAAATGCAGCTCCAAAGATCTTGACTCCGGATATCCTGTTGGAATAGAGAGATGCCACAAAGTCTAGAATATTCTTCATAATAACCTGTGAAAGCATTCCGAAATCCAATATGTCACATTTCATCTAAAGCATATCATTACTGCTATAATAAATTACAAAAGAACAAAACGTATGTATACAATCCTCCTCTTCCAAAAGAATCATTATCTATACCAAAAATACAAACTATACAAATTCTCTAAAATACAAAATATGACATCCCAAGCCCTAAGACTAAGCAATGATCCTTTACTCCTCATCGGGCATGAATTCATGCTGACCATTTGAGAGGGGTAACAAAATAGTAATGAGTGAGCCAATTGCTTAGTAATACACATATATAATAAGAAACATGTAAATTTTTATAATTCAAAACAAAATAATGCATGTAGGAGGGAATAAAAATGTATATGAGATTATAAAATATGATTCAGAAAAGAATATTTTCATGATATAATCCAAATTTTTTTAATTCATTTTCTTTTCTTTTCTTAATTATCAAATTATGCCAAAAATTTATTTCGTTGGGGATCAGGACTAGTGAGCTTTACTAGCTGAAAGAACGGTTGGTCATAATATGGATTTGTTTACTCATGTATAATCAAAAGCCATCTCCTTCTATTCAAAACACAGAGGCAAGTCATCTACATATAATCCTTATAGACGGGGCCTTAGCCACGCGCAACCCCAAAGTAGACAATGACTTTTCACTATAATATACTAAGATATGACAAAATATATTATGTGATAAATATTTTTCGATCCAAATTCTTAGTTCCTTATTTCCTTAAAGAATTCTATTCTTAAGCCCATAAACTTTTTTGTTCCCACTCATTGGAGAATGGTTTATAAGTCCATCACTCAATTACAAAATATCTCTCATTGATCCTTTTTCTATAAAGCTTATTCAGATACATATTTTTATACCCTCGTGAGCTTAAGTCCTCGTGTAATCTTAATTACATGCATAATTTTCTTTGAAATTTAAAAGAATTAGAAAATTCTTTTCACATTAGGCTAAATAAAATTTTAAAGCTTCCAAATGATAATTTTTTACCAAACAGTTCATAATATGACTTTTGAAACATACAAAATTAACATATTCATAATACATACAATTAAATGCCAATCCATCATATTCATGAGCTAAGATTCAATTTTCTAAGTCCATAATATACATAAATTCCAAGCAAATAGGAGAAAAACAAGTAGGGCGCAGGTTAGGGTTCCGTTAGAGATAAACCGTACAAAATATGAAAAATCGGACATCAAATCAGTAAAATTTCATACTCGAGTCTTGGGTATCCATTATTTAAAGCCAAATCATGCATAAAATCTAAAATAAACAGGTAAACCTGGTTTGGGTGCGGGGTTAGGGTTTCATGTACGAAAATACAATGTAAATCCCCAAATCGGACACCGAAACAACAAATAATCATGCATGAGACTTGAGTATTACAAAACATATACTCGGACGGGTATCGAAACAAAAATAGCTGAAAAAACAAGATAAAAAGTGCAATAAGAGAAAGAAAATCATATTGGTGTACTTATTTCGACCCGATCTATTACTTTTCTAATTGACACTAACTCGGAATCAGACTCCAGAACCTTGGATTTTTCTTCATCTCTCTTCTCCTTTCATCCTTTCTCTCTCTCTTTGCATGGAAGCCAAGAAAAATGACACTTAAAACCATCATGGGGGCTTTTATATCCCGGGCCGGCGCTCAGGTCCACGGCAGGCGCACCCATCTAGTTTCCAGTGCCCGCCCCAGGCGGTCCTACTCTGCCAATTCGTCTCATGGTCCCGAAACTTAATTTTCAACATAAATTACGTTCAATTTTGATTATATTAGCTTGATTATCTTCCAATGATTATATTACAAATTTTGAAACCTCACAACTCTCCCCCACATAGAAAATTTCATTCCCGAAATTAACGGGTTCTAAAAATCATCACATACCTCAAAATTAGTAAGGATATTTATCCCGGATCTCCTCTTCCTTCTCCAAAATATCTTCCTCCATGGTGTGGTTCCTCTTGAAGATTTTGACTAAAGGAATAGTCTTTGTCAAAGCATTTGGTCCCTACGGTCCAAAACCTATACGGGCTCCTAAATGTACGACAAATCTTTGCTAATCAATATAGGCTCATAATCGATAATATAAGTAGGATCATAGACATATTTTCGGAGCATCGATATATGAAAAATATTGTGCACCTCTCCCAAAATCGGTGGCAAAGACAATCTATAGGCCACCTCCCCCACTTTCTCCAAAATCTCAAACGAGCTAATAAATCTCGGCTTTAGCTTCCCTTTGAGCCCAAATCTGGATACGCCCTCCAATGGTGATACTTTGAAAAAGACAAAGTCTCCGACTTCAAATTTTAACTCTGACCTCCTCCGATTGATATAACTCTTCTGTCGGCTTTGGGCTACCTTTAGCTCATCATGAATCAATCTAACCTTATTGGACATCTCCATAGCAATCTCCGGCCCCATAAGCCATCTATCACCCATCTCCTCCCAATGAATTGGTGAATGATACTTTCTTTAATACAAGGCTTTGAAGGGGGTCATTCTAATACTCGCATGATAACAATTATTATACACAAAATCCGCCTAGACGAAATGATCATCCTAGTTGCCTTTCAGCTCCATCACCGCAACCTCAATATATCCTCCAAAATTTAAATGGTCTTCTTAGACAGTCCATCTGTCTACGAGTAATAAGCTGTAATAAACTTCATATTCATTCCCAACTCATGATGCAAACTTTTCTAAAATTTTAAGATAAACCTCGAGTCTCGATTTGACACGATAGTTGCCAGGATCCCATGCAATCTTACTCATTGATATACATTCGGGACAAATGATCTCTCAAATAAGTCATCCGATGGCCAAAAAGTGCACCAATTTTGTGAGTCGGCCGACAATTACACAAATGGCATCATGATTCTTGACATTATCAGCAATCTCGACACAAAATCCATGGATATATCTTCTCAATTTCAATTAGGAATAGTTAATGGCTGCAAAAGACTAGACAACTTCTTACGCTCGGCCTTCAACTACTAGCAGATTAGGCATCTCCCCACAAAGGCTACAATTTTCCTTCTCATATTCCTCCACCAAAATATTTTTCTCAAATCTTGATACATCTTATTAATCTATGGGTAGATCATGTACCTGGATCGATAAGCTTCCTTCATAATTTCTTCCTTTAATTCTTCTTGGACATCTAAAAATGGGTCCGCTTCAATATCTCGGCTGGACTAAAATGACAAAATCCGATTTCCTTGGGCATTGAACGTTTTGGTCAAGACTCCATCGGCTCGAATATTGATATCAACTCTAGAGTCTTGGTCCAAATTTTCTGCAATGTCAATTAAAAACGGGTCATTCATCTGCTCCTCTTTAAACCGTTTCAATATCTCCGACTGGATACTAAAATGTGACAAAATCATCTGACTCCTTCCGGTCTTTCAATCTTTTCGAACCACTTGAATTTATCTTCAAATATCACAATGTTTCATGTACTCCAATAAAATCTCTGAAAGAAAAAGAAAATCTCCTTAATCCTCAAAGCTCAAAGTTGTCTTTTGGCACGAACTAAATCAATGATGGATGAAAGGCTTTTCTCTCAAAGCATCCGATACCACATTGCCCTTACCCGGTTGATACTAGATTTCACAATTAAAGTCCCTTAGGTAGTCCATCCATCTCCTCTGCTACATATTCAACTCTTTTTGAGAAAAGAGGTACTTGAGGCTCTTGCGGTCCAAATACACCAAGAACTTCTTACCGTACAAATAATGTCTCCAGATCTTCAAGGCAAAAATTACTGCTGCAAGCTACAAATTATGTGTCGGATAGTTCTTCTTGTGGATCTTCAACTGCCTCGACCCATAGCCTATCACCTTCCCACGCTACATTAGAACACAGCCCAAACCCATCCTGTTAGCATCACAATAAACTTTGAACCCTCCTAAAAACTTTGCTCACATTCCTCCATCCAGAAAAACTTAACATCCTTCCTTGTTAAGAGGGTCACAGCATAGATATTCTAGAAACATTCTCCATGAACCTCCTATAATAACCCACCATCCCAAGGAAACTTCAAACTTCGATCATCGATGATGGTCAGCTCCAATTAACTACGACTTCAACATTCTTTGGGTCCACATAAATGCCTCCATTCGATATAAAATGATCCAAAAATGCAACTTTCTCTATCCAAAATTCACACTTCTTTATCTTGGCATACAACTTCTCCTCCTAAAGCGTCTAGAGCGCAATCATTAAATACATAACATGCTCATCACAACTCTTTGAATAAATCAATATATCATCAATAAATACCACCACAAATTTATCCAAGTAGGGTAAAAATATCTAATTCAACAAGTCCATAAAGGTAGTGGAGGCATTCGACAACTCAAAAGGGATGACTAGAAATTCATAATATCTATACCTTGTCCCAAAAGGTTGTATTTGCTATATCCTCTTTCTTGATTCTCAACTGGTGATACCCTAAATAAAAATCGATCTTTGAAAATACTTGCACTCCTTGCAGCTAATCAAATAGGTCATCAATCCTCGGCAAAAGATACTTGTTATTAATGATGATTTGGTTTAGCTCCCGATAATCTATGCAAAGCCACAACAATCCATCCTTCTTCTTGACAAATAGAATCGGGGCACCCCAAGGAGATACGCTTGGTCAAATAAATCCCTTGTCAAAAAGTTCCTACAGCTGCCACTTCAATTCCTTCAGTTCGATAGGTTCCATCCTATGTGGTGCCTTTGAGACTGATGCCAAACCAAGAACAATTTCAATCTCAAATTCAATTTCCCAATTGGGTGGCAACCAAGGCAATTCTTCGGAAAAGACATCCTCAAACTCACTAACCATTGAGATATCTTTAGCTGACACACTATGACTTTCAATTGTGCAAGCATAAGACAAATAAGCTTGACATCCATAATCCATCAAATGACGAGTGTGCAAGGCCAAAATAAAACACGGTGGCTCCTTCCGCACCATGCCTCAAAAATAGAATGGCTCACATTCTAGAATGGCAAAGTGAACCTGCTTATGGAAGCAATCCACACTGGCGTGATTACTCACCAGCCAATCCATACTCAAGATCACATTAAAGTCTTATATCTCGAGCAAGATTAGATCCACCATCAACTAAAGCCCGTTGATCCAAACTTCACACCTCGGATACAAAATATCTGTAACCACTGACATCCCAAGAGTATGGAAACAACCAGAATACGATCCAATATCCTCAGAGGGAATAACAAATTGCTTACAAAATTTGGGGACACAAAAAAATGGGTAGAACCTGAATCTAGAAGAACATGCACAGGGATATTAAAGATGACAATAGTACATTCTACAACATTTGGCAACGCCTCCACATCTCGGGCCGTAACAGCAAAAGCTCTCCCTAGAACGATCAGCTTCTTCTCCACCGGCCTCCTCAGAATAGGGCAATCTTTAGCCATATAATCGGACTTGCAACAATTAAAGTAAGCTCCCAACCGCTTGTGGCATGGCTTTCCTCCATGGAACTTCCCGTAGTAGTCACATACATTAGAAGTCGTTGGCGGACTTGGTGCTGTTGCTGCTAGATGCTCCGCCTTCCTCTTCCCTTTGTCCTCGAGCTTCGTCCTCCTCGGAGGACCTCCTAATCTTGAGCCCTGGCTAGTAGATGAGCCTGCTCGATTTCTGACCCTCTTCACAAAATATTGTTGCTGCTCAAGCTCTTTCTCAAAAAATAGGAGCCCGGTCCCAACTCTCTCCATAATTACGCAACTTGTGCATAACCAGTTGCCTCCGAATGTTGTCCCTCAGCCTTGACTGAAATTTCCTAGCTTTTCTGGCCAGGTCGTTAACAATGTCCAAGGCATAATAGGATAACTTTGTAAACTTTGCCGCATATTTTGCCATGGTCCGATTCCCTTGCCGTAGTTTCAAGAACTCATCCTCTTTTTGCTCTTGCAAACTAGTCAGAAAATACTTTTCAAAAAACTCATCCTTGAACATCTCCCATGTGATCCGGTCTTCATCGACTCCCATGGCCCTCTTTTGAACTAACTACAGATAGTCATCTTTACCCTCCAATTTGTACATTGCAAAAGTCACATTGTCTTCCTCCGGGCAGCAAATAACAGCAAAGATCTTCTCGATTCTCCTAATCCATGCCTCCGCTTTAGTTGAATCTGGACCTCCCAAAGACTCTGGCACCCTCTCATTATTGAAACGATCATATGCCGTAGCTCCCGAATTCACTGTAGTTGGAGCAGGAGCGGGTACTGGGTCTGGCTTAGGATGGTGATATCCCTAAGCCATCATCTACATAATGTCAGACATCCTTCCCATAATGTTCAGATATTCCTCCTCCCGGTTTACACGAGAATCGGCTCCAAAACTTCTTCCACGGCCTAACATTCCGAATCCCTATTATCATACATTAACAATAGAATTCGCTTTTTGTATTAAACTTAATGAAACTACCTAAAAAGGGAGTTCATCCTAAACTTTGGGTCAAATCAAATTAACCTAGCCCTCAACTATGGCCAATCAATTCAAATCCTAAGGCATCTCTCAAACTAACTTCTCTCTAATACCAACTGTGACATACCGTATTTTTAATCAAAAATTTGGTAGAGTTTTAGTTGTAATACGATCGTTGGCCTAATATAAAACATGTGTATATCCCGCTACAACATACATATATATCCATAAAATACAAACACAAGATCCAAATACCACAAAATAAATACGGCTCCAAAGATTATGACTCGGACATCCTATTAGAATTGAGAGATGCCACTAAGCCTCAGAATGTTCTTCACAATAACCTGTAGAAGTATTCCAAAATCCAATATACCACATTCCATCTAAAGCATATCATCACTTCTATAATAAATTACATAAGAACAAAATGTATGTATACAATTCTCCCCTTCTAAAAGAATCATCATCTTTACAAAAAATACAAAATATACAAATCTTCCAAAATATAAAATACAACATCCCAAGCACAAAGACTAAGCAATGATCCTTTACTCCTTCTCATAGGACATGAATTCACGTTGACCATCTGAGGGGGGTAATAAAATAGTAAGGAATGAACCAATTACTCAACATTGTAAATATATAATAAGAAACATGTAAATTTTTATAATTTAAAATATAATAATACATATAGGAGGGAATAGAGATGCATATGAGATCATAAAATATGATTCAGAAAAGAATATTTTCATAATACAATCCAAATTTCTTTAATTCATATTCTTTTCTTTTTTTAATCATCAAATCATGCCGAAAATTTATTTCGTTAGGGATTAAGGCTAGTGGGCCTTATTGATTAAAAAGCGGTCAGTCATAGTATGGATTGTATTTGCTCTTATATAATTAAAAGTCATCTCCTCTTATTCAAGACCTAGAAGTAGGCCGTCTACGTACAATCACTATAAATGGGGCCTTAGCCGCACGCGGCTTCGAAGCAGACACCAACCTTCTACTATAATTATCAAAACATGCCAAAATATACTATCTAATGAACATTCTTTGGTCTAAGTTCTTAATTCCTTATTTCCTTAAAAAATTCTGCTCTTAAGCCCATAAATTCCTTCATTCCCACTCTACTAGAGAACGATTCATAAGTTCATCATTTAATTGTAAAATATTCCTCCATGATCCTTTTTTCATAAAGCTTATTTAGATACATATTTTCATATTCTCATGAGTTTAAATCCTCACATGATCTTGATTACATGCATAATTTTCTTTGGAACTTAAAAGAATTAGGAAACTCTTTTCACATTAAGCTATATAAAATCCTAAAACTTCTAAGCGATAATTCTTTTACAAACGGTTCATCACATGATTTTCAAAACATACAAAATTAATATATTCATAATATATATAATTGAATGCCAATCCATCATGTTCATGAGATAAGATTCAATTTTCTATGTCCAAAATATGCACAAATTCCAAGCAAACGGAAAAAACGTGTCGAGATATGGGTTAGGATTCCATCAGAGATAAACCATATAAAACATGGAAAATCAGACACCAAATCGGTAATTTTATAATCAAGTCTTGAGTATCAATTATCTAAAGACAAATCATAAATAAAACCTAAAATAAATGGGTAAATGTGGTTGAGGCGCGGGGTTAGGGTTCCATGTACAAAAATACCGCATAAATTTCCAAATCGAACACCAAAATAACAAATAATCATGCATGAGACATGGGTATTACAAAACATATACTTGAATGGGTATCGGAATAAAAATATTCAAGAAAAATGGGACAAAAAGTAAAACAAAATAAAAAAAAGTATATAAGTGCACTTGTTTCGACCTAATCTATCACTTTTTTAATTAGCACTAGCTTGGAATCAAACTCTGAAACCTTAGATTCTTCTTCCTCTCTCTTCTCCTTACATCCTCTCTCTCTTCACATGGAAGCCAAAAAAAATGATGCCCAAAACCTTTGCAGGGATTTTTATATCCCGGGCCAGCGCTCAAGCATCGATAGGGCACTTGGCAGGCGCGCCCATCCTACTTCTAGCACTCGCCCCTGGGCGCTGGCCCACTGGTTTGAGCAACCGGTGGGCATATCCCGCCGATTTATCCCATAGTCCTAAAACTTAATTTTTTACATAAATTAAATCCAATCTTGATTATATTAACTTAATTATATTCTAATTATTTTATTATGGAATCCGGAACAACACACTGGTTAATTACCCTTTCTGGCTCCTGACCAGTTTGATGGTTAACAAATTAGAAGTAGTGAAGTGGCATTAGGTTATCAGAAGTATATATATCAAGTAAGTCTTTTGGTATTTGGTTATTCAATTTGTACATATTTTAGATTTTCAATATGCTTTGCCTGTATTGATTTGTATTTGAGATTCGATTGAGATTTACATGTTTTGTCCATAATTGAAATTTGGTTGGTCTCATATAATTGAAACTTTTAAGTTTGGATTGTACTTTTGAATACGAGACTACATTCAAATTGTCATTGACAGGCTTTTCGATTATGATTTTACACATTTTGTATATGTTTATCGATCCTCATTCAGATTTTGGATGCATTTGTTTGTTATATTATATACTAATATTTACTAAAATTTTAGCTTATATTTCTATTGTTCTTATTCCTTCATATTAGTTGGTTATAAATGTCTTGTAGGGTGTTCGAACACCGGTTGGATTGAAGTCTCACTTATATTTTTTGTGAGTATTAGCCTTATATTCAGATTGTATTTATATCAGACATGTTTTGGTATTGTTGGGACAATAGAAAAAATGATGACTGTGTGTAATATTATTAAAGAAATAGTGTTCAGATCATTTACTAAAAATAAATTTTGTAGCATTTGGTTTGTTATGGTTTGGTGATGTTGTTTGTGTTGCTGTTGGTTACTTATTCATTACAATATTTGGGAGCAAGTTGTAATTATTCTTTTATATGGAATCGTAGTCCAAAGGGATCCTATGAATGATGTTAGTATTGTTGTTTATTATTTTGGTTATTCTCAAATCATTAGATGGGCTATCAAGTTATAACCGAATTTGGGGTTTGTTTTAATTATTATTTTGTAAATGGGGATTTAATTTTGTTGGTTAAAATTATTCATTATTATTATTAAGACCTATTTTAATATAGGGCCATGAAAAAACAGCGGTGATATATCATGGGTTGTACTAATATATTATCATGGTAATCGATGTTCAAATTTATCATCCGTATGTTAAAAGTAGTGTTCGGCCCCATCTAGAGGGTTATATGTATGATGGATTACGTATGGATTTTAAATAATAGCGTAAAGCCTTTAATTGTGTCAAAATATATATAACTTGAGTTTTGATTATTTGCTCATTTGTTAGTAAGACTCTATTTATAATTGGTCTATAAAAATTAGTATGATTTAAGTATGTTTTTCATAGTGTATTACAGATTAAGAAATAAAAAATAAATTTAAAATGTATGCATAACTGTTATGAAAATTTATGGCCTTATATATGAATTTTGGCTTATTGTCCCTTCCAATATATTTTAACGTAAATTGTATATTTTAAGTATAGAAAATTTATATATCTTATTGAATAATTAATTAATTCTTATTTTATTTTTTTACTAACCCCTTCAAATTAGTAACTCGAGTTATTTACAGATGTTAGGATTGGGAGTGTCACTAGCAGAGAGTAAGATTAGGATTTTTGTTTCATTTATATATTATTATTCAACAAGAAAATAATATATTGTATTGTTAGTTCTAGTTTTGAATATTGTTGTTGAAAATTTTGGATTTAGCAATGTATGGTATTGATATCCAAATGATTTTGGTTTTATTCTTTCACAATTTGATTGAGTTGTAATATTTGAATACTCTAATATTGATAATATACTTAACGTTACGTATGTGTCAAGGTCATAGTATAGTCACTGTTGAGAGCCACTTCGGATATAGTATTTTTGATCCTATAATTTGACTAATTTTTTTTTTAATTTCAAGTAGCTTGTGTATATTCAATTTGTAGATTCATGTACAAATATTCATTTGGGATTATAAGAATTTATTTGCAAAATTTTGAGTCTTAATGTCAAAAATAAATTAAGATAACAATTAAATTGGCTTAAAATAAATTAAAAAATTTTATGGTTGAGGATGTGATGCTTTTTATAGCTAACCAAAGAATGAGGATATGAGAGGGGTGATGGCTAGAACCCTGAACTAAAGAGGCCTAGTGGATCTCCAGACTTGCTAGTTGAAAAATCCTCTTTGTTGAGCAAACAGAAAAGATTTCATTGGATTCAAGATCCCAACAAACTAAGTCCTGAGGGTAGGAGTCATAGAAAGGCTATAATCTTATGAATGATCATATAAAAAGAAGAGCAAGAGGCAGCTATCTATAATGGTCACTGAGATAATAGTGTCAACTTTCGCAATGTGGTGTATGCTTGTACCAATGGTGATATAGTTAGGAAAAATAACAATAAGAGTACTTAATAGGTACCAAAAATCAAACTATAGGAAGATATTCTTTCCATTTTTCACAATATGGTTTATAAAGGTCCAACAGAGTCCCAAAACTTTATAATTCTACAAAAACTGTAAGAGATAGATTGAGAAATTTTTTCAATTCAGATATATCTATTTTTAATACGTAGCATCTAATTAAAATTACCCAAATTGAGTCATCATCCCTCACTAATAGACACCTTGGCAAAGAGGGCTTTCTTCCTGGCAATTTCTCTCTAAAGGCTAAGGCCACCTTGTTTTTTTTGCTTAAAAATATCATCATATACAACCTTGGCAGAGTTTCTCCCTAAGTCGGGTCTACGTTATAAAAGAGATGAGTTGGAGGTAATCACCAAAAGAGAACTAATGATTATTTTAGGACATAGTTCTAGTAGAAATTCTATCAATTAGGTTCTTATAACCAAATATTGTAATGCGGGATGAGATGAGAGGGAGACTTAGATAGTGGATTGGAAGATTATCTACCCAGAATCTGGTGATACTCTTGATAATATTCACTCTTCTCTAGGTTAGGAGTCAGGCCAAAAAGATAAGAAATGATTCAAAGACATTGATGAAGGGTTTCCATTGACTCTAAATGTCGCCACAAATGAAGAAAATGTCATTAGCAAAAGCAAGCATTATAGTCTCTATATCTTTGCATTTCTTGTGGAACGAGTAGTTTAGATTATTAAAGATTTTGACCTTGATAATGCCACAAAGACCTTTATAAAAGGACATAAAAGGTAGAGAGGCATAGGGTCTCCTTGGTAAAGCCCTCTACCACATTTAAAGAAGCCTAAAGATTCTCCATTGATGGAAATAGAAAAAAGTTGAAAAGCTAATGTATTCTTTTATCTATCGGACCAAAACAGCTAGGAAGCCACCTGCTTTAACGAATCGATGATAAAATCTCTTTTCATCTGGTTGAAGGCTTTTATGATATCGACATTCAAGGCGCATTGGTTTGCACTAATATATTCACCTTCCACAAAAGTCATTTAACGAGAGTTTACAAGGGTTGGGAGAGTCGATTTAAGACAATTAGCATTGATTTTGACAATGATTTTATAGTTCACAATACTAAAAGTAGTAAACTTGACATCAGTAACCTTGGTATGAGAATTGACCTTAGGAATGATGCAAATCATGGCATAATTGATTTGTCTATAAAGACACCCATTCTAAAAGAAGTTCATGACCGTATGAGAAATGAGGTGGCCTATAGTATCCTAAGATCTTTTAAACAAAGTAGTTGAAAACCTACTCAAATTTAGAGATTTGGAGTCCCCAAAACTAAACACAACCAATTGGATGTCGTTATGGAAGGAAATACAAGCAAGCTTGTGAAGAAGGTCCAAGGGGACAGTTTTAAGAACGAAGGGCTGCATAGCCTTGATAGTAGAAAGACTATTCCTAGGGGTCATTCTAAAATGTTTTAAGTAATCAATAATGACCTCTTGAGTTTCAAATATAGAAGATTGAGAGAATCATCTTTTTGTCAAGTGAGATGACCATTTTGTGATTCTGCTTCTCTTTGTTGGACTTAAAATTCATGCAATGATAATTATCATGTCCCATCCAAATTTCCCAAAATGAAATGTGTTATAATTATATTTTAATTTAAAGCATATAATTAAATATCTAATCAATCAATTTAATCCTAAACGGATAGCTAGATGTGATTTTGAAACAAATATTATTAAGCAATCTGATAATAAATAAAAACTAAAATATAAAATTTAAATTTCTCATTTGAAAGTATTTTTAATAACTCATTGCTTGACTGATCAATACCATAAGTAAAGAAAAACGTTTTAATCCCAAAATCATAGTAACTAAAAATACAACCATCATTATAACTGAATTATATGGTCAAATACAATATTTCAAATGTGAAATAACAAATTACTAACCTAAATAATTAAAATATGTTTAGAATATCTAAAATATCTCAAAAATTATTTCTTTCAAAAGGTATCTCCATTACCCAAAATTCTTACAAATACATTCGAGTTTGCTAATACGAAAAGTTAGTAAAAATGTGGCAAAAGTAAAATTAACACTCAATATGGCATGTATATATATATATAGTAAACAAACTTGTAAATAATGATATTCATGATAAAAAAATTAAAATTCCAACAATATTAAAAATGCTATAAAAATGTGAGAAATTGCATACGAATATATGAACATAAAACATTTCAAAATTGAGTAAACATATATAAATATAAAATATGGGAAATTTTTTCAAACATATAAGAGTTAAGAATTTATGTTGACCTCACTAACAATAATTAAATATAAAACTTTGGAATGTAGTTGTTTAATATATAATCAAAAGCCAGACACTACTATTTATTATCTATAGGTAATGTCAATTTTTTAGCCCATAATGTTAGGTTTGACCTTTAATTTATAAATAATATACTAGTATATATTCAGATATATTTCATAAATTTTTTATAATAATTCTTAATTAAAATTATCAATTTATACCAAAATATAAATATATAATTTTTTTCTCAACTCTGAAAAAATAAATTGCTGGCAAATAAAAGACATGTAAGAATATATGTACAAATATATCAAGATTTTCAATATAACATGTATGAATTTAATATATAAGATTACAAAAATTTCAAAAAATAGAAATCAAACTAACATGCATGTAAGATATAATAAAAAAAGAAGCAAATATTATGTGTATAAGTATTTGAATAAGAAATGTTTAAAAAAAGTCAGCAGTAAAGATAGTAATGAGTTTACATACACTTAACTTTAATTTACCAAAAAGGTACTATTTAACTTTAAATAGCTTAATAAAATTAACTTAAATTCACTTTCTTTTTATTCCTCTATTTTTTTCTCCTTTTTTTTTCCTTTTTCCTTTTATTTCTTCTTTTAAATTCTACTAGCAAATGAGTTGAAATTAACCAGAGAGTTTTTGATAAAAGACTGATTTACGTATATCGATCAAACGTGTATCAAGCATAAAAATTTCTTTAAACATGCGCATGAGTGCCCAACAAGAGTGCATCAAACATTGCTATTCTAGACTAAAGATATACAATCAGTTCACATACGCATCTCAAATACAATAATTCTATCCAAAATATACTTATATGTTGTTGGGGTAAGTTACTCCCTTGTGGATGATTTCAACAAACTAGTTTGTCATCGGGGTGTCAACGAGAAAGGTTGACCGGATGGCAACGAAGACGGCCAACAGGGAGGTTGGTCGGATGGCTGCTCAGGACGGTCAACAAGGAGAGTTGACCGGAAGTCGGAGGACGGCCAAGTTCTTCGGATAGCAGCAGAAGACGGTCAACAGGAGAGTTGACCGGATGGCTCGTGGAGAATGCGGACGGCCAACGGTTTGCCGTCCGCCAAGAAATCCAGGACAACGCCAGCTCAGCAAATTTTCTGGAGATTGTGATCTCAGACGGTTTTGTAGGAGCGGTTTATTTTGGATAGAGCATATTCTTATTGTTGGAAAGGACAGATCGTGTCCTTTTTCATATATATGGAATATTGCCCCAGATCTCTAGTGATACAGAGTGTGAGAAAAGAAAGAGCAAAAGAGTTGTGAGGAAACCAGAGAGGAGTGCACCACCAATGAGAAGGAGAAAGAAAAACAGAGAGGGAGAACGAGAGGGTGCTTTCTTGTTTACTCTGGAGAGGTTTTTTCTTTGTTATTCTCGGGTGCGTAGCGGATACTCCATCTTGGAGGTTTGTAACCTATTTTCACATAGTGAATTTGCTGTCGACTCTGCTCCGTGGTTTTCTCTTGGTTCTAGGGTTTCCACGTAAATCTGTGTGTGCTTCTTCTATTCTTTTTCTTACACTGTGTGTGGCGTGGTGGGACGGTGTGTCACTGTGTCCGACCGACCCTTTTGCCCCAACAAGTGGTATCAGAGAGAGGTTCGTGAATCGTCAGTTGGATGGCGTCGTCGGCGAGTAATATGCCGTTCAGTGTGGAGCAGTTCAACGGGCAAAATAATTTCATCCTTTGGCAGGAAAGGGTGAGGAATATTTTGACCCGGGAAGAAACGGTAAAAGCTCTTCGAAAAAGGGATGAGAAGCCGGAGAACCTGACCGAGGACGAGTGGCAGTACAAGAGGGATCTTGCCAACTGCACCATTAAGTTGTGTTTGGCGGACAACACACTTCAGGAGGTCCTCTGTCTATCAGACCCGGCGGAGGTCTGGGAGAAGCTTGAGAGTCGGTATAAGTCCAAGTCTTTGACAACCAGGCTTTATATGAAAAAGCAGTTTTATGGCCTGCGGTTGTCTGAAGGGGAGTGCTTCGAGAAGCACTTGGACGAGTTCAACCGGCTGGTAACGCAGATGTCAGCCCTTGATGAGGAGATCAAGGAGGAAGACAAGGCATTGGTGTTGCTGGCATCCTTGCCGGCCTCGTACGATCATATTGTCACGACGTTGCTGTTCGGAAAGGACACGCTGAAGCTGGACGAGGTCATAGCTTCTCTGCTTATGAACAAATCAAGGCGGAGGGAAAGCGGTGAGGCCTCAAGCTCTCGGGAAAGTGTTCTGGTGGCGACCAGCAGTCGGGGACGAGGGAGATCTGACCGAGGACCAGGTGGCAGGACGGAGAGGGGCAATAGCCGGAACCAGCTTGAAAGCAGGAGCTGCTTCTTATGTGGCAAGAAAGGCCACATAAAGAGGGACTGTCCGCAGAGAAGGCCGGAAAAGGAGAGTAAAAGCGATAGTCAGGAGAAAAGGGATCATGCTGATGATCAGGCAACTTTTGCTCTCTGTGAAGACCTCCTGGTCATCGATGCAGGGGAAGCACGGAGCAAACCATGCCAAGAGACGAGTTGGGTGATGGACAGTGGGGCCTCACACCATGTGACACCGAAGAAGTCCCATTTCACGAGTTACATGCCCGTTGGCCACGGGTTGTTGAAGATGGGTAACGGTGGCTCGTCTAAGGTTGTTGGCATCGGGGATGTTTGCTTGATGACAAGCAACGGGAACAAGCTCGTGCTGGAAGGCGTGCGACATGCCCCAGATTTGAGGTTGAATGTGATTTCAACCGGAAAGCTGGATGAGCAAGGCTTCAGGACGGCGTTTGGCGACGGCCAGTGGAAGCTCACTAAAGGAGCCTCAGTGATGGCAAGGGGAAGCAGGACATCAGGGCGGTATCTGATGAAGGCCTGCATTGCCAAAGATAATGCCAAGGTGACCAATCGAGGCATTGGTCAAGGTGGCAGGAGAGGACGCCCGAGTGGCAAGAGAGGACGCCCGAGTGACAGGAGTGGACGTCTGAAAGGCAGGCAGAACCAGTAGGGCCAAGGACGGAGCTGTGCAGTGTCAAGGGCAGAGCTGAGTAGGGCCAAGGGTGGAGCCAGCAGGGCCAACAACGGAGGGCCAAGGGCGGAGCTGAGCAGGACCAACGGCGAAACCAGCAAGGCCAACGGCAGAGCCAGCAGGGTCAACGGCGGAGCTGAGGTAGAGGCAAAGGCAAGGGAGAATGACAAGTTCGCAGATAAGGAGTTGAAGGGGAGTGGGTTTACTCCAAGTTCAGTGGGGCGGAGGAAGGTGTCATTCAGGCTTGCGGAAGCAAACGCCGGGATCCCAATTGAGGGGAAGCTGCCGGAAGGCAGACGAAGACGGTCGCCGGGTAGAGGCAAAAGTGTCCCCCACAAGGTCGTGAGGGGAAGTTTGTTGGGGTAAGTTACTCCCTTGTGGATGATTTCAACAAACTAGTTTGTCATCGGGGTGCCTTAGCCGGTCAACATACGTTGACCGGCTAGAAGGCAAAATCCGGTCAACGAGAAAGGTTGACCAGATGGCAGCGAAGACGGCCAACAGGGAGGTTGGTCGGATGGCTGTTCAGGACGGTCAACAAGGAGAGTTGACCGAAAGTCGGAGGACGGCCAAGTTCTTCGGATAGCAGCAGAAGACGGTCAACAGGAGAGTTGACCGGATGGCTCGTGGAGAACGCGGACGGCCAACGGTTTGCCTTCCGCCAAGAAATCCAGGACAACGCCAGCTCAGCAGATTTTCTGGAGATTGTGATCTCAGACGGTTTTGCAGGAGCGGTTTATTTTGGACAGAGCATATTCTTATTGTTGGAAAAGACAGATCGTGCCCTTTTTCATATATATGGAATATTGCCCTAGATCTCTGGTGATACAGAGTGTGAGAAAAGAAAGAGCAAAGGAGTTGTGAGGAAACCAGAGAGGAGTACACCACCAGTGAGAAGGAGAAAGAAAAACAGAGAGGGAGAACGAGAGGGTGCTTTCTTGTTTACTCTGGAGAGGTTTTTTCTTTGTTATTCTCGGGTGTGTAGCAGATACTCCATCTTGGAGGTTTGTAACCTATTTTCACATAGTGGATTTGCTGTCGACTCTGCTCCCGTAGTTTTCCCTTGGTTCTAGGGTTTCCACGTAAATCTGTGTGTGCTTCTTCTGTTCTTTTTCTTACACTGTGTGTGGCGTGGTGTGACGGTGTGTCACTGTGTCCGACCGACCATTTTGCCCCAACATATGTATCAAGCCTTTTACTTATATTTAGCATCCTAAAAATAAATTTACTGATTTGTATCTTACAATTGTTGTCCTTGAGCTATTTAAATTTAGCTTTTTTCTTAACGAAATCCTCGTCCTGGCACAAAGCTTTCAACAAAGCGATTTGAGCTTGAGATTCTGAGGAAATAGAGGCAAGGTTAAAAGGTAAGAAAGAGAGAGTCACTTAGATATCCTCAAGAGCCTTTGAGTTAGAGGCAACAGCTAGACTAAGATTACCAACTTATTTGTTTAATTCTTTAGTAACCATTTTGACTCGTTTGAGCTTAGAAACAACCTAGAACATGGGGACATCGTTGATATCGCTGGCCCAAGAAGACCTCATAATCTCTAGAAATCTAAGATGGGTTGCCACAAAATTATTAAATGTAAAGGAATCCTACATAAAGTAATTTGAATTACCTTGGATGAAGAGATAAGGGGAGTGGTTTGAGATACTAGTATGCCCAAATGATGCTTGAGATATGATCACCTTGGACACATCACTATATTATTACCTTAAATATTAAAAACTCTTATCTGTTGCCAAAATTAGACATTTTTTGAACAAATTCTCCCATTATTAAAGATTCTTTAAATGATGTTTAAAAAGTTTAAAGATATTACGTTAAGCAATATTTAATTTTCTAAGCATTACATTTAAATTAATTAAATATAATTTTTCAAATTAAATAGTATCCTGTATTTTTTTTTTTTCTCTTTGAAGTATTGAAACCAAGTCTAAATTTCACACTTGAGTAGTTCTTAATTGGTGATTAATTTATTTTCTCATAATCTTATTTATTTCTGTAACATCTATTGTGTTACATTAATATTTTTAAGATATTATTATTATTTATTATTATAATTTCTATAAACTGTATAAAATCAAATAAACAAATTTTAGACTAATTATTTCAACACTATAAACCCTCTAAACTAAACTAACACACATATCAGTGTTTTAGACTATTTATGTTAACTGACTGTTTGATTTGATTTGATTAAAATCAAAACTATAATATATAATTTAATTATAAATTATCTTATTATTCATACTAAATTGATCAGTGTTCACCTTTAGTTGCAGTCGGTATCAACTTTGAATTATGTTTGGATATCCAAAACCAGGGGGCAGTCACAGACAAAAATAATAATTTTTGAGCACATTGATCGCAAATGCTGAAAATGATAGCTTTCATAATCATGAAGAACAAAGCATTAGTGAAAATGCCGATCGTGTCTGCCTTTGTGGTGCCGTCACGTTTACACTATCAATAATATTGTCGTTTCCAAATTAAATAATAATTAATAAATATAGCAAAAAAAAGGGTAAACAAAAATAAAAAAATAAAAAATAAAAACAATTGGGTGTATGGGGACCTTTATTGGCCCAATAATAGAATTGCAATATCTATAAGAAAGTACTTCGGCCGTAATTCATATTTTTTAAAAATAATTTTATTTTTGATTAATCTAATAAATCAGAAATAATATTTGTAAAATATAAGTAAAAAATATTTTTTTACCTTATTATTAAGTGAGTGTCAATCTGCAATCCTGTATGCCTAGTGAGTGTGCTTGGAAATTCAGTGATCAAAAGACCATTTGGATGTCAATTATCAAACCAATAGGTATGGCCAGAATCAACTCAGCCCAAAACTAGCACATGGATAGGTAAGAAGCTCAGATGATGATAGTCCAATGGAAGATGTCTCTGAACCGACAATGTAAATAGTACAACAGTTGAATCAAGGGATATGACCAGAATTGTCACACATTAAAGAATTATAATGGAGCACTAAATGAACTGCTTCAATAGGTAGCTATGTCAATCCCAATAGTTAGAAGTCAGACGGTCTAGTTATTGAATGAAAGCGGCTATTATCCAAATAAGTAACACCTTTCACCACCGAAGAGACACCATACCCACATATTAATTTAGAAGCCTGTCAATCAAATGATGCATCTTACTGTAAATAAACTCTCTCTCTCATAGAGAAGGAGAGGATTGGAGAACGTCAAGAACAAAGGACAAAAAAAAAACCAAAGTTAGATATTCCAACTGTCAAGTGCACAACTACTAAAACAACTCTAATAGTCAAATATATTATTTAAAGCCGCTCTACCAAACAAGTTCACTAAATGGAACATTATTCTCTAAACAAATACTCATTCTCATCCACTCTACATTCTTATACTCATTT
The DNA here is from genome assembly GCA_033239525.1 of Nepenthes gracilis. NCBI lineage: Eukaryota > Viridiplantae > Streptophyta > Magnoliopsida > Caryophyllales > Nepenthaceae > Nepenthes > Nepenthes gracilis. The sequence continues at coordinate 8,967,535 of BSYO01000031.1, forward strand.
CCAAACATATTTCTCTACTGAGTAGAAAAATTTCTGATTTGAGTATCAGAGGATATACCGGGGAGTTAATTCCGTATACCTCTTATTTCTCATCAAACGAATGGCATATTTTTCTGAAAATCCTAGCTATTCTTAGCATGATAGTGGGGAATCTCATTGCTATTACTCAAAAAAGTATGAAACATATACTTGCATATTCGTCTATAGGTTCAATATGTCTTATTGTGATGTGCAGGATATAAATTTTAAATTACGAAAACCAAATATATTTCTATTCGAACATCTAGGTGCAGTGAGGCAAGTCCCTGATTCATATAACAATTTGAGCCCATGAAACACATCATTGATGCTGTCTATGGAAACGACAATGATCAAACCACTCAATTGAAAGTAGGAAATATAGCCAACACCAAGACCCAGACAAGCATACTAGCTAAAGATGTCGTCTTACATGGCGACGACCCAATAGCGAGTAGTTATGTAAATGCTTGACAAGCCACAAATGTAAAGGTGGAGGCAATGGTGGCTCAAGTGGATACCATGTCCAAGGTCCTCTAAACTATTTGCACCAGATTGGAGGGACAACCATTAGGAGCTCCTACCTCTAACTCTCAAACTTCAATATCTAGAAGGAGGAATTGGAGGAAGAAACAACCAACCAAAGAGGTGATTATGTGGCTTGACGACTTCGAGAAGCAAGAGACCATGAGTGACAAGGCCCACACTAGGCAAGCGAGCTGACTGAATCTTAAAACACGAGATGAAGGTCCAAAGCATCAAAATCTATGCTTTTCACGATATATAGGGAGGCCTTCGGCTCAAGAAAAAGCTTCATACCGCACCAAATCGAGAAGATCCCATAGCTAGCCAGTCTAGCATGTCTCATCAAACCACTCAGAGTTGAAGACATTTCTCAACGCTAGGAGAATTGCAACCACCTCCCAAGTAAAGGAAAAAATCAGAAAGATCGACCAGCGACTATTCCAAGGAAACATGGATAGACATATGGCCGACCCAAGCAAGTTGCCATTCACTAGGGAGATTAGGATGTAGCAACTCCCTTACAAGTTTGAAATGCCGACCTTGAAGCCCTACGACGAAAATTACGATCTTATAGATCATCTAAATCACTTTCGTACTCTATTAGGATTCCACGGTCTAGACAATTCAGTCTTATGTCTCTACTTTCTATTGACCCTTAAGGGAGATGCATAAATTTAGTTATACTGACTGTAACCAAATTCAATTCGGACATTCTAAGAGCTAGTTGACAACTTCCTGTTGTAATTTGCATCCAATCGAAGGCAGTCATGGCACCTTGTCCATATCCAATAATGGTCAAACAAGAGTCTGAAGCACTTTTTAACCCAGTTCAATGCAGAGGCTCAGAAGATATTGAAGCCAATTGATAAGGTGAAACCGAATTTCTTTACGGCGACTGTGCATTCAGGTGAATTTTTTAAATATTTGGTCTAGTAAGAGCTTAAGACCTTTTTTGGGGTAGAGACCATCACCCGCGCATATATTATCGCTGAAGATGCCAATGAAGTGAAGAGGCCGGAGTGCGCAGACTAAGATCCAAGATCAATGAGTAGGAAAAAGAGGAATGGAGATGACTCCACAACTCGAGATCCTGAGAAACAACTGAGGATGGAACAAGCATCAGAAGAGAGTTCAGGCTCTTAAACCTAACTTCCTTAAATGACATTCAGATGAATGTCCTAATATAGATCCAAAATGAGAAGTTTCTTAAAGATCCCAAACCGCTCGAGAGCCCGAAAAAAGGGGACCAGTCTAAGTATTACTCTTACTATTGATCTCTAGATCATAGTATTGAGAAATGTTGAATTCTGCAGAAAGAAATTGAGACCCTCATCCATAAAGGGCATCTCAATAAGTTTCTCAGAGACTCAGGGCAAGCCGCTAGGAGTTCTAGAAATGATGAATTGGGCCAGTAAGAGCAGCGATACAATTAGGTTATGGCCGGAGTGATGAATATGGTGTCAACAAGACTACATAAAAATAAAGTTCTGGACTACCCAAAGAAAATTTCCAGCAACAAGAAGCAGATCATAGGAGTAAAAAATGATATCATTAGTTTTAATAACGATGATATGATTCATATAATAACTCCTCATTCCGACCCTCTTGTTATATCCATATTCATTTCGAACGGTTCCATTGACTATCAACTGAAACGATTCTTCATTTATAATGGAAGCTCAAGAAATTTAATGTACCTTAATGCCTATTTTAAGCTCGGAATGAAAAAGACCAAACGAGGCCGGTCGATGGAACCTTATACAGATTGGACAATAAATCTATATCGGTCTAGAAAACTATATAATTGGAAGTCACACTAAGAACATACCCAAAAATAGGATCTCACATGTTCACGTTCCTTGTAGTCAACTTGCCTTTAGCCTACAATGTTATACTGGGATAGCCCTACTTAGTTGCATTCGAAGTAATGACGTCATTCTCACACCTGAAGATGAAATTCATGACAACATGTGTTATTATCCCAAGTTACCGACCAAATGTATTACTTATCCCAAGTCAATTAGGCGATTCCAAATTAACTGATTGAGGAGTTTGACCTTTAAGACGAAGTTATCCTACAACAAGGTTAGTTCGGCAAATCAATTGACCAAATCTCACTAAATTCGAATTAGCCCAAAAAATGGGTGTAGATCAGAAGCTCTCTATTGGGTCACCTATGTCAACAACTGATAACTTTTTCTAGTCAAAACTCAAAAGTGTTTGTATAGATACCCACTGACATGCCAGGTATTCTAACCAATATGATGGTCCATAAGTTTAACCTTGATCCTAAATATAAGCCGATTAAGCAGAAGTGGAAGAACCATTCCATCGAAAAATTGATTGCTATGAGAGAGGAAGTTAAGAAGCTACTTGACATAAGCTTCATAATAGAAATTTAATACCAAACTATCTGTTGAATGTAGTGCTTGTCAAGAAAAATAACAAAAAATAATGGATATGTGTTGATTTCACCGATGTGAACAAAGCATGTCTGAGAGACACCTTTCCGTTACCAAGAATCGAGTTGCTCATAGACCCAACATCTGAGCACGAGCTGTTAAGTTTCATAGATGCATATTCACGCTACAACTAGATTCAAATGAGTCCTGATGATAAATAGCTCACCTCCTTCATAATCAACCAGGGGACATACTATTATAAAATCATACCATTTGGTATGAAAAATGCAGGAGCAACATACTAGAGACTGATGAATAAAATATTCAAGACACAAAACGGTAGGAATATAGAAGTATATGTGGACAACATACTCGTCAAAAGTATATTAGCTGACAAATATATTTGCGACTTAGGTGAAGCTTTCAAAGTGCTCTGAAAGTACTAGATGAAATTAAATCCAACAAAATATGTATTCAGAGTAACTTCTAGAAAGTTTCCTGGGTCTACTATGTCTTACTGGGGGAACAAAGTCAACCCTGAGAAGATAAAAGTTATCATAGATATCAATTTGTCTCAAATCATGAAAGAAATCCAGAGACTAACCTAGAGACTTGCAGCGCTCCCCTGAATCCTAGCGAAATCTATAAATAAATACCTTCCCTTTTTCAAGGTAATGAGAGGAATTAATGCAAACGATTTTCAATAGATGAAAGACTGTTAGACACCCTTACATGAACTAAAGGAATATCTTGCTAACCTTCCTCTCTTGACTTCTTCGAAAGAAGGCAAAGAATTATACCTTTATCTGACGATATCCGATATGGTGATAAGCTCGATCTTGGTTAGGTAAGATTTTAAGGTACAATGGTTAGTCTATTACGTCAATAACATTTTGACAAACACTAAGACTTATTAGCCACATACCAAAAGGATCGCTCTAGCATAGGTTTACTCCACTAAAAAGCTAAGCCCGTACTTTCAATCCTATAAGATCATCGTCCTAACTAATTAACCACTAAAGGGAATCTTAGAGAAACTGAAAGTGTTCGAACGATTGATCAAATTGACTATCAAATTGGATGAGTTTGATATAGAATTCTGACCGTGACTGACCATAAAAGGTTAAACCCTCACGAATTTCATATTCGAAATGACAACTCCAATTCAAGATGACATTGAGAAGTATGAAGGCACTCATCACCAAGAAGAGGCTCCAACTTGGATCTTGCATGCAGATGAGTCATCATCCCAATCGGAGAATGGAGAAAGTGGGGTTTTTAGAATTTCGGATTGATCAGAGATAAAATACTCGATGACACTCAGACTTTTAGCTACCAGCAACGTTGTCGAGTATGAGGCTTTATTGGCTGAACTCAGGATAGCGAAGGAATGATCAGCAAAAAATATGGTCGTCTATAGTGACTCAGAGTTTATCATTAACCAAATCACCCAAAATTTTGAAGTGTCCAGGCTATTACTAACAAGATACCTTGTTAGAATGAAGAGTCTGAGCAAGTTATTCGGTAAAGTGGAAATTCTCTAAATCCCAAGAAAAGACAGGTAAAAGGTGGATCAGCTAACAAAAGCGGCAACGATAGGTAATCTTAAGCAATATGCTAGAGAGATGAGAAAAATCCTCATCGTCCCGAGCATAGAAATCTTAGAAGAAGAGGTGCTTTATATCTCAGATGGTGATACCTAGATGATTCCGTACAGGAGATACCTAGAACAAGACCTACTAAAATATTTGGAAGATGCCAAGCGTATAAAAAGGATAACACACGAGCACACCCTTATGGATAGGAGACTGTACTAATGAAGGTACTACATTCTCTACATGTAGTGTTTAATGACATAAGAAGCTAACTATATGCTAAGTGAAGTACATCTCAGAATTTGTGGGTCACATGTACGAGGTAAAAACCTGACATTCAAAGTCATGAGGTAGGGCTACTATTAGCCAACGATAAAGCAAAAATGCCATAAAGTTCATAAAGAAATGAGAGAATTATCAGATCCATGGTAATGTCTCTCATCAACCGCACACAGAACTCCAAACCCTACAGCCGCCTTGGCCAGTCGCTCAACAGGGGCTCGCCATTTTAGGCCCATTGTCCATAGCATAGGGATAGAGAAAGTTTTTCATAATCAATATTTACTATTTCACAAAATGGGTGGAAGCCTCCTCACTGGCAAGAATAACTAAGGAGAATGCAACCAAGTTCATTCAGCAGAGTATTATATGCAGGTTTAAGATTTCTAAAGTCATATTGACCGATAACGAAACCCAATTCACTTGTAAAAGATTTACCAAGTATTGCACAAGTTTCGCAGTCAGGCTGGTTTATACTTTCATTGTCTATCTACAAGCGAACGGGCAGGTAGAAGTGATGAATCAAACCCTACTACATTGGTTGAAAATGAAGTTAGAAGATGTAGGGGGCTTTTAGACGGGCGAGTTGCCCCCTATGCTATGGTCTTACAAGACAACCCTTAGGGAACCAATACGAGGGATGTCATTCAACTTGTGTTACGAGATAGAGGCAATCATTTCGATTAACATCGGGCTGTCCAACCTCAGAGTTAAAAGATTCAACCCAGAAGACAACTCTAAATTACTTAGAGAGTATCTCGACTTGCCAGAGTAAACTCTAGAAGCGGCAAGGCTGCAGATAACAACTTTCCAACAATGAATCGCTCGATACTATAACAAAAAAGTAAAACCTTACCAATTCGAGGTGGGAGACCTAATTCTACGGAGTATAGATGTGAAAGGCAAAATCGCCAATAGAAAAAAACAATTCCCAAATTGGAAGAGACCATTCCTAGCCACAGCAATTCTCCAAAATAGTTTATACAAGCTACACACTCAAAATGAAAAGTTGGTCTCAATGACATGGAATAATGTTCACCTCAAAAAGTACTATCAATGAATCTTCACATAACAAAGGAAAGTTCTGTACATGTCATATGGACTGCGTGTATAATGTATTCATATTGAAATTAATAAAGATGCCATGCATTTTTTATATTGATTACTCTTGTGATTGCTTGCCTGTCTATACATAAACACCCACGACTAAAACTGAACGTAAGGCACGTAAAATTTTTACTTGTGAATCGACCTGCTGAAAGTATAGTCAAAACCTCGATCAAGACAACTAAGCGGCCAAATTGAGATCAAATGAAAAACCTTGGTCAAGACAACCAAGCAACTCAAATAAGGTTAAATATAAATAACCACATAAGGGCCCGGGGGGCTTACTGACAAAAGTCCAATCCCCACTAAAAAGGTCAAGACAAAAGAAAATTTAGAAGGTTTTTTTAGCATGCGTGTGATAATATCCTCCAATAGGAAAATGCACTACTAGTAGAAGATGGTTGATAGACTAGGGTTCGACGCATGAGTGCAACAATATCCTCTCGTAGAAACGAGCACCATCAATCGAATGCGGTCGATGGATTAGGTTCCACCAAATCTCGACGACTGTGTTAACCACGCCTAGTTGACAAAAAAGAGGCCTTCTTAGCAAGAATGCTATGACGTCCTATAACAAGAAAGAGCACTATCAAAAAATGAGTGCTATGACGTCTTTTCACAAGAAAGAGTGCCATCCAACAAAAAATGGTGCTACGACGTTCTATCACAGAACTGAGTGCTATCAAACAAATACAGTCGACTGACTAGAGTTTGACCAAGATCGACGACAATAGCGGCCACACTTAGTTAGCAAAGAAAGCACATGTTGAGTAAGAAGATCAGTATACATAAAAGGAATATCAGTAACAATGATAAAAATAATCTAATTGATTTATTGATGAATCAATATTTATAGCATGGAAGCCCAAAATTTCCAAGAAAAGGTTATGATGACACTGCCATTTGCCCACACTCAAACATCATGACAATCCTAAGACTGGAAGCCCCATGGAGACTGTGATGATGGATCCCCACCAAACTTTGAGAAATCCTTTAGGTCTGAATGGCAAGGAGCTCTAAAATTTATCGAATTAAGGTAATTGAGAGGAAATTCGAGAGCGATCAAGAACACAATTCGCCTACAACAATGGAATCCATCTTGAAATCTATCATTCAGAGCAGGTCCAACCTCTTCTAAATGGAGAGGAATCCTCAACTCTCCTTTGAGTCGAGCATACTTGATTTGAAGACCATCAAATTGTTGCTCAACCTCCTGGAGCTTGTCATCGAGTGAGGCGATCCAATCCAAGGCCAAAGATCTTTCATCTAAGAGCCCTTAGGATCTCGCTAGCCACTCGGACAACTTATTGTCGAGAAACGTGGCCCAATATCAACTCTATTAGGCTTCAGCAATGACAGCATCAACCTGGATCTCCATCTCCCTAAGAATAGTGAGATCAGCAAATGTTTAAGGCAAATGAGAAATTTTAGCATCGCACTGGTACCGCTCATCTGCAACCAAATGGGCCAACTCCTGTGATTGCCAAGCAAAGCAAAATGATCAGAAATAACAACAAAAAGAATAATCTGGAAAATGAAGGCTTCCACAAGCGATACCTCAATGGGAAACAATCTATTCTTAAAAAATGGACCAGGGGAATCTTTGGGCCTAGATAAGAATAGAGACCTCTAGCACAGAAGAGGCAATGCATGGCGATGGAGAGGAACCTCAAACCTAGGAGGAGGAGGAGAAATACTCAAATCCTTCGAGTACTCAAATGTCAAAGTATCAGTGCAAGGAACCTCCTTCGCATCCACAGCCTCTGGATTATTGTCATTAAACTCTTTTGCCACTCGATCGTTATTAACAGACTCCTCAACAAAAATTGTAGGTGGCATGGAGATAGGCTCGTCAAGCGACAGACCAACCAAAAATGGGATCCTGTACTCAGCCACAAATGGAGCGTCAATTGGCTCATCCGATCCACCAGTGACGGGGTCATTTATTCTTAAGGCAATGGACAATGAAGCGTCACTGCCCTCAATGAATCTAGTCTCCTCGTCAAGAACTGGGTGACTCGGTGAAGAATGAGTTGAACTTGGCTTCCAAAATGACTCACCAACATGCAACGCTGTCATTTCATCAGAGACTTCATCGACGACCCTATCGCTTGAGGAAGACAAAAGAGGATATGCTCTACCAGTCGCCCTTTCAGGAGAGTCCTGGATGAAAAGTTCTCCCAGCTTCCTCCTGGGCAAACAAAACGGCATGATGGCAACATCCTCTCCTTCCGTTCTCGCTTCCAAGCTGACATCAGCAAGAACTTTTCGAGTCAGCCAACTACTCATCCTCTAAAGCGAGACAGCATTCTTCTCAATCGGCTCTATCATGGGTTGAGCCATGCGAGATTCACTCTCCAAGACATCTCCAAAGTATGTGGAATTCACCCTACCCCATTTATTGGAGAGTGTCTTACCGGAAGGGATCGCAACATAAAAATATCAGTCATTCTAGCCAGTTATAGAATCTGGATTACTCCCGCTTATTTTATACTTTTTATAAGGTAAACAAAATTCAGTCAACATCCTATTTAAATCGGAAGACCACTTTGACTATTCGAGTATCCAGGATAAGTTTCTTATGGCAAAAGAAAACACAGAAATCATGTACCTAAGAACATTGGGTTTGAAGCACGCCACGGGAATCAAAAGAGCCTCTAAAATCTCAGACAACTCCTTTGTAAAAGGAATGTGAAGGCCTTCCTTCAGGTGGGCCTTGTAAATGGTAATGAAGCCAAACCGAGGAGCACAAGCTCTATCATTAGACAAGGGCATCAGATATGGAATGCTGATAGGGATACCATACTTCTCCTAAATATCATCCATATCATCATAAGTAAAGATGGATTGAATGGTAGCAATGCCCTAAGAAGTTGTTCAAGAAGTCATAACGGTGAGAAGAAAATAGTAAACTAGGACTGAGAATGTGAAAAGTGAAGAAGTGCAGAAATGGACGAACGTCAGAATTTAAATAGTCAAAATTTTGGCCAAAAAATGACATTGTCTAAGTCACTAAAGAGGCATGTTGCCATAATAGTTGAGACATGTGCCCACACTGGAGTGTGTTACAACATGTCTATTTCGCTATAATAGTAATATGGCCTAACATAATACCTCCTAGCGTAGCAAGAAGATAACTGGCAGCTTTGACACCCAGATCAGTACATTTGCAGCACAGTGCAAGTTATAACACCCTGACATGTTGTTTCTTAAAACAACAAATTGGCAATAGGTGACCCTGGCATCTCTCTAGACTAATTTGACTAATTTACAGATGCAAAACCGAGCATTTGAGATTACAACTCAAATTATTAGAAGATCGAGTTGTCAGGGGTCTGAATTGTCAGATTGTCAAAAATTAAACGATAAAAAATAACATTCTAGTGCTTCAATAATTCAAAGAACACAGGAAAATTGGAGCCATACATTGACAAATGAACAACGTTCATGTAGTTCTATTCATTAATTCTTTTCATAATGTATAAGCTTACAACAGTAAAAATACAACCTGGAAAGAGATAAAAAAGACATGGAACGGCAACCCAACAAGAGAAAGAAAGACACCTATCCAAGTTGGGAATATATATCTGGATCACCTTCACAAGGTCTAGCGAGATAAAGGGAACTGGTACAACATGTGGCCCCAACCTTGGGACAGAGGCAAAAAAAGGGTGGCACCTCCCTCTAGGAACTACAGTGTCAACTCTAAGAACTTCCCATTTCAATAGGGAGAGGGAGGCAACCACGCAAACCATCCGCCAAAACATGTAGTAGTTTCCCACGTCATGATTATAGAAGCATTTCATGGCAAGACTTGGTGCGATGACGACAGCTCGATTTTGGGACGGATGTAAAAGAGGAAAATCAAAGTGGTTTTTCATATAAAAAAGGATAATCAATGCAGTTATCAAGTGTATCCTCAAATCTTGACTTCAAAAGTTGGAGAACTCCCACCGGCTTCGTCTTGTGGCTATTAAGGCTCTATGTTGGCTCTAGGTAGACATTCCATTGGTTAGGACAAATGACGCTTTATGATGTAAAGAAAGAGAGCCTCGCCATTTATAAGCGAGAGAAGTTCTCAACAAGCATTCAATTCAAGAAGATAGTGAATTTCGACATTGAAAGTAGAGAATAAAATCCTACCCAATAAGACCACAAATTAGCAAAATATCTAGGGAAGGAATGAGCATTGATAGAGTTGCACCTCACGTCCCATTGGTTATGTGCTGGGAGTTGAAATTCAAATCTCCCAACATGGGGGCTAGTAATGGATACGACCAGAATTGAGCCAACTCAAATCCACTGTATGGGCAAGTAAGAGACCCAGATGACGACAGCCCATGGAATATACCTTTAAGCCCATAAGGCAAATGATGCAGCGGCTAAATCAAAGAATACCACTCAAATCGTCACGCATTAAAGGGCCATAATGGAGCATTTAATGAGCTACTTTAGAGCGGCCATGCTGATCTCAACAAATGTAAGTCAGGTAGTTCAGCCATTGCATAAAGGCAATTATTACCCAAGCAAGTAATGCCCCTCACCACCGAAGAGGTATCATACCTACACATTGATATAGAAGCCTGCTAATCAAATGACGCATCTCACTATAAATAAATCCTTTCTCTTGGAGAGAAGGGGAGGACAAGAGAATGTCAAGAACAAATGAAGAAAATAAAAACAAAGTCAGACACTCTAATAGCCGAGTGTACAACTACTAAATCCATTCAAATAGTTAAATGCATTATTCAAAACCGCTCTACCAAACGAGTGCTCCAAACGAAGTATTGCCCTACAAATAAATACTTATCTCACATTCACTCTACATTTTGGCACTCATTTTCAAGCATCTTTTTTCACTAAGTAGAAAATTTTTTAATTTGAGCGTTGGAGGCTATACTGATGAGCGAGTCACTATACCTTTTATCACTTGTTTGTCTTATTGTGGTACATAAGATCCAAATTTTAAGTTACGAAAATCAAATTCGTTTTCGTTTGAACATCCAGGTGTGGTAAGATGGCTCCCTAATTTGTACAATAATTCAAATCATCAAGACATATCAGGAAGGAGTCAACCCCATTCCCATCAATCACACAAATGAAGCCTCTAAATAATGGGCAGTTGTGGTTTGAGAATTTTCCAAAAACTCCAAGAAATGCATTGTGTCAGTTCTGGGATCTTGATACATCTATCCTTCAACATATGTTTCCGAAGCCACTTCACCCATACCGATGAATGCCCATCAGAAACCTATCTCCATAGTAGTTCAGCTGCCAGGGCTTTGTCCCACGCCACTATTTTCAGCATGCCAACGCCTCCTTCTTTCAATGTACGCATCCACCTTGGTGGACTTTGCAGAGAATTTATCGTTGATTTTTCCGTGACAAAGGAAACTGCGTAAGGCTATCAATACCCTTGGCAATGGACTTAGGAATGATAAAGATGGATGCCCAATACGTACGAATATTAGAAAGGATGGAGACAATGAGATTCAATCCACCTCCAATGGACAGACATCTATTTTTCCAACAAGAGAAGCGGGATGTAACTTGCATCAGTTGGAGACAATCTACCTGAAAAAAGAGGAACACCCAAGTACCACATCAGCACGGAAGTGACCTAAATCTCAGAAACGGCCTGCGGCTGTTCTTGAAAAGAGGGCTCTTTGGATGAGATAAAAAAACTCACTTTTTATAGTATTAGCCACAAGCACAAACAGACCCGAAAAATCATCTTAATAATACTTAAAATCATCTTAATAATGTTTAATAACACTAACCAAATATGGGTCTCCTCTGAATAGCATGAGGATGCCATTCGAAAACGCTAACGTGACAATTTGGGTTTTGCTACAAGTCCACCGTGTTGACCCAAAAGGGTAGTCGTTTTGTTATGTATCTCAATTAATTCATGGAATTAGCAGGCACATCAAGGAGGAGAAAATGATTACAATTGACGATTTTACTCCTTTGATTTCGTTGAGTGTTCCTCAAATTCCTAGAAAATATTTTTCATGAGTCCACCAAGAGCTTTTGTACAAAAGTTGTCTTGTGATGATATTTTCTGACATTTTGTCCATACAGAAAATTATATCATCAGGTGAACAGATCAAGGATTGGGATGCATTTCCGATTGTAATATTTTTTTTGTCAGTAATCATACTTCACGGTTAATAAACTATCGTCAGTCAATCACCACCAACTAGTTATAGTTATGGTGCTAGTTCTAGCCAATGGTAGAGATGATTGTCGGGATAAGTCGCTCCCTTATGACTGTCATACCGTATATGCATATCTATACTCTTTGATTCATTGATCGGCCTTACGAAGTTATGCCGAAGCTCTATTGGTTTATAATTGAGCAATGGAGGATCTTTAGTAACAAGGATTACCATGTTTGAAATTTGTTGGAAATAACACACATGCAAATAGCAATATGGGCACATCTTGTGCCCGCTTGAGTAAAACTCTTGCACAATTGGACTAGAAAAAAACAACTGATGTGTGCTATGAGGACATTCATGGACCGACAATAGTAGAGTCATAGCTCATGCATCCCTGTCAAACAGACATGCACCATGGCTTACTGTATAAGCTCGACTTAATTTTTAGATCATTTGACACAAGAGATTTTTGAATATTTTGAACGTTGAATTAAAGAGAAAGATAAGGAATAAGAAAAAAAGTAGAAGATGAAGATTCACTTATTCATTTGGGTTCAGAATCATGCTTCATTCTTTATCTACCTTAGCTATGTTGTTATTACCATTGAGAATAATATTTTACTGATTGTTTTCTTCTTGTTTATCCTTATATCGTGGTATCCTAACTACCCTTGTAACCCTACTAAAAGTTCTATTCGTAGTATACTCATATTATCTTTGATATCCCTTATCCGTGATATCTTTAATATTATCTTAATATGATAATTACAATTTCACCCTAAAAATTTATTAACCTCTATCATCAGACATAAAATAGGTATCGAAGAAAGTTTAAACTACAATAAGGTCTCATATACTACAATTTGCCTAAATACCTTAGAATTTTCAGACATTCTCCACTAATTTGTCATAGAATTCCAAGAAAATACTCATGTAATTCTAAAGGTAACGCCAATAAAACTATGAAAATCAAAAAAAATATGAGTATCTAAATACCCTATGTGATCACCTCTCGCTAAGGTCAATCAAAAGCCTCTCATTAATGAGTCTAACCTTAGAGATATCTTTTTTTGATAATTTTTAATCACTCACATATAGAAACAATTGGCAAACTCTTTCAAACCCACTCTAATCCTAGCCTAATAACATGGTCCACTAGAGGTTGTCAATTCCCCAGATGCGACTACTTATACAAAAGCTAAGGCTTACAAAAATTCCTAGAAAAAAATCATAACTCACCTTTTCTCCTTATTTCTTCAAGTGTTTCGGCCACCCTCCATTATGGCATTGTTGTAACAGTCTCCTACTTTTCTACCGAACAATCTATCATACTTAAGGACATAATATTGATGTATATAATAAGCATAAAACATATCTTTCAAGCAATTCTCCTAGGCACACGGCCATGAAGTGATTTTAAAGAAATCATCTTATCATTTAGCTATCGTTTAATAAGAAAAGTCATGAATATATGATATTATTTATAGATACATGTAAATTATTAACCCTGCTAAATTTATCAAGAAGTCCTCGGCCACATAGGATTTATACATATCCCTTTTTAATACTTGATATTCTACCAATTATTTTCCATTATTTATCATATATCCATGGTAACTTTAGAGTACCGTAATATTTCCAGACCAAAATTGAAGTCAAAAATCTGAATCCCTCATAAAATCATGAATATGTTACTAACCTTAAAAATGATGGCTATAGTATTAGATGTAACAATCTTTAACCAATATTCTTAATTGACATTTTCAAGCATATGTGGCCGATTATTCTCTCTTCTTAACCAAAACTCATACTTAAGTATTAAAGATAGAAAATATAAATTTTGACAAAAACATATGAAGATTACTCGATAAGAATTCAAAAGTTAAACACAAATATTACAAATAAGTATGCTTTAAGATAACTGCTCCTTATTTTCTTCTTCTCCTCCTCGATTTCCTTTCCTTTAGCTGCCTCCTTTCTCAATGTGAACAAAATTATGGCAAGGGTGGGATGATGAGAGTTTTAAGGTGTTTTAACTACAAAAGAGGGAATTGGGGTAGAGTTCATTAATTTCCTCCAAGCATTCGAAAATAAGTAGTGAATCGACTATCTAAATTACTCTCAATCAACCAAAATTTATCCTAAATGTAGCTAATTAACCAACATAATTTGACTACCAAAATTAAACTTTACTACACCAGTTAGTTCTAAGGTTTTACACAAAAATGGGGCAGTTGGGAGACTAAAAAATGTGCTATGATCCATCTACAATTCCTCTAGGATTCATAAAGGGTGGACATGGTTGAAGGCTTACTTACTAATACCAACCGAGCCTTCACAATAAGTTAACAATATCTAACTTGGTTTATGAAATTTTTGACTTTCAAATTTATAAAATGATATAATAACCCTCCTAGTCCTATTAGATTGGACTACCCAAAAGCAGAGTTAGTTAACCAATCATGTTTGACTCCCTAAAATTGTGCTAAACACCTAAGTGTGCTAACATAGTCCACAAAATGAGGCAGCCATTGAGTCTAAATAAAAGAGGATTTCCCTCTTTAGAAATAGCAATAAGAGGTGTGTGGTTACCAAGCTTCAAGCAACCCAATCTACTTACAAGGGTAGCTAATTAAACATCTCAAAATTTGGCTACCAAAACCAAGCTAACAATTTAACCAATTGGTCACCATACTGGGGCAGCTAAATAGATCAAGGTGGTTACATTAATTCTCAGTAAAGTTTTCTAAATTTCAATTATATGCTCTAAATTAATCCTATCCATAATATTATTATTATTTGCCACAATATCCTCACCTCAAGATCGACTGATTAAATACTTGCCTCACAACATTATGGACTGCCATGAAGTGTATCAAATTTTAAGTATTCCATATATAAATTTATAAATACATCTTTCAAAATCAATAATAATTTCTTTTCTAAAACTAGTCATGAAACTAAGTTATTAAGAAAGTTTACTAAAATAAAATTTTCAATGTAATTTTTTTAGAAAATATGTCACTCAATAAATAATTAAATCAAATGATAAGTTAGCCAAAGAAAATTCTAAAATGACCTTAAATCATAGCCGAGCCCTTAGGAATTACTTTAAATAATTAAATGCTTCCTCAAATCTGTGATAAAATTTAATTAAAACTAATATTTTGGTAAAATAATCCTTCAATTATTGCATGGTGAATAGGCCCCCTAGACAATAGTCCATGGCGCATATTAAACATATAAGGATTGAAACTATTAAATTTAATTAATTTTATTTAATTAAATTATTAATAAATTATTCATGCATTTATCACATTAAATGTACATAAATATAATACTGAAAATATTTAAGATGCTATAAAGTATCAATGACGTCAATAAATAAAATAACTCAATAATGATATGAATAAACAACATCCATTATATCAACTCTATAAATAATCTCAATATCATGAAAAATATCCAATGAATTCTAATGAATCCTAATAAATTAAATGAGGTGTTAAAATATCCACAATACTAAAATCATTCTTTGGATTTTATTAAAATTCAACTCAATATAAAGTTGCAACTGTACGAGAAATCAATAAATTCATGTAGATTTTATTCTATTATTATGACCAAATGCCGCATATTCATACTCTCATCAGTTGAATAAATTTTTCAATATTCTGATATTTTATAGTATGCTTACTACTCTTATAATCATCCTGAAAGTTGTATCCCTACCACACTAATGTCATCTGTGATGCCCCTCATCTCTAGTATTTTGAATATCATCTCAATATGATGGTTATAAAGCTATAAAC
The DNA here is from genome assembly GCA_033239525.1 of Nepenthes gracilis. Taxonomy (NCBI): domain Eukaryota; kingdom Viridiplantae; phylum Streptophyta; class Magnoliopsida; order Caryophyllales; family Nepenthaceae; genus Nepenthes; species Nepenthes gracilis. The sequence goes on from BSYO01000031.1 coordinate 8,983,437, forward strand.
ATTCCACTTGAAAATTAATCGACTTCTATAACTAAAAATAGAATAGGTATCAAAAAAATATAAACTATACTAAGATTTTATATGCACTTGTTCAACTAGATATCTTATAGTTTTCACACGCTCTGTTTCATATAGCCATAGAATGTCAAAAAATATACTCAAACGAATCAAATGATAATGCCACTAAAACCAAGAGAACAAGATAATCAAGTAATCTATACAAGTACCTAATAAGTGGCCACCTCTCATCAAGACCCATAAATATTCTCCAGCACTCCATCTCAGACTAGAATCTCGATTCTAGTTCTCAAGATTTATGATTTAAACTATGAATATAAATCTACCCCTTTAGCATTCAATTCTCAATCCAGATGTTCCAATGGTAGTCTAGTTACCATTCACGCTGAGCCTAAATCTCCATGAAAAACATGTCAATTTTTTTAATTAGGTTGTTATTTCTACCTCTAAGGCTATATAACAACTAATTATTCAATCAATTTTATTTAAAATCAATCAGACCACCCGGATTAATGAAATTCCTTGATCCACTGCCTGGCATTCCAATGGTTCTCGAATAGCCTTCAAACGTCTAACTTAAAACCATCTATTTATATCTACCATTATGCATAAAAAACCAGTATAGATTTATGCCTATCTATACTTCCTGCCATTTAGTAGATTTCAAACATGTATAATGTCGAATAAAAGATAAAATATAATTATTAAAATCATGCAAAGCAGGATGAGCAACATTTCAGTGGTACTCAAATGCTGGTGCATGAAGCAATAGCGATCAAATATCATTTTGAGTAATGATCAAATATCGCGTTAAATTTAAATTTTATTTACATAATAATTATTCTAATCGATTATAAATATTATTCTATCATAAATCTACTATTCTTCATGGTTGGAATTGAAATAATGACAAAAATAGAATTATAGATGAGTGAATAAGAAAGGTCATAACTTCACTTCCCTCAAAAGATGAAGTCTCTCAACTTCACACAGATCACTATCTCCTCGACTCCTCTCCTCTCCTAGCTTTACTTGGATGAATGCAAAGGTGACAAGTGAAAAGTTTTAAATGTTTAAATAGAAGTGTGAGATCCAAAACTTCAACTGCTTGAAATAGGTTTGCCCCCTTTTAAATCAACATGTGAAATCGGCCCTTAAGTGGGCATAATTTAATTCGGCCACTTTAAAAGTGGAATCGCCTCCTGATGTAAAAGATGAAATCGGCCCATGAAATCAACCCTTGTACTTGTGAGACCCAAAATAACAAATGCCTCGCCCCTTAAGTGGGCATGAATGAAATCGGCCCAACAGTGGAATTGGCCCCTTGGATTCAAGCCGGCCGATTGCATGATGAAATCGGCCCCTCAAGTTCGGCCGAGCACGTGCCAACGGGAGAAAACCTAACTCGTTGGAATCCGACGAAGCGGCGACTGAATAAGGCAGGTGAAACAACCTCGTTACCTCCTGAAAACAAGTACGGGGTAGGTAACCTACCCGACTTACTCCACCAACTCCTTCCTCTATATAAATCGATCGATGCGAAGGGAGAGGGAAAGGAAAATTCGGCGGGTGCGAAGGGAAGAGAGGAAAGGAGAGAGCTTCGGGACGTTGAGATTAGGCATCCCAACTCTCAGGCAAGCGTACTCCGTTTTAAAATACATGCATTTTGCATTTTTATCTGCATATTCTTCTGGTCTGTTCTCCGTTTTTCCCATCTGCATTATTCTGTCCTGATTTCCATCGGCATTCTTGGTTTCTGATCGAACTCGGCATTCTGCATTAAAGATTAAGCTCGGTTACTACATAAAGATCGAACCCGGCATTCTGCATGTCAATTGAACTCCATAAAGAACGAAACCGGCATTGCATGTACTTAATCCGGCTTTTGACACATGCACTGGAACTCGCCCATTTACATATGAAAATTAGAACCGGCCTACCTTCATCTCAAAAAAATTAGGATCGGTTCTTTATCATGTTAGAATCAGAATCGGCTCCTTTACTTGCAAAATGAAAACTGGCCACCATTGTTGTAAATCAAGATCGACCCTCCTTGAGAATCGCAACCGGCCAACCTTGTATAATGAAAATGAAACCGGCCACCGTGAAGTAAAAGAAGTCCGGCTTTTTCCTTGAAACGAAAGAAGTCCGGCCCCTTGGTATTGAAATCAAAATCGAACCTTGCGTCAAAGCCGAAATCGGCCTTGTGTATCGCAACCGAAATAGGCCCTGGCGTTGAAGTCGGATTCGGTCTTTGTATTGAAAACGAAAATCGAAATCGGCTTGTGCGTCGCCTCTTTTTGCATTGAAATAGAATTCGGGTCTTGCGTCAAAACCAAAGTCGGCTTTGTGCATTAAAAACCAAAACCGGCCTTGGTATTGAAATCGGCCCCTTTCATCGAAACCGGCCTTGGCAGGTTTGGAATCAAAATCGGCCCTTACATGTTTAAAATCGAAACCGGCCTTTGCATTGAAACCGAACATGGCAGTTTTGAAATCAGAATTGGCCTTAAAATCAAAACCGGCCTCTGCATTGAAACCGGCATTGGCTGGTTTGAAATCAGAATCGGCCCATACACGTTTTAAATTGAAACCGGCCTTGGCAGTTTTGAAATCGGAATCGACTTTAAAATCAAAACCGGCCTTTGCATTCAAACCGGTCTTGGCAGGTTTGAAATCAAAATCAGCCCTTACACGTTTTAAATAGAAACCGGCCTATGTATTGAAACCGGCCTCGGTAGGTTAAAAATCGGAACCGGCCTTTGCATCGAAACCGGCCTTTGCATCGAAACCGGCCTTGTCAGGTTTAAAATCCGAATCGGCCTTTGCATATTCAAAATCGAAGTCGGCTTTGAGCACTTAAAATCAAAACCGGCCTTGATATCGAAACCGGCCCTTTTATCGAAACCGGCCTTGGCAGGTCTGGAATCGAGATTGGCCCCTGTATGTAAAAGTCGAATTCGGCCTCTTTGACGGTAAGATCGAAATCGGCCCTCTTTTACGTCAAAACTGAATACAACCCCTTGGGTATGTTGGAAATCAAACTACCCCTTTTCACCAAAATCGAAACCGGTCCTCATGTGAAAAATCCAACCGCCCCTTTTGCATAGAAGCAAACCAGCCCTTTTGAAAGGAAATGGAAACCGGCCCCCTTTTATGATATAATCGAAACCGGCATGCATGAAAACTCGGCTTTTGCATACAAAATGGAAATCGACACTTTGCATGTAAGACAAGGAACACAATTTTTAAAGTAAAGTGTGAAACCGGCCTTGCATAAGGATTTGCATCTAAAATTTGAAACCGGCTTCTTCAGTGTGATTTTCAAACCGGAATAAAGAAAATATGAACCGACCTTATGATCAGACTATCTGTACCGATTTGGGGAGATAAGGTTCTCCGGCATGCCTTAGAGCCTTAAGGTGGTAATCGAGGATAATTCTGTCCATGGAGTTATTTGTGGACCGCCCTGACCTCGGGGCGTTACGGTCAGGAGGAAAAACGAACTCTGTCTATGGAGTTATTTGTGGACCGCCCTGCCCTCGGGGCGTTACGGTCAGGAGGAAAGCGATCTCTGTTCATGGAATTATTTGTGGACCGCCCTGTCCTCGGGGCGTTACGGTCAGGAGGAACATTGAACTCTGTCCATGGAGTTATTCATGGTCTGCCCTGTCCTTGGGGCGTTACGGTCAGGAGGAAAGCAATCATTTATGGACCGCCCTGTCCTCGGGGCGTTACGGTCAGGAGGAACATCGAACTCTTTCCATGGAGTTATTCATGGTCCGCCCTGTCCTCGGGGCGTTACGGTTAGGAGGAAAGTATGGTTTCTGGCCTACCTTCAGGTGGCGCACCGATCCCACGAGATGGGATATTTCTGTTATTGGCCTTGGATTGTGTAGACTGAACACAATCTATCCTCGATTAATACCCTTCTGTAAGCAGAAGAATAAATGAAGACTATTATGACAAAGATAACTCTGTTTTATGCTTTGGTATTTTGATCGACCTTCATCCAGCTAAGTATTGATTTCGGTATTGCTTACGATTCTATTAGAATTTATTTCCTGTCTTGATTACTCCAGTTTTCTGATCCGCCACTAATTACTGATATTTATGGATTGTTTTGATAATTATTTTACGACAATTAGCATGTACCTTGTTGAGCTCCGGCTCATTATTTTTCTGTTTTTTCCCCTACAGATGAAACCTTAGAGCTCGTGTCGGACGAGTTGGAGTGACTAGAATTGTCTAAAGGGCTATTGAAGATTCAGGAGCTCATTTTAGAAGAATAGTATTGTAATAACCTAATCATGATTCATGAGCTTTTATAGTTAGATGTTTTGATTATGTATTTGGAAATGAAAATTTTGGAATGAATATGAATGCTCCTGCAAGATGTTGGAATGACTTCCGCTAAGATTTTTATGGTTAATAATATGGGTCATAGATGACATCTCTGATCCTGTGTTGACAAAAAAAAAAATCCGTTCCATCACAAAAAAAGTGTGGTAATGCAGTGAAGTTGGTTAATTCCTTCGTTGGCTTCGAAATAGGAGGACGAGTAGTATTTATCTCCCTCATCTCTCTTTTACTTGGATGAAATTATCAAAGAGTAGAAAAATGAGAGGCTTTAGGGTTTTTATAGCAAGAAAGGGGCTAGGATTTGATTCATCATTTCCCTCTCTTTGAATCTGAAATGGGGATGGGAAGTCACTGAAATCTCTCTTCCCAAATAGCAGCCAAAAATTTTAAAGAGAAGCTAACAATCTAACTAATCATACTCTTCCTTAATGCAAGCTAACAAATTACTAATTTAGGCTGGCATTATAGATGGCAACTGCTAGGCTTTAGGAAGAGGTTTGTTGATTCCCTCTACTTGCATTAACTTTCAATTATAATCGGCCTATAATAACTAGCTTTTATTTTACTAAAGACTAGTCAAGTTACAAGTCACTTATTCAATTAACTAACTTCTAAAATAATAAGTTAGGATTTTGAATTGCTCTTGAATTCCCACTAATTTGAATAATATCTTATTAATTTTTGATATATAATCTAGCCCCTAATATTGTAAATTTTTCAATAACTATATTCCAAGTTCAAAGTTTCCAAATTCTTCTAACTGAGATATGGGATTTTTATTTATTTTATTGAATAGTTAGTTGCTACACCTATATTATATTGAAATAATCCTAAATTATTATTATCCTAAATTAATAATAATAATAAGACTCTAGTACTAGGCTAGGATTTGATTGGATTTAGGGTTCTCTAATTCCTATCTATTTTCCCTCTATTTAGTTCAATAAGACTGTGACCATTATTTTTCAAATTTTACCATAACAACTATTCCTAAAAATAGGCCAATCAGTCGAACCACAATGTGAAAAAATTCTAAGTTTAAAGTCCTTGAATTATTAATGCAAGACATCTAAGCTTATAGTTAAATGATTGCCAAATTAATATATCTTCACTAAGTTAGCCTCCCAAAAGAGTCAAATGAGTTTGTTAACTTGAAAATAAAATTCTCCATTATAACTGAGCACTGCTAGAAAAGAGTCCCCATAATATTAGATGAGGGATTTTAGCTGTTTATTTTGTATAGTTGTTAAATTATATAATTTACTAGTAATATTTAATTAGATTCCAAATCAACTGAGATGTCTGCAAATCTCCATAATATGAAATTTTTTTATTTTCCAATATTCCTCCAAATAATAGGTAATAATGTTCTTGCAACACTTCTAACCATTAGTTTTAAATAATTTGGCCTGCTAAATATACTAAGCTCAGTTAATTTTGGTCCAATGGTTGATACATCAAGCTCTTAATATTATTCTAAAATTCTCCTATATTCTAGGTAACTGTTTCCTTAAAAAATTTAACTTATCAACTCTATAATAATATATAATTCAATTAATTTGGCCCAAATTATAACTAAGTCAAAAATACAAATTATCTACAAGTTTTCTAAGTCAACAGCCCATTACTAAACAATTTACTAATTAATTTAATTGTCTAATTAAGTTACTAATAAATTATTCATACAATTATCATAGAAAAATAAACATATAATTATAATTTCTCAAACTGATTAAACCGAAAATATTTGAGATATTGTATCTACAAACTTATAATCCAGTAATTATCTTCTAATTCTCAAAAGATTTTTCACATAAACCTTGTATCTCATTTTTGTAATTATTGTTTTTTGTTGTGTATTATCGAATGACCACTTCATGGGTTCAAACAAAGGGATCAATAACGATCCTTATAAAAATTAATACTTACTTTTGTAAGTAAAAGTTTGGTAATCGAAACCCTACATTAGTATCATCGGTTTGCAGTCGGTTGTTGGACGACGAGGCATGCCGGCTAGCAACGGGCAGCATGGGCCGGGGACCTCGCTGGCTGGTTTTTAAAACAGTGAGCTTCAAAGCAGAATTGAGGCAGATTTTCGATCACTAAAATTGTGCTTTCCAAGTTATATAATGTAAGTTATCCATGCTAAAACGTAGGATCGAACGTGTTAAAGGATGATCAGGTGAGATGTAAGCAGTATTGCCCATGGAGTAGTCAGTCATTCACTAGTCAATAATACTAGAATCAGTTCACTAAACTTGGTTATATAAAGTGGAGAACAAATCTCTATAGGAATCTATTACCAAATGTTTATTTGAATTTATGGAGAGGTAAAATGATAATTAACGATCAAAAGTAAAAATTATGTAGTAAAATAAATACCAATTTTTGGTGAAAACTCTTTTTATGAATAAAAAGAAAAATCATGAGACTTTTTAAAATCACCACTCTATATATTAGCTTAGCTATGATAAACCCATCAAACCATCTTCAATTTTACTAGAAAATGTACGCGCATGAACAAAAAACAATAAAAGAGTAATTGAAATGAAATCATCAGTAAAAATATTTTATATAGTGACTAGAATAATATATATTAAAATGAAAAAAAATCAGAATATGATTTAAAACCCAACAATTGGCAAAATCTCCTCCTTTTTTTTTTCATTTTTCTTTCAGAAAAATCAAATAACTACCTCAAAACCAGAGTATAACACTTGAAATAGGGTCTGGAAATACCTTGGGAACATACGTTTTTCATGCACTGCATTAGATATGAGCTACTCTGTCGTAACCCCACACATGCATTTCTCATGCATGCATTTGGTTTGGGCATTCTATGTATGTTGCATAAAAACGCAAGTGTACATCAGCCAACCTTCACTGCACAAAATGATAAGCGACATTAAAACGTGCTTCCTGTTGGCATTCTCCTCCATAACATACTAGGGAGAAACTCCCATGGCATTCGACAGGATTCTCAATGAACCCTCCACTGACTAAATATATAGCAGGCTTGAAAATTTACCACCCAATGCTATCAGAAGGACAGATTGCTCACATTTTCTAGCAGACTGAGGCAGTCAAATGTAGATCAGTGTCTATTATGAATATCACTTCACAGAGAACATAGAATGACATTTGGCTAAACCAGACAATTGCTAGCTTAAGTGAATAGGACTGGGTAGGATTAAATTTACAAATAGCAAGGATGGCAGTGTGTGTGTGCCCGCGCTCTCGTGTGGTGTGTGAGGAAATAAGAAGTCATAAGAAGGATCAAGAAAAAAGGTAAAATATACAATTCTGTAAGAAACGAAAACCGAATCGAAAAACAGGAGGAAGACGAAGATGAAGGAGGCGACGAAGAGTATTCAGGAAGGAATCAAGGTTCCTTCATCGAAAAAGGGACGGAGCATTGGAAGGGACGAAAGCTGAGCGCATTGAATGCGCCTTTCATTTCACCGCAATACAATAATTACAAACCGGGGGGCATGCATTTATACACGCTAAATACAGCCATACATACAACGGTAAAAATACACATGCCTAAAATAAAAATATACACCATCATCCCTAATATGTCAAAAAATAAAATACTGCCTAAAATAAAATACAATCCAAAATGTTAATATTTATTGATTATTTTCTAATAGTCCCCCGCAAGATGGAGCATATATATTGATAATGCCCATCTTGGACAGGTGAAAGTTCAATCGATGTGAAGGGAGTGGCTTGGTGAAGATGTCCGCCAGCTGATTGTGAGTGGTGACGTGATGAGGCCGAATATGTCCGTCTTGAATTTTGTCATGAACGAGATGGCAATCCAGCTCGATGTGTTTAGTACGTTCATGGAAGACTAGGTTGGCTGCAATGTGGAGGGCGGCTTGATTATCACAATATTGCAATGCTGCATGGGGATGTGAAACCTGCAAGTCAGTCAAAATATAACAAAGCCATGATAATTTACAACAAGTGGCAGCCATGGAACGATATTCCGCTTCAGCAGAAGAGCGAGAAACCACTGACTGTTTCTTGCATTTTCAAGAAATAAAGGAGTCCCCCAGAAAAACACAGTAACCGGTGAGAGATTTATGTGTGTCTGGACAAGATGCCCAATCAGCATTGCAAAAGGCTCGCAATTGGATGGTGGATGTGGACGAAAGTAATATTCCTTGTCCAGGGTTGAGTTTTAAATATCGCAAAACTTGGTGTGCCGCATGTAAATGATTTGAGGTAGGTTGGTTCATAAACTGGCTTAAAATTTGAACTGCATAGGCGATGTCAGGTCGAGTAATAGTGAGGTAAAGGAGTCGACCAATGAGACGTCGATACCGGCTGGGATCTACGAGAGGAACTCCGTTTTCCTTACTCAATTTCAAGTTTTGTTCCGTGGGTAATTTCTGAGGTTTGCAACCAGTGATACCAGAATCGGCCAGGATGTCCAGGGTGTACTTCCTTTGACAGATGTGGATGCCCTATTGTGATCGAGCAACTTCTATACCAAGGAAGTACCGAAGAACCCCTAAGTCTTTGATTTTGAAGGTGCAATTAAGGAAAGTTTTGATGGAAGTTATAGTATCCAAGCAGTTACTAGCAATAAGGATGTCATCAACATACACGAGGAGTGTGGTAAAGGATTTACTGTCTTGCTTAGTGAACAAGCTGTAATCAGCCTTTGATTGGGTAAAACCAAAGAGTATCAAGGAGCTCGATAACTTGAAATACCATTGTCTGGAAGCTTGTTTAAGGCCGTAAATGCTTTTCGACAGTTTACAGACTTGGTTGGGTTTAGTTATGGTGTAGCCAGGTGGTGGTTTCATGTAGATTTCTTCGTTTAGAGTTCCGTTTAAAAATACGTTATTAACATCAAAGTGATATAAATGCCATCATTTGATGGCTGCAACCGCTAGGAGGCAGCGTACAGATGTGAGTTTAGCAACCGGAGAAAAGGTTTCATAGTAATCAACCCCTTCCTGTTGTGTGTATCCTTTTGCTACTAAACGGCATTTACATCTTTCAATGCTCCCATCACTGTTGAGTTTTAATTTGAAGACATAGCGACACCCGATTACTTTCTTGCCCGGGGACAAATCGGTAACAATCCAGGTCTTCTTTGATTCCAAGGCTCGTAACTCTTCATTTATAGCTTTGCGCCAATTTGGATCAGAGACAGCTTGAGCATAAGTGTGTGGTTCAGTGTGGGAGGAGATGGATGATGAAAAATTGCTGTAGGCTGGAGACAATTTCTGATATGATATGCAATGTTCAAGATGATAGGGTTGCCCAGAGGTGTGTGGTACTGTTGGTTGGGTGGTCGTAGTGTGGTTACAATGAAAATCTTTTAGATATTGAGGGGCCTTTCTAGTTCTGGTGGTTCGGCCAATGGGAATTTTGTCTTTGACAAGCGATTGGGAGTTGGTGATTAGTTCCGGAGAAATACTAGATTGTGGTGCATTATTAAGGGCTTCTTGCTCAGTGTCAGATGATTCCTGGATGGGATTCAAATTAGGTTCTTCATTGTTACAAGATTCTGTGGTTGGGAGATTTGTATCGATAATGGTTGTTGGATGCATGTAGTCGTATTGTGCCAGGTTAGGGAATTGTTCATTAGATGACACGTTGGGAATTGTTTCAGTATTATCTTGTTGAAAGGGAAAATACGTTTCGTGGAAGATGACATCCCTAGAATTAAAAATCGTGTGGCTATCAAGGTCAAGTAGTTTGTAACCCTTGACACCAAAAGGATAGCCCAAAAAAACACAGGTTCTACTTTTAGAATCAAATTTCTTTCGTCCGTGGGAAAGAGTGGAAGCAAAGCATAAACACCCAAATACACGAAAGTGTTCATAACTTGGTTTGATTCCAAAGAGGATTTCATATGGTGTTTTATTTTGCAACACAGGAGTGGGGGTTCTATTTATAATATAGGCAGCAGTCAGAATGCAGTCACTCCAAAATTTTAAGGGAAGGCCTACTTGAAATCTAATTGCTCTAGCCACATTTAATAAATGTTGGTGTTTGCGTTCAACAACACCATTTTACTGTAGTGTTTCCACACAACTGCGTTGGTGGATAACACCCCGTTTACTGTAAAAATCTCCCAGACTGAATTCAGATCCATTGTCAAAACGAATTGTTTTAATGTTGACATTAAATTGTGTTTTAACAAGATCATAAAAGGCTTCTAAGCACAATTTTGTGTCAGATTTTTGTTTCAGAAGATAGATCCATGTACTTCTTGAAAGATCATCCACGATAGTCAAGAAATACTTGAATCCATCATAAGATACTTCTGAGAAAGGCCCCCACAAGTCACAATGCACAACGGCGAAAAGTGTGCGTAACTTGTGGATGCTGGGAGTGAAAGGAAGGCGACGTTGTTAAGCCATGTGGCAAATAGAACAAGGATTATTATTAAGAGAATGTAACCCTTCTTTTACAATAAGATCTTGTATCAATTGAATCCTAGAATGTGAAATGTGTCCTAATCTGTAATGCCATAAATTATGCGGTAATGAAACATAATTAGCTGAAATTGTCATAAGGGGCTTCGAACATTTTGAGAGAAGGCCAGCCAAGGTGTTTGGATGAACATCCTTATTCACTAGATAATATAATTTGTTTCGTTCTTCATCCATCCCAATCGTTGTCCAGGTGGCAATATCCTGAATCAAACAAATGTCAGCAAAGAAAATGCAACAACCAACAGAATCAATAAGAGCTTTTACCGAAATTAAATTAAAAGTGAAGGATGTAACACATAAAACATTTTCAAGTGTTATCCTTGGAGTCAGTTTCACGTCACCAATGTGGGATACAGGGACTTCATGGCTATCCGACAGTTTCACGGAACTGGAAATGGGGATTTTCTGCCGGAGGTATAAAGAGGAGTCGTAGATCATGTGATCAGTGGCTCCAATATCCAAATATTATTTTTGTCATATGCATAAGGGGCAGAACAAACATCAATACCAGTCATATTACTTGTCCTGGGTTGATCACCGGGGGGGTCAAACAGGGACGAAATCTGTTTTGCGGTCTGAGCAGAGGAACCCGAATCCTTTGGTTGGATTAAATTCATCAGTTGCTTGAACTGGGCTTTGGTTAAAGCAACTTTGTCTCCTTCATTGTTCTCGCCACCAGCAGCAGTAGTGAAACTCGAGTGATTGGCCAAAAAAGTGGTTGAACCATTCTTACCATACGATTTGTGATTTTGTGGGAAACCATGGAGTTGATAACATTTATCAACTACATATCCCGATTTATGGCAGTGCGAGCAAATCGGTATTTCAGCGTTTCCAGCCTTAAAACACTGCTGGATGGTGCATCCTGAGACACGGCAATGGACGCAGAATGGCCGATCCTTCTTGGACTGTTGGTTATTTTTCACATTACCTTTGGGGGAATTAAAGACCCATTTTGTAAACAAAGCCATCGTTTCAGATGGGTGAGCGACAGACAACATTAGATGTTGTCATTCCTGTTGCTGTATGATGGAGAAAACTTTGTTTACAGAGGGCAGGGGGTCCATTAGCATGATTTGGTCTCTCACATTAGTGTATGAATCATTGAGACCCATAAGAAATTGTATAACACAATTCCTTTGATATCGCTCGACAAGAACTTTGAGCTTACCACAGTTACAATCTGGGAGAGGGTCGTATACGAGGAGCTCGTCCCAGATCATTTTCAGTTTGCCGTAATATAAACTAACCGAATCTTGTTCTTGCAAAAGATTTGCCAAAGCTTTCTTAAGCTGAAAAATACGATGCCCGTTTTGTTGTGTGAATCGGTCACGCAACTCCTTCCAAATTTCGGAAGCATCATCCACAAAAACCACACTGGATTTAATGGATGGACTGATAGAGTTTTGTATCCAAGATACCACCATGTCATTACATCGTCCCCATGGTTCAAAAAGGAGATCGTTGGGATCATAGGGTTTAGGAATCGTACCTTCAATAAAGGGAAGTTTGTTCTTTGCCCTCAAGGCACAGCGCATGGTCCGGGACCAAGTCGAATAATTATCGGTTGTGAGTAAATCGGTTACCAGAGTAACAGCCGGACTGTCACCAGCTTCCAATCGAAAAGGATTGTAGGGATCCGAAAGGTTCTGGAAGCGCAGAAGAGTTTGCGTGGAGGCCAGATCTGGGTTTGGAGTAAACGCCAGATCTGGGTTGTCGTCGTTGGTGCTCGATGTGGGTTCAGCAGTGGTGTGGTGTGCCAAATCTGTATTGTTGTGTACCATTGTCTCTCTCTCTCTCTCTCTCGCTCTGATACCATGTAAGAAACGAAAACCGAATCGAAAAACAGGAGGAAGACGAAGATGAGGGAGGCGACGAAGAGTATTCAGGAAGGAATCAGGGTTCCTTCATCGAAAAAGGGACGGAGCATTAGAAGGGACGAAAGCTGAGAGCATTGAATGCGCCTTTCATTTCACTGCAATACAATAATTACAAACCGGGGGGCGTGCATTTATACACGCTAAATACAGCCATACATACAACGGTAAAAATACACGTGCCTAAAATAAAAATATACACCATCATCCCTAATATGTCAAAAAATAAAATACTGCCTAAAATAAAATACAATCCAAAATGTTAATATTTATTGATTATTTTCTAATAAATTCAAGTAATGTAACACTACTCACAGCATCATTCGTGATATAGTATTCCTCCAATGTCATATATTTTAAAGTATGAGCACATGTTCTTTAGATTTTGCATCTTTAATTACGAAAGGGGACTTAACCAACCAATCAAAAGAATCTACAACCTTCTTCATAGCTAAAAAAGATGGCCTTTTTTCTATCTTCTTTCCTTCCTCTTCTTTGCTAATATGTGTATTGGGGTGGGCCAATCCCATATGAGACCCATATTCATATTTATTTTGACAGGTTCAAAGTACTTAACTATTTTATTTCATTATTAATTTACCATGAATGTTTGCTCAATATAAATAGATGGAGGACGATGAGTTTGGGTATGTTTAATACTTTGGAATTTGGAATGTTAGAATTCAATAAACATGGAAAAGTATACATATCTACACCGGGAAGAAAATACACATTGGTGCAGCTCTATTAATGTTGAAAGTGAGAGAAAATAAATTTTATTTACCAATGTGAGCTGTATTTCTTTATTTTGAGTAGAAAAGATTGTGTAGTGTAATTATTATCATTATAGTATAAGATTTATAGACTCTGGATTCCATATTTTTTTCTTTTATTTTAAAGGATTTTTTACGTAAAATTTTCAATATTATATTTATCCTTTTTTTTTTTTCTGATAATCTCATATTTTGCTTGTTTTATTTTTTGTTAAACATTAAGGACTAAAAGTTTCGATCACTCACTTGCCTTAACAAAACTTGGTGGTAGAGATGGGACTTGTATGACATTGCATCTCAATAATTTTCAAGAGTTCGAGAATTAGCTCACAAACTCCAAGACCGTGTTGGAGGATAAGATTTAGCCACACTTTTGATTAGTGGAAATAAAAATTTTATTTTCACTTTATTTTTTTAAAAATATTTATTCTCCTATTTAATTACATTTTGATAGAAAATAAATATTTTTAAAGAAATAATTATTTTTAAATTTTTAAGAATAACTATTACAATCTAGAAGGTGGTAATACTTATTCCCAAAAAAAAAAAAAAAAACTATTTCCATATTAATTATATTTAAAAAATATAATTATACCTATATAATAATTAAGTATTTAAAAAATATTTTAGATATATAATAATTAAATATGTAATTATTTAAAAATATATTATATATTATATAATTATATTTTTTATGATTTTATATATTTTATATTATTATATATATTTATACATGTAATCATTTAAATATTTATTAAAAATATATTTTATACATATTTAATATATATAATAAATATATATTTTATATAATTATTATATATTATAATAATTATTATCACAACCAATTGTATTTTATATTTATTTTATATTATAATATTTATTAAATATTATATGTATTTTATATATGTATTTTATATTATAATAATTTATATATTATAATATGTATTTTATTAAATATGTATATATATAAATATGTATTTTATTTATATATAACTATGTATTTATACATGACAAGGAATAAATATGTATTTTATATCTTATAATAATTATTACATATTTAACATATATATTATATTTTATATTTATATTTTATATGATAAAATATATATTATATTAAATAATATTTAAGAATAATATATATATATATATATATATATATGTATATAAGAAAAAATAATATATTCTTCTTTGAATAATGATAAAAAATTATTATGATAAATTATCATATTATTTCTCATACTATTTTATAAACTAAATATTAAAATACTAATTTTTAACTTACTATATTTCAACAATTAAATATAAAAATAATAATTCTTAACTCTATCTTTATCATATTTTATTTTCTGAGAGTAATTATTTTATTCATACCTTATTCTATTTCAACAATCAAATGTATCATAAAATTGTATCTTTTTTAATACATTGTAAGATAGTTAAGTCTAAGCAATGGTTCTCAACAAATCAACTCCAAAATGATTGCATTTCATCGTAGAATTCAATATATATTTTTAGATAATATGATCTTTTAATTATTCAACTATTATTAATTTTATAATTAATTTTGAATAAAGTAATAAATTAATGGAAAGATTGATATATAGAATAAATTTATTCTTTGAAAGAAAGGCCATTGTCTTTGAAAGAAAGGCGAGGACCTAGAAGAACAGTCTCAACAACCAAGGAAAATCAAATAGATAGTCTAAGTCCAAGGGCCAAAAGAAGTGCTTTCACCGTGAAAAGATAGACCATATAAAAAGAAACTGTAAGCTTATCAAATAGCCTCAAAAAGGAAACGGGAGTAGGATACAACTATAGTGACAACATTGTAGATGAGATTACCATACATTAAACAGTGGAGATGATGACTTGATGAGTCTAGATCCAATCAAAGTAGTTGACTCAGCAACCTCGTTCTATATTATCTTTAGGCGTGATATTTTTATTTCCTATAAAAAAAAAAGTGGCTTTAGTTATATTAAGATAGGGAATGATGTTGTTAGCCAAATTATTGGTCTCGTGGAAGTTTATGTGAAGACCAACACTAGGTGCAAGTTAACCCTAAACAACATGAGGCATGTTCTTGACATGCACATTAATATAATTTCAAAAATAGTGCTTGATGATGAAGGTCACATGAACACATCAGAAATAGGAGGTGGAATGTCTCTAAGCACGATACGGTGATTGCCAGATAAAGAAAGGATAGCTCCTCATACACAACTCACACTAAACTACATCGATTTGTACAATGGAAAATACTATGGATGAGTTGTGGAATAAGAGTCCCAATCCTATGGAAGAGAAGGGGCCTGAAATTCTCACTAGGAAAAGGTATTTTCTTTGACAAGTAATTCTTTAAAAACCTGTAGTCATTGCTTTGCAAGGAATCAACATAAAGTTGTATTCCAAAAGGTCCCAAATACCTAGGCGGACAAAGATATTGGACCTACTACATACTGATGTGTGTTCTATTGGAGCTAGATATATTGATGGTGTTGAATTCTTTTTCATTTTAGTTGAAGTTTATTCAAGAAAATTGTGAGCATTCACCCTAATGTCAAAAGGCCAAGTCTTAGATGTGGTTAAATAAATCCATGTTACAATGAAAAGACAAACCAAAAAGAATAACAAGATAATTTGATCAGACAATAAAAAACCACGTCACTTTTAAATAGTACAGTTACAAGCACAATATTAGGCTCGAAAAGGAAATTCTAAAAGCATCTCAACAAATTGGGATAGTTGAGTGGATGAACCTAACAATCACTGAGAGAATATGGTCCTTAATCTGTCTTGTAAACCTACTAAAGTTCTTTTAAGGACAAGCCATTAGGGCATGTTGCTATCATCAATCTATCATCATTGGTCTCATTAACCTTTGATATTTCAAAATGAGTGTGGACCTCAAAAGATGTCTCTTATGAGCGCTGTTTGATTGTAAGGCTTTTTTACACATCCTAAGTGATGAATGGTCCGAGCTTGACAAAAAAACCAAGGAGTATATCTTCTTGGGATATGAATTTAAGAAGTCCTACTATATGCTTTGTGATCCAATTGACAAGATAATTATCTGTAGCTGCAATGTGGTCTTCCTTGAAGAACAAACTAATGGGAGATTATGAAAAATCAAGCAGTAAGAGAGTCTAGAGGGTAACACCAACTTAAAACTAAACTAAGTTGTGAAATGAAAAAGGTGAGTGGAGATGCAGGAGCAAGGAGGTCCAATCATATAAGAAGTGTAAGTGTTGACTCAAACATACCAACAATGCTTGAAACCAGTCCATCCAAGCCATTAGTGGTTGAGCCAGTACATTTTGGTGAACTACAATTGAGGATATGTCATGCTTTCCTTCATAAGAACCATAATTTTGATCTGTCAAAGTTTCATAAGGGTAAGAAATCCTTAAATAGCAAGTGGGAGTTTCGACTAAGGGCTAATGATAAATTTATACAATCAAGGTATAGGATAAGGATGGCTGTGAAGAGCTTTGGCCAGAAAAAGGGTAAAGATTTTGAGAAGATATTTTATTTAACGATGAAGATGTCTTTAATCTAGGTTGTTCTAATACCTATGGCAAGTGTAAATCTAGAGATATAAAAAGTAAATATGAAGATGAAATTCCTCTATGATAAACTTAAAAGGCCTAATACTTTCATTACAATGATGACGTCATTATTATTATATTAAATCAATTTAATGAATAATTGTATAATAAAATTTTAAGAAAAAATTAGATTTGAAAAAATTAGGCCAAGCATTTGATAGGAACTTATCTCCACACTCATGAGTATTTAAGGCAATAGAGATATACCTGAAAGACAATTATGAGGCACTTATGCAGATTTTGTGACAAAATAAGTAGTATCTAAAGTGTGCCTATATTAGTGCCCACGTGCCTTTGTGTTATGATGCGGCACCTAATACATGCCTATCTAATGTTTCTGTACTAATTATGGTATATAAGGCCGTCTACACCTATTTTGGTCACTTTATGTGGAAAAAGAGAAGGAAGGAAAAGAAAGAGATAGGAAATGGAAGAAGAATAAGAGAGAAAAAGAGAAAGAATGGGATTTTGAATCTTTGTCAAATTAAATCCGTTAAAACAGATATTACAGACAAGTATTTTTTATATTTTTTGGTCTATTTTAAATTTTTTTTATTTTTAGTTATATTTCTTATTTTATAATACATGCATGTCATCCTTTAACTCCCTTAATTAAATATTATTATATGTATATGTTTTTCATTGAATGTTTCAAAGTATTATTTGATTTTATTGAATATTTAAATATTTGGTTTATTTTTCTTGTAACAAGTGAATATTTTAAAAGATTATATTCTTATATGTAAATATTGGAGAAGAAATGTTACAAAACTTATACATTTGCATTAAATATGATAATTCATGCAAGTATTCAGTTAGGACTCTATTTTGATTTTATATGAGTTTATACTTTTTTATAGGGTAGAAAGTTTTATATTTATATTTTTACAATAAGTAAAAGATTTTGGATATTTATTATAGAGTCATTTATTTATTATTTTATTGATGACTATTATAAAAAAAAAATTGATGAAACTTTTTATTCAAACATCCTAACATATTATGCATATATGAGAATTATACATATTATTCACATGTAGTAAAAAAAAATAACATTTGACAATATATATAAAGAATAAATTATAAACAGTCTACTTATGAATCTAAATAATAATATTTTGATTTAAGGTTACAAGAAATATATATAACACTTTCTTAAAATTAATCTTTTAGTCATTAATTCTTAGATTTCATATGATTTAGATTTTTAAGATTTTAGCCCATATCATATTCTTAGATTTAGTTTTATATTTTAGATTTTAAAATTGGATGTTAGACTTTTGAGATATTGAAATGCTTGATGGGTTTATAACTGGTATTCATATGCAAGTCCATATACATTTCGACCTCTACCAATTTTTGAGCCATATTATTAGAGATTTTCAAGAGAGGAGGGATAAAAGAAAAAGGAGAAGAGAGGGAATGCTGAGGGAGAAAGAAACAGAATGTGTTTTTAAAGTGATCACAATATAGATTGTGGTAAATCTAATTTAAGGTTTGTGTATTTATACCCTTTTCTATATTAGTTACAAAAATTTTATAATATTTTTCTTAATTCTTGTCAAACTTCACATGCATGTAGAATTTTTTTTCTTCTCTCGAGTTTGGTTTGCATGCATGTTGATTTTGCTCATAAATCATGAGATTTTGAGGGCTTATACCTTAATCTAACCATGTTTATGAATTAGTATTTGCCCTTGCGTGTTTCACTTTATGTAATAAATCAATAAAACACTCTACAATTGAGTTATATTTAGAACGTTTGTTCTCAAAATTTTAAAATTTTATACATTTGCATAAATTTTTTCTATTATCTAAATAAAAATCATTGGAAGAAATCGATTGAATATATTAAAACATATTATAATATATTAATTCGTAAGAAAATGTTATTACATAATATCTATGGGTTAAAAAGTAGCATTATTTCTATCTATAGGACATAATGTATAGTTAGTCGACTTACAGATTTTAACTAGTAGCTTATAACCAAAACTATAGGCTAAAAATGTGTAATTCGATTTTTAATATTTTACCATAGTCAATGAGATTTATCACTAGTTATTGATCTTACTTTTAATAATTTACATATGATTATTGTCATTGTCTTCATCACATTTTTGCCATTTATACTACACAAACACTCACGCACATACACACATATATACTTTACTAAGTTTTAGGTTCATTCTTGTCATGTTTTATTGCTTTTCAAATTTGCATGCACAAATCACTTGCAGGTTTTGGAAAGACAAAATTTTCTAAAGGATTGACTTAAAAGGAAAGATAAAGATTGCAATATTATTTTGGTATGGTTGTCTCACATCCTTTGATTGAAATATTATCTTTGGATTACTCGAGACAGGAAAATTAAAAACCTATGGGTGTCTCATGAAATATTCGTTGAAAAGGTGTTGGAGCATGCGAACATGAAAATTAAAAAAATATAGGCTTATTTTTTTAGTAGGGATAAGATTTTTTTTTTTTTTTGGCATAATTAGTAGCAATATGTCTATGTTGTTTACAACTGAAATGCTAAACTTTATGCATAACCTCATCCTTCCCTTTCCTTAAAACCACATACGTAATTGTATTAGCATTGGGTAGCATTTTGTCTTCCTGTGTGAGATGGTGCTGCTACTCTCTAAGCAATTATCTAAAGTATATATCCAAGGATGGAAAAGGATCCCAATTCATTAAATTAGAATGAGTAATTTCAAATTTAAGACACAATATCATCAAAGGTTTGTCTCTCTTACTTTGCTCATAAATCAACTAAACAAGGGACATGATTCAAATAATAATTTTGCATAAATTAACTAAAACTTTTATCCATAAATTTTAAAAACCAAAAATGTAATTTTACACAAAAAGATTACCTTGATAGTAAATAGCAATCTTATGCTCTAACTAAAATTGAAGAGCAATAAATCTTGATTATAAACCTTCTACTAATACTCCCACATTGTTTGTCCCATATTATATGGCCTTAGATTAAAGACAATGAAAGCATCAACTGATCCTCATATCCAAGTCAGTACAGAATATTTTTAATTTTTCATTTGTCTTAATGCGTACCTGAATTTGACTTTGAACAGATTCGGATTCGTCTGATTGGTTCGATCCAACTCTATTCATTGAGTCTGAATCCTACACACCACTAAAATGAACAAGAGGTTAGTATGCCGGCAGGAAGTTATCCCACCGAAAATACTCCGACACTCAAATCAGTAAAAAGCCTTCAAATCGATGAAGGTGAAAGAGAGAGAGAGAGTAGGTTTGTCGAGAGTATTGACCCGTTGAGAATGTGAGTTCCAACTTACTGCTCACAAAGAGTGAGTAAAAGTTGCATCCCGAAAGCGTGAAAGTTTTGGGGGACAGTTCTCAGTGAGCCGGAAAGGACTCCTACAATCTAGAGGCCTTTGGTGGGATTTGAAGGAGAACGTTTTATGCAGACCGAGAGAGAGAAGGAGAGTCTTTGCTCAACCACTATAAGCATTCGTGACTTAGACTGTATCAGGAAGTCTCTTTGTTATTTCAGAAAGCGTGTTCTGTATGTTCTCTTGAAGGTAAGTTAGAGAGTGTGTTCAAGAACCTCCTTCCAGAATGAAGGCTCCAAGCTTATATAGATAGTAGGAGAGCCACCTTCTCTAGTCAAGGTGGCGTGATCTTCTGGCCTGGCAATGGTGGCCTTCTTTGAGTTGGTGGGCATGACTGGCGTGATTTGATAGATCCTTTTCCTTCTAAACAGTGCAACGGATATTCAAATCATCTGCTTTCCTTTCATGCTATTGTGACCGTTTAGACTCCATCGTTAGCGCCGAATTCCTTGCTACCTTTTTGGAGAAGATCAGCTTTTAGGAAAGTGTGTAATCATGAAAGGATCATTGCTTTTTGTGTACGAGATCGCCTGTCAAATTGGGCCTAACCCGTATCAGATTTACTACCTTTTTGGGCCTGCTACTACAGTACTTCCAGTTAATACTCGGGTTGACCGTTCGAGTTGGTCGCCTGCTTGCGTTTTGACGATCAACGCTAGCGTTGACCATCAAGAAAGCATTTTAGGCCTTTCAAGATTTGAGCATTTACCTCCTGTTAGGCCAACATTGGAGTTGA
This sequence comes from Nepenthes gracilis, assembly GCA_033239525.1. NCBI lineage: Eukaryota > Viridiplantae > Streptophyta > Magnoliopsida > Caryophyllales > Nepenthaceae > Nepenthes > Nepenthes gracilis. The sequence continues at coordinate 9,004,655 of BSYO01000031.1, forward strand.
CTGTCCAACAGGCTATTTAGGCCTTCTTTGACCGTTGGGCCACCCCAGCTACAGTGTACCCATCACTAGCCCCCCATGTCGGTGACCAGAATTCTGGCCTTCGGTATTGTCCATGATGGGATGCCCCTCACCTTCCTTCGTTGTTTGAAGATCCCGGAGTACTCTATGAAAAGCAGAGAAGAAAGTTGACCGGATCCATTGACCGTCTTTCATCAGATCCGGAGAAGAAAATTGACCGAATCTGTTGACCATCTTTGGTCAGAACTGAAGAGAAAATTGACCGGATCTATCGATCATCTTTGGTTAGAATCGAAAAAGAAATTGACCGGATCTGTTGACTGTCTTTTGTCAGAATCGGAGAGAAAATTGTCCAGATCTGTTGACCATCTTTGGTCAGAAGCGAAGAAGAAAATTGACCGGATCTGTTGACCGTTTTTGGTCTGAAGCGGAGAAAAAAATTGACGGGATCTGTTGACCGTCTTTGGTCAGAATCGGAGAAGAAAATTGACCGGATCTGTTGACCATCTTTGGTCAGATCGGGAGAAGGAAATTAACCGGATCTATTGACCGTCTTTGGTCAGATCGGGAGAAAAAAATTGACCGGATCCGTTGACCGTTTTTGGTCAGATCCGGAGAAAAAAATTAACCAGATCCGTTGACCTTCTTTCGTCAAATTCGAAGAAGAAAATTGACTGGATTCGTTGACCGTCTTTGGCCAGAATCCGAAAAACTTTCTGTGAGCCTTGATTAATGCGTGGCCATTAGCCGACTTGTCAGGCCAAGAGTGGATACGTGTCTTCTCTCGGTTGGACCGCTATCCAGGCCATTAATGCATCAGAAGATTTGTTTTATAAGGGGCCCATTAGGGAGGCAACACGTGGCAAGAACGATGGCGTGACTTCTCGAGGCAGTTTAAGGCGTTCTATACCTTGCCGTTTAAGTTTCCCTCCTTGTTCTGAGTATTCTCTCACACCTCCTACTTTGCTTTCTTCGTCTTCAACCTTTTCTCGTTCCCCAAAGAAACTCTAGTTTCTCTGTTAACGATGGCCTCAACCTCCGTCACCGACATCTCTTCTGTTCTTTGAGAGAGTGATGTGAAGGCGTTGTGTGTCGAGTTAAACATTCTGAAAGATATTGCGTAGAGGGTTCCGGACAAGGATGACAAGGCCTTCTCTCCACCAGTAGGGCACGTGATGGTGTACAAGGCCCATATGAGGAGCGGTCTCTGTCTTCATCTTCCGGACAACTGCAATCGATCCTTTAAGCTCTACGAGTCCCTGTTGCCCAACTCGACGCTAACACTGTAGGTACATTTGCACCCTTTGCATCTTCCTTCGCAAACATTCTAAGAAGTTGACAATGTCCATGGTGAAGGGACTTTTTAAAATAAATCAGAGAGGTAAATGGATCTCCCTCGTCTCCCTTACTGGCCTTAAGATAAACACGGCCATCTATGTCTCACTGAAGAACTGGAAGAATCGGTTCTTCTTTGTGAGCGTGGCGGAGACCTAGCCCCTTGCAAAGGATTGGGGTCAGGTGCCGGTGGTGTATACTGGGACGCCATCTGTGGCGGAGACAGCGTCCTTAGAGTGGTTGACCAAATTAGTCAAAAACCACATTTCGGACTTCAAATAGGATTTCTTGGTCTCAAGGGTAGAGGCCAAGAAGATGAACTGGGGGCTGCCTTCACGTTCAGAAGCTTAGATCGTAGGCGATGATGATGCGGCCGGAGGAGTCTAGGGGCCTGCTCATCCGCCGCCGTCCAACATACGATGATTTTATCGGCCGGTGGCACAAAAGGATGGTGTTGGAGACACCCTCTTCATCGTCTTCGAGGCCGGACTACATTGCCGCCGGGATTTGCAGCGGCCCCGGCAGTACCATCGGAATGGAGAAATCTTTTGAGGACCTGCCAGAGGCCAGGAGAGAAGGCGTTATCTTGGCGCAGCCCATGCCACAGGTGGTTCCTCGAGTGGCACAGACGGAGACCTTTTCGGAGCCAGCCTGTGAGCAGCTAGCGGAGGTGTAGGAGGCATCTGTTGGCTCTCAAGTTATACAGACACCTGCTGAGGAGCCGGTGGTTGATCTCGATCCTCCAGCAGCCGCAGTGGAGGTTGTAGTCGGGGAGCCTGCTGCTGCTGCAAATGACGTTGATGAGGGGCTCCTGGATGAGATCCTGGAGGAGGCCGCTACCAACTCTGCTCATGAGGGCATCGCTTCCGTCCCGTCGCCACCTAAGCCAGGCTTGGAGGGTAAACCTGAGAGGCCCGCACAGAGAGTCTTGGAGGTATAATCATTTGTGATACTTTCTGCATAATTTCTTCTTTTAGGATTTCTAACTTGTTTTTTGTCTGCTTTCTTTTTTGTTTTTGTGCAGAAGGAGAAGGTGATTGCTGCCATCGCCAAGGTAATGGGCCAGCGAGACCAGGTGATCTCTGACAAGGGGCAGAGATCGCCTGGCTAGACGTGAAGTTGGCGGCTTTGGGGGTGGAGCACAGGTCCGATGTCACTGCCTTGCAGACTATTCTGGCCAATACGGAGGCCGAGAATACCAGTCTGAAGGAGGAGGTTGCCCAGTTAAGGCAGGAGAATGAGAGACTCAATGGGCGCCTTAGCCAGCTGGGAGGGCAGTTGACGGAGTTTGAGAACCACCTGAGCGTCTGGATACGCCCTCACGAGATTGAGCAGTTGATGTGGTCGCGGATGTGAGAAGGGGTCAATATGTGTCGGCGTATTGCGCGGCTCGTTGACCCTAATTTCCCGGTGGATGTGCTGAACATGTCAAACAGGTCCGCCCAGACCCACGATAGTCTCGTGGGGGATCTTCTCGTGGGGGATGAGATGGTCAGGCGCCGCCTCCGCTGCCCCCTTAGCCTTTTCCTGATTTTTTGGACTTCCCTTTGTATTTATGTACTTTGATGTACTTTGTAATATATTTAGAAGCAATAAAATAAAAATTTTTTAATTTCGTGTCCATTTTCTTTTACTGCCTTTGTGTTTGCTCGTCTACTGTTTTGGACGGCCCACTCAGTTAGCCGACGGCCATTGTAGTGCTGTCAAAGGAATGAAGTCCTTAGGACTTTGGTAGGCGGCTGTGTTAATTAGCCTAGTAGTGGCGGCTTGTGAGTGAAGCCTAGTGGCGCTGCCTAAATGCTAACTTGGGCGGCCAACGTTGGAGAAGAATTTTTCTCCCTTCAACCATCGTTGACTAATCACGTTATCTCCTCGCGGAGGAGGTCGTTACATGTGCTACGCTAGCCCCCTAAGATTTTGACGGCTAACGGGCCACTTGGATGACCAAGGTTTAGATCTGGCCACTTATAGGCCGTCTGGATGACCAGAGTTTAATACGACCGCCAACGGGCTGCTGGGATGACCGAGATTCACACTAGACCGCTCATGGGCCACCTGGTTGACCAATGTTTAAATACAACCGCTAATGGGCCGCTCAGATGACCAATGTTCATGTTCAACTACTTATAAGCTGCCTGGATGACCAGAATTTATTAACGAGAGGGTGAGGACCCTCTCGACTTAGGGGCAGTTTAGGTCGAGTAACCTGCAAAGTAAACACATGTATGTCTGCACACAAGAAGGGAAGGCAGTATGCTAAGGAAACAATCGTTTTGACGAATTAAAATAAGCAAGCGAATGCATACACACAATAATGCAAATACGTACCTGTGCCTTTTACTGAAAGTAGCGTTTGAGGTAGATTGCATTCCATGTTCGCAAGACCAACTTTTCGGAGTTTGTATGCTCCGTTTCTCAGGACGGCGGAGACAAGGAAAGGCCCTTTCTAATTAGACGAGAGCTTATTGCGGCCGGTTAGCTTGCCCGTGGCCTCGACGCCTTATAAGACCAGGTCTCCAACATCGAATTGTCGCGCCTTAACCTTTTTGTTGTAATATGGGGTAATTCGATATTGGTAGGCCGCTGTCCGCACTCTGGCAGCGTCGTGGGCTTCCTCTAATAAGTCTAAGTGCTCCCTGATTTTTTGGGAGTTACCCTGTGGGTCAAATGATTTTATCCTAAGACTTAGAAGCTCGATTTTGACCGGGATTACTGCTTCAGTCTCATAACAGAGGTTGAAGGGCGTCTCGCGTGTTAGTTTTTTTAGGGTTGTCCGGTAAGACCAGAGAATTGAGGGGAGCTCGTCTACCCAGGAGCCCCTTGCGTCCTCTAGCTTGGTCTTTAACCCATTGAGTAGTGTTCGATTCGTAACCTCCACCTGTCCATTCACTTGGGGGTATGCCATCGAAGTGTGGACCAGCTTGACACCAAGGCTGGCGCAATACTTGGTGAAGCACCTCCTCGAGAATTGGGTCCCGTTGTTGGTCACGACAACCTCGGGGACGCCGAATCTGTAGATAATGTTCTGATGAAGGAATTCAAGAGAGTTGTGCTCCGTAATCTTGGCCAATGGGATGGCCTCCACCCACTTGGTGAAGTAGTTGATGCCCACGATGACAAACTTCCTTTGTTCCATTGCAATGGAAAATGGGCCGAGAATATCAAGCCCCCATTGTGCGAAGGGCCAAGGGGCCTGAAGCATCTTTAGGTCTACGAATGGCTGGTGGTGAAGGTTGTTGTGAAGCTGGCAGCTTTCACACTTCTTCACAAACTTAAGTGCGTCCTTTTTCATCGAGGGCAAGTAGTAGCCCTACCGCATGATCTTGAAGGCTAAGTTTTTTCCACCAATGTGCGATCCGTAAATCCCGATGTGGACTTTGCCCAAAGCATAGTCAGCCTCTTCGGGAGTTAGGCACCGGAGGTATGAGGTTGAGTAGCCACGGAGATATAGCCGTCTGTCAACCATGGTGTACCAGCCGGCTGTCTTTTTGATTCGTTTAGCCTTCTCTGCGTCTTCTGGCAATGATCCGTCAGCCAAATAACTAAGGTAGGGCGTTATCCAGTTTTCCGCTTTGAAAATCTGTATCGCCTCTTCTTTCTCTATGTTGGGAGCGCTCAAGACCTCCCTCATGTCCCTCGAGTACTGTTTTGGATTTTCGGCTATAGCGGCTCTAGCCAACTAGTCTGCCTTCTAGTTTTCAGTTCTGGGAACATGAACCATGGTTAGTTTGTTGAAACCCTAGGCGATCTCCCTTATCTTTACCAAGTACTTAGCCAGGTGAGAGTTGTGTACCTCGAAGTCTGCATTAACCTGGTTAACGATTAGTTCGGAGTCACTGTAGACCGCCAATCTCTTGGCAGAGCATTCCTTGGCTAATTGTAATCCAGCTAATTGGGCCTCATACTCGGTAACATTGTTGGTTGCCGAGAAATCGAGTCTGAGAAAGTATTTCACCTCAAACCGGTCAGGGGTCGTGAGGACCACTCCAGCATCACTGCCAGTGTCCGTAAACGATCCGTCTACGTGGAGTATCCATTCTGAAACTTTATCAAGCAGTTTCATGCTTTTTGCGGGCTGCTCCTCGAGAACTACGATCGCGGTTTCAACAATGAAATCAGTAAGAGCCTGCGCCTTTACAACAGGCCTGGGCCAGAATTCGATGTCAAACTCGCTCAACTCGATAGCCCATTTTACCAACCGTCCAAAAACGTCAGGTTTCTAAAGTATACTTTTCAGAGGCTGGTTTGTAAGAACCACTACACGGTGCACCTGAAAGTAGGGTCTTAACTTCCGTGCAGAGAATATAAGCCCCGAGGCAAGTTTTTCTACGCGTGAGTAGCGGGTCTCTGGGCCGATCAACGTTTTACTTACGTAGTAGACTGGCCGTTGAGTGTCGGAGTCCTGGCGCACGAGGACAAAACTGAGGGACGCCTCCGATACTGCTAGGTAAAGATACAACTCTTCTCCGCCCTTGGGTGACACTAGCAACGAAGGGCTGGCCAGGTACCGTTTTAATTCATCGAAAGTTGTCTAGCAGTCTGCTGTCCATTGAAACCCGTTTGATTTTGTTCCTCTAAGGGCCTTAAAGAAGGGCTGGTATTTGTCACCAGACTTTGCAAGGAAGCGGGACAGCTCTGTCAGCCATTCAATCAATCGCTGGACGTCCTTTACGCTCCATGGTAGAACCATGTCTGCGAGAACCTTAATCTTTTCTCGGTTTACCTCAATCCCCCGTTGGGAAACGATGAAACCTAAGAATTTTTCGGAGGCTACTCCAAAGACACACTTAGCCTGGTTCAGCTTCATGTGATGCTCACGGAGCACCTCAAACGAATCTGTCAGGTCACGAATGTGATCGCCGGTGACATTACTCTTGACAAACATGTCGTCGACGTAGACTTCCATATTGCGACCGATTTATTTTTCAAACATCTTGTTGATCAGTCGTTAATAGGTTACTCCAACACTCTTTAGTTCGAAGGGTATCACTTTGTAGTAGTAGGTGCCCTGATCAATCATGAACGATGTGTGCTTTGGGCAGGCTTTGTTAACGTCAATAAAATCAACGTACATCCACCATTTTTCGTTAATTTTCTTAACCAGGACGACGTTAGAGAGCCAATTCGGGTAGTGGACTTCTCTAATGAAACATGCGTCCAGCAATTTCTTCACCTCCTTTCGAATGGCGATCAGCTTTTCTACGAAGTGATTTCTCCACTTTTGCGTGACGGGCTTCTGGCTAGGATCAAGCCACAACTTGTGGACCATCACCTCAGCCGAAATCCCAAGCATATCTGTTGGAGTCCATGCGAAGATGTCAGCGTTCCGTCGCAAGAACGCGACCAACTCATCGTGCAGTGTTCCGATAAGTGAGCCTCCAATCTGTACACACCTCTCTGGTTCCTCCGGGTCCAGTGGGACTAGATCTGTGGCTTCGCTGGACTGTGCTTGCTGTAGGGTTGTCTCATTTCGATGATTGAGTTTCCCAATTATTCTAGTGCTGCCGCTAGGGGAAACCTAAGACATATAGCATGTTCGTCCAATAACCTGGTCACCTAACACCTCTCCCACACCGTAAGGCGCTGGGAATTTCATCTTGAGGTGTGGAATTGAGGTGACCGCCCCGAACGCTGTTAAACACGATCTACCTAGTATTGCGTTGTAAACAGAGAGTAGGTCGACCACCAGGAAGGTGAGTGTTCGGCTTGCTATTTTTGGATACATACCCAAGGTGAACTCCAATTGGATGATCCCTTAGACAGGTACTGGCTCGCTGTCAAGGCCATACAATGGGCCTTCGGCAGGTTTTAATTGGTTCTTTTTCAAGCCTAATTTAAGGAATGCATCCAAGTAAAGTAAATCCTTTGAACTACCATTATCGATGAACACTCGTTTCAGCTGGTAGTCTACACTACCGTCTGAAACGAGCGCGGATACAACGAGAGGATCAGCATGAGAGGATATTACATGAGCCAAATCATTATCATTGAAGCTAATGGTGTTGTCCGCCGTGCGCTGCTTCTTCCTCCCATTCTACTACTCGTTGTCAGCTGGGTTTTTGGCAGGTCGGGTGGTGATCATATTAACTACCCCTGCCGCAACCTAGTTTCGGGGAGGAAACCGCTCATGCCCTTCTCCGCCAGTTGCTCCAGAATTCTGCCCGAGGCCCTTGTCGAATTTGGTAAGGTGGTCTCTGCGAATCAGCTCCTCAATCTCCCTCTGCAGTGTCTTGCAATCCTCAGTAGAATGCCCAGCAGAGTGGTGAAAGTCGCAGTACTTTGACTTGTTTCCAGAGTCCTTCAATGGTTTTGGCCACTTCAGGAACTTTTTCCTACGGATCTACATGAGGACATTTGAGGCGTGCACCGCGCAGGCGTAAGGGCGTGGGCCCATAATCTCCGCATTCCGGCGACCCAGTCTGTCTTTGCTTAGGTGGGAGTGAGCTTTGGGGTCGTATTTTCTTTTTCCTCCCCGGGGAATGATCGAGGCTAATATGCCCGCTCTGGGTGTTTCACTTCGTTGGCCTCCTCTCGTCGGGCGTAGACCGGGTGATGGACTGGACGCCTCCCGGAAGGTTTAAAAATTCTTGCGGGCCAGGTGCTTGAAGAAGTCCTCATGGGTCAATGCGGAGATGAAACTGCCCAATTTCATCTCATCCGTGATCAGGGGAATCCGCACGGCCTCTGCCACAAAGCGGTCCAAGAATCGTCGTGGGTTTTCTCCCGACTTCTGCTTGATGTGGGAGAGGTGCCATGGTTACTTCTCTTCCAGTCGGCTCGAGGCGTACTGAGCCAGGAAGAGATCTGTAAGCTCCCGGAAACTACCGATAGTGCCTGAAGAGAGGTGATGAAACCAGATACGGGCATCTCCCTTCAGCGTGAGCGGAAAGTAGTGGCACATCATTGAGTCTTCCAACCCTTGTAGACTCAGATGGGTGCGAAAGTGATCCAGATGGTAAACTGGATCACTGCTCCCATCGTATGAGTCAAGGGAATGCATCTTGAACTTGGTGGGCAGTGGACGGTTTAGGATCTCCACTGTGAAAGGAGATCTGTCAAGGTCAACAGCGCGCTCATCGTCCTGGAACACGCGGTTCCAAATCTTATCCACTCACGGATCTGTGCGAGCAGCGTTGGCAGATCTCTTAGAGTTGAGGTAAGCTCTCAACTCTGTTTTGTCCCTGGAGGGTCCAGCAACCAGCTCGCCTTCACGCCTCCACGGACCGGCGATCTGGAGGTTCGCTCCTAGACTGCATTTCCATCTTCTAGCCGAGAGTATCGGGGATTTCTTCTCTCTAAACTTTCTCCCGAGTTGTGCTCCCAGAGCATTCTTCAGGCCTGTTCTTGCCTGGAGCGCGCGAGGAGGCTAGGATTGGATTATTCATGGGCCTCTCGGGCCTTTTGGCTGGCTTCTTTTTTCTTTGGTCACCTTTTTTGGTGGTCGGCGCAGGGATGGATGCTGGCTGAGCCGCCTCGCGTCATTGCTTCCGAGAGAAAAGTATTTAGAGCGGATGGTTATTGGTCGCATTTGCTCTATCGATTCATCGAAAGTAAGGCACGGGTGTTGCCCTGCTACCCACATAACTAGGGTAACTAGGGTGCAGCGGCGTAGTCTGGTCGGGAGAAGTGACATCTCTAGCGGGCTCGCTAACTTGGGCTCTTGTATTCACCATTACGGTTGAATCAGGCGGTGAAAAGAGAGCGCTGTGTGGAATTGTGGTTGGCTTTTCGTAAGCGCTTCTCACAGACGGCGAAAATGATATGTACCTAGATCCGATTTCGAACAGATTTGGATTCATCTGGTTGGTTAGATCCGACTCCATTCACTGAGTTTGAATCCTGCACACCACTAAAATGAACAAGAGGTCAGTGTATCGGCGGGAGGTTATTCCACCAAAAATACTCCGATGCTCAAGTCAATTAAAAGCCTTCGAATCGAGGAAGATGAACTGATAAGTAAAAGAGAAAGAGAGAGAGTAGGTTTGTCGGGAGTGTTTGCCCGTTGAGAATGTGAGTTCTAGCTTACTGTTCATAAAGAGCGAGTGGAAGTTGCGTCCCGAAAGCATGGAAGCTTGGGGGACAGTTCGAGAGGAAAGGACTCCCGCAATCTAGAGGCCTTTGGTGGGATTTGAAGGAGAACACTTTATGCAAAGCAAGAAAGAGAAGGAGAGTCTTTGCTCAAACACTGTAAGCGTTCGTAACTTAGACTGTATCAGGAAGTCTCTTTGTTGTTTCAAAAAGCGTTTTCTGTATGTTCTCTTGAAGGTAAGTTAAAGAGTGTGTTCGAGAACCTCCTTCCAGAATGAAGACTCCAAGCTTATATAGATAGTAGGACAGCCACCTTCTCTGGTCAAGGCGGCGTGATCTTTTGGCCTGGCAATGGCGGCCTTCTCTGAGTTGGTGGGCATGACTGGCGTGATTTGATGGATCATTTTTCTTCTGAATAGTGCAACGGATATTCAAATCATCTGCTTTCCTTTCATACTCTTGTGACCATTTAGACTCCATCATTGGCGCCAAATTCCTTGCTGTCTTTTTGGAGAAGATCAGCTTTTAGGAAAGCATGTAATCATGAAAGGATCGTTGCTTTTCTTGTACGAGATCGCCTGTCAAATTGGGCTTGGCCCTTATCAGATTTACCGCCTTTTTGCGCCTATTGCTACAGTACTTCCAATCAACACTCGGGTTGACCGTTCGAGTTGACCGCCTGCTTGCATTTTGACAATCAACGCTGGCGTTGACCATCAAGGGAGCTTTTTGGGCCTTTCAGGATTTGGGCCTTTACCTCCTGTTGGGCTATCGTTGGAGTTGACCGTCCAACAGACCATTTGGGCCTTCTTTGACCATTAGGCCAGCCCAGCTACAGTGTACCTATCAGGTCTAATTTTTTAAGGTCCATTTGAATAGGATTCACTCATATTAATATGTCTCTATAATTTCTTTCCTCAGACAAATAGTTGAGTAGAATTTTCAAGCATAATAGCTTTTACCAATGAGATGTACCCTAAGCTTTATAATAGCATGCTTCTGAGACATGTCACTCCTTTACTATGGATGCCATTTCCACTATAGCTTAAAGAAATTTATGTGATGGCCATACTTAGCCTGTTTGATTTGAATTGTTTGACCTCGTAGCCTTCTTGCACTCTTTTTGGCCGTGGGACTTACTACTTTGGGTTTCTGATATTAGAAACTTTTGAAGCACCTTTGAAGGATCTTTATTAACTTGTGTAACCAATTTTAGTCCATTATGGAGAAATGATCGTTTTTCCAAGTAGTGTATGAGGAGCTGGGGTGAGCCTTTGTGTAATTTTGTTCCATTGTGATGTAGACGTCATAGGTTCGAAAACCTCAAACTATGAAAATTTCCTTTTTGCAATGCAGAGATCTCCATGAGCTGGGGGCATTGTGCATTGGGGATCCCTTTTTAATATCTGAATGGTTTAAGGAATTCTTAGAGGGGGAGGTTGCTCTTCATTTTACTCCTAAAATTTGTCTATCTGCATTATGTGATTTTGTATTCCCTTTTTACTGTAGGGCATTGTCTATCTGCATTAAAATTTAGCAGGACATTTCAAAGCCTGCTTAGGCTTACATGGAATTGCCATTGGATGATGTGATTCAAGTTTTGACCATATCTCCTTGTGCCTAGAGTAATCTCTTTTTTAAAAAAAAATATATAATAAATTTTGATTTCTGGCTGTTGACCCAAATTCTAGTAATCTGTTTTGTGGTGGATATCAGCTGTTAAATGTTTAAAGTTAGCATTAATCCTCTCAAGGATAACCCAACAGTTTGAGCTTTGATATTTCAGTTTAGAGATCTCAGGTTAATATCCTATTGGCATAGGGGATAGGAGGGCTATTTCTCGTGTATATTATGTCATAGTTGACACCATTGGACCAGAAATAAGGTTAACATTCACCTAGCCATTTTCTTTCTTGATATGCATAGCAGTGACTCCACAATTGAATGCATTGACGAATTTATTTGCTTTCTATGTACCCCTGACTTATCTTAGGCAACTGGTGTAATTAGCTGAGTTATGATGTGAATCTTGCTGATATTATTATGGTTTCAGGCTCTAAATGCACGTTCTCGAGCACTTCTCGTGCAGAAGTTGGATCACAGTGTCACCGCCACAAGGTTAGTAGCTAATAGTGGTTGGTAAGGATACTAGTACTACTGAAACAAGTAGGGCAAACTTGGTGATGTTGGAAATGTTGCTTAAATATTGCCTTTGAAGATGCAGTCAATTCCTATGTAATTATTTGGGAATGTACTAGAATTATAAGTTCCTCTCTCCTAAAATTATAAAAAAAGATTGAAGATTTGACTATGTCCTGATGTACAAGTCCATTGGTCTGAACTCGTTTATCCCTAAAAAAAAGTTAGCTCTAAAATGCATATGGTTAACTTTTGTATCCTACATTTTGCATGAAATAAATTCATCATACTTGATCAGTAGAGCAAAGAATCACCTTGATTCAATGGAATTATTGATCTCTCTTATCTTGCCATTCATCATCGTCGGTTTGCGGGCTTGTCGTCCTTCTTCTTTAACACCTTCACTATCCCTTCTCTTGTTAGAATATTCTTCACCCTCTCTTGCCAGAGAATGAAGTTGCCCTACCCGTTGAACTGCTCAACGCTGAATGGCAGATTCTTTGACGATGAGGATGCCATTAAGATGGAGTATGAAACCCGTCTCTGATACCACTTGTTGAAAAAAGAGGGCGGACCACTTTCTCGATTAGATAAGATAGTAAGAAAAGTGAATGATGAAGAACAATGAACACAAGAATTTTACGTGAAAAACCCTTATCAATCAAGGAAAAAATCACGGGACAATCCGTCCACTAAAAACGTATTTCACTATGTGAGAGATTTTTTGGAACAAATTTCCCTGTTACACAGTAGAGAACGAAGAGAAATCGAAGAACAGAGCAATGGCAACACACACACGGTTGTTTTTAGTTTCTCCTTCACCGTTTTTCTCTTGCTCACAGTGGTGTCCTGCCACTCCACGTGCTTAAAAGATATATGGGGCAATATTCAATACATAAAAGGACAGAAATAATTCCTTCCAACAATATGAATATTCCCCTATCCAAAAAATACGGCTCCTGTAAAACCATCTGAGATCACGTATCTCCAAACAAATCTACTGAGCTGGAGTCGTTCTGGATTTCCTGGCAGGTGGCCAGCAGTTGGCCGTCCGCATTCTCCACAATACCAGTCAACCTTTTGTTGACCACCAATCCGCCAATCCAGTCAATATTTTGTTGACCGGCATTCCTTTTCCTGAAAGAACCAACACATTCGTGCTCTATTCACAAGGACTTCTTCACGGGAGTGATTCCCAACAATTATGGTTTCAGGCTCTAAATGCACCTTCTCGAGCACTTCTCGTGCAGAAGTTGGATCACAGTAGCACCGCGGCAAGGTTAGTAGCTAATAGTGGATCGTGAGGATACCAGTACTACTGAAACAAGTAGGGTAAACTTGGTGACGTTGGAAATGTTGCTTAAATATTGCCTTTGAAGATGCAGTCAATTCCTATGTAATTATTTGGGAATGTACTAGAATTATAAGTCCCTCTCTCCTAAAATTATATAAAATGGTTGAAGATTTGACTATGTCCTGAAGTATGTACAAGTCAATTGGTCTGAACTCGTTTATCCCCAAAAAAAAGTTAGCTCTAAAATGCATATGGCTCCCTTTTGTATCCTACATTTTGCATGAAATAAATTCATCATACTTGATCGGTAGAGCAAAGAATCACCTTGATTCAATGGAATTATTGCCTCCAAACCTTATTTTGATTTACTTGTTTATTCATTTGACTAAGTTTGGTACTTACTGTTCGTTCTACTGGCACAAGCACAATTTCAATTCAGTGACAGAAAATTGCCAAATAAGAAAAATAAAGGCGTCATTGAGCTCTGCCGATAGAAGTGGTACTTTGATTTATAAGTTCTAATACAGGGTTCATCATGAAACAGTCTGTCTGGCTCTCAGGTAAGTATTCAACCTAACCTGGAGCCATCCTAGAATGTCTTCAACTAATAACTTAGAGGGGGAATAGCTAAAAACAGGTCTTTCTGTGAGTCCCCAAGTGGTTCTTAGTAAATATATATACGTTGACATACTCGGCGTTTGGATATCTGCACTGGGTTTTCATTGCTCAGTTTCCATCAAAGAAAATCCAGAGAGATGGTTCCTACAAGATCTTATTATGGCATACTACAAGAGTTATAGACAATCACGCAAATAGAAGAGGGGAATGCCTTTGCTTGTTCAGTTTAATGTTGGCAAGGTTCATCCTTTCAACATCTGGTTACTGTTGATCACTTGCCATTGGAAATGAATCTACCGAAGATAAGAGTTACTAGGTCGGGTCAACTACATTGATGTAGACTCTTTTCAACTATGTCGTTAGGCAATTTTCCTTGTCAATATCATGCAAGGATCAGTTTGAAGAAGAGACAATGGAAGAGAGAGAAATGGAATTGTAGTAGAATTAAAGAGAGTCTCAGTTTGAGAAGGGATGAGTTCTCCAAAAAATTAAGCAATAATGGTATTTTCATTCACATACATATCTCTTTTTCCCCCTTCTCTTATATTTCTAGGTTTCTAATATTCCTTTTTCTAACTGCTAGTTGTTCCTTTCAATCAGGTTTGTTATAACACTGGCTGATGATCTATAGCCTCCACACCTACGCTTCTCCATGTGATATCCAAGTGCCTTGGTTGAATTTGCAACTCCCGGATTTCACATGCCTGGCATGCTCATGCATGGCCAACAAAACCGGAATCTGTGCCTTTCTCATCCAACGGTGCCCAACACTTCACATTGGTGGCTAAGATGCTCCATGGCCTAGTAATACAGGCTGTCCCTTTATTACTACTCTGCGACCTTCTGCCTCCTTATGCTGCGTGAGAACTGGACCCTCAGTAGATGCTTGACACATGGATGGCTGTAATGAACCAAATTCTGAACCTTCTGCATGTCTTGGCATCCATTATTCCTGCTTGGAGCTTCTTTAATGGAATTTCTCTCTCTTCTACTGTGTCTTCCTTCAGATGAGGACAATCTGATTTAATTGCTTACTTATGACAGATCATACTTAATTATTTTGTTTAAACTTTTTTTTGGTGTGCCTCTATTGTTTTTTACGAGGAGCTTCATACATCTTCTCACATCTCCTTACAATTACACTAGGAGGTCTTTGCTTCACATTACTAAACCATCTCAAACATCTCTCTCACATTGTCTTCTATTGAGTCTAATATGAATTTTATTATTTAATATCATCGTTTCAAGCACTGTGGTAGAAGAAAAAACATTTGCGTTGCACTCAACTTGTCCTCATTTTTTCTTACAACTGCACTCAGCTTATGGCAAGACTTCACCCTATTCCATGCCTTTGCCCTTTTGATTGCCTGGCATATAGCCCTCTGCTTAGCTAAGCTCATGATATCACCGGTATAAACCAAGACCCTCTGTTGAAATATAAAAAATAGATGAAATGATTACCCTAACTAAAAATAAAACTTTTAAATTTTACTTTAAGTACTGAGAAATTTTTTAACCGTGCTTTTTCCAAAGTGCTCTACATCACAATGTGATCAATTTGCACTATGGCAAGCAATCACAAGTATTCTTTGGGGGGAGAAAGCTTGTCCTTGAACGTGATTATGCAATTTCGGGCTTTTTTGTTCACGTGACCAAATCATCTTTAACACGTAAGTCATCAAAGGACTTAATCTCAACATTTCATCAAAGCCTTCTAAATCAATAAACACCATATGTAGTTCTTTCTGTTTTCTATTAAAGTGAACTATAAAGATTCCTTTTTGTTGGGGTCACTCCCGAGTGGCAGTAGTCCGCGGACTCCATTAGGAGAATGGACGATGACTTTGTTTGAAGCGTCATGTCCGAGAGGACGTGGACGAGGACTCTTAAAGTATAGACGTTAACCCTATCCTCGTAGGCCTGCTGCGGCCGTTCTTACAGGTGGGTTAGTTACCTACTCTGCTTGGAAGTTGTGGCCACGCCAGGCGTGCGCCCGCCATGGCAGGCCTAGGGGCGTAGGTTCTACAACCTACTGCCAGTAGGGTGGCTGGTTGTCCACCCTGCCTCTATGTATATATATATAGAGAGAGAGCTTGTGCCCTTACTTTACATACACATCTGAGACATCTTGTAGGAAGGGGCTTTTGAGAGAGAGAGTTGTGGGCAAACTTTGTAAAGATAGAGTGAGAAACACTTTAGTGAGAGAAGTTGTACACTTGATATTGTTTTTCTTTCGTTTGAACTTGTGTAGCTAACACTTGTAAACAATCCTTTTACAATGTATTCTTTCGTGTTTTTTTTTATTAAAAGAAGGGTTTTCCACGATTAAATTTGTGTGTTCTCCTTCATTCTCTGTCTCTACTTTTCGTGTCCGTCCGAGAGCTCAGCTCTGTGTAGCTGTCCGAGAACCTTGTCCGCTCGGTCACCATGCCTTCCGCGCATTTTGCTCCAACAAGTGGTATCAGAGATCTTGGTTCCTTGAACGGTGATCTTGTTGCTGGCTGCAATGGAGGTTGGAAGTAAGATGATCTGTTTCAACGGATCAAACTTTGACACTTGGCAAAGCAAGATGTCAGATTTGCTTTTCGTAAAGTCCATGCATAATCCCGTTTTTGCCGCAGCAAAGCCGGCAGATAAAACGGACGAGCAGTGGACGTTGGAGCACAAGCAAGTGTGCGGCTATATACGGCAGTTTGTGGACGACAACGTGTGCAACCACGTTCGGGGTGAGTCCAATGCCAAGACGCTTTGGGAAAAGCTGGAAAAGCTCTTTGCCTCCAAATCCGAAAATAATAAAATTTTTCACTTGATGTGGCCTTAAATGCACGGCATAAGGCGGGTCATCTCGTCGAACACCTGCATGAGTTTCGTGTGCGTGGACAGGCTGAATGGCGTGGGGATCAAGTTCGAGGACGAGGTCCTCGGACTATGGTTGCTAGCAACCCTCCCGGACTCGTGGGAGGTTATGAGGATCACCATTGCCAATACAACTCCAAACGGCGTGGTGACTTTAGAGATGGCCAAAGGAGCTGTGCTGAACGAAGAAGTGCGACGGCGTTCTCAAGGCACGTCCACCTCTCAGCACTCCGAAGTCCTTGTTACCGAATGTAGGGGAAGGAGCCGAGAACGTGGCCCAAAGTCTGAAGACAAAGGGCGGAGTAAGTCACGTTCCCGGTATCAAGACATGGAGTGCCACCATTGTGGCAAGAAAGGCCACATCAAGAAGTTTTGTTACAAGTGGAAGCGAAAAAACGCTAACAAGCAGAGGGGCAAGAAGAGACGTGGCGAGGAAGAGTCCTCGGTCTCTGTTGTGACAGGAGAAGATCTCCTTTTGGCTTGCGAGTCTGAGGACTTAGTGGCCGTGGCTGAGCAATCCTCAGATTGGGTAGTGGATTCTGGCGCTTCAATCCACGTTACCTCCAAAAGCGAACTGTTCTCCACTTACACTCCGTGCGCCCCAAGAGTTTTAAGAATGGGCAACAAGGAGACGTCCGAGTTCATTGGACGTGGTGACATCACCTTGCTAATGAGCACTGGAACCCGATTGACTTTGAAGGACGTCCTACACGTCCCTGATATTCGGATGAAAATCATCTCAATAGGACGGCTAGATGATGAAGGTTACTGCAGCGTCCTTTGTGATGGCAGTATCAAAATGACAAAGGGCTCCATGATTATTGCTCGAGGAGTAAAGGCGTCAGGCCTTTACCTATTGAAAGCTCGGGCTGAGGTGGCTGAGGTGAATGCCACAAGAAGTGTGGAGTCCTCGGATCTGTGGCACAAGAGGCTCGGACACATGAGTGAGCGTGGCATGGATCATCTGGCAAAGAAGGGTCTCATTCCGGAGATGGATGGAGACAGGCCAAGGACTTGCCCTTATTGCATGGCAGGGAAGCAGCGCAAAGTCTCCTTTCAAAGAGATACATCTTCCAGGAGGTCCGAGGTTTTGGAGCTCGTTCACACTGATGTGTGTGGTCCCCTCCCGGAGAAGTCATTTGGGGGGGCACAATATTTTGTCTCATTTATTGACGATTGCTCGAGGAAGTTGTGGGTATTCCCTTTGAAGACCAAAGATCAGGTTGCGAGAACCTTTGAGCAGTTCCATGTCCTCGTTGAACGGGAGACCGGGAGGAGGCTAAAGGCCGTTCGGAGCGATAACAGCGGGGAGTATATTGGGACGTTTGATGCCTACTGTAGAGCTCACGGCATCAGACATCAGAAAACTCCACCTAAGACGCCACAGTTGAATGGCGTAGCAGAAAGGATGAATCGAACCCTGATGGAAAAGGGTCAGGTGCATGTTATCCGAGGGCAGGCTACCAGGATCTTTTTGGGCTGAGGCCTTGAGGACGGCCGCCCATGTGATCAACCGATCGCTCTGTAAGCCTCTGGACGGGAAAGTTCCAGAGCAGATTTGGACCGGAAAGGAACCAGTATACAGCCATCTTCGGACTTTCGGCTGCAAAGCCTTTGTTCATATTCCGAAAGATGAAAGGACCAAGTTGGAGCCAAAGACAATGCAATGTGTCTTTCTGGGCTATGGCAAGGATGAATTTGGGTATAGGTTTTATGACCCAAAGGAAAAGAAGCTGGTGTGGTCCCACGACGTGGTCTTTGTTGAGGACGAGACCATCGAGGACATTGAGAAGGAGCAGAAGTCTCCTCCAACTACTTCCCGAACGGACAGAGTTGATACTGATGTTGTCCGTCCAGTGCCTTCTGAGTCCAATGTCGGCGGTTCAGGTGTGGCAGGCAACCAAGATGAGGCGGTTCCTACATCTCAGGACCTGGTTGAAGATTTGGCACCTCCTCAGGCCGAGGTGGCCCCAGCAAGACGGTCATCCAGCGTAAGGCGTCCGTCCGTCCGTCTTCCAGCAAGTGAGTTTGTCCTCCTCATTGATGCTGAAGAACCAGAAGATTTTGACGAGGCCATGAGTAGCGCTCAGAAGGATGAATGGTTTGAAGCCATGAAGGAAGAGATGGTTTCTCTTCATAAAAACCATACCTTTGAGCTGGCTAAATTGTCCAAGGGAAAGAAGGCTCTGAGGAACAAATGGGTCTTCCGCTTAAAGGCGACTAAGGACACAAGTAAGCCAAGACACAAGGCACGACTTGTGGTGAAGGGCTTTGGTCAACGAAAGGGTGTTGACTTTGATGAAATCTTCGCACCAGTTGTGAAGATGTCCTCGGTCCGTGTAGTGCTCGGACTGGCAGCGGTTTTGGATCTGGAGATAGAGCAATTGGACGTCCGGACAGCATTTCTTCATGGAGATTTAGGGGAAGAAATATATATGGAGCAACCAGAAGGGTTTGCGGTCAAGGGGAAGGAAGGACAGGTTTGTCGTTTGAAGAAGAGCTTGTATGGGCTGAAACAAGCACCGAGACAGTGGTACCGAAAGTTCGAGTCTGTTATGGTCGGACAAGGATACCATAAGACTACTTCCGACCACTGTGTCTTTGTTCAGAGGTTCTCGGAAAACGATTTTGTCATCCTCCTTCTTTATGTGGATGATATTCTAGTTGTCGGACAGAACGGCGCTCGGATCCAGGAGCTAAAGGTGCAATTGGGAAAGTCTTTTGCCATGAAAGACCTCGGCCCAGCGAAGTAGATTCTGGGGATTAGAATTTTTCGCAACCGAGGGGACAAGAAGCTCTGGTTGTCCCAGGAAGCCTATGTTGACAAGGTGCTTCAGCGATTCAACATGGAAAGCTCCAAGCCTGTCAGTACCCCTTTGGCCAACCACTTTAGGCTGAGTAAACAGCAGTGTCCGTCCTCGGACACTGAGAAGGCGCGAATGAGTAAGATTCCTTACTCCTCGGCCGTTGGCAGCTTGATGTACGCAGCCGTGTGTACACGGCCGAACATTGCTCATGCGGTTGGCCTTGTGAGCAGATTTCTCTCAAACCCAGGAATGGAGCATTGGTCTGCAATAAAATGGATTTTCAGATATCTACGCGGGACCTCCAAGGTGGGTTTGATGTTTGGAAAAGAAAAGCCTTAGTTGTCTGCGTACACAGACGCAGACATGGTCGAGGACGTTGACTCTCGGAAATCAACGTCGGGATACTTGGTGAAGTTTGCAGGAGGGGCGGTCTCTGGCGGCACCCAAGTTGCGTAGTGCGCCGCTCTCTCAACTCTGAGCAGCGAGTTTATTGCCGTGACCGGGCACGTAAGGAAATGCTTTGGATGAAGAGGTTTGTCCAAGAATGGATCTAAGGCAGAGACGACGAGATCCTTTGTGATAGTCAAAGTGCCATTCACTTGTGTAAAAACTCCTCATTCCACTCAAGGTCAAAACACATCGACGTGCGTTATCGTTGGGTGAGAGATGTTTTTGATGATGGGCAGCTATCAATTGGAAAGGTCCGCTCGGACGATAATGGCTCGGATATGTTGACAAAGGTTTTGCCAAAGGAAAAGCTGGAAGCTTGTTGTGACATTGCCGGTCTGACTAACTTCACTCCCACTCGGTCGTGAGGGGAAGTTTGTTGGGGTCACTCCCGAGTGGCAGTAGTCCGCGGACTCCATTGGGAGAATGGACGAGGACTTTGTTTGAAGCGTCATGTCCGAGAGGACGTGGACGAGGACTCCTAAAGTATAGACGTTGACCCTATCCTCGTAGGCCTGCTGCGGCCGTTCTTACAGGTGGGTTAGTTACCTACTCTGCTTGGAAGTTGTGGCGGCCACAACTTTTCAGGTGTCAGGCCTGCCATCTGGCACGCCAGGCGTGCGCCCGCCATGGCAGGCCTAGGGGCGTAGGTTCTGCAACCTACTGCCAGTAGGGTGGCTGGCTGTCCACCCTGCCTCTATGTATATATATATAGAGAGAGAGCTTGTGCCCTTACTTTACATACACATCTGAGACATCTTGTAGGAAGGGGCTTTTGAGAGAGAGAGAGCTGTGGGCAAACTTTGTAAAGATAGAGTGAGAAACACTTTAGTGAGAGAAGTTTACACTTGATATTGTTTTTCTTTCGTTTGAGCTTGTGTAGCTAACACTTGTAAACAATCCTTTTACAGTGTATTCTTTCGTGGTTTTTTTTTATTAAAAGAAGAGTTTTCCACGATTAAATTTGTGTGTTCTCCTTCGTTCTCTGTCTCTACTTTTCGTGTCCGTCTAAGAGCTCAGCTCTGTGTAGCTGTCCGAGAACCTTATCCGCTCGGTCACCGTGCCTTCCGCGCATTTTGCTCCAACACTTTTATGTCGCTTTCATAAGAGATTTGCTTGGCATTAATCCAAAGTCATTGTTTAATGAAACAAGGTAATATGGCAAATAGGTATAAAAATTTGCCAGATGTATGTCTCATGACTTCGGCATATCAAGTTTCATGAGCAGAATGATCCCGGGGTCTAGTGATTGGCTATATTTACTGTTTTAGTTATTCTATTCAATGAATGTCGGATAACTTGTTTGCTTAAAAATCTGCTGCAGCATTGCTGGTACCCTTGGCACTCCAGTCATAAGCAGCAGTGTGCTTGCAGCACCGCCTGTCCCATTTCTTGGTGCTCCGGCTGGGGTATCTTCCCTGGTTGCTCCTCTTATGCAGTCACCCGTTTCCACACTTGGTGGACTGCGTGTTGCAGGACTTTCTGTTCCACCGCCGATTAACATTTCATCAGTCCATACTGTTGGTGTCCCCAGTGAATGTCTATTGCTGAAAATATGTTTGATCCAAAACTAGAGGTTGGTGGGGCCAACTTTTTGTTCCCCTCATTTTTACCTGCTATTGATGCTTACTTGATGTATCTTTCTTTCAGACTGAACCTGATTTTGATCTGGACATCAAAGAGGATGTGCAGGGTGAATGTGCAAAGTTTGGACCTCTAAAGCACATATTTGTAGACAAGTAAGAACTACTGCTTTGGAATTTCAATTATTTGTGTCAAATGTAGATTGTTTGATTATTAGGTGATCTTTGGGTAATTCTGCACACATGCACATGCTTGCATTCACTTGTGCATTTTAATATTACACATGTATATAATGCATGAGTTGCTGGCTTTCCATGATACTGTGTGGCCACTTCTGGCCTACTGAAATTCATTCCCATGGAAGATAATTATCCACAGACGGCCGTCTTTAAAGCTTCTTTGAGAAAGGAAAGTTGCCCTTTTCTAGTGCAAATTTTCATAGCTATTCAGAGGCAGAAACTTTGAGGGAAGTGATATACATTTCCATAACCAATACATATCATACCGCAATTGTGCTGTGATGATGATTACATCAATTACATGCACCATATGAGGTGGCCAATTATTTGGAATTGAGGTAGAACTTATTTGCAGACATCAATCCTCTGATTTAGTGATTGCTGCTTAAAAACAATCACAACAGAGTTGTCTGTAGTTTTCAAGTCAAATTGTTCATGGTTGAGCTATTGCAGAGGTTTTTTTTTTTTTTTTTTTGAATCTCTGATCTTTAGATCACCATAGAACAATTTTACCATTACACTAAGATTCAATAATTTGTTTATTCCTGTAACAGAGGAAACATATAGATTGCTTGATAGAGATCGTAAACTTATTCCAGGAAAAAGTCTTAACCACAAGAAATATCGGCTTTTAGTATTAGATACAGGCATTGAAGTATAAAAGAGAGAATGAAACACTTTCATGAGAGGACAGCATATGCTGGAACTTAAAAGGGGAACGTGCCATAGAATTATGATAGAAGCCATTCAAATAGTATGAAAACCCAAGCTCTGTGGTAATAGCAGAAAAGACTGTAGGGCAATTGAAACAGTGAAGTTTATGTGTCAAATGAGCCATAGTGGAATTGGGTTATAAAAGGTGGGTAAATGAAACTTTGTGCGATTTGAACTTTTAACAACTAAGTAGTTAAAACTTGTATGAAGTAAACTTGATGTATATAAAAATGACAGACAGGAAAGAAGATGGCTGACAGGGTAGCTAAAATTAGAGCAATTACTAAGCTTTGATGAAGTCAATATTGACATTGATTGATGCAACTAGGTCATTAAGGACATTCAACTGATCATCCGGTATAATCATATATAATACACTCAGTTTAATGGCAGCCCATTGAAGGTTGTGTATCAATGATAGCTCCATGCAAATTGTGAAACTGCTGATGGCTTGATGGTAAAAAGAAGTACCCTGAATCGTAAACTAATATCTTTGAATGCTATTTTATGTTATCCTGGAAACTCAAGACCATAATTGACTAAGTAGTACAATCCATGTATCTACTTGAAGAGATGAATGTGGTTGATTGATGGCATTGACACTAGAAAGCACGGCAGCTGTGATTGGAGCGATTGACTTCATTCTGTCTATGCATAACTTGGATTGGGGTGATTCCAGCTCTTTTATTCTCTTGAAAAATAATAATACTATCGTCTTATTGCCCATGGACGTACTTTCATCCAAAAATGAACCATATAAATTTAATGTCTCATGTGTTTGTGTTCTTGTCATAATTTCATTGTTACTCACAACAAACTTTACCCTTGAACCTTTGGGAATAAAAATTGCTTTTACTGATGATACGACTTGTCTCGTGTGGGACTTCAGGAACAGCGCAGGGTTCGTGTACCTGAGATTCAACGACACACAATCGGCAATAAATGAACAACGTGCGCTTCATGGGAGATGGTTTGCAGGGAAGATGATAACTGCAACATTCATGGTAATTGCACCTCTACATACCATTTTGTGTCGCATATGTTCTTTGTATCCTAATCATTTATGAAGGATGTTGTTTTTATTTTTGAAGCCTCCCCAGAATTACGAGGCCGAGTTCTTGGACAGCAGATTGGATATTTGACTGGCAGAGCAGGTTTCTTTTTTCCCATTTATGGCAACATTACTACCAGTGCTCCTGGTTATACTCGATATGTGCCTGTGTGTTTTTTACGCTTACTCTGCAGCGGTGCATGAAGAGGAAAAGCACCGTGATATCTTACTTTGCCCTCTCACCGGAGGCTTAGCATCAAAGTGGTTGGTTTTGTTGAATCAATTTGTATACTGTACAAGCAAAGTCAATTGTGAAACTTGAGCTTGAGAATATGTTATTAGCATAGTAAATTCACACGGTTTTGTAGTGGGTTTTATTAGCGACTCTCAAGCTCTTGGCTGATTGGTTTTTCGAGGACAA
Source organism: Nepenthes gracilis (assembly GCA_033239525.1). Lineage (NCBI taxonomy): Eukaryota > Viridiplantae > Streptophyta > Magnoliopsida > Caryophyllales > Nepenthaceae > Nepenthes > Nepenthes gracilis. The sequence goes on from BSYO01000031.1 coordinate 9,028,206, forward strand.
TAATGTGGACTTCTCTATCTGCTCCGCTGCATCGACATTGGCTTCTTGTTAGCATTTGCCCTCCTATGAATTCCTATGCTAGCTGTAGTTGTTGGGTTAGGTGAAACCCAAAACCTTAAAAAAGGAAAAAGAAAATGAAGGTTCTGTTAGGGCTAGGGTTAGGTGGGCCGGTGGCTCTTTGTGAGGTAAAACTTCGTCTAACTAACGGTTCATTTTTAGATCCCATGACGTCAAATTCCTACTAAGTGCACCAGTTTGGTCTTTGGATCCTAAGAAGTCAAAGCTAGAGATTGGGGCATCACCTTGGATCCAACCGGGCCACAAGAGTGGGACTTTCTCTGCATCTCTGTGCTCTGCTGACCCAGTGGTTCATCCCTTTAATAAAGCCGAAGATCCACGCAGAAGAGTCTAAAAGTAGACAAGAATCTCCACATGAACCCATACGACACCGGGCATGCCTTCCATGAAGCCTGGCCGTGCTACGCAATAAACCTTGAGAAATTTAGTGTTGATGAGTCCTTAGGAGTTCAATTTCAATGTGAATTTTTAATTGAGTCAAAGATTTGATTTAAAGAAGAGCTACCAACTAATGGTACAAAATAGCGTCCGACCTATCAATAAGAAGGAACGCACACAATAAAGAGGAAAGAAAAAGAAAAAAAAATACCAACAATTTTACGTGAAAAATCCTTTTTAATAAGGGAAAAATCATGAAATTTCAGTTCACAAATAATTTCACGATGTAAAATTTTAGTTACAAAGCCATACGACTTACACAAAGACAAAAACTGTTAAAAAACAGAGTACGAGAGACACAAAGTAAACTCACACTTTATTTTTCACTCACTACTCTTCTCTTCACACTATTTCATTTCTCTCTTTGCACACACACCTTTATCTCTTTGTTTCAATCCATATATATATATATATATATATACAATTTAAGCAATCACCTACCTAGTAGGGTGCAAAATTTAGGAAGAAGGCTCAAGAACTTCTCCCGAAGGCAACAAGACACAAGGTGCATGCTTCTACAAAGGGTGTTGACTTTGATGAAATTTTTGCGCTTATTTCTTGCCTGGGACCGGCGACCCGGAGGTTTGACTGGAGTCAGAGGAAGAGATCTACATAGAGCAACCAGATGGGAGATAATGCTATCATTCTCCCAATAACAATTATCAAATCTAAAAAGTCAATGGTTGTCGGACAAAATTGCAAAAGACTGAAAATCGCGAAACCATTCTCCAATGGCTGTCAGTGGAGGGTTATATTGAAAAGGTGCTTCTCAATATGGTCAACACCCTCGTTGGTGAAGTGGATTTTGCTCTCCAAGTCGGTCAATGGGGACATTGGATTTGATTTCTACTCTTGGAGGGGCGGTCCCGGCAGTCAACATCCCATTGATTGCTGGACCGAGGCCAAGGAAATGTCAGGATGAAGAGGTTCGTCCAACGAAACTATTCTTATGAACAAGTTGTAATCTACTTTATTAGAATCCTCTAAGAAAATTGCTCGACATGTTAACCAAGATTTTGCAAAGTCTTGTTGTGAGACCATAACTCCCACTGGGCGCAAGGTCCTCGTCCTCAATATCAATCCTCGTCATGACAAGATCACCTCCATCCATGGGAGTGACCCCAACAAACTTTCTCTCACGCACCCCGGCGCTAGGGTGGCTGGGTAGACTCCTAGGGGACTTAAAATTCATGTATATATAGCCATTTAAGCTAAATTGCAGCAAACCCTGTGAGATCTTCCCTTTAGGCAAGACTTTAGTAATCATGGTTTTTCCCTTGTTTAACGAAGGGCCATTTTATCCATTTTGACCTTTTCCGAGCGCTTGTGTCCGCTATTTTGCAGCTTGGTCTTTGGATCCCTTCTCCAACCGGGCCACAAGATAATATCTCCCTTTAATAAAGCCATTCCACATGAATATCAATGTGCTTGATAAACCTCTGAGAAATTTAGTGGAATAGGAGTTCTTGAATTTTTAATTGAGTCAAAGATTTGATAAAGAAGAGCTACCAACTAATTTAACTATCACAAAAGTATCTTTTAATAAGGGAAAATATACTTCTCTAATTTCACGATGTAAAATTTTAGTTGAATGAGTTTCACAAAGACAAAATTCAAAGTAAACTCACACTTTACAACTACTCTCTCTTCACATAAGCCTCTTTGTTTCAATCCATATATATATATATACGCTATACAAGAACTCAACCTAGTAGGGTGGTTGATTGCAAAAGATGCTTCTACAACAACGCAGTTTGACTTTTCCAGGAGATAATGCTATCATTCTCCCAATAACAATTATCAAATCTAAAAAGTCAATGGTTTGTAATTGCAAAAGACAACTATTCTACCCTTCCAACAAACTTGATCAAATGTCCCAAAGTGGACTTTGAAACTATTGCTGAACAAGTTGTAATCTACTTTTATTAGAATCCTCAAGTCAAAGACAAAGTCTCTAGTCACAAGCAAGGTCCTCGTCCTCAATATCAATCGACAAGATCATCCCATGGGAGTGACCCAAAAACTTTCTTGATCGTGGGGACTTAAAATCACTAAATTCCAAAGCATAGACATGTTTTGCAACCCTTCTTCAATAAAGTTCCTCGAATATCAATCTCATGGAATAGTTCTCAGAGAGATTTGATACTTTAACTATCACAAAGTATCATATACTTCAAGCCCAATTGAATGAGTTTCTTCATCCCTCTCTTGGGTTTGAAAACTCAATGATTGAAAGAGCAACGCACTTTTGTAACTTTAACTGCCACGAGACTACCCTTCCAACAAACTTGATCAAATGTCCCAAAGTGGACTTTTGTGAGTCAAATATATCAAGTATCCCATCGTACTTATCACAAAGCATAGACATGTTTTGAAAGTTCCTCGAATATATCTCATTATCTATTTGACCATGAACCAGTGCTCCCTTCTTGGGTTTGAAAGAAAACGACTGACAGTGCCGACCACATAAGCAATATCAAGCCTCGTACATACCATAACATACATCAAACTTCCTACAGTTGAAGAGTAGGATACGCTTCTCATGTTTTCTCTCTCATCATCCATGGTCGGACACTACTTACTGCTTAACCTGTGGTGGCTTGCAAGTGGAGTGCTCACCGGCTTAGTCTTATCTATATTAAAACGTTAAAGTACATTTTTAATGTAGCTTTCTTGGGACAGTCACAGTTTCCTTACTTCTCGGTCATGAATTATTCTAATGCCTAGAATTTATTTCACCGATCCCAAATACTTCATAGTAAATGACTGCGCAAGTTGCTACTTCAGGTCATTTATTCGAGTAGCATTGCATCTAATAATCAATATGTCATCCACATAAAGGAGAAGGATGACAAAGTCGTCCTCGAAAAAACTCTGGACAAATACATAGTGGTCGAAAGTGGTCTTTCGATATCTTTGATCGACCATGACCGCCTCAAACTTCCTATACCACTAGCTTGGAGCCTGTCTCAATCTATATAAGCTCTTCTTTAGACGACATACTAGCCGTTCCTTCCCTTTGATAGAAAATCCTTCGGCCTGTTCCATATAAATTTTCTCCTCAAAATCATCATAGAAGGATACCATCCAAACATCCAGCTGCTCCACTTTCAGATCCAAGGTAGCAACTAGACCAAGTACAACCCTTATTAAGGATATTTTTACCACAGGAGCAAATATCTCATCAAAATCAATCCCCTTTCACTAGATGAAGCCTTTTATCACCAACCGTCTTTAATCGGAAGACCCATTTATTCTTTAGGGCTCTCTTTCCCTTAAGTAGTTTGGCTAAATCAAAAGTATGATTTTTATGTAAAGAATTTATTTCTTCTTGCATAACTTCCAGCCATATTTTTTTATTCTTGTCCTTCATGACCTCATCAAAATCTTCAAGTTCACCTGCATCAATGAGTAGGACGTGCTCACTGGGTGGCAGACAAATGGACGGTCTCCTATTTCTCATGGACCGTCAGACAGGAATCTCCTCAACTTCCTCAGCCCGTTGAGGAATGTAAGTTTCCTCATCTTCGTCAAACACCTCGTCGACTTCATTATTGTCCCCGAGCACTCTTGGGCCATTGTCCTCGTCGCAAAGTGGTATTGGACGGACATCATCAGCAATAATTTTGTTTGTCCGTCCAGTATCAGATTTGGCCTTCTCACCAATATCTTTAATGGTTTCAGCTTCAACAAATACAACATCCCTTTACAGGAGATGCTTTCTCTCAATTAGGTCATAAAGTCTGTACCTCAATTCATCTTCTCCATAGTCCAGAAGGACGCATTATTTCATCTTTAGCTCAAGCTTTGTCCTCTCATACTTTAGGATGTCGACAAAAGTTTTACACCTGAATACCTAAAAATGGTAATAAGATGACTCCTTTTCAGACCAAACTTTCTTTAGCACATCACCATTCAATGGTCTATTGGGTGACCTATTGATGACATAGGCCGTCATCTTCAATACTTCTACCCAGAAGGACCCAGAAAGTTTTGCTTCTAAAAGGAGACATCTGATCTTTTTCAAGAGTGTACAGTTCATCAGCTCAACCACTCCATTCAGCTATGGCATCTTTGGTAGTATTTTTTTTATGTTGAATGCCATGTCCTGGGCAGTAGGCAGCAATAGGCATCAAATGCCCCAATATACTCACCACCATTGTCGCTTCAAACAGTCTTTAGTTTCTTTTCCGTCTGTCATTCCACCAGAATATGAAAAGGCTCAAAAGTACCGAGAACTTAGTCATTGATCTTCAGTGGATAAACCCACAATTTTCTTGAACAATCGTCAATAAATAATGCGAAATACTAAGCCCCTCCGAATGACTTTTCTTTGAATAGTCCACATACATCAGTGTGAACCAGATCGAGTAGTTTCGCCTTCACAGAGGATGAATATACTTGGAACGAGACCCTTCTTTGCTTTCCAGCCATGCAGTGAAGACAAGTTTTTGGTCCATCTACCTTCATTTCTGGAATAAAGCCTTTCTTGGCCAAATGATATAATCCATTGTCTCTCATGAGGCCTAACCAATGGTAGCACAGGTCCGAGGACTCCTCACTACTTGTGACATTCACGTCCCTAGCCACAACAGATGCCTTCATTATATATAGGCTAGTACTCTTCAATCTTCAGGTAACAACTTCCATTCTCTTTCACAGAAAGTACTGCAATAACCTTCATCATTCTGTTTGTCAGATGAAATTATATTTAGCCGGATATTAGGGACATGCTATACATCTTTCAACAATAATTTCGTTCCATTATTGATGACCAACAATATGTCACCTCGGCCAACGACTGGAAATGTTCCTTCATTTTTCATCCTTATTATTCCAAAATCTCTTAGAGTATACGAAGTGAATAGTCCCCTTCTGGATGTGGTGTGGAGAGAGGTACCAGTATTAACTACCCAATCGGACTCATTGTTCGTCAGACTTGCCTCATCCATTGCACAAGTTAACAGAAGGTCACCTCTTGTAACTATTGAGATTGAGAACTTTTCTTTACCTGGTCCCTTTTCTACTGTACTTTCCCTCTCAGCGTTTTCACGCTTCTACTTATGGGAAAATTTTATGATGTTTCCTTTCTTGCCACAATGATGGCACTCAATGTTTTGGAACCTTGACCCGGACTTATTGTGACCCTTTTCACCATACTTTGGGCCGCATCCCTTACTTCTTTCTCATGACTCTGTCAAGAGCACCCTCGAAGTGGAAAGAAATGGAAGTCCCCTGAGACCGCCTCGTTCATTCATAAGTAAGGAAGCAACGACCTCATCCAACTTATGTGTATCCTTCTGAAACAACAAAGTTGTCACAATGTGGTCGTATGATGTTAGTAGGGAGGCTAACAACACCTACGCCTTATCCTCCTCCTTGATCTCCTTATCAATGGCCGACATCTACGTCACGATCCTGTTAAACTCATCCAAGTACTTTTCAAAGCTTCCCCTTCAGACGAATGCAGTCCATAAAACTGCTTCTTTACATACATCATTGTGGTCAAGGACTTAGACTTATATCTACTTTCAAGCTTCTCTCAGACCTCAGCCGGGTCTGACAAGCCGAGAATCTCCAGGAGCATGTTGTCTGCTAGACACAATTTAATGGTATAATTTGCAAGATCCCTCTTGTCTTGTCATTCTTCCTCGGTCAAGTTCTCCGATTTCTTATCCTTCTTCCATAACGCTTTCACGATTCCTTCTCGGGTCAAGACGTTCTTCACCCTTTCTTGCCAAAAGATGAAGTTACCTTACCCATTGAACTACTCCACATTAAACGGTAAGTTCTTTGATGACGATGCCATTTAATCGATAGCTCTCAACCACGTCTTTGATACCACTTGATGGTACAAAATGACGTTCGATCGATCAACAAGAAGGAACGCACACATTAAAGAGGAAAGAAGAAGAAAAGGAGAACACTAATAATTTTACGTGAAAAATTCTTTTTAATAAGAAAAAAATCACGGGACTTTAGTCCACAAATAAATTTCACTATGTAAAATTTTAGTTACAAAGCCATGCGACTTACACAGGTACTGAAGACAAAAACTGTTAAAAAACAAAGCATGAGAGATATAAAGTAAACTCACACTTTGTTATTCACTCACTACTCTTCTCTTCACACTCTTTCACTTCTCTCTTTCATACACACCTCTATCTCTTTGTTTCAATCCATATATATATATATATAAGTTGAGCAATCACCTACACAGTAGGGTGGTTACAGTAGGCCTTCTCTTACAACAACTGCGCATGCTTCTACAATAGACGGCACAAGCATCTTTTACAATTTGACCTGCTATTTTCAGGAAATGACATTATCCTTCTACCAATAACAACTATCAAATCTAGAAAGCCAATGATCTACATTTATAGAAGACAGTTATTCTCCAAGGTCTATCATCGAAAGATCAATGCCCTCATTGACCGGATTCTACTCTTAGTCGATCAACGTCCCGTTGACCAAATTCTACTCTTAGTCGGTCAATATCCCATCAACTGGCTGGCCTTCCACTTGAAACCATTCCTGAACAAGTTGCAATCTGCCTTCATTAGAGTCCTCAGTTGCTCAATGCGCAAAGTCTGCGGACCATGACCACACATGGTCCTCATCCTCAATCTCAATCCTCGGACCAGATCACCTCCACATAGGAGTGACCCCAACACTAACCACGAGGCTACCGACAAATAGTCAAAGGGTATTGCTTAAAGATTTCAATTAGGTGGCACCTGACGCAACATTTAGCTTAAGAAAACCACTAATTTAATGATAAATAATACTGGTCTTTTTTTATACTTTATATTTATCAAAAGTATTTGAAGAAAAAATGTAAAGTAATTAATTTTAAAGAAAATTAGCTTTTGTTTTTGATACGTTTTGCATCCAAATTTGAACAAATTCAGGTCAAGTAATTCATCGAGTTCCAATTTTCGTTCGCTGAGTTTTGCGTCCTACACACCACAACTTCAAATAAGAGATCAGGTGACGACGAAATTCGATCCCATCGAAAATACTCCGATACTCAAATCAATAATTGGCCTTCTAAAATTAGAAGGTAGATGTAAGGGATGCAGAAAGGAATGTAAGGAGTGTGTTTGTAAGTGGGAGTGCACTCGTGGAATGAGTGGATTTGTAGTTACTCGTGAGGAGCAGTTTCTTTAAATATTGAGTTCGTTGGGAACTAGTAGTAGTGTGACGACCCGACTTTTATTACCATCAAAAGCCGTCGTCAATTCCAAAGTTCTTAATTATAAGGGATAAAAAGTGAACATAAAAAAAATTTTCTTTTCTTCATTCAAACCTGAGATGCATTCTAAAGATAAATAATTTCATAAATCCCAAAAGTGTCACGGAAACATTCTAACATTCATAAGCAGTGGAATCAAAATTACAAATTTCCTCAAACAAAATAAACAAAACTCCAAAATCTGCTTCCAAAAGAAACCAAAAGGACTCTACTCGACTTCGTCCTCCATGCTTGTCATCCGAAAATTTACAAGAGTGAGCTTACAAAGCCCAGCATAAATCATGCATACATATAATCAAAGTATAGATCATAATATAGCAAAATAACAATCATCATATCGTTTCTTCTTAGTTCATATTCTTTACACCTTGTCTTTATCAAATTCATTCGGAGTTCATATAATCTTTAGGGACCGGACGGGAGCGGACAACATCGAGGACGGGTTGTGTGCTACCCCACAACCTAAAGCCGTATCCCTTCATTATGCTCCCCAGGGCGGGAGGTAATGCCTTTAACCCGGCATACGGGGCCATAGTCCAGGGTTCTTGTGCCACCAAAAGGTCCCCTCCCGTGGCCCAGGAGGCATCCTCGAGTGTCACTCCAATATCCTTCATCCATCTTTAACAGCAAATTTAATGGAAACTCAGTTCATATTTATTGTTCTTTAATGACCATTCATCGTAGTTCAAAAGTCAGAAGAGTTCCACTTGATGTCCATAGTTCATGCATTTTCCTTGTTCTAATAGTCTTTGTTCTTTAACTTCAATATTGGAAGTCCATATTTCCTTTCAAATTCGAAGCTCATTTTCAGAATAATTTCAAAGTTCTTAAATAATCCCATTAATTTCCGAAGTCCCCTTTTTAAATGGGAGACCGAAGTCCTGAAACCGGAATTCGTAAAAGGCCGGGTTCATTTTAGCCGGAGTTCATGAGAGGATCTCATTTCATGCAAAAATAATCGGAGTTCATTTATGAAGAAGAAGCCGGAGTTCGTTTTCAAGCAAAGGAAACCGAGTTCATTTCTTGCAAAGCCGGAGTTCGTTTTCTTAAGTCAAAAACCGGAGTTCTTTTCCTTAATCTAGAAATCATCAACACCGGAGTTCATTTCTTGCAAAGGCCGGAATTTGTTTTATGAATCAGAAGCCGGAGTTCATTTCTTTTAATCAAAGCCGGAGTTCTCTATTTATGAAGGACGGAGCACAATTACATTATGCTCCAAAAGTCGGAAGTTCTTTAATCAGGGACAGGCGCCGTTTTCTTTGCGGAGGACTTGGACGGAGCTCTAAACGGACGGAGTGGCTTTTCCTTTCAAAATCCGGAGCTCAAAGGGACGGAGTGGATTTTAAAAATTCGGAGTTCATAGGACGGAGTGGATTTTCTTTTAAACGGGACGGCGCCTTTTCTTTCAAAATATCCGGAGTACGTTTCTTTCAGAAAATCCGGAGTGATTTTCTTTTAAAATCCGGAGTGCCTTTCCTTTGAAATCCGGAGTTATTTTCTTTCAAAGTCCGGAGTGCTAGAAACCGGAGTACTTTTCCGTCAAAATCCGGAGTGCTCAATCCGGAGTGCTATTCTGAAAAATCCGGAGTGCTCAATCCGGAGTACTTTTACGCAAAATGGAGTGCTCAATCCAGTGGTCTAAATCCGAGTGCACAATCCGGATTGCTTTCTCGCTCTAAATCGGAGTGCTCAATCCGGACGGCACTGTAAATTCGGAGTGTTTTATTCAAAATGGACGGAGTGGATTTTCTTTTAAAATCCGGAGGTCATAGGGACGAAGTGACATTTCTTTCAAAACTGAGTGCTTAAAGGAATCGGCCTCGATGAGTGCCTCATTGTGAGTACACTTCTCTTCCTTATTCGAGTGCTTTAAGGGACAGCGTGCATAAAATCCAAGTTCATTGAGTACTTACTTTATAAACCGGAGTTTATTTCAAAATAGAGGGACGGAGTATAAAATTCATTAAAAAATTTGGAGTTCATATTAACAATGGACGGACACAAAATTCATTTAAGGCCGGAATCCATTTTCACAGCGGAGTGCCGTTCTTTTCTTTTTAAACGACGGAGGAATCGGGCGGAGCTCTAAACGGACGGAGTACAAAGGGCGTAAGGGCCAAGTTCATTTTAGACGAAGTTCTTTATTCAAACAAGGCCGGAGTACTTTTTCAAAACATAATGAGATTAATGAGTGCATAACGCGAAATGGACGGAGCAAACTATTCTAAGGGCCGGAGTTCATTATATTTCTAGTAGGCTAGAGTTCTAAACATGAAATATCAAAATTCATAATACATGCCGAAAATCATAAAGAATAATTTCTAACATCATGCATATGAGTTTCTTTTTAAACATGCATATTAATCATCAAAAGCATACAGAAACCATATATTTTCATAACAATATAAATAAACACCACGTTTTAGAAAATGAGGTGAGTATCTTGCCTGAATTCTCCTTTTTCTATGTCCTGGGACCTACGGCCTCTCTCTCTTTTTCTCCTTCCGGACTACTGCGGCGTACTCAATCTTATCTATTTATAGATTTGAGTTGCGGTAAAATAATCGTTCTTGTCGTTACAATTCTCTCATTTAATTCTCTCCAATTTAATTGGCTTCGTCCGTTACACCTTTCCCATTTAATCCTCTTAAAACTCCTAAATCGATTCGCGTTTCATATTAATTTCCAAGCCGGTCAGCTTACGCCTTTCTGAAAGCTTCGCGTTTCACTCCGAATTCGGAGTGATTTCTTTCGATGGCGTGTTTTACGCGGAATCGGAGTGGTTTCTTTCGGCAACCGCGACGCGTTTTACTCCGAAATCGGAGTTCATTTACCAAAGGAAAATCCCCCGAAATCAGACTTCTTGTAATCCGGACTTCCTTAAGGAAATCCGGACAGCAATTCCCTCGATGGAATTTCCGAACGTCTTTGCCAATGGATTTTCGGTCAACGGGCGTTGACCGGACTAAATTTAAAATTTCCTTTTACAAATTTTTTTTTTTGGGTCGTTACAAGTAGAGAGTGAGTGAGCGTAGGATGCTCGAGAGAGTAGGAGAGCTTCTGAGAACTTGGTAATTGCTTGAGGGCTTTTGTGGGCAAGAGAATACATACTCAAAAGCGTCAGCTCCCATGGCCTTTTATTACCATGGCCACGAGATGCCTTCCTTATACAGATGAGCTTGATGTCCACGCTCTATTGGGAATCGTTGCCTTTCCTGCATAGGCGTGAGCGCCTTTTTTGACTTTAACGATCAAAGAGGTTGATCTCCTTCCTTTTGCAGTTTGTAGCCATTGGCGTTTTTAGTAGACCGTGCATAGATTTTGACACATTTCTTCTCGGATGTGCTTTGATTCTGGAGGTCACTGTTATAGTGAAGATTGCCTTATTTAGAGATGCGAAAAATTAGGGTAAATGACCATTGTAGCTTGAGGATGGACACGTGGACCAATCAAGGCTTGGGTCGTGTGCATCCTCGGCCTCAACTGGTCTACTAGCCGCTTTTTTGATCAACAAAAGCGTTGACATTTCTGGGTTCAAATGGGTTATCCTAATCTTAGGCCTCTATTGACTCACTTGTTTTTCATTCAATCAACGGCAGCGTTGACCATCTAGGCAGAAATGGGTCGTTGAGAATTTAGGCCGCTTTCTCCTTCGTGGGCCAGCCCATTACTGGCATCCCCATCACTATCCCCTTATACTGGTGGTCTAAGACTCTGACCTCCAATATATTCACAATGGGACGCTTTTGGCTGGGCAACTTGCTCGAGACAACTTGGTGAGGAAACTAGCGATGGCCCTTTGTCTGCTGATCGCGTTGTCTGCGACTGCTAACCGTAAAGTCGAGATCCGAAGAACAAAGTTGTAGGAAGCGTTGACTGAATTCGTTGACCATCCCAAATAGAATCCAGAGAACTGGCTAGAGAGAATATTGACTGAATTCGTTAACCATCCTGATAAGAATTTGAAGAACTGGTTGAGGGGAGTGTTGACTGAATTCGTTGACCGTTCTGATAAGAATTCGGATGACTTGCTGAAGGGAACGTTAAACGAATTTGTTGATCGTTCTAACAAGAATCTAGAGAACTAAGCAGGAAGAGAAGCAATAACCGGATTCGTTAACTATCCAGGTAAGAATTCAAAGAAATGAAGGGAATTGAATCAACACGTCATCATGCCGTCAAACTGTCAATCGAAATGTTTGTCACATGTCAACATACAGTGAATTTGTGATCCCAATATTAATTTACCAGAAAATCTAATTCGACTTGTTCTCTCCGGAGGCGACACGTGTCAGCGATGATGGGCGCATCTTTTCGATGCATTTCCCTTCTCCAACGGCTGCATTCTTTTATATAATCTGTACATCCATTCAAATTTTTTACACTTTCCTTCTGAAAATTTCTAAGTCCCTGGTATTCTTCTTGCTCCTGTTTCCATGGCTCCTTCCGTTCTTGATATTGCTTCCGTGATTTCCATTTGTGAAGTGAGAGAACTATATGTTGAGTTTAACATCCCACGGAAGATTGTATTCACAATGCCCAGCGGGCACGATAGGGCCTACTTCCCTCTAAGAGTCACATTGCTATATACGAGGCCCACCTAAGGAGTAGGTTATGCCTCCCTGTACCAAAGGAGTTACTCGCCATCTTTACAGTGCTCAGAATTCCTATCGCATGGCTCCATTCCAATGTTGTTTGGTACCTCTGCTCGATATGTATCTTTCTCCGTCTCCATTCACGGTTGTTGACAATTGAGGCAATTAGGGTGATGTTTCAATTCACCCAGAGTGGGGATTGGATCTCCTTGTCCCCCAGAGATCTTCACATCAGCAATGTCATATACGATTCCTTAAAAACTAGAAGGACCGCTTCTTCTTTATGCACGTTGAGGATACATGGTCATTGTCCCGGGATTGGGGCAAGGTTCCCAATGCTCTCACCAGGACGCCCAAGAAAGAGGAGGTGGCTATGGTGGAGCCACTGTTGCAGCTATTGAGGGTCCATCTCTCCGAGTTTAGGAGAGATTACTTGGTTTCCATGGAGGAAACCAGGAAAGCTCACTAGGGACCTCCTTCTCCAGTCCAGAAGGTCAGGCCACCACCGCCAGCGGCCTCACAATGTAAGAGGAAAGCAGGCGCTATCGCCATTGATGTGGCCGGTGCACTTTTCACAAGTGATGCTCCCAAACGTCGAAGTGAAAAGATGGTAGTGACGATAGAGCCTTCTTTGTCATCTTCCACAGAGCCAGATTACATAGCAGCTAGACAACTTGCTGGAGCCAGAGAGCACTCCGGAGTAGTGGCTGCTATGGAGGAGTATAAGGCCATGCTGTGTGCTACCGCAAGTGGCATTGTCACTGTGCTATCACAAGGGGATGACTTAGCGGAGCAATTGGAGTCGCCTACAGAGCTACTAGTTGAGCCGGAGGAGCCAGCCGTGGAGCCTTCCTTTGCGCCTGATGAGCCAACCATCAGAGAGCTTTTTGAGGCGGTTGACATCAATGCTGAGTTAGCGGATAAGGTTGCTGCTGAGGTTTCAGCGGAGCGTGCTGAGGAGGCTGCCGCTCCCAATCCTCCACCATTAGGCCCAAGGTCGCAGAGTAGACCAGTAAGAAGGCAACGAAAAATCTAGCCGATAACTTTTTGAAACTTTTCTTCTCTTCTTCCTCTACTGTTATTGCTTAACTTCTTTGATTTTTGGTAGAAGGAAAGAATTATGGCCACACTGAGCACGGGATTGCGTCAACGGGATAGATGGTTTTGGACCGCGAAGAAGAGATCACCTGGTTTGAGGAGAGATGAACCTATTGAGGGCCCAACACTAGGAGGAGAAGGCCGCTCTCTAGTTGAAGTTGTCTGAACTAAAATGAAAACTATGAGACTGGAAGAGGAGGATGCTTGAGCGGTGGGGCATACTGATGAGCTCCTGGGAAAGATAGCTTCATTAGAGAACGAGCTATCTACTTGCATACGTTCACATGAGGTTTCTTAGGCACTGTGATTACGGTTATGGGAAGGCATCAACATTAGTCACCGCATTGCCCAACTAGTGGACCCCAATTTTTTCATTGGTGACCTTGACCTAGTGAACCGCATTGCCAGGCGACGTGAGAGCCTTGTGAACCAGTCCTAAACTGGACAGGGGCCTCTCCAGCCTCCTCCTGGGAGCTCTACTCCTTAGTAGAGATTTTGTATCCCTTACTTTTTCGTGTTTAGATGTAACTGTAAATACATTTTTGTCATTAATAAAACAATCACTTTACTGGCATATTACGTTCCATGATATTGCTTTCATTAGCTATCCATTTAATTTCTTGCTCTTTGTATTAGCCGACCTGCTCAGTGTACATTGTACAAGTTGGTCATCCGTCTCACAAAATTGGAGATGTTTGTTGTGATTTCAGATTAACTTAAGCCCTCAAGAGACATCAGGGTGAATCTTGATGTAGTATCAAGCTGATTTTATACTCGAGCGTGAGTTGAGGCTTGGGTGGCGCTGCCCATGTATGATCTTGGACGGCCAGCTTTTGGACGGAGCACTTTGCTCCTCAGGTGTTAACCGTTGTAGACTGACAGCGTTAACTCCTGTTGAAAGAGGTTGTCACGCGTATTGTTTAAGCCCCCTAAGGTTTAAAATTAGACCACAAACGGACCACTTGAATGACTAAAGTTCAACTCAGCTGCTTATGGGCCGCCTGAATGATCAGGATTTAATTCGACCGTTTACGGATCGCTTGGATGATTAAGGTTTAATTCATTTGCTTTGAGCCCCTGAATGACCAGATTTTAATTCGACCGCTTATGAGCCGCCTGGATGACCAGTGTTTGATTGTAAACGGGTGAAAATCCACCTAACTTAGAGGTAGTCTAGGTTATTTATTTTGTGTAACCTACAAGCAAGCATTCACATGGAAAAGAAAAAAAAAAACAAAAGAGGTATAAGAAATAATGCAAATGGAAAAGAATTTTCTTTTATTAATGACAATATATGTGACAAGCATGCTTATGTCATACGGATGACCTACCTGGGTCTTCACTGGAAGTAACGTTTTAGGTGGACCGCATTCCACGTCTGTGGGACCAACTTGCTGTTCTGTGTTTAAAATTTATGCTCCATTTCGTAGAACGGTTGAGACTAGAAACAGGCCTTCCAAATTCAGGGAAAGCTTGTTTTGGTTGGTCTTTCCTGTAGCCTCTATGCTTCGTAAGACTAGATCTCCAATTTCAAATTACCACGCTTTCACTTTCTTATTGTAATAGCGAACGACTCATTACTGGTAAGCAACTGTACACATCCTAACTAGTATTCTCTGATATTCAAGGAGTTATCAAATGGATCGAAGTCTTTGACCCTAAGACGTGGGAGCCCGATCTCAACCGAAATTATCGTTTTAGTCCCATTGCAAAGGATGAAGGGTGTCCCCTGAGTCGGTTCCTTAGGAGTTGTCCAATATGACCATAGGACGGAGGGCAGCTCATCGACCCAGGAGCCCCTTACATCCTCAAACTTGGTATTTAGACTGTAGAATAACATACGGTTAGTGACCTCCACCTATCTGTTTGCCTGAGGGCATACTACCAAAGTATGGATCAATCTGATACCAAGATTGGTGTAATACTTGGTGAAATATTTTCCTGAGAATTGGGTTTCATTGTCAGTCACGATGGCATCGGGAACTCTAAATCTGCTTACTATGCTTTGGCGGGTGAATTTCAAGGCATTTTGTTCAGTAATCATGCCCAGTGGGACAGCTTCAACCCATTCGGTGAAGTAGTCTATACACGCAATGATGAACTTTCTTTGCTTGGTCGTAATGGGAGATGGGCCGAGACTATCGAGCCCTCATTACACAAAAGGCCAAGGAGTTTAGAGGGATCTCAGCTTCGCGGGCAGTTGAGGGTGAAGATTGCTATGGAGCTAGCAATTCTCGCACTTCTTCATGAACTCTAGAGCGTCCTTTTTTATTGTATGCCAGTAATATTCCTGGCGTATGACTTTGAATGCTACGTTCTTGCCATCAATGTGTGACCCACATATCCCGAGATGGATTTTGCTCAAGGTGTAGTCAGCCTCCTCAGGAGTATTGCATCAGAGGTACAGAATCGAGTATCCACAGAGATAGAGCCATCCATCGACAATGGTGTACCAACCGGCCGTCTTCTTGATCCGCTTGGCCTCGTCCGCATTCTCTGGCAAAGCTCCATCCCCTAGATATCTCCAATAAGGTGTCATCCAACTTTTGGCGTTAGAGACTTGCATCGCTTCCTGCTCTTCTATATTAGGAGTGCTCAAGACTTCCCTCATGTCCCTTGAATACTGTTCTAAAATTTTCTGCCGCTACTGCTCTAACAAGTTGGTCGTCCTTTCAATTCTTAATTTTGGGGACGTGGATCAGGTTTAACTTGTTAAATATCCAGATTACGTCCTTCGCCTTGTCCAGGTATTTGGCCAAGTGAAGGTTACACGCCTCAAAGCTCTCGTTGATTTGGTTAACAACTAGCTCTAAGTCGTTGTAGATGATTAGCCGCCTAGCTGAGTACTTTTTAGCTAGTCGTAACCCGACTAACATGCCTTTGTACTCAGTAACGTTATTGGTGGCCAAAAAATTGAGTTTAAGGGAGTACTTCACCTCAAACCTGTCTGGAGTCCTTAAGACCACTCTGACACCGCTGCGTGAGTTGGTAGATGAACTGTCCACATTGAAAACCCATTTCGACTCTTCTGGATGGTGACCCATGTCCTCAGTGGGGTACTCATTGACAATTGGGGTTGTGATTTCAATGATAAAGTCCGTCAGTTCCAGTTCCTTGATGGCTGGCCTGAGCAGAAATTTGATACCAAACTCTTCCAACTCGATGGCCCACTTAACTAGCCATCTGAAAATGTTAGATTTTTAGGGGATACCTTTCAGTGGCTGCTCAGTCAGGACGACCACACGATAAGCCTAGAAATAAGGTCTCAACTTCCAGAGTGAGAAGACAAGTACCAAAACCAGCTTCTTAGCACGTGGGTAGCATGTCTCTACGCCGGTTAACATCTTGCTCACATAGTAAATCGGCCGCTGAGAGTTAGAGTCCTAGCATATGATGACAGAGTTGAGAGCTACCTCTGATACTGCCAAGTAGAGGTACAGCTCTTCTCCGTCCCTAGGTGACGTAAATAACAATAGACTGGCCAAGTACTGCTTCAACTTATCAAAGGCTACCTAACACTCTATAGTCCATTGGAAACCGTTTGCTTTAATTCCACTCAGAGCCTTGAAGAAAAGCTGATACTTGTCCCCCGACTTTGCTAAGAAGCAGGACAGTGCTGTCAGTCATCCGGTTAGCCTTTGGATATCTTTGGTACTCTGCGGCGAAGACATGTCCATAAGAGTCTTGATCTTCTCTAGGTTTGTTTCGATCCCTCGTTGAGAGATGAGAAACCCAGGAATTTTCCCGAGGACACTCCGAAGGCACACTTTGAAGGATTCAACTTCGTCTAATGTGTGCAGAGTACCTTGAATGACTAAACCAAATTATGAATATGGCCGCTAGTTGTCTTGCTCTTAGCAAGCATGTCGTTGACGTACACCTCCATATTAGAGCTAATCTGCTTCTCAAACATCTTGTTCATGAGCTTTTGATAAGTGGCACCTACGTTCTTTAAATCAAAAGGTATGACCTTATAGTAGTAGGTGCCTTGGTCAGTCATGAATGCGGTGTGCTCCTCGTCCTGTAGGCTCATCCGAATCTGGTTGTACCTCGAGTACGCATCCATAAAACTCATCAGCTCATGTCCAGAAGTCGAGTCCACTAATAAGTCGATTTTCGGTAAAGGGAAGCTATCTTTCGAGCAGGCTTTATTGACGTCGGTAAAGTCGACACACATCTACCATTTTCCATTACTTTTCTTTACCAAGACAACGTTGGAGAACTAATCCAAGTATTGGACTTCTCTAATAAAACCGGCATCTACAAGCTTCTTCACTTCTTCCCGGATGGCTACGAGCTTCTCCACGAAGTGATTCCTCCGCTTCTGCCTGATGGGCTTACAGTTGGGATCAAGGCCCAACTTGTGGACCATTACTCTGGCCAAAATTTCAGACATGTCAGCGGGTATCCACGCAAAGATATCAGCATTCCGTCATAAAAACGCTATCAGCTCGTCACGCAAGGGTTCAGAAAGTGAGCGCCCAATCTATACACACCTCTGCGAGTCCTCCAAATTCAGTGGAACTAGGTCGGTTGCCTCGCCGAGCTGCGCCTGCTACAAGGTTACTTCATCTCGATGGTCCAATTCCCCTATAGGCCATCCGCTACTACTTGTTGCAATTTGGGACATGTAACATATCCACTCAATTACTTGGTCACCCAACATTTTACCGATACTACGTGTTATTGAAAACTTTATTTTTAAATATGGTATTGAGGTGACCGCTCCAAACGCTACTAGGCATGACTTTTCTATGATAGCGTTATATACGGAAGGCAAGTCAACGACCAAAAAGGTGAATGTATGAGTCGTCGTTCTAGGGCACGTGCCTAGGGTAACCTCTAACAGTATTGTTCCTTAGACAACCACAAGCTCGTTGTCTAGGCCATACAGTGGCCCTTCAATAGATTTCAGCTGATTCTTTTTTAGTCCAAATTTAAAGAATGTATCGAGATAAAATAAATTTTTGAAACTTTCATTATCAATGAAAACTCGTTTCAATTGGTAGTCTACGGTACTGTTTGAAATGAGTGCAAATACAGTAAGGGGATCAACGTGTGGGGAAATTGCATTATCCATGTCACTATCACAAAAGCTAATGACATTCTCAACTACTATCTGATTCTTCCATCCAGTTTGCTACTCCTTGTAATCTGTTTGGGTCATGGTCGGCCTGGCCATAATCATATTAACCACACCAGCCGTGACCCGGCTCTATGGATGGGACGAATCTAATCCTTCCCCACCCGAGGTGCCAGAACTCTGTCCAGAGTTCCTGGTGAACCTGGTGAGATGGCCCCTCTGAATAAGTACCTCAATCTCCCGCTAGAGCGTCTAGCAATCCTCCGTGGTGTATCCCAAAAATCAATGGAAATCGCAGTGCTTACCTAGATTTCCTCCTTCCCTGTTCTTCAGTAGTTTTGGCCATCTGAAGAACTTTTCACCATGGATCTGCATGAGCACGTTGGCCCGTGTGTCGTTGAAGGGAGTCAGGTTGATCAGCCTATACTCCTTGCGGTCCAACGCTCCGGTCCTATGCTACTTTTGGCGGAAATTGTCGCCGCCACCGTTCTTCCTCTTTTCCTCGGCCGGGAAAGAGCGAGGCTGGTCAATCCTCTCAGGACGCTTCGCCTCATTATCCTTTTCGGCAATTACGTAGGCCCTAGTGATAGACTCGACTTCTCAAAAAGTTTGCGGGTTTTTGTGGGCCAGGTGCCTGAAGAAGTCTCCATGTGTTAAGGTAGAGATGAAACTGTCATATTTCATCTCCTCTGTGAGCCTAAGAATCCTTTTGGCCTCCACTGCAAAGTACTCCAAGAACTTTCTCAGGTTCTCTCCCTATCTCTGATGTGGGAGAGATGTCACAGCTGTTTCTCTTCACGGCGGCTGGAAGCGTATTAAGCTAAGAAGAGATCAGTGAGTCCACAGAAGCTCCGGATTGAGTTCGATGGGAGCCGATGGAACCAAATTCGGGCATCTTCCTTCAAAGTGAGAGGGAAGCATCCGCACATTGCCAAATCCTCCAAGCCTTGGAGACTCAGATGGGTGCGAAAGTGATCCAAATGATCCATAAGATCAGTGCTCCCATCGTTAGAATCTAATGCTGGCATTTTAAACTTGGCCAACAATGGACTGTTTAAGATCTCAATAGGGAAGGGAGATCTTTCCAGATCAGCGGCATGTTTATCGTCATCTTTGAACACACGATTTCAGATCTTTTTGACTTTTGCCTCCACCTAGGAGGCGTTCTCAGATCTCTTGGAATTAAAGCATATCCCCAACTCCGTTCTTTCAGCAGTGTGGCGTGTAGTCAGCCAACTGCTGCCGCTGGTGAATCGGTAGTTCCTGGATGCTCCTTTTTGAGCCTAAGGTCTTAGCTAATCCCGAGTATATCGAGGGTTTCTTCTTTCAGGGCTTTCTTCCGGAGTCCTGTGACCCAAGCGCCCTTCAAGTCTTGGATGGCTTTGGGCGTTGGAGGCCTCCGGAGCACGAAAGTTATCCGGCCTCATAGCCTTCCTGGCCAACTTCTTCTTCCTCTCGCCTCCTTGCCTAGAGGTCGAAATAGGAATTGATGAGGGCGGAGCCCCCTGCTTCCTTTTACCCTGGCGGGTGCAAAGCATCTGGAATATTTTATTCATATTACTCATCTATTTTGCCAGGTTTTGAAGAAATGGTGCGGTGCCCCTCTTACTAAGTTACTAATAAAGTGGTCCTGGTTAGGGGAGGCAGTATCTCTAGTGGGAACGCTAACTTGGACTCTAGCGTTCACCATTTTGATTGATAGGACTAACTTGGAAGTTAAGAGTGGTTGTGAAGATGAAAGTGGTTGGCTTTTTGTTAGTTTTCCATAGACGGCACCAATGATGCGTCCTAAATCTAAACTCTAATAGATTTGAGTCAAGTAGTCTGTCGGGTTCACGGTTTTCATTCATTGAGGTTTGAGTTCTACACACCACAATTTCAAATAAAAGGTCCAGTGATGACGGGATTTGGTCCCACCGAAAACACTCTGACACTCAACTCAGTAATCGGCCTTCTAAAATTAGAAAGTAAATACAACAGATGTAGAAATAGATGCAATGAGTGTGTTTATAAGTAGGAGTGCACTCTTAGGATTAGTGTCTTTGTAGTTGCTCGTGAGGAGTAATTTCTCTAAGTATTGAATTCGTTGGGAACTAGTAGTAGGGAGAGTGAGCATAGAATATTCGAGAGAGTAGGAGAGCTTCTGAGAGCTTAGTAATTGCTTGAGGGCTTTTGTGGGCAATAGAAGGCGTGCTCGAAAGCATCAGCTACTAAGGTCTTTTATAGCCATGGCCACGGGGTGCCTTCCTTATATAGAGGGGTTTGATACCCGCGCTCTGTTGGGGATTGTTGTCTTTCCTACGTAGGCGTGAGCGCCTTTCTCGCTATAACAGTCAAAGAGACTAATCTTCATCCTTCTGAGTTTTGTAACCGTTATGGTTTTCAACAGATCATGCATAAATTTTAGCGCCTTCCTCCCAAGATGTGCTTTGATTCTGGAGGTAGCCGTTACAATAAAGATTGCCTTCTTTGAAGATACGAAAAATTATGGCAAATGACCGTTTGCCCTGAGGACGGACACGTTGACCAATCTAGGCTTAGGCCGCGTGCGTCCTAGGCCTCAACCGATCTACTAATCACTTTTTCAGTCAACGAAAGTATTGACCTTCTTGGGTTCAAATGGGCTGTGCTGATCTTGGGTCTCTATTGGTTCACTTGTTTTTTATCCGATCAACAGTAGTGTTGACCATCCAGGCAAAAATGGGCCGCTGAGGATTTGGGCTATTTTTTCCTTCGTGGGTCAGCCTGTTGCTGGCGTTCCCATCAATTTTCTAACTATGTTTAATTGATGGGTTAACAAATACTGCTGGTGTTACAAGAAAGTATAGACAGTAAAAAAACATAATGATATATTAGAAATATCGTATTTTCTTAATAAAAATTAAATGTTAAAAATATTATATTTAAATAAATTACGATTAAGTAATCATTGAAATTTGTTATTTGCATATTCGAATGAGTATTTATCACTACATTTAATATAATAACAAATCACCTGCTCCCCTTGACTAATTTTTTGAACGGTTGGCAAGATTACGACTTTCAAACTTTTAATCACAGATTGAAGCTAGTCATTACTAATTGATCCAATTTTCTTCTTATTTATTTATTTATTTATATGGGTAAATGAAAAACTATCCCACCTAGAAAGCTATCCAAGTTGGGTTGTTACTCTTAGCCACTATGTTTATTCTAATTTCAACGTGATTTATTGATTTATTTATATGGGTAAATGAAAAACTATCCCACCTAGAAAGCTATACAAGTTGGGTTGTTACTCTTAGCCACTATGTTTATTCTAATTTCAACGTGATGTTACACTTTTAAAAATTATATTAAAAAAAGCAATAAAAATTGAAAAAAATTGAAAAAAATTTATTCTAATTTCAACTTATGATAAATTACGTGATTTTGAAGGCAAATTAATTATATTGAAAAAAAGCCCAAAAGTTTAAAAAATTCTGAAAAAATTTAATAAAAAATAATTTCCATTCTTTAGTCTAAAACTTCTAAGAAATAACAAAGCAGGAAAAGAAAAGCATGCATTTGTTATTTTATTAATATAAAATAAAGATAAGTTTTTAATAATTAATTTCTGTCAAAATTTTAAAAAAAAGATCCTTATTTTTGTTATATTTTGACCAAAGGTAACCTTAAATGGGTACGGCCAGGCACGGGCCAACCTAAACCCAATGTAGATGGATAGGAGGCCAAAATGATAACGACCTAATAAGCCTAAGGAAAAACTACTTATAAAAACATGTCAAGAGTGATTTTGAAGGCAACATTAATCTAAGTATTCTGTCTGAACTGAGCAAGGCAGAAGTTCTTGGCCCAAATAGTTTAAATAGAATTCAAATTGTTAAATAACAAAGTTTAATAAGATATCAATTGAGATATTCCATTCTTTAGTCTAAAATCTAAAGTCTATGAAATAACAAAGCAGGAAAAGAAAAGCATGCATTTGTGCTTGATTTTATTAATATACACAATAAAGATAAGTTTTTAAGTAATTAATTTCTGTCAAAATTTCTTTTAAAAAAAAAAAGATCCTTATTTTTTTGTTATATTTTGACCAAAGGTAACCTTTAATGTTGATGGGTACGGCCAGGCACGGGCCAACCTAAACCCAATGTATAGATGGATAGGAGGCCCAAAATGATAACGACCTAATGGAAGACGCCTCTAAGCCTAAGGAATAACTAACACAATACATGAGTCAAGAGACGTAACTTGAATAGTCGTACATTAAAAGATTATAATGTCTTATGTAGTAAACTGCTCTAGATGGCAGCTACATTAATTCAATACCCGAAAGTCAGGCAACCCTACCAGTGAATGAAGATAGCCATTACACAAGTAAATAACATCCCATACTATCGAAGTAGCACATGCCCACAAATTAATTTTAGGCGCTCACCAGTCAAGCGACGTCATCAACTATAAATATAATCTCTCCCTCAAAGGAAAAAGGGAGGGACAATATCGAAAACAAAGGACGAAAATAAAAAGAAATAAGACATTCCACTAACCGAGTGTACAAATTCAAAAAACACTAACCCCGATGAGTACATAATCTTAAGCCACTTTACCAAACAAGTGTACTAAATAAAGTATTACCTTCTAAATAAACATTCATTCCCATTTTCTCTATATTATCGCTCTCATTTTCTTACATTTTTCTCTCTCGAGTAAAAATATTTTTAACTTAAATATTGAAAGATGTACCAATAAGCGAGTTTTGTATATATCTTATATTTTATTTTTCTCATTATGGTACGTATAAATAAGATTTAAAATTATAAAAATTAGATCTGTTTTTGTTTGGGCATCCAAGTGCGGCGAGATGACTCCCTAACTCATACAACAATTTAATTTCTCAAAATGTGTCAAATCTAAATATTCTGTCTGACCAGAGACCTGAATTGCCAAATCTAGCAATAAAGTTGTCGAACTTGTGGTGCCAAGTTGTGTAAAACATGTCAAGTTGGGGGTAGAGGATCGAAAAAATATAAATGTGCAAAGTATAACTAAATGAGATTATGATATATATATTATTTTTTTATAATAGGATAAAGATAGATGAAGAAAATTTAAAAACGTTAATCTATTATGCGAAACACTTTTAAGAAAAGTTGTTAAGGGTATCAATTTTTTCTGAATTACACGTCGCTATTCATTAATTTTTACTGTCTAATTATCACGTGTATTAACTCCATATAAAGAGATAAATGACTATAAATTAAATAGATTTAATTTATTTCAGTTTATATTAAATAAAAAGAATTAAAATTTTGGGATCACTTGTTTTAATTTTGAACCTTTTTTTTTCTGTTATGAAAAATATTATTTTCTGAAAAAATGACACTTGCAATTTGTATTTTCGAAATCATGTGAACTATATATATATATATATATAATATATGGAAATAAGAAAGCATGTATTTTAATATTTTGTATCATAATATGTATTATACCGATAAAAACTAAGCTAGAGCAAAAAAAAAAAAAATACGTATAAATAGTAAAAATAAAAAAAATCAAATAAGACATTGAATAACATATAGTTATAATAAATGATTCTTTGGCAAGTAGGCATTTGACAAGCTGTCAATCAAACTCCACCTTAAATAAAATTATTAAAATATGATTAATGTCTAAATTTAAATAATATACTAAAACCATGGGCGGGGTGGGCACATTGATTAAGTGTGGGGTTAGGTCTTCCTACATAAATTGTTATATACAAATTATTATATTGAAATTTAACCACTTAAAATGTTAAAAACGTTAAATTTGAAATGAATTTTTACTTCAAAAATTTGTAACCATTCGATTTGTATTTAATAGTTTTGAAGTGAGTCTATTACACCTCACAAGTAAGACCATTCTATTTAATAGTCTTGAAGTGTAGTCCCTCGGACTCTATGTGAGACCATTTATATGTACCCATCCGTATGTCACTTTTTTAAATATAAAATATTTTAAAAATAATTTTTATCAATATATATTTATTTATTTACTTTTATATAAATTTATTAATATAAAAATATATTAAATAATATATTTAATGCGTCTATATATTCGAATTATTGAACGAATTAAAAAGTCTTTTCATTCGGAAGTCCAATTGAAAATAGATCCAATTTTCTTTACTTTAAATTTGAATCCTACATATCACAACTAACAAATAAGATGTAAGAAAAATATGGGACTAGTTTCTCGATATATTATTCGATACCCAAATAAGTAATCTTTATATGTCGAAGAAAAAGTTAAGAGGATAAGAATGTCTGGATACAATAGTATTTAGGGATTGAATGCAAAGTGAAGGATTGAGCTCTGTGGATGTGCTTGAAGAAGTGAACGGTTTTGAGGTGTTATACTCAGAGGTAGAATCGCTTTAGAAAAGATGCACCGTGTGCTTGAGTGACTTGACCGTCTAAGCATTAGTCTATTTGAATGCTCTCTTTTCTTGATTTCAATCATCCTCGTGTGGAGAAAAGTGTGTATTTATAGTATGAGTATCGATTTGGTCATTCCTAGGTGTTACGGCTCTACAATTATGAGAGGCGTTACTCATGTAATCGCACACTTTCATTTATTGATTGGTGATATGATTTTTTATCATTAAATATGGTGTTGCAACTTCCAAAACAGTCATCAGTACTAATTTTTTATTATCCATAAGTAATAATTTATTACTAAAGGCTTCGAGTCGAACTACTTGTGTCAACCGCCGCATCTTCTAGATTCTAGACCTAGAAGGTCTTTTGTTGAGCCAATGCTATCTGAGCCCTTATTTCTTTTACGAATTGGGTTTTCGGTTAATTTATGGATTATCATACCCAGCAAGATTAAAAATTAAATTTTTATCGGTCGAATTGAGAAATAATGAATAAATTTCATCTTAAAAAATTTTTAAATATAAAATATAATATATTTATTATTATATATTTTTTAATATTTTATAAAATGCTACTTAAAAATATATTTTATATTTTATTATTTACCAAAATTATACATGATTTTTGTAGATTAAACGGGCATCGGAGGCTGCCCGCCAACCGTTCTAAAAAAATAGAATAAACGCAGCCAAAGTTGACTTTCTGTCATACAAATCTTCAAAACTTTATAATATTATTAAATATTGAAATAATTTAATTGATTTTTCTGTGCCACGACAAATGAGCTGTCCATCGTGTTGGGTCACGGGCACAATCATTTAATTTAATTTATTTTAAAATCAATAGAGATTCGTTAATAAATATGTACTTTATTAATTTCTTTGCATTTAAATGAAATTTTGACTGATATATTTAACTTTATCAAAATTAGTAACATCTATCTTATAAACAAAAGTAATAACGAATTTAATATCTACAAAATATTAATAATAACATAAAATTTTGTTTAAAATTTTCATATTTTATCTGCACAAAATTTTAAACAAACAACACATGACCGAGTCAAATGAGCAAGCAGCCAGCGGTTGCCTCTATGGGGTGCAAGCGACACTGATTGGCTGTGTGTTTGGGGCGTCCAGTGGGCATTGTTTCTGGATCTCCTGGGATGTCACCGTTGGGCTAGGCCCATCTACTGATCGGACCTATCTTCTTTCAGCTAGGTTTCCTTAATTCCAACCCAAATCCATGCTGAATCCATTACTAGCCCCCCAAGATGGCCCATCGTCGAGGCCTAGCATGTCAAAGGTGGGTCCCGCCATTGGTCCACATGGGCCTCCTCGAGATGTGCAAGTCTTCGATCCTCAAGAACATCACTCCTTCTTCATGCAAATATGCAACATTTCAAGAGTACCGCAGGGATTCGATACTCTATTGGAAAAGATTTGCGGTCTGGGAATCGGTTCTACATTGATGGCTTTCTTATTTTTCGATTGACCGTCATCCGGTGGCGCGCCTCTTTGAGAGCTCATTGGGCCTTCTGCACCGCTATAAATTGAAGGATTCTCAGCTTGGGTGACCCAAACTTATCCCTTCGTTGGTGAAGCAATGCGAAGCCCTTCGCTCATCTTGCACCCTGTTGAGTTCCGCAAATGAATCAAATGGATATGTGGGAGATTTTTGCCACTTTTGAAGCCTGTCATCATACTCTTCTCGTGGATGCTTCCTCGTTGTAACGAATGTGGCTTGGCCGCTCTGCAATTGTCATGTGCCTCCTCTGGTTAGCCAGAGTTCCCAACTGCAGGGGGAACGTCGTGAGGCCAGCATGCCGATTCGGAGAACTCCATTCCCTCAAAAGGATGCCGTTGCCGTCTCTTACTGCTGCTGGTCGTCCATATGTGCTGGCTGAAAGCGGAGGCGAGTCCCGGAGTACTATTGGGATACAGGCGGGTGCGTCACGGCTTTGGTGGAACTCCTAATGGATGTTTTCCTTCGTTGTGTCAGAACCTGTCTCGTCGAGAGTGTGGGATCAGCGTCCACTTCGTCCCTCCGGGAGGGGAATCGGCAGCGGGGTAGACGCCACCAGAATAAGGTGATGTGCATCTATGCTCAAAGCCAAGCCTTCTCGGTGGCGTCACTCTTCTGCTGCTTCTTGTACTCTATTTTTTTTTCTTTTGTACTTATACTGACGCAAGCCTTGTACTCTGTAAAGAATATTTCATTGAATGAAAGCATTAATTTTTGCCTTTTATCACTTGTGTCATTGAATTTTTCTCTTCGCTGCTTGAACGGTATGACTCAAGGGCTATAAAGCCCTCTTGCCGCCATACATGCTTGATCGTTTACTTATTTTGAGTGTCCTGCAACTTTCGGTCACCTTGGCCAGTGCTCATTTCTCAAGTCCATACTTGAACAGTGGCAGGATGGTCTAGCAGGAGCCGCTTGGAAGCTTGCGCCGTTCGTATCCTGTCTTGGATGACTGAACGATGCTGATTGAGGATGCATCAAATAGGTCGCGTCTGCATTCAATGCGCTGGGAACCGCAGGGCCGTTGCATCATAATTGCCTTTTTGAAAAGGCGCGATACTTTAGGGCGTCACCATGTGGAGGGATGTCTTTGAATGGCGGGACGCCTTTCCCTAGTTAAGCAATGCATTTTCTTGGGGAAGTTTTGGCTATTTAAGTGCCAAAGACTTCTCTAATTTGGGCATCTGTTTGCTACTGTGAGATGCAAAATTTGGGTCTGTTGTCGTTCCCTCTTTCCTTCGGTTGTAATCACGATAATGGCAGATGAGGTGCGCGACATTGCTCCAGGATCGTTAGTAGGATCGTCATTCTCTTTGTGGTCTGAGCCCCCTACCAAGGAGTCGTGATGGGGCGAACGAGGGCTGAGAGGTCGCGATGAGATGTGGCTTGCCACAGTGGTAGCGGAAGGTTGCCACTCGAAGCCTTCGGTCATGGGGTTGGTGAGGCCTATGAGAGCATCGCCGGGCATTAAATCCAAAGGGGCTTCTAATTTCTCTCGACATCGGGAACCTGAGGAAGTTGGTCTGTCAATCCGTCGTGCCGAGCGGGCAGTTGAGGAGATCGAGATTCGAGTGTAGGCCGCCATTGCCGAGATCAAGCAGAGTTGGGCGTGGGAGGCTAACTTCAAGCAAGTGTAGTCGGAGGCGGAGGCAAGGTCGTCGCAGCTAGCCGACATCAACTCGCAAGCCCTGGGCCGGATCACTGTTCTGTAGGAGGAGCTTGAGCAATGTCAGGTGCGACTAAGGGAAGAGCAAGTTGTCCATGCGCAGTTGGATGCCGAGCTGAGGTTGAGGATCTAGCCTGATGACCTGGCGCCCATGCTGGAGGGAAGGTTCCAGGAATGGATTTGGCTCAACTAGAGGATAGCTTTTCTGGCGGTGCCTGGCTTTCGCGTTGGCCTCCTAAATTCTCGGAATGCGGGTCCCCGGACACACTCAGAGTTGATCAAGTTCCTGACTCCCGATCTTGCTGAGCTCGATGGGGGTGGATAGTGATGTTGTATTTTGCGACCACTGGTTGGCTTTTCCTATAAAGAAACATTATCAGTGAGATTTCTTAATAAAATTTCTTTACGATAGAGCAGTTTATTTGTTATGATTTGTTGTGCTCGGATAACTTGTTTTGCCCTTTTGGTTTGGATGTCAAATGGATTACCGCCGTCATTTTCAATGGTTGATTCCTCGCATTAACTGCATGGTGTGACAGTTGGGATCTGGCTGACGGTTGCGGCGTGAGTGAGGGGGCTATCTGCCAGGCGCCATAATGGGCTGCCTTGGATAGACATGCTGCACTTTGTTGAAGGGACGTGTTCATGGCCAATATTCGAGGCGACCGTTGTATTTTCCCATGCAATGCCGCTTGACATTCTCTTGCATTGTATATTTAAACGACGCTTCCTCATGCCATTCACACTTTGCTCTTATCTGCTTTGAGAATCCATAGCGAAGAAAAACTCTCCTTCCACCATTCGTCAAAGAGTAGGCGATATCAAGTTGGTCCTTTCGGTGAGCGCTGTCGCCGCTCTAAGGGTTAACTACCAGATCCCGAGCAACTAGGCTCATCTCCTTCCCGATGAGGGGGAAGAGCGAATGCGCCCCCCGAGGGCTTTATTACTGTATATAAGCACCACCTAAAGGGTGGGCTTCGATTCCCCATGGAACTGAATTTGTATGAGATCTTTAAGGCGTTCGGTGTTCCTATGACACGGCTTCATCCTAATGTTATACGCTACCTTGCGTCCATGTGTGTCTTCGTCTGCCTTCACGATTGTGGGTTTGGCCTGTGCTCAGTGAAGGTAATCTTTCACTTTGCCAAATCGGAGGATTGGAGTTTGATGTCCCCTCGCATAGACTTCAGTTTCCGAAGGACTAACCCGATTTAGTAAAAAACTGGAAGAATTGCTTTTTCTTCCTAGCAACCCCTCCAGAGTGGGAGATTTCCTACGAGTGGGGTCCCCTGAGTGATTTCTTCTCAAAAAGCATTAGCGAGGAGGAAGTGAAGCAGGAGAAAGATTTGATCGATCATATTCAGGCAGTGATCAAAATGTTCGCCACTCAAGGGTTTTACTTGACCTCCGAACTCTCCGCGACTATCAGGTGAGAGCCCACGAGTAGCAAGGCGGCAGCTGCTACTTAAAAGAGGAAGGTCGGGGCCCTAATCATCAGAGTGTCGTCAAGGGAGTCGCCTGAGCAAGTTTGCTCGTCATTGTCGCTAGATTCCTCTTTTGACAAGGACGTGGAGGCCTTGAAAAAGTTAAGGGAGACCGAAGACACTTTTAGCTGGAAGGCCCTAATATTGCCAGTCGTATCGGGCCAGTCCACTGGGTCCTCCCCGATGACGCCCACCGGGCCTACTGTTGCTGCGTTGGAGCCAAAGCCGCAGCTGCATGTGGAAGTCATCGAGTGCTCACCGATTCCGGCCGTCGCTTTGGCGGAGTATAAAAAGAAAAAAAATTCACTCACCAAGAAAACGTAAATAAAATTAGAAACTAGTATTTATGTTTAATTATATATATATATAATATGATTAAAAATAATTTAATTTTTTTATTGAAGATAAAATAAACATTATAAAAAATAAAGATCATTTTTTTTTATTAATATTTTTCTTATAATTCGCTTTAGACTGTTGAGTTTTATATTAAAAAAAAAGTTAGCGCCGAGCATATAAAGCCAGGCGACGGCGATCAAGGACAGCCATCTAGTGAGAAACACGAGGTAGGAGGTGGATAGGAATGAGCATGGAGGTCGATGAAGAGATTGTCGTTGTAGGAGCTGGAATTGCTGGTCTTGCTACGGCGTTAGGGCTTCACAGGTACTTCTTCCCACCAACCTCTTCGCCTCACTCACTCCTTTTCCTGGTAATTTTACGGTTACCATCGTTGCAGAAACCCAGTTAGAAGTCACACAAAATCTAAGACTGATTTGGCGGGTGCAGGTTAGGGTTGAAATGTTTAGTATTGGAATCATCGCCTTCTCTAAGAGCAGCGGGATATGCTTTCACGGCATGGACCAATGCCTGGAAGGCGCTCGATGAACTCGGAGTGGGCGATCCGGTCCGTGAACAGCATAATCGACTTGAACGGTAGGGATTTCTTCCCTATCCACTGTTTTTGCGTGGTTTGAACACCTATATCACGCTCTCTCTGGTGCTATTTCTCATTTTCAGCTTTGTTGGGAAAGAAAATGCTGGTTTGTCAGAAAAATCATAAAAACAAAGATGACAAACGCATCCACACATAATAAATAGATAAAAAAGAATGGAAACACACTATTTTTACATGAAAATTTTTTTAAATGAGAGAAAAAAATTATAGAACATTTAGTCTACAAATTATTTCATCATATAAATATTGATTACAAAAATCCGGACTATACAAATCCTTGGAGAGTTGAGGACAAAGCAATAGCAAAATATAAGAGTAAATAAAATGGCTACCCCTTGTGTTCTCTTTTTGCTTTTTTCTTTCTCTCTTCACCGCTTACACGCTACTCTCAACTCCTATCTTCGTCGCACAGCATACACACATATATATATATACATATTCTCCGGGCGACCACTTGCTTCTGCAAAGTGGCGGCGTGCATTGCGGAGCTCGCCACAAATTCTACAAGACGCCTTCATGCCGGGAGCAGTTAACCTGTTCAACAAATCAGCTACCAGTTTTGAAAGTCAACTTCTTTTTCTACAAAATCTGCTGCTTACACAGACTTTGCAGGACAGCTTTTGCAAATAAGTTGTCCTCGGCCGTTGACCAAAGTCCTCAGTTTTTAGGCAATGTCCTCGATCGATAATCAAAGTTCTTAGCCATAAGCTCATGCCTTTGGACATCTCTTAGAGTCCTTATCCTTCAATAAGAATCCTCGACCTTCAATTAAAGTCCTCAACCTTCAATCAGAGTTCTCGGTCTTTATTCTATTTCGGACAAGTGAAACCACTTCAACCTTTTATCCATTCCGACCAAGTGAAAAATCACTCCAACCTTTTTTCATTCCAGCCGGGCAAACACTGCTCCGGCCTTCTTCCATTCCGGCCGACCTAACACCACTTCGGCCTTCTTCTATTCCGGCCACTTTTCACACGGGAGTGACTTAAAGTCTAACCCTATTGTCATTTCCCTCTTCTGTCTTGTTCAATGGTATCCGATGCATCATTCGGTTGCGGCAACTATTTAAAGTGAGAGTCATCCCGTAAAATGAAAGACTTGATTAAATCAAACAATACCTAATTATGTGAATTCTTCTACCTCCATTCAGCTACGTGGGAGCCCGTATTATCTATTACGTCAAACTAAATGGCCTTTCATTTCCTTGAACTCTTATGTTTTGGTCCTTCTTCTACCTTTCGATCAAAATATTCCAAGCTTCCACGTCTCATCACATACGGATTAGACGACGTACAACACCAAAGCATATCTTCCAAACTGATAATGCTCTGGAATTGTTATCCCAAATTCAAATAATTTCTCTTTCAGTATGCTACTTTCACTACGACTACGGCATCATGACGACGGATGTGCAAAGCATAGTACGTCGATGATACAAGTACTTCGCCAATAGCAGCAGTATGGCCTACGTGTCAATTGTTAATCATGCAATGAGCTATTGCTTGTGTAATTTTTTATCAAAAAATATTTATATTTATCATACTTGTTTTTAATATTTATTTACATTATAAAATTTTTAAATTTGAGAAATAATACGTACCAGAATCCAGATTCGTGACGGGTCTTAAATATGCGTTTTGTTGAGTTGGATCTTTACTCCGTCTTTGATAATCCAGGTCCTATGCACTACAACTAAATCAAAAATCAGAGTACAATCGGAACTTATCTTCCAAAAGACACTCCGACGCTTAAGTCAGTTTTCGTCTATAAGTAGAGAAAATTCTAAAGAGAAAAAGTTGAAATGAGTGTTTTAACTTTTAGATAGGCCTTCTTCATTTTATTATCCCAATAAAGGATTTATCCCAGTAAAGGATTTTTTGAACGGAGGTCCTCTCTTTTCTCTTGGATGCTCTTTCCTTTTATACTATGCACAAATGTACGTTTTTGCCATTACTATGGATAAGATTAATTGGATGGAACCAATTGTAGCGGTTCTAGATTCAAGAACGCGATTGAAGCAATTAAGGTCTCCAAAATTCAAATGAGCGGTTAGGATCTCCAAAATTTTACTATAGCTGTAGCAGTTAAAGCGCTAGAGGAATGAGATGGGCCTACATTCATGGGCTTCAATGTTGTCCAGCTCATTTTGGATTATGGACTTGGTAGCCTTTATATAAGCCCATCAATAACAATACCCATCACTAACCCCCTACGCCAGAGATTTTTTAGTTTTAAACCTCTGGTGTATTCATTGATGGCGAACTCTTTTTTGGTCTGCTTTCTATTACTAAATTGATGGAGACATCTCGTAGTTGATTTCCTTAAAACCAATTAGGGTTGGAGCTGGTCAAGAGTGAACAGAATCTTAAAATACTTATGGTCTCCGGAGGAACAAAGATCTCCAGAGAAAAAGGTCTCCGGAGGAAACGAAGGTCTCCGGAGGGAGTAAAGGTCTCCGGAGAGAGTAAAGATCTTCGGAGGAAACGAAGGTTTCCGGAGAAAAAGATCTTCGAAAAAAAGGTCTCCGAAGAGAACGAAGATCTCCGGAGAAAAATGTCTCCGAAAAAAAGGTCTCAGGAGAAAATGGTCTTCGTAGGGGTTTTGTCATTAATAAGCAATTTTACTTTGAGTATTCCAAAGCAATATGTAATCATGTTGCCTCGAAACTGTGCGTCTTTTTAATTTGAAAAATGATGCCCCTTTCAAAACCCAAAAATTTTCTATAAATCTAGCACTGTTTCTTATCCAGTTTCACTTTTCGTCTTCAAACCCTAACTCTCTTTTGGATTGCTTTCGCTTCCTTGTTAGTTCTTCCTATAACATCTCTTCATGACTGTTCACGTCGTTGATACTCGATCCATGCTTATTGGAGAAGAAATCGAGAAATTATATTCGCAGTTTGGAATACCTAGTGAAATCCCTTACGCTGTGCCTGGTGAAGATGAAAGAACTTGTAATCCGCCCGATAGCTACATTACTATTTACGAGATCCATCTCATGAATGGTCTTCGTATTCCTATTGCCCATAAACTGCTTCAGATATTAAAAGATTTCGGCGTTCCCATTGCTAGATTTCATGCGAGCGCAATTAGGTATCTTTGTACTCTTTGTATATTTTTTCGTTTTCGTGGTTTAAAGTTTAACTCAACCGCAGTTAAGGTGATTTTTTGATTCGTCCAAAGCAGCGACTGGATTTCATTGTCTCCAAGGGAGATAAATCTTTCTGGGCTAATCCATGAGTCTGTAAAGGATTGAAAAGATAGATTTTTCTTTCTAAAATTATCTGTGGGCCTTCCTGATGGTTGGGGAAGGGTTACCGATACATTAACCGGTAGGGTTTCTTCTCAAGATGAGAAGTATGCTAAACCGTTTACGGGCATTCTGCGAGAGAAGGCAAATTCTTTTACTGATAAAAATAAAGACCATCTTCTCTTGCCAAAATTGTTGATCTTTGCTAAGTAGGTGACCAGTGCGGAAGAAACAGTGGATGTTGTTGCGTCTCCACCTAAAATACGTAAAAGAAAAGTTGATGGTCTCACCAGAATTGTTGGTCTTTGTTGAGTGGATGACCAGTGCGGAAGAAACAGTGGATGTTGCTGTGTCTCCACCTAAAATACGTCAAAGAAAAGTTGATGGGAATAAAGCCAAAGCTTCCTCATCAAAGCGGCAGCGAAGTTATTTCTCAACTGTTGATGCAAACCCTCCTAGCTCTGGGTCAAAAGTTTTGCTTATTGGGAGTACAGCTTCAGACACTTTTGTTCAAATGGGTTTGGAGCCAGAATTAGAGACGGGTTTAACACCCGAAATTGTTTCAGGCGAGGATCTTTCAATACCTTCTATGGAGCCCCCGAGCATTCATGGGATCATGAACCAATCGGTTGATGCTGGGCAATCTAGTGAGTGTGGCCCTCAAATTGAGATTGAAGACGTTCGGATTGAAGAGGGGTTACTCCCTACCTTATCTCACACACAAGCTAGGCCATCCACTATTCAGGAAGCTGTTAGAGTGGCTGGTGAAGAGGAGACTTCTCATCAAGAGTCTTTAGTTACTTTCTCATTTCCACCAGAGGCCGTTGACCAACCTCCTACATGGCTTATTACTCCAAGTGTAATAGTTTTAACTCCTCGCCCCAATCCTACTAGAAGACGGCCTGAATCAACCTTGGAATCTGAGGCAAGAATTTCTTTGACTAAGGTTTCCCTTAGAGTGGCATTTCCCACCGTAAGTATTAGTTAATCCTTTTCATTTAGTTGAGAAAACTTTCCTTCTTTCAACTTATTTCGTGGTCCTATAGGATAACAAAGTGGTTGATTCACTAAAGATTAGCCTTCATCAAAGGAAGTTGTGGATTCGTCAATTGCTGAGTGAAATTAACAATTTGAAGCTAACCTAAGCTGATCCCAATGTTCTTCAGCAGCTCCGAGATCAAAATTCCAATCTTCAAGCTGAGTTGCGAAACACTAAGGAAGATCTTGTGCTGGTCAACCAACGGAGTAAGGAACTTGAGAGTGCCAAGGATGCTTTCGAGCGAGCTAGTCATCAAGTTGAAGATCTCCGGAAAGAAAACACCCGTTTGCATTCTGAACTGAGATCTTGTCTCGAACCGGAGGAATTGGCTCATGTGTGGAATGCTAGATTTTCAGATGGCGTCAGTTTATGTAAACAAGTCGCTCTGCTAGTTGACCCACAATTTCCAGTCAACTTTTTTGATGAGAGAAATAGGGATGCGTATTGTTTATCTGATTTACGAGACTCTTTTGATTCTAGAGAGCCAAGCTCTTCCGATCCTGGGAGCTCCCATGGATGATCATTTATCTAATCATATAATTTTGACGTTGTACAAGATCACTGGGTTAATAAAATACCAGCATTTCTTTTATCAGTATACTTGTTATGTAAGTAATCATTTTGCCGATCAAGCCTTTAGCATTATTGTTAATTAATGCCGGCTTTAAAGAAACTAGGACCATGAACTACTCTGGTTCCCAAGTTGTTGGCCATAGTTGATTGAAGGGGCTCGTCCCTGAATAAGGGAGTCGATGCACGCATGCTAAATAGCCCCCTGAGGTTTAATCATTTAACCAGTTTGGTTGGCCGGAATGGGTTTAAATTTTCAATCACAAACAGATCGCTCGATAACTGTATTGAGGTTCTTTTTTACTTCCTTTGGGTCAGAAAACAAGTGAGGTATGAAAATCTCACCAGACTTAGGGAAAATCTAGGCCAGTTTAGTTCGAAGTATTTTTATATGCACACATATATATTCAAACAAAACAGTAATAAATGTTAAATGGACAAATTCAAATAAAATAATAATAAAGATAAAATAAACAACAAAATATTTCATTGATACTAAACATAACATTACTTCATGAAATGCTTACACTGTTCATCCGGATCTTCAAATGCTACTGATAGAACTTTTTTAAATAAACCGCATTTCATGTTCTACGCACCAATTTACCATTTTGACTACGCAATTTGTAAGTGCCATCCCGAAGAATGGCTGACACAATAAATGGACCTTCCTAGTTTTAAGACAATTTATTTCTGTTGAGGATCTTTCCAATAGCCTCTATACTACGTAAGACCAAATCTCCAACGTCAAACCTTCGTGCTCTAACCCTTTTATTATAGTAGCGTGTGATCCTTTGCTGATAAGCAGCCATTCTCACCTTAGCTGTTTTTCAAATCTCATGGAGCATGTCAAGATGCTTCCAAAGTCTCCTGGCATTGCTAAGAGGATCAAAGTTTTCAACCCGTAAATTGGATAATCCAATCTCTATTGGAATTACAGCTTCTGTTCCAAAGCATAAACTGAATGGAGTCTCTCGAGTTGGTTCTTTGGGTGTGGTTCTATAAGACCACAATATTGAAGGCAATTCATCTGCCCAAGAGCCCCCAACATCTTCCAGTTTCATCTTCAATCCATGCAATAGAGTCCTATTAATTACTTCCACTTGCCCATTAGTTTGGGGGTAAGCTACTGATGTATGAGATAGCTTGACACCTAAGCTTATGTAATACTTAGTAAAGCGTTTCCCAATAAATTGAGTTCCGTTGTCGGTTACTATAACTTTTGGGATTCCAAACCGACAAATTATACTTTGTCGTACAAACTCCAAGGCATTATGTTCAGTTATCTTTGCCAATGGAAAAGTCTCCACCCATTTAGTGAAATAATCGATTCCCATGATAATAAATTTTCTTTGACCGGAGGCCACTAGGAACGGGCCAAGGATATTAAGCCCCCACTGTGCAAAGGGCCGTGGTGTCTGTAAGGTCTTCAACTCAGCTGGTGGTTGACGAAGCATATTTCCATGTAGTTGGCAGTTTTCACTCCTTTTAACAAAATCCATTACATCTTTCTTCATAGTGGGCCAGAAATATCCTTGCCTCATTATTTTGAAGGCTAAATTTTTGCCTCCAATGTGAGACCCGTATATACCAAGATGGATTTCGCTCAAGACGTACTTTGCTTCCTCCAGAGATAGGCATTTGAGGTATGGAGTTGAATATGCTCAACGATACATTTTTTCATCCACAATAGTATACCAACCCGCCATTTTTTTACACGCTTGGCATCTATTGGGGTCTCTGTCAAAATTCTATTAGTCAAGTACTTCAAATATGGAGACATCCAGTTTTCCTAGTCCATTGCCCGTAGAATTTCCTGTTCATGCTCCTCTATACTTGGAGTTTCCAAAATTTCTCGTGGACGCTTTGAATATTGCTCAAGGTTTTTAGTAGTTGCAGCCTTCGTTAGCTGATCTGCTTTCCCATTATCTGCACAAGAGATGTAAACTATTTCTAACTTGTCAAAGCCTTGCTCCATAATTTTTACTTTTGCCAAATATTTTTTAAGTAAGTGACTTGCAACATCAAAACTTCCTTGAACTTGGTTCACAATCAATTCTGAATCATTATACACAATCACATGCTTCGCAGAACATTCTTTGGCCCGCCTAAGCCTAGCCAATAATGCCTCATACTCAACAACGTTGTTAGTAGCTGAAAATCCAAGTCTCAAGGAATAAGTGATCTCTTTTCCATAAGGAGTCTTCATAACTATCCCAACTCCGCTTCCGGAGTGCATTGATGATCCGTCAACATACAAAGTCCAATTAGGTATTGCCATCGTCCGGTGAATGTCTTCATCTTCAATAGAGGTTGCTGGAATTGAGGTCGTGGTTTCAACGATGAAATCTGCTAAGGCTTGGCCTTTGACCGCTGGCCTTGGTTTGAACTCCATGTGGAATTCGCTCAATTGTATTGCCCATTTTATTAATCTTTCGGACATGTCAGGCCTTTGTAACACAGTTTTCAAAGGCTGATCGGTGAGTACAATTATTTTGTAAGCCTAGAAATATGACCGTAGTTTTCGGGCTGAATGGACAAGTGCCAAAATAGTTCTCTCTGCATGTGAGTAACGAGTCTCAATGTCCGTTAATATCTTACTGACATAGTATATTGGCCGTTGTATATCTGAATGTTCTCAGATCAAAACTAAACTCAATTTTGTACCCGAAACGGCCAGGTATAGATATAAATCTTCACTTTGTTTTGGTGAAGTCAATAAGGGTGAACTAGACAAATAATCCTTTAACTCTTGAAAAGCAATCTGGCAATCAGGCGTCCAGATAAAACCATTTGCCTTGGCACCCCTTAAAGTGTTAAAGAAGGGGAAGTATTTTTCTGCTAACTTGGCTAGAAACCGTGATACGGCTACAAGCTTTCCGGCTAACCTCTGGACATCCTTTACTGTCGCTGGTGGTGCCATATCTATTATGGCTTTTATTTTCTCAGGGTTGGCTTCAATCCCATGTTGTGAGATTATGAAGCCTAAAAAATTTTCGGATGTTACTCCGAAAACACACTTAGTTAGGTTTAATTTCATTTGAGGTTTTCGGAGTATCTCAAAGGCTTCCTTTAAATCTAGGATGTGGTCATGCATGATTTTACTTTTCATAAGCATATCATTTACGTGTACTTTCATGTTTCTACCAATTTGAGCCTCAAACATTTTATTTACCAATCTCTGATAAGTGGCTCCCGCATTCTTGAGACGAAAAGGCATCATCTTTTAACAATACATGCCTTGGTCTGTTATAAAAGAAGTATGTTCCTCATGCCCCTTGCTTATTTTGATCTGATTATACCCAGAATATACATCCATGAAGCTTAACAGTTCGTACCCGGCGGTGGAGTCCACTAAAGTATCTATTCTGGGCAGTGGGTAACTATCTTTGAGATATGCCTTATTCAAATTAGTGAAATCCACGCACATTCTCCATTTTTTGTTACTTTTCATCACAAGCACTACATTAGAGAACTAATCAGGATATTGGACTTTTCTTACAAATGCAACATTAACCAGCTTCTTCACTTCCTCACGGATTGTAATAAATTTTTCTATGGAATGGCTTCTCCGTTTCTACCGACTGGTTTATAATTGGGATCAAGTCCAAGTTTGTAAACCATTAAATCGGCTAGAATACCATGCATGTCGACGAGAGACCAAACGAATATATCTGCATTCTGTTTGAGGATAGAAATAAGTTGATCCTAAAACTGTCCGGAGAGAGAGCTTCCAACTTGTACATATTTCTCCGAATCATTTGGGTCAAGAAGTATACGTTCAGTTATATCACCGGACTAGGCTTGCTGTAATAGCAGTTCATCTCGGTAGTCCAAGTCTTCAACTGGATGTTCTGAAACTGTTTGAGTTACTTGTGTTAGGTAGCAAGAATGGCCAATGACTTGATCACCTAAGACTTCACTAATACCTGAAGGTGTCAAGAATTTCATCTTTAGTTGCAAGATGGATGTTACTGCCCCAAAAGTTGTTAAACATGGTCGGACTAAGATGGCATTGTAAACTGAAGGCAAATCCACCACTAGAAAAGTAAGTGCATGAGTTGCGATTTTGGAATACGTTCCTAACGTGACTTCTAATTGTATTATCCCTTGGACAGAGACAGGTTCGTTGTCTAGTCTGTAAAGGAGTCCATTTGCAGTTTTAAGTTTACTTTTCTTTAATCCCAATTTAAAGAAGGCATCCATGTAGAGTAAATTGCTACTACTTCTATTATCAAAGAAGACTCGTTTCAGTTGATAATCAACTTCACCATCTAAAACGAGTGCAGTTACTACAAGTGGATCGAAACGGGAAACTTGTACATAGCTCATATCATCATCAAAACAGATTGCATCATTCCTTTTTTCTACCATTTGTCTTTTGTTTCCTACATCAACCGTCCGGTCCGGAGTGTGTTTCTTTTGTGGCATGGTTGATATCATGTCAACCACTCCTGCTGTTATTCTGTTTCTTAGGTGCTATTGATTCTGCTCTTCTTCTCCCTCTTCCCGGTTAGTTTTTCCTGGATCTTTTACAAATTTCTTGAGATATCCTTTTTTTTAGCTCTTCAATCTCTTTTTGTAAAGTCCTACATTCTTTTATGTTGTATCCACAAGATCAATGGTAATCACAGTATTTTGACTGATTACGTCCTTCCGGGTTTTTAACTGGTTTTGACCATCTTAGAAACTTTTCCTCTTTTATCTCTGTAAGGATATTTGTCCTAGAGTCATTTAGCGGAGTCAAGTTTATCGGTTTATATTCCTTTCGAGCCCCTGGCTCAAATCTAGGCGGCCTCTTTAAGCTGTGTAAGTCAATACGATCTCCGCTCCTTTTCCTCCCGTCTGTCTGTGCTGTAAGCGATCATCTTGTCTTGGCTTTTTTACTTTATTTGCTTCTTCGACCGCTATATAAGCTTGAGTGATGGCCTTCGCTCCTGAAAATGTTCTGGGATCCTTATGCGCCAAATGTTTAAAGAAGTTTACAGACTCCAAAGTATTCATAAATGTGTTCAATTTAACCTCATTAGTAAGCCGGGGAATCCTCCTAGCTTCTGAAGTGAATCTATCCAAAACACTCTTCAAACTTTCCCTTGACCCTTGCTTGATACGAGCCAAGTGCCAAGGTTGTTTTTCGATCCTCCTACTGTAGGCAAATTGAGATAGAAAACAATCTGCTAATTCTTCAAACGACCGGATCGAATTTGGTGCCTAACGATGGAACCAAATTCGAGCATCCCCCTTTAGTGACAGGGAAAAACAGTGACACATACTCATCTCGTCAAGCCCTTGAAAACTCAAATGTGTACGGAAATTGTCTAAGTGGTCTATTGGGTCACCACTTCAATCATAGACTTCCAAGGTATGCATTTTGAATTTATGGGGAAGTGAACAAGTTCTGATCTCCACCATAAAAGGAGACCTCAAATCTGCATAGTACTTTTCTGCACTATCACCAAACACGCGTTGGAAGACCTTTTCTAGTTTTTCTTCTACATGAGATATAGCAGTTGCTGCTAATCTTTTCTTATTGAGGAAATCCCTCAACTTTGGACGGTTTGGTTGGTTAGAGTGTCGACTTCCTTCAGCGGACTGCATATTGCAGGATACCACATCGAGATTAGGAAGTCGCCATTCGTTCCTTGAATATCGAGGATTTCGCCGCTCAAGGCTTTTTCCCTTAGATCTTAGGCCTAATCGTCCTTCTAACCGAGAACGACCCTCTTCCCTATGGTTGGAATGTTCTCATACCTGGTCAACAGGTTGTTCTTCATTTCTCACTGGGCATCTCCTTCTCTGGTTCTTTTTTGAAGCAGGAGTGCTTGCGGTTGAATTTTAAACTGCTGGCGAGACCACTTGTGGGACTGCTTGTTTTTGTTGTCCCAATTGGGTACAAAGAATTTGAAACGCTTCAGCCATGTTCGCCATTCGCTCGTTCATGGTCTCCATCAAAACCATCTGTCTATCTTCCTCACGACTACCCGCTATAGGGTCGTTTCCAGGGAAAGTAACATCTCCGGGTGCGTTAGTATGACTTCTGGTGTTTACCATAGTTGAATGTGGTGGTTAGTTGGCTTTTTGTTCAGGATGTTCCCACAGACGGTGCCAATGATGCGTACCAGAATCTAGATTCGTGACGGGTCTTGAATATGCGTTTCGATGAGTTGGATCTCCACTCCGTCTTTGATGATCTAGGTCCTACGCACCACAACTAAATCAAGAATCAGAGTACAATTGAGGCTTGCCCCCCGAAAGACACTCTGACGCTCAAGTCAGTTTTTATCTATAAGTAGAGAAAATTCTAAAGAGAAAAGGTTAAAATGAGTGTTTTATTTTTTAGATAGACCTTCTTCATTTTATTATCCAAGTAAAGGATTTATCCCAACAAAGGATTTTTCAAACGGAGGTCCTCTTTTTTTTCTCTTGGACGCTCTTCCTTTTTATACCATGCTCAAATGTCCATTTTTGCCGTTACTATGAATAAGATTAACTGAATAAAACTAATTGTAGCGGTACTGGCTTTAGGAACCCGATTGAAGCAGTTAATATCTCCAAAATTCAAATGAGCGGTTAGGGTCTACGAAATTTCACTGTAGCTATAACAGTTAAAGCGCTAGAGGAATGGGATGAGCCTACATTCATGGGCTTTAATGTTGTCCAACTCATTTTGTATAATGGACTTGATAACCTTTATGTAAACCCGTCAAAAACAGTGCCCATCAAGTAATATAATGCATTTTTTTCTTTTAAGTGCTTATATATGATTGTATAATCCCCATGTAAGATAATGAATCAGCCTAAATTAGAAAATATAATAATAATAATCACATAAATAATCTAAATTAGAATACATCAATTCTCTAATTTATAAAGGATATTATATATATTTTAATATACATAAATAGTCTAAATTAGATGATATTAATCTTCTAATATAGGAAGAATATTGTATAGTGTCCTTAATATATGAAGTTACCATGAGACCGTGCTTTTTACCATTACTTGTATGTAAGCTTGTCGACTATTAAATTTTCTCAATTGTAAGATCACTAAGATAAGACGTTAGTTATTCGATTAGAACAGGTTATATTATGCCACCCCATTGAAGAGATCGACACTATGGTGAATTTGTAGTTTCTCATTGAAGAATAAGATGATCATAATGAGATACTCTTATATGGGAGTTTTGTTACATTTAAACAAGAGTACTCTTATATAGTCGTGTAGATAATCCTCAGACCCGAGGTACCATAACATCTCATATGTGAATCGTTGTACTTTAGTATACGTTAAATTTTATTTTTATTTTTATTTTTTTTTTGTGTAAAGGTTTAATAAATGAAATGTCATTTTATTCACACTATTTGGGTGCTCATGATATATTAATGAGTGTTGCTCATAACCTATAGAAGCTCTTCATTAATTATCATGCATAATTAATTTTAGAGAAATTTAAAGTATTTATTTTATTTTTAAAAAATATTTTAGTAAGCCGAACAAAAATTAATATTTTATACCATCGATTTGATGTTACATCTAGCGGGTTATTCGGATTTTATTTTCACACATTTTGCTTAAGAGATTTTATTTGTTAAATGGTATTGCATTTGAGGTGCATCTAATGTATAATGTGCACCTCAAAGTATAATGACCCTGTGTATTTAATACGTAGTGTTCTTACATTCTAAATGTTAAAATAGTTATCTAAATGAGTTAGCACTTATAATTTGGAGATTATTTTTACTTCTTTCTTGATTTAATGAAAAATAACAAGTCCAAAGGCAACATGTCTAAGGTACGTGTGGATACTATAGAGGTTGGACAGTTGTGAGGTCTAGCCATTGTTAACAGAATGTTTCATGTCGACTTGCCTAACTCAGTTTATGCATATATTGTGACGTCTCGAGCCCGAGTCACCCAACTCGACCAGAAATAATCACACAAAAACCCAAAATTATAAATAACATTATAAATACATTACTGAATAAGATATAATAACTATAATTCTCATAAAAAATTTTATAAAGACAATAAATGTCTATAAAATCATAACGCTGAGAACGCAATCCCAATAATATAATTAAATAAAATATCGACCAATCAAATTAACTCTAGAACTTTTAACTCTAAAATCGTCTCTATCCCGAAATTCCTCAGCAATAGCTTGATTTCTTCTAAGCTGTCATAACTTTTACTCTGGAGCTAACAAAACACAAGAGTTAGTCTAAGACGCAGCAAGTAAATAAATTAATAAAATAACGAAACATAATAAAACGTATTTGATAATAATAACATTACATGAGATAAATCAACAATTATTCGATATTCAACAACCTGTCATATCCACGACTCAATGGTCATATAACAATAAAACTCAGGGATATAAATTGGATTCCACAGAATTCAAATATCAACCAGGGCATAGGTTCTATCGAACCCATCACAAATGAGGTCCCACTGAAATGTCTTGAAAGTCTTCCTCGGACTTTACACATCATTGTGAACCAATATCCACACACCCATCCCATGGCTAGGTAACCCTCGAGGTACCGGCGCTCCAAATTTGACAAGCGACCCTATGGTTTCATGATACTTGCCAACAATAGTGTACAAATACCGTATTTAATCCACACACAAACATCATTCTCGTTATCCCATCGAATAACTTTCACGTATTCTGTGATCCTCTGATCCATGCCCATTTGAGAACAAAATATTCATATCATCAATAAGTCAAATCCAACACCACCTTGGTACAATATCCACCCACTGATATCTCGCCAACTGATTCACAAGATTATAAGTATCCATTCAAATGACCTCAACCTCCAGAATATGGATTCAATATCGAAAAAGTATAAACTACACAAAGGTTCCGTAACCTCCTATTCGACTTAATACCTTAGTATTTTCATACTTCTCATCAATTTAGTCATAGAGTACTAATAAAATATACACATACCAACAAAGTTAATATAAAAAATAATTTATCGGAATTTATCAATGAGATATAAGAATAATCACTTAATTGACTCTTATTATCTCCAAGCATACCAAATACACATGCATTATAAACACATTATGCAATAAATATATATAAATATACCAACCATATATATATACAAATACACACACACACACAAACACACTCTGCCACATATATACCAACACAAACACACGCTGCCACACACGGCAGTATATCTGCCCCTACACTGCCCTGCACACTCACACACGTATATAAGTATATATACACCGTATACACCCGTCTATTTTCACACACCTACGCACCGTGCACTGTACACACACACACACGCACCCGCACAGCCACATATATATATATATATATTT
Organism: Nepenthes gracilis; assembly: GCA_033239525.1. Lineage (NCBI taxonomy): Eukaryota > Viridiplantae > Streptophyta > Magnoliopsida > Caryophyllales > Nepenthaceae > Nepenthes > Nepenthes gracilis. The sequence continues at coordinate 9,072,995 of BSYO01000031.1, forward strand.
ACATATATTACCACATATACGTATATACGTACATTATTCTTGCCCGCATACGTATACCTGTTTATACCCACACGAGGACTCCCACCCGAGTCCCAAATCATCAATTACAGTGCCATCAACCAACAGAACACGAACTCTGTCTTCCAGATTCAGCTTTGATAACAATTTCCACACACATCACTAATTTAATAACATTTGAGGAGGAATACGATTAATTTAGAGAGAGAAAGACAGATCGGTTACAAAATGACAGAAGAGTTACTTGCAAAAGAGAGAGGAGTTTTACTTGAAGAAAATGGAATAATACCTGCAGAACAAAGATTGTTACTTGCCTGCTTGAACAGTGGCGGCTAGGGTTTAACGGCAGCTGCGGCTTAAGTTGACGATGGCAACTAACGGCGAACGTCGGCAGCACACCTTCGGACCCAAAATGGCAACGGCGACGGCTTCGACTGTGCCAATCGCCTAGGGTTTGTGAGGGTGGCTCCGACACCGATAAACGACGGCGACATTTCCTCCGGATCAAGCTTGCAACGGCGACTTCGACCCACTGCTTCCTACAACCCTCAGCACTTCCCGCACTCCTCTATTTATAACCCACAGCAACGGCCCACTGATTGAATGAGGACAAACGGAATCGCCAGAAACGGTCGATTGATTGAATGAATCAGGAAAGGGAAACGGACGACGGCTGAGTGTCGGCGTCACTTCGAGGAAGAGAAATGGAAGAGAAGGGAAACGGAAGGGAAAGAGAGAGACGGAGAGAGCGAGAGAGCCTCAGACAAGAAGGCCAGAAGAATCGAGAGAGAGAGAAATGAGAGAGATGAGACGGAAGTGAGAGATGAAACGCAGAGGGAAGAATCGAGAAGGAGAAGTGAGGGAATTAATATATTTTATTATTATTAATTAATCATCCTTTATTACTATTTATTATTATTATACAAATTATTTAAACATTTATTATTATTATTATATTATTTACGTTATACTTTTTATTATATTATTAATATTTATTTTTTAATATTCATTATTATTAACAATATTTATTAATATCAAAATATAATATTATTTACTACTAAATTAACTTGATAATTAAATAACCCTAGTCAAAATACCAAGTTGTTATATATCGTAAACATTTAATATTACATTTATATATTGTAATGTTTGAATTTTTCAGAATGTTTCATATAAGGTTGAATCTTTCAACCTCAAAATATTATACCGAGGTGTTATAACTATCCTCTTCTTGGTGATTGGAGATATGTAGTCCCCCCCCCTCTTGGGTGCATTTTCTCCTATATTTGCAACTGTATTGAGATTATATGTGCTATCGAAATTCTCAACTAAATTCATAAATGCAGATTAGTTACTATCTCTACAAGTATTGGAGTACAAACTGGAGAAATTGCTTTTACGACTACTAAAACAGGGTAAGTTTTAAGTTATTTACCTATCTCTGCTGAAATTATTTTTCATCTGAATTTGCTTTCACTCATATTGGCCTTCAACTTCATTAGTTTTTTTTTTTTTTAACTTGGCCTTGCTTAGTTATATTTGCATGGTCTACTCTTGTCTGTTAATTTATAAATGCTGCCAAAGTTTGGGTAATCTTAACATTATAGATGTATTTTATTTGTGGTTTGAAAATGTCTTAAAAAATAAGATATTTACTGGCATTGAAATTATGAAAGCTGTGTATCATACAACAAATGTGTCTATATAGTTGTTTCATCAAAAAGTGTAATTCTTAACCTTTTTTACAGTGTTGTGAGATATGCTTTCAGATTATAGGCATGTGGGTAATTTTGTTAGGACTGTTTTCTTCAAAATTTTGAGTTTATAGAGAAGGAATTAAAAGCAAATATCATAGATAGGGCACCCTAGTTCATAATGCTCCCATATTTTACGGAATGAGGATGGCCAAATATACACAATCTTACTCTTTCATTGCAGAAAGTTTATTTCCCTTGTTTGAACTTCAAGTCATAATGGATCGGTATTACCATTTTGCCAAAACTCACTCTCAAATAAACATCTTCAATATTGTAGTATTTTAAGGAAAATTTTAATCTGATTCAGGGGACACCATATTTACCAATGTGTAAGATCACCTATTATAAATTATACATATTTACCATCATAGAAATATCAATCTAATCCAATCACAATCAACTACTTAAAACAAACGCTGTATGTTATTTATAGATGAAAAGACCTCAAGATCAGAAAGCAAGTAACCCCAAGGCTCTGTTTTTTTACAATTTGACCCCTTCTTCAAAATTTGGTTCCAGCCTCTCTTGTTGGGTGATCTATGTGAAATTCTGCGTTATGCTGGCAAAAATCTCCAATTATGTACTGAAAGTTAGCATTTGATAATGCAGCATGAAACATGAAGTTCGATGTATAAGAAGGAAGATCTTATTAGAAACAATGGCAAAGGAATTACCGAGTGGCACCATAAGGTTTTCCTCGAAAATGGTTTCCGTTGAAGATTCGGGCGGCTTAAAGTTGGTTCATCTTGCTGATGGTTCTATACTTAAAGCCAAGGTATTATGATTTTTGACCAATACCCAGACCTCCCAAACTCATTTACTCCATGTTATGTGGAATTATGTAGTGATTTTGAAATCTTGCCATATTGTTATTGTATAAAGGTCTTGATTGGGTGCGATGGAGTGAACTCAGCGGTGGCAAAATGGTTGGGATTGCAGAAACCATCATTTTCTGGAAGATCCATCATTCGGGGCTTCAACGTTTTCAAGGATTGCCATGGATTTGAGCCCCAGCTTCTGCAGTTCATTGGTGAAGGCATCAGATATGGTATCATTCCTTGCGATGATAGCAGTATCTATTGGTTTGTCTCTTTTTCCGCCCTCTCCCAAGGTATATGCGCGTTTCTTCATCCAAACTGAACATCTTGACATGTTAATTTTGGGTTCGAAACTATGCTCTAGTGTTCAATGTGTGGGTCGAGGGTAGGAGGCAGGGGAGGAATTATACCTTTACCTTATAGTATTGAAATAGTTTGTGATAAGACTTCTTTAATTCTGGAGACAGCATTCTACGGGATCTCAAGAATCCCCATACAATTTTTTTTTTAATAAATGAAAGTTTAATTTAGCAGCAAATTTTTTCATATTGTAGAATTATTTAGCAAACATGAATTAGTCTTAGCTGAACAGAGAATGGATTAGGCAGTGAAAATGGCGCAAACATACACCTTAAATTAGTTTTAACTTTAAATTTTAAATTATGATTCATGATCCGTCGAAAAGTTTTCAAAGTTTAGTTTTAAACACAATATAAATAATTTTATACCTGAAAATACACTTCTTAGTGATGTAATAAAGAAGAAAGTGTCACTAATACAGCAATGTGTATATAGAAATAAGTGCTTATAATTAAGAGATGTTCCTAAAAGTTAGAAACAAAGAAAAATCATAAAAAATTTATTTCAGGATGAATTTGGACATATTTTCATTCAATACGTCTTAGTGTTGTTTATTGAAATTAGGGCACCCGACTCAAATTTTAATTTCAAATTTCAACATCAAATTCCTAGCTCAATCCCGATATTAGATTGAGTGATTGGATTTGTTCCTAATATTGATGTCTTTGCTTTTTCCTAATACAGATCCTGAATTAGAGGTAAACCCATTGAAGATGAAGCAATTTGTACTGAGTAACCTCGGAAAAGTATCTGATAAAGCAAGGAATGTCATAGAAACAACCAAGTTGGATGACGTAATATATTGCTCATTATTATACAGATCTCCATGGGAGATGCTCTGGGGTAACATAAACAAGGATAATGTTTGCGTAGCTGGCGACGCATTTCACCCCATGACACCCGACCTTGGCCAAGGAGCTTGCGCAGCTCTGGAGGACGGGGTTGTTCTTGCTAGATGTCTTGCCGAAGCTTTCAAGAAGGGTGAACCGGGAGAGAGAATTTCAAAAGAGGAAGAATATGAGAAGATCAAAATCAGTTTGAACAAGTACAGTAAAGAGAGGAGATGGAGGGGATTCGATCTAGTTACCACGGCTTATTTGGTGGGTGTGATGCAGCAGAGCAACAATAAGGTGATCGCGTTCTTGAGGGATAAAGTTTTGGGACCATTCATAGTTGCCATGATCATGAAGAGGGCTGTGTTTGATTGTGGACGACTTAAAACATTATGAGCTATATGTATGCATCTTGTTTTTGTAATTAACCAGCTTTTCTGCTGCAGTATTATACCACAGAGTTAAAATAAGTAATGAATAATCTTCAATAAGATGGACAGATGAAGATTGGATAGCTAAATGTGATTTTGATACTTCGCATTTACTACTTGCATTAAAAGAAATAAATTTGCTTCAAAACATGGTAACAAATCACAACACGATCGGTACTAGATTGGTTACAGTAAAGCTGGTCACAAAAACCAGTGTGCCAAAAATATGAAGACTTCATGTAGTTCCACTTTTTTTTATTGCAAACTTCATGTAGAACTTCTATCATAATAGAGTTTGTCATTGAAATCAACAAGCCAAAAACTTCATAAACCAGATGATGTAGGGAAGGGGAAGAATAGGAAAACGGAAAGAGAAATCAAGGAAGGGAAAAAAATAGAAGGAAAATCAGGAGAATGAGAAGGATAAACCGAGGTGGACAGAGTAGATACCAAGAGAGATGGGAGAATCACATTGAATTAATTTTTATTCAAATCATTAACTCTACCTCAAATAATAGAGTTAGGGTTTCTATATAAAGAACCATATACCTAAGACAATTGAAAATAAAATTATAATCAAATAATTTTAAATTTGAAAAAGAAATCAAATGAAAAATAAAATTAAATTTCTCCTAAATTGAAAATAAAATCAAATCTCTACTAATTAAAATCAAATCTATTATAGAATAAAATCAAATCTAATTTGAAAATACAATCAAGTCATATCTGCAATCAAATCAAATTGCATCAAATCAAATTTGCATCATTGATATTCACATTAATTTTTCCTGGGCGATTGGAACTCGACCCCATTGAGTAAAACATCTGTAATCAATCCCCTAATTACAAGTTGAGCGGCTGTACAACCCTCCATCGACGGTAATAAACTCGGTGTAAGTGGGGGTCGAAAGTTGACGAAGCGACCAATATCTCCGAAAGGAACTGGACTTGGGCCTAAAAAACTACAAGAATACTAACTTCAATAGAACTCTAAAAGATTTGGGTCAAACTGCTATAATGTCTCTAGAGAGATCCAAACATTCTTAAACTTTAGTCAGCCAACCCAATGGATAAGGAAGTGTTGAACAGCTCCATCCGTGGTAAATATAATCTACTCATTTAAAATAGTATCAACTTTATTATGAGGTGCCGATAGGAAGGAAAGTGGCGTAGGAGTGGAGGGACAATCAATAGGTGGCGCACTCGGGGGGTGGCAAAGGGATCAATATGTGGAAAAAAGTTACTTTTATAAGCAATTAAACATTCAACATTAAAAATATGATGAAAACCAAAATAAGTGGAATGTCATTAATATATACATTTGATCTAATCCGCTGTAAAATTTTAAATGGACCAACATTATGAGTCTGTAATTTAGAGAAGTGTCGAGGTAGGCACTGCTCTGATCTGATTCGAACCATAACATAATCTTCTACATTAAATTTGACATATCTTTTATGCGAATCAGCGTGAAATTTGTATAAAGTATTGATTGCCTCCAATTGTTTATTGATCTTGATGTGTAAGTTATGAATGTGTTATGCAAAAGTTTCGACTGTCATGGGCATATTAACACATTGAGACATCAGGATAAGGTCCAATGATTTTCGAAATTTATAACCATGCACAATTTCAAATGGACTCATACCCAAGAATCTATTGAAAGAGCTATTGCATGTAAGTTGGGTAGTAGAAAAAATCAAATCCCAATTCCTATGATGCTCCTGGACTAAACACTGTAATAAGTTATCTAAACTCTAATTAACAACTTTAGCTTGACCATCTGTTTGTGGGTGGTATGCGGTGAAAAATTTTAATTTAGTACCAACTATGTGCCACAAGGTCCCCCAAAAATGAATGGTAAAACGAACATCCCTATCAGAAATAATAGTTTTAGAAAGACCATATAATTTGACAATTTTAACAAAGTAAAGTCAAGCAATCCAAGAAGTATCAACAATCTTGCTATAAGGAATGAAGTAGGCCATTTTAGAAAAATGATCCACAGCGATAAAAGTGAAATCATGTTTCTTAGGGGTATGTGAAAACCCCAATACAAAGTCTATCCTTACATCCTACCATGGATTATTAGTTACAGGTAGAGGGGTGTAGAGGCCAATGCTTGGCTAGTTGGTATGTTCGACAAGTACTAATGATATTGGCCACATCTTTCCAAACTATGAAGTCACAGACAAACATTTTCGGAATGTAAAGTTTATTAACTCCAAATAAGTACTCATCTTGAAGACGAAATCCATCTGTAATGTCCGAGTGATTACATTATAAAAGGAGAAATATTTTACTAAGATCAGGACAGGACTCATATTCTTCCATATGTCTTTTAAAGCCAACAATTTTAACTTGAACAGCAAATAGTAAGGCAAACAACGGCTCAAGACATCGGCCACTTGGTTCTCAACTCCATTATTATAATATCCCAAATTTTTTTATTCGATTTAATTAGGTTTATTTATTATTTTGGATAATTTAGGCGTGATAAAAATTAATTTAATATTATAAAATTTTGTAGAAATATTTGGGTCAATTGGGTCGACGCCTAAAATGCGTTCATACTGTCGCTCAAATATCTATTTAAATTTTTGAATAAAAGAAAATAATTATAATATATTATATATTATATATAAAAGAAAAGAAGAAGAAAGAATAGAAAAAGAAGCAGAATCGGGAGTAGAGGGTTTCGGGAAGAAAAGAGAGGAGAGAGAGAGGGAGAAGAGAAAGAGAGGAGGAAATGGAGGCTTTCAGTTCTGATTTTGACTTCGAACTAGTTAGAGAAATTATAGATTTGGTCGAGACAAGTGCACTCATACCCTTTTCTTCCGTTCTCTTTGATTTTTGTTCAATTTTCTTCGGATATTATTATCCCTAATACCCGACTCATGCATATATATGTGATACATATGGCTTAATTGTATAAATATATGAATTTCATATCCAAGTTTGTAGAAATTGATCGGTTTTATACTAAAACCCTAACCCATGCTCGGGTGGTTTCAGCCTCCGATTTTTGGGGTTTTTGTATAAATTGGGTCTAAAATATTATTATCCATATCCTATATAAGTTAATTTATCGATTGGATATCCGATTCAATAATTTTATGTGTATTTTTGTTCGTCGAATCCCTAGGATGCACCCAGAACTCGTTTAAGCATTTATTTTAAATTTTATGCTTAAATTGGTTTGAAATTATGATTACCCATATCTTGAATTTAGTAATTTACCAATTGGATACTCAAATTTCTGAAAATCGTTCAATATACACAATCAAGTACTGCTCACGTGCAAAATTACTGTTCACCCGAGGCTTTTAAATAATTTTGCATGATTCCACATTGTTAATTGTTAATTAAGTTGTATATATTAGTATGAGTTTAATTATATGCTCCGAAAATTATGTTTGTTAACCAATTATGAAGGAAATTTTATTCAGAAGCCCCTAAAGTTACAATTATCTTTCAATTGTAAGAATTTCTATTCCTTCCTATGATTATGATATTCGTATATGTAAATAAGTTATGAGAAAATTTAAATTCAAAGAAAGATAAAATCGTGCGTGTATTTGGAGAAAAATTTCACAGTTATTATATGATTGATTTGTTCTCCCCAGATGGTGGTGTTGTGAAAGAAATACGGTAAACCTTCCATCAAAGAATAAGAAATCATAAAATTAGAATCACAGATTTATATTACGAATGGTCATATCTATAGGCATGCCATTGGTATGACAGTGGGGATTCAAGGATTATCCTATCTACATATTGTAGTGAGTGATACTATTAGCAAGCCTTAAGATATTATTGTGGAACGACAAGGATTGCCTCTAGGCCCCGGGAGATATGGGGGCATATGTGTATGGCCCGTTTACAGGCATGATATGTAGATGGCGCGCTTCTAGGTTGATAATAAGAGCTTATGCTCTTAGGTCATGTGGATGATATGACATTTTCCTCGTTTTTTACATCTTTAGCTAGTAAAATTTAATAATTCTAATCCACAAAGATGAGTAATTATGCATAGTTTACAATCCGAAAAGAAGAATGATAAAATATGATAAGTCAATTATATTTCAAAAGTATATTCGATCATATTTTATATTTGTGTGTCCTTATTAAACTCATATATCTCTTTTTGCTTTATTTTACGTATATCGTTATTGCATTTGATTATATTACACTTGTTGAGTATGTTGCTCACTCTTACTACCTTTCCTTACCTCCAAATTAGTACATGCCTGTTATACCCGATGGAACGACGTAGAAATTAAAAATGGATTAGGCTCTGGATTTGGAAGATCATATCGAAGACTTATAATTGTAGTTTTACATACATTCTAGATAATTGTATATATTCAAATATTAAGTAAACTTATTAATATATATTGTACATAAGACTGATAATCTGATAATTTAATTTTTACTGTATTTAGATTTATTTATACTTCTATAAATTATTGTGGTCTGTAATAGATACCTAGTGGTATCTCTCTTTGATCAATATTTTATTTAGATATATAGCGTTGGAGCCACAAATTATATGTAGCAATTCAATCTTGTGTGATTTTATGTGTTGTTGTATGATGTCAGATATTGAAATTATTTAGATTTATTTTATTTTGTACAGGAGATTATAAAGACTTTTGTATTAGCGGATATCCGTATTACAGACGAAAATCTGTCGAATTTTCAGTAGAAATACGATTCGTCACATTTCTTGTGCTTCAAGACAATAAACTAGGCCGGTAAATACTCATTCCACCGACCATATCTATAATTTAATTTCTTCTAGGAGTTAAGGAACAAAAGAGATTCGTGATCCAAATAGATGACAAACTCTTAAGGTAACAAGTAATAGCACAAATAGCGTAAGGTCTGTACAATGACATACAATTCATTATCATAAGTAGAGTATTGTCACTTGGTATCATTCAACTTTTTACTAAAGTATGCAATTAGGTGGCGTTCTTGATTAAGAACTCCTCCTATTCCTACATCTGACGTTTCACACTCTTCTACAAACACTTTGAAGAAATCAAAAAGTCGCATGACGAAAGCTGTTATCATCCTTTCTCTGATGAGTTTGAAAGTTTTAGTATCATTGGGAGACCAGGTAAAGTCATCCTTCTTTATGCATTTAGTGAGGAGAGCCATGATTGTGCTAATGTTCTTGATAAACCGGCGATAGAATGTGGCCAAGCCGTGAAAATTTTAAACTTTATGGATGAATTTGGATTCGGGCCAATTTATGATTACTTGAGTCTTTGTAGGGTCGACGAAATCCCATCAGAAGAAAAAATAATGCCCAGAAAAGCCACTTTATTTGAAAAAAATGAATATTTCTTAAGATTAGTAAATAAACTTTCTTTTCTAAGAGTAAGGAAAACATGTGTGAAATATTCTAAATGTTACTCCTTAGTCTTACTTAAATGAGGATATCATCAAAATAGACTACTAGGAACTGTCCCATGAAAGGCCGTAAAGCTTGGGCCATAATCCCTATTAAAGTACTTTGTGCGTTAGAGAGCTTAAAAGGTATGACCAACCACTCATAAAGGCCATCCTTTGTCTTGAAAGCTATTTTTCACTCATTCCCCGAACGAATTTTAATTTGATAATAACCAGTCTTTAAATCTATTTTTTTAAAAATTATAGCACCAACCATCATATCTAATATATCATCAAGTCTATGAATGAAAAAATAATATTTTATGGTAATTTTATTGATTACTCTACTATCATCACACATCCTCCAGAACCCATCATTCTTAGGTATTAAGAGAAGCGGGTGCCGCACAGGGACTCATACTTTCTTGAATAAATCCCTCACAAAAGAGTTCTTTAACTTGTCTTTAGAGTTTAACATGTTCAATAGGATTCATCCTATAACGAGAGAGGTTTAGGAGTGACACACCTGAAACGAAATCAATGGTATGTTGAATTTTTCATAAATGTGATAAGTAGTTGGGGAGGTCCTTAGGGAAAATATCTTGAAAGTTTTGGAGAATTTGATGAACCTCATTAGAAATTAGTATGAAAGAGTTCAGAAAGGCTTCAATGATGATAACGGTAAATACAACTAACTCATTGATAGCGGCCAGTTCAAATGTTATGGGATTAATAATATGTAATCATTTTGTCACTACCACAGTTCATTCTTTGTTGAGAGTCGTTGGTTTTGCGGATAAGGGATAGAGGAGAATCTTCTTTTCCTTATGAACAAAGGAGTAAAAATTAGAACGACCTTGGATTGTCACATCCAAATTGTAGAGGTAAGGGCGTTCGAGAATGATATGACCTACATTCATTGGTATAACATCACACCAAATATGATCTTTATATTCTAAAAATTAAATTGATACAAGACAATATTGTTTAACAGATAGAAGATGTATCAATCTAAGAGACGTATGAATTAGGGTGCAAGATTACCTTTAACCCAAAATGAGAAATAGTGTTAGTGGAGATCGTATTTATATAACTACCGCTATCCATGATAACCTTACAAGCCTTCTCATTCACTTTGATATAAATGTCAAAGATAACGTGACAACGTCAATTATCAACGTTTTTTAATTGTGTCAAGGTACATCACATACTACCCAAAAATAGCTTATCAGGGAAGGAAGAATGAGAGTCGAGGCTAAAGGAGGTAGTATTGATGCAGCCCACAAATGTGTCCGTGTCATTACCATCTAAATCATAAAACTCTTTTAATTTGGGTTCATAAATTTGCTCTTTAAGACATTCCTCGTTTATTTCATCTTACCCTTCAATTAAGAAAGCTTTATTTGGACATTTGAAAGCAATATATTCAAAACATTTACAATTAAAGCACTATAATTGATAATTTCTTCATGGGGTTTCGACGCCTTTTCCCCAAGCCTCCTTTGCAAGGGAATCGGTAGAAGGATGGGATCGTAAGACAGACTTGAAAATGGTAGTGGGAGTATGCAATATGGGTTGATGATAGGGTATTCTGGTGACTAATTCAAAATCTCAGTTCAAATTATACATATAGTCCAAAGTCGTAACTCTACAGAGGACAAGTTCTCTCCTAAGATCATCGTGTAGACATTGCCAGAACCTACTCAATGTCATTGCCGCATCCTCAATAATGTAGCATCTTATCCAAAAGTCATCGAATTTAGACACACATCCAGTTATGGATCAATTATCCTGTCATAGGACATTCTATTGGTTGAGTAAGTTACTACTACAGGAGTGGGGTAAATATTTCTCTTGAAAACGTCGTTTTGTTTCAGCCCGACTTCTAACAAGGACGGCCTGACATCTGACTAGGAGATCCTCAACACTTTTCCAAAATAATTGGGCATTCCAATTAATTTAAGACTAGTAAACTGAACTCTTTTATTTTCGAACATGTCATACCATTCAAAAAAACGATCCATAATTCAAACCCATTGAATGACAACTCGAGGGTCCAAGTAGCCATCAAAAGTAGAGGTATCCAGTTTGATATTTTTTAAAAAGGTAGTTATCCGAGTCCTGCTCTTGATCATAGTATCGAGGTCTATAATTGCGTCTACAATTGGATTGATTATCTTGTCTATATTGGTTAGCCTTATTATTGGATGCATCAAAGCTGTCAACATCTGATGAGTGAGACCCTATTTTCAAAGTGGCAACTTAATTTGTAATTGGTTTGACGAGTTATAACCACGTCAGTTTAAATGGCCATCATGTGGTTTTACAATTGCTGTTAGTGGGGAGTTAATTGGATTAATTATCAACTTTGAGTTTAAAATTGGTTAGAATTTATGATTGGGTCAGAGGTATTATGAGAAATAATACGACCACTTCGCAAGTGCATACAATATTAATACGATTAACGAGATTAAGACTAATAAACAATATGGGCAATCCAAGTCAAAATATTTTTTTTATTGTGAGATTTTGAATGGTTCAGATCATACAAACTAGTATTACTAATCTATTGAAATAATAAAGTAAGAATCAATTGTAATAAGAGTATATCAAATGTCAAGGTAGTGAGAGGATGTAAAATTTTTTTTTTAGAAAATAAAATAACACACACAGATAAACTAAATACTATTAAATATAAACAAAATATACTATCCAAAAATAAAATGGAATGAACACACTTGATAATTTGACCTATCCACTTGTTTGAGACTACTTTGGAGATAATCTGACCGGCTTGTTTGAGACTACCTTGAAATGATGATCTTCTACAGTCTGAAATTTATCTGCTGTATTTTTTTTCATTCCATTTTCTGCACTACGGTTTTTCCTTCCTTTCCTTTAACTCGGGCCTCAAAGACGTATAGAGGGAGCGAAGAGGCACGGCTACTCAATGCACACCCTCTCTTTATGCGGTAGCGGCAACAGCAATGAAGGCGACGAGGAAGATGAGGACAAAGACCAAAAAGAAGATGATGAGAACGAAGCTGATGAAGCGAAGACAAAGATGAAAATGAATGAGGGCGAAGACAAAGACAAAAAATAAAGACGAAGAATCGGCATACCCCGATTCATGACTTCTTTCTCTCTCTCCTTTTTTTTGCTCTGACGAAAGGTGAAGGCTAGGGTTTTTGGTTAGGCTTTAGCGAGGGCAACGGGGTTAGGGTTTTTTTGGGTCATCTGATAAAGGTGGTCATTTAGGGTTTCGGGCTGATTCGTAGTAGGTGGGTTTAGGTTTGGGCATGGTTTGGCTTGACTTGACGGTGACCGTAATGGTGGTGATTGTGGTGGTTAGCGGCGTCGTGGGTGATGGGTTCAATGAGTAGGGCGACCGTGATGGGTCTTCTTGTGGCGGCGGTTGCTATGGCAGCTATGTCGATTTGCTCTGTCTCTTTGATTTCTCTTTTTTTTTCTTTTGACAGAGATAGTGAACTTCTCTTTCTTCTTTTTCTTCTTCTTTTTTTCACAAACAACACACTTTTTTTTTTGTGACAAAATAAAGAGGAGGCAGTACTAGTAAAGACAGGTCCACCGGTAGAAAATATGACTGGATACACAGTAAGAACTTTGTAGGATAGCCAACGGGCGGTGGGACAGTGGAAGTAGTGGTATGGTGGGTTGCTGATTGCATGAAATTGTGTGGTTGGTTATTGGTTGCGAGAAGGTGATGTTGTTTGAGGTAAAAAGGATAGGATTTTATCTCTGATACTAATTTGATGTAGGGAATAGGAAGAATAGGGAAACGGAAAGAGAAATTATGGGAGGGGAAGAAACAGAAGGAAAGCCAGGGGAAGGAGAAGGAAAAACCAGAAAGGAGATAGTAGGCACCAAGAGATGGGAGAACACTGAATTAATTTTTATTCAAATCATTAACTCTATCTCAAATAATAGAGTTAAGGTTTCTATATAAAGAACCCTATACCTAAGATAATTAAATATAAAATTATAATCAAATAATTTTAAATTAAAAAAAAATCAAATTGAAAATAAAATCAAATATTTTCTAAGTTAAAAATAAAATCAAATATCTATTAATTAAAATTAAATTTATTATAGAATAAAATCAAATCTAATTTAAAAGTATAATCAATTCACATATGCAATCAAATCAAATCTATATCATTGGTATTGTATCACCAGACCAGCAATAAATAAGAATGGGCTTACTGTGCAGTGAGGTGAGGTGAGAGCAATAGAGCTTTCACCGATAAGAGAGGACTCTACAAATTCTGCCAAAAAACCTGCTCTGGCGATGATGATAGAGAAATAGGTCTAATCAAAACAGAATTAGACCAAGAGAGGTTGGTTTAATCGTGAATAACTGATGCGAGCATGAGCTAGAGGGAGAGCCCATTTCAAAAGACCGGTCTAGTAGGAAGGAGAGCCCCCTAACTTATGAGCTGGAGGTTTTGTCTCCAACTTTTCAATATAGGACTCGCATCATTCCTCTCTCCTTTAACAGCCGCGACCTCGGCGGCTGCACTCTGTGACACTTCACTCGGCGGCTTTCACTCTGTGACGCTTTACTCCGCCCCGGCGCACCGGCAGCAGGTCAGCCCCTCCGCAAGTAGCCCTTTCCGATCAGAACCCTCCGCATGTAATCCTCTCTGGGCCGGGACTAATCTCAATGAAAGCACCATTTGATGCGAGTATAAACTAGATGGAGAGCCCATCCCAAAAGACCGATCTAGTAGGAGGGAGAGCCCCCTAACTTATGAGCTGGAGGTTTTGCCTCCAACTTTTCAACGTGAAACTCGCATCAATAACAGTTGCCACCTCTTTCAAAGCCGCTATGCTTTCTCAGTCAATCGAGGAGTTCAAATAGCAATGACCAAACACAAATTTGATTTGTAATCAAAACTACAACCACAAACGGTAATAGAGATCACCCAGTGAGGGATATCTAAAAACACTATACATCTCATAATTTCAGTTCACACTACCGAGTCTGAAAAAATTCGAAATCAGAGGATTTAAAGGCAAGATTAAACAATCATCAATAGGAAAAATTCTGAAATTATGACAAATTGTGTTTCAATATTGAATATCTTTAATGTGAGGATCTCTTTGTTATATATATAGAATGTAAAAGATTAACAGATTTCGTATTTAATTACCTGAATATATTTTTAATTGGTCATAATTACAATTATAATATCTAATTTTTTTAATTAAGGATTTACTAATACATTTTAAAATATAATTAAAAATACACGACATGCAGCACTAACAAATGCGGGAGTGAGCCTTGGACTTAATGATCAGGGTTAAGCTAAAGGCCCCTCCTCATGTCTTTTGATTTGCATTATTAGGAAATTGGGGCACTCTTCATGTCCATGGAGTTTGGCGTCATCTTCCATGGTTTTTTTTTTTTTTCTTTTGTTATGGAGGTTCTTTTCGTGAATCTTGAGGTGTGTCTTTGACTGAGAGATAGGGATATTGATTTGTATATTACTTTTCTTTTATAGTGTCAAATTAATTTAAAAAATGAACTTTAAAATCTTGTATGTTAATATTACAGAATTAATATCTTTGATAACTTAAAATTATTTGGTCAAATTTCTCTCTTATTGCTAATTAGCTATCGCATTATCCACAATGTTGCCTTTCTATCTATAAATGAACCTATTCTAGCCATTTAATCGTCCTATTCTCTCACTACACTGTAAGGTGTTTTTGGCTTACAAAAGAGAGCAGAAATAAGAACCGTTTTGAGAGAGAAAAGCAAATAAAGGTCTTGAAGGGAGGAGAAAGAGGGACAGAGAAAGAAATGGAAGGAAGTGAAGAGGATGTGAAGCTTGGGGCAAACAAGTTCTCAGAGAGGCAGCCATTGGGAACATCAGCTCAGACAAAGGACTACAAGGAGCCACCACCAGCTCCATTTTTTGATCCGGGAGAGCTCATGTCATGGTCCTTTTACAGAGCTGGGATAGCCGAGTTCATGGCTACCTTCTTGTTCTTGTACATCACCATTTTGACTGTCATGGGTGTCAACAGGTCGAACAACAAGTGTGCCACTGTCGGCATTCAGGGCATTGCCTGGGCTTTTGGTGGTATGATCTTTGCCCTTGTCTATTGCACTGCTGGTATCTCAGGTCAGTATAAACATGTCTACTCTCACTCTTTTTTTCTCTCTTAACTTGCTTCATTTCAATTCTTTTTAGTACTTTCCACCCACCAAAAGGAATTTGGGAATAAAATAGCTTATTTGCTTCTATTTGGCGTAGGGATTTCGCGGGTATTTTACAGATCTGATTTGTCTGTGTGTGTGTGTGTGTGTGTGTGTGTGTGTGTTTCTCGTGGATGTTCCAAATTCAAAAGAAGTAAAAACAGAGCACTCTGCAAACTTAGTGGCCTAATTGGCGTAGAATTTTTGAGAAGCTACAAATCGGATATATGATTTTAAAAACTTCTCAAAAAGCTAACATTGATCTATTTCTGTAATAAGCTTAAATTTACAATTTTTTTAAAAATTCCAGATTCCACAAGAACTCATTTCATCATCTATCTGCGGTTTAAAAAGTCAGTAGACAACAAAAAATCAAAAAGAGAAAAAATATATATGTCGTTAGATTTTTCCCAAAAATCCCCTCATGCCTCAAATTTATTTTAGTCCAACTTGGGCTTACGTGAATTTTAGTCAAAATTTAGGCTATTTGGATTCCAGGAAATTTAAAGGAAAAAGTTAAGTACGGAGAAACACACACACACACACAGGAAACAAAAAATTTTCGAAAGATCTCAAACTCAGGCTAAATGTTTTTGGGTGTTGGTTGGATCAGGTGGGCACATAAACCCAGCAGTGACATTTGGTTTGCTTTTGGCAAGGAAGCTGTCCTTAACAAGGGCGCTGTTCTACATGATCATGCAGTGCCTGGGAGCAATCTGCGGTGCAGGCGTGGTGAAGGGGTTCCAGCCATCTCCATATGAGTTGCTGGGAGGTGGTGCCAATGTTGTGAACCATGGATATTCCAAGGGTGATGGCCTTGGTGCTGAGATTGTTGGCACTTTCGTCCTTGTGTACACTGTTTTCTCTGCTACTGATGCTAAGAGAAATGCTAGAGACTCCCATGTCCCTGTAAGCTCTCCTCTTTCCTATTCTTGTTTCACTGTAACACTTGATAAATCTTTGTCGCTGTTTTTAACATATTAGTGCTTTTTACTCACTTTTTGACTACTATGTAGTTTTCTTCATTAAACAATGTAGATTAAGGTCTCTGGGTCTGTAGCATGGATTTGATGGGTTATCAAGTGGGGTTTTGATTTTGAATTTTGGTGGGTGATCACAGTGTTATTAGTTGCTTTTTTTTTTTTTTTACAATGCTATTAATCATCAAATGGGAGGAGCTTAAGACTCGAATCCACATCAAGTATGATTCCGTAGGGATTAAGTCCTGACTGTACTACATATACATGATATTCTCAGAACTGGAAATGGATTTCATTTCAAAAAAGAAATTAAAGTGGGGATTTCATTTCAAAATGTATATATCATCTGATTGGTTGAGTGCGAAAGAAACTTGCAGGATTGAATAGTGGTGTTCCTTATCTCCCTGTGCCTTAAAAAGATAAAGATGGGTCCTTTTCCATGTGCCTGGTTTTTGAATATATTGTGTGTGATCTGTCCTTCATGCCTAAAGTTGGCTAAGGTCTCTGGGGTTGGGACCCCACCCGAGGGACACCCAACCCCTTTACTTTAGTTTGTGATGGAAACTAAACCCCTTAATTCATGAAAGTTAACCCTTTACTTAACTCATGATGGAAACGAAGTTACGAAAGGTTTCTCATTGTCTCATCTTGTCGGCCTGGATTCTAATTATGGTTTGATTAGCAACTCCACTTTGGCCAAATTCAGCTAAAATAAACATACAAAATTATTAATAACACTGCTTAGTGTAACCAGATAAACAGGGCTCCTTTATTCCGGTCAATAGAGGTGGTCCAATGGGAAATGTTATTTTATTACGGTTGAGAGTTTTATATGATTTGAACCCTTAACATCAACTTTACCCTTCTTTTCTTTAAGTTTAGTTTAAACTTCTTATCTCGACATGATATTATAGGAACCTATTTGACCTATGGAAGTGAACAAGAACTCCTCATTGCACATTTCTTAATTCTTGTTCTGCCAAATAGGTGCAGCCCGGTGCTAAAAATGGATCAGAAAGTATAAATATCTTGCCATACTGGATTCGAGTTTTACTATTCAGATTTGTAAGGAAAGTGATATTTTAACAGTAATATAATTTTAAAACATACGTGTACATTAATTCTCATTGATTGCTCATGATCTGAGTCATTTCTAAATGTGGGTTTGACTCTATATTTTTGGTAACATACACCACATCTTGCAGATTTTGGCTCCTCTCCCAATTGGGTTTGCAGTGTTCTTGGTTCATTTGGCAACCATTCCAATTACTGGCACCGGCATCAACCCGGCTAGGAGTTTGGGAGCTGCAATAATCTACGACAAAGACCATGCATGGGATGACATGGTAATAACTTTCTCCTCATATGCCCGTAATGAAAAAACCTGGTGCTAATTTGATTAAGGGACATCTCTGTTTTCTCATTTTTCTTTACACAATATGATATTAATTTGTAATAACTTCTCATAAACACAAAGTTAAGGATGTCTCCTTTTTCTTTACACAATATGCTATTAATTTGTAGTAACTTACTTTTCATATACATGTTAAAAGAAACAGAGTGCTAATTTGATGTAGAGACATCTCTGTTTTCTCCTTTTTCTTTACCCAATATGATAATAATTTGGTCGTAAATGCAGTGGGTTTTCTGGGTTGGACCCTTCATTGGAGCTGCTCTTGCTGCTATATACCACCAGATCATCATTAGAGCCATTCCCTTCAAGTCCAGCGCTTAATTTGTTTGATGTTTTTCCAGTTACTGTGATCATCTCCTATTTCGTCTTCCCCTGTTTCCTCTCCCCCCTTTTCAATCTTCCTTTCTCTTGTGGTTTTGCCTCAAAGATGTGTATTACTACTCTGTGTGGATTTTATTAACTGGTATTGCTTTGTTGAGTATGCTTTTAATGCAGAGTTCTTTTATCCCTCTTCTTGCCTGTATTCACTGTTAAGATTTGAAGTTTAAAACCTTTTTGATGGGGCGATATCCATTGATCATCTGGCAAATAATTGTAAAGATTGCTATGAAACTAAGCAAATTGAAGAGTAGATATAATTATATTCACGATACAGAGTTTCTTTTTAGTTAAGAGGTCAATTAATTTGGTAGCTATAATTGTCTTATTTAAAGCTCCAATTCGCCTTGTTTATTGATGTGGTAGGGTGGCTTTTTCTTTATTGCTTGAATTAAATTGTTAATTGTACATAGTTTGTATTTATAGAGTATTCAAATTATGTTATATAGAATTTGGTATACGAGAAAATGTAGTGTTCTAGTATTAAAGATATAAAAAGAATTATGAATTTAATGTTGAAAATTTTTTATTAATTAGATATGATGAATTAAATAATGTAAGACTTTATTGAATAAAATATTTTTATTTGTTTAAATCAGGTGAGTAGGTGGATTATAATTTTTTAATTTATTTTTAGAAAAAATATATGAAAATATTATTCAAATTTAAAAATAATATTCTAATAAATATTATAGTTTACAAATATCTTAAAGTAATATATATTTATAAAATATTATCTATATTAAAAGATAAATTTTTCAAAAATCATATTATACTGAATTAAAAAATTTAAAATTTATATTATATTATTTATGTCTTTTATTTTTATTTATAAATTAAAAAAATAATCATATCTTAACTTTAATTTTCTTTTAGAATTATAATTTTTTATATAATTTAAATAATAAAATTTAAATTCTATCAAAAATTAAAATCAAGCTTACGTTTTTAAACTTTTATTTTAATTTCACAATTTCAACAAACTATTAGAATTTTCTCATTTTTATATATACTCATACTTCAAATGTTAAATATTTTATATTAACAATTTAAATGGTTAAAAATATGCCAACACATTGGACCCCTCTTATCCTATTAGCCGTACAACTTACCTGGATCTACCCTACACCATTGAAAATATAAGAGGACTTCAAAATAGAAGACCATTAACAATTTCTTACTTAAATCCCATTTACAATATAAAGTAAAATTATAATGATCTACTTATTGTGAGTCCTATATCGGAGAGGTAGCTCTATAAAAGCTTCCTTATAAGTTGGGAGGATTTTCCTCCCTCATGGTGCACCTTTTGGGGAAGGCTCGGGCCTTAGTGACTTGTACTCACAATAGTGGTGCTTTTATTAAAACCGGTCCCGACACGAAAAAGATCTACGCATAGAGTAGCCTGATCAGAATGAATTTCATGTGAAGGGGTTGGCACCTACTCGGTGCGTCGGTTCGAAATGAAGCGTCACAGAGTAAAATCGCTGAGTGAAGTATCGCAGAGTGCAACCGTCGAGGTCCGTAACTGTCAAGAGGAAACGTTGCAAGTCCTATATCATGGAAGTAGCTCCACAATGACTACTTAATAAGTTGGGGTAGATTTTCCTTCCTCAGGGAACACATTTTGGGGAAGTCTTGGGTCCCAGCGGCTTGTGTTCGCAACACTACTTCTCACCAAAAACCCAAGATTTAGGAAACCATAAATTATACCACCATTTTTGTGTAATTGATGGCTTTTGAATCAGGGAAACTGGCTCGGTGGCTTCAAATTAAGTTTAATAATCATGTTCACCTTTTCATATCTACAACCCAATCAAAAGGGACTTGCTGAACTAGACAGATTGTTAATTTGGGCACCAACCCCATATCCATGGAGGAGCATCCTCTCATGAACAGGCACCCTTTTTACTGTGATGAGAAATTCTCCATCGGAGGACAATTTGGCTTTATTCAGAGAAAACTATTGGCAAAGTAGGTTTTCAATGGACCACATGTTAAATGTAACCATTGATGGATGATGAAAATGTAGTTGACATAAGCCAAAATCTGGTGGATTATGGTGGTTGATGACCCAAAGGATTTGAAAACTCAATGACTTGATTCGGGTGCGAGGTTAGTAGAGTTTTTTTGTTTTTTTTTTTTTTTTTGTTTTTGTTTTTTTTCCCTGTGGATTACTTCAATGATTTTTACCTTCCTCATTTTCAAGTTCATTTTGATAACTCATAAAACACACCATCACATGACTGATCTATCTGATGGAAGAAAAGATAACAGGCTAAAAGGTTCAAAAATGAACAGTGAAGAATGCAACATAATTTACACAGATTGAAGCAAAGAGCTTCTACTCGTTTTCACTCAGAAGGGAGGAAAATAGGAATTAGTCAGCAGAAAAATGAAAGAAAGAATTTCTAACCCTTCAAACACAAGATTCAAAAGCCTCTAGCTGAGCTTTGCCAAACTTCAACAAACTGCTCATCCTTTCTTGTGATGAACATCTTATTCCCACCAAAACTCAAATTAGTTATCTTGCTGCCTCCCCTATCCTTTGATTTCCCCATCAAGTTCCTCCTAAAGACTCTGTCTCCCAGCCAATCTTGAGTCTTAGTAGAAGCATCAACCAACACCTCTGACCACAACTCCAAGTCCCCGCCTTTACTGCAAAAAACTTGATTACCATGGTTTTCAATCTTACATCCCAACCCTTCTTTCTTCACATTCATCATCTTCCTGTCATCTCCCAAACAAACCCATGATTTGTCTGAGCTAAGGCTTCTCAAATCAATGAAGAAAACTTCGCCAGAATTCACACCAACTTTGAACATAGCTGATAAATTATCTGAAACTGTAACATCAGAAAAACAATCCACATTTTCCTTTACCTCCCAAGCTACCTTTCCAGACTTGATGTCCCATAATTTGATGTTCCCAGAAACACCAGAAGGCCCGCTGTGAAACCCAGATGTCATTAACAGATTATAACTTGAAACCCAATTCAATTTTGTCGCAGGAACAGCAGAATCAATCTCTGCGCCATAAATCTCATTTTGGGCAATCTCTATAACGGGCCTGAAATCACCCAACAAATCATAAACCATGACAGAATTAGAATTCCTCCTACTTGACTCGAAACTAGTAAATAAAAACTCGTTGGAGTTCCCAATTGCTTGAACGGTTGAACCAGATTTAGTCGAATTATCCCAATTCAAGATCTTCCTGACAAAGCCCTTTTGCAGATCGATTATCTGCAATCCAGAAAAGTCGGTTGCGCCGGCAGCTGCCAGAACGGGTGACAGAGCCACTAATGAATCGACCGCAGCGAAGCGTGTGAGAACTGTCCACTTTCGCGTCAGAGACCAATCAAAAGACGTGATTTTGCTTCCGTGGGCTACGTGAACAGAGCCAAACGGCGTCGTGGAGATTGATGAAGGGGTCTCTCTTCCGTTTAAGGGCAAGAGCATCGACTTTTCGAGGGTAAAGGGTTCGAATTGAGAAGGGTTGGAGATAGAATTGAGTAACACAGACTCAATCCCATAGAAATGAGCTTCAAAAATCAGGTCCTGGAGGTCAAAGGCCTTGGCTGTCGAAGGGAGATTGCCAGTTCTAAGGAGAGAGAGAAAGATGGAGAACAATTCAGGGTCTCTATCAAAGAAAGGGACATGGGGTTGTGAAGAAGAAAAAGAGAAAGAACGATCATCAGAGATGGTGGAAAGGAAAGATTTTGGGCCAGCAAGTGCTAGGGTTTGTTTGGTTGTTTGGAAAAGCTGACCACCAACGTTAATGGTGATGATGCTGTTGGATTCTAATTTCGGTTCGTGAGAGTCTTGCGAAGGGTTCATAGATCCTGCAAATGGTGGCATCTGTAAAACCAGTAAAGGAATGAGAAGGTTGGGGAAGAAGAAAGAGGCTGGCAGATTAGTTGCAGAAATGCAAACTAAAACCCCTCAGAAGTCCCGGATTTTGCTTCTTCGATCAAATGTTTCAGTAGAACTCCAAACTCAGCAGGTAGATTGCGAAGAGAGACGGATGGATGAAGGAAGGCGTAGAAGGGGGTTGCTGACACAAGAACAGAGAATTAACGGGTATATAATGTAGTTTGTCTGGTCGAATCCGGTGGCTTCTAGAAGATCAAAAGGGTTGGTTTCTGGTCAGCTTTGGCTGGACTGGCGAGCGATTACGTATTGCATTTCGTATAATTTCAAAATTAAAAAAAAAAAAATCAACTTCATTTGTGACAGAAATGCACAATAATTACTTAATGGAATTCTAGTTGTCCAACTTATTTATTCTGTTGTCATTATCTCTGCAAAGTCAAAACTTACTGAAGTTTAGGAAAATAGGATAAAAAATTTATTTTAATTTTATTTTAAATAAAATTATTATTTTATAATTTAATTATTTTAATAATAAAACTGATAGTTTAAAAGAAAATTATCATTCCTTAAAAACAAGAAATAAAAAAATCTTCTCTTTGTTATTTATTATTCCTAATTATTAATGAATAACTATTGTAATATTTTTTTTCTATTTATCCCCATTCCAAACTAAACCTAATCAAATTTATATTCGAAACGGCATGAGTTGAGTTTAGATAAAAATTTATAACAACTAAGTCAAATTGAGTTGAACTGTTCATAATTTAAATTGAGCCGGTTTGGACCGATACCTAAACTTTTTTTATTTTTAAATATTGATGGGTATTGATACCCAGAGCCAAGTTAAAAGGCCCATTTTTACAAGTTGGGCCCTTGTGCCATGAAGGACAAAGAGGCCAATTTGGCCCAAGAGAAGTGGTGGCCATGGAGCTATAGCTACCAGAAGGGATGAAGGCGACATCTCAGAAAAGTTGGCAGCTTTTACAAAGCACGTGCAACCTTGGAGGAGCAATTGACTTCCGAAATTAGTAGACTAACAGAGTAGCAAAATGAATTTAGTAGAGTTGGTGGCAGGCTTTTCTGCACACATAAGCCACTTGCACGGAATAGATAGCCGCCGATCTGTATAAATATGCAAGGCAAGGCCCAAAACAAAAGGGGCAAAAAAACACAGAAGAGCGAAACAAGGAATAAGACGCTGTTCTTTCTCAAACTTTGTTCTCACACTCTTCTGTAATTCAAAAACTTTGTAATCCACAATCTCCAAAGTGAAATGATTTACAGATCAAAAGTCCGGTGGTTTTTTTCTCTCATTCAAGAAAGAATTTTTCATATAAAATATTACGTATTGTTTCTGCACTCTTTCTCTCTCTCTCTCTCTTTAAACTAATCTACTTTCCCAAATGCTTCCTAAAATGTCCGTGCAAAAGAGAATTATCTTTTTTATCTTGTGTTGCACAGGATTCGAATTCAATCAAATGGATAGCAGGTCCGATGACACATTTGGATCCTTGTCCGTACAATGATCAGGATCCGATGACACAATAAATATTTTTATCACAATTTTGGCACGAGTATAAATAATAATAACAGAGATATCTAAATAATAATTATCAATAATGATTTAAAACTCAAATAACTAAAAATCGTGTCGGATATATCATACCAAAATCAAAAATAATATAATAACCACAGCGAAATAGTAGATATAGGAATCTAATTGAACTAAACTTTGTCCGATCTTCAAATATTATAAAGACCTGCTCAATCCCAAATATCTACAAAGAAAATTATTTGACCAAAAATTAAAACTATCACAATATAAAATTGCAAAAATTTTCTATCTAATATTACATTTCAAAATATACAGATTGTGCAAATCAAAATATACAATAACCAAATAAAATAAAATACCTACATTTTTTGAATGTAAATACAAATATAAATAAATATTAATCTTTATTAATCATTCGTCCGTATCCTGTAAGTATCCATAACCTACTAACTAGAAAGGATAGAAAATATCACAAATTATAAGTATAAAATTTAATAAGTACATATATATATATATAATATACAAATATATGTTCATAAATACAAATGAAAGGATGAAAATTCATAAAACATATGAAAATTCTGATATCTCAGACTATTCAAATAATGTATTCTAAATTATGATTTTGTATACATAATTTGTTATACATGTATGAATATCAAATCATACAAAATGTATAAAATTATCAAAAATCCAAATCATATAATATATCTATAAAATTTAGAAGTCCAAAATTAATATAAGTTCAAAAATTATATCAAAATATGCAAATCTCAAAAGGCTAGAATATCTCAATATATAAAATAAATATAGGTCAAATCTAAAAAATCAAATTGTGTCAAATTAAAGAACCTAAAACCCAAGACTCGCATACCAACTAATCAAAATGTCTGTTTTAAAGACAAATTACACATATTATATGATTCTTTCTCCCTTTTTTACCTTTATTTGTTCTCTTTTCTCTTTTTTCTTTCTTTTTTTTTTTTTAGCGAAAATGTCCAACAATTGGGTAGATAGTCCTTTTTTATATTGAATCAATGTATGAGCGCTAGGCATCAGACGCCACGCACACATGCATAGCATGCACACAAGCAAGTGTATTAAGTGCAACTCAATGTGCTAATATGCTATCTTAACCATGCATATATTGTGTGCCAGATAATGAGTTTATAAATAGAATGATTTTAAAAATAGACTAAATAATAAGTTTAAAAATAATAATTTTTAACCTCTAATTTAATAGATTTAATACAAAAAAACAAACTATAAATTTTTTTTTCATATTTATTTATTCTCTTCTCTTTTTTATCTTTCTTTTTTTTAGCAAAAATCACCAATAATTAGGTAAATAGTCCTTTTTATATTAAATTAACTTACAAGTGCTAGATAAACCGACATTAGACGCCACACACACATGCATAACGTGCACACAAGCAAGTGCATTAAGTGCATCTCGAGGTGCTAATATGCTATATCAACCACGCATGAGCACTACAATAAATATATCTCATGTGCCCATATATTCTATTTAATCTATACAGGAGCACACTATAAACACCAATCAGGCGCACAATTATTGTCTTAAAGATGCACAAGTGTGAAAAATAAGTGCCAATCGAGAGTTGGACCTAAAATCCTCTAATTTGGTTTTTTATTTAAAATTTTTTTACTATATAATTATCTTTCACATTAATCCAATACATATAATAGTGACTTTGTAAATTATAATTGAAAATTTGGCATGTTATAATTTTTTAAAAAAATTTATGGTACTTGAAAAATAATTAAAAATTTAAAATATTTTAAAAATTATAATATATAAATTAAAAAACTGTCTAAGTATATATTTAAATAAAAAATTATTACATAAAAAATATTAATAATTTTAAAATATAATCTACTAAAATAAATTTTTAAACTTAATATTTACCTAAAAGAAAAATATATCTACAAAAGAATATAATCCAATTGTATTGGCCCCAATCGATTACTTTTACTCGTGATTATATCTAACCTGAAAAAAAATATTGGGCATTATTTTTTAACTATATCGATTTATAATATTAATGTATTTTGATTAAACCTTATAAATTTTTAAATCGATAAAATTAGGCTAATTAAATGATTTGATTTTGATCAAGTATAAAATGTTGTTTCTTTATGTAAAAGAAAAGGAATTATTTTATAATAATTTTATAATTATTTTTATATATTATATGTTACTAATTAAATAATAAAATATTAATTTTAAATTATATTTTTATCTTATTATATTTTTTAAAATAATTATTTTATTTTATTTTATTTTATTTTAATAATTAAATGTAGCCTTAAAGTTATGTAAATTATTTTAGCTGTTTTTTTTCATATACGAAATTTAAATTTTCATTGTTTCTATTAACTCATGAATGCTATCATCATATTATATGATAATTATTTACTTTTTTGTTTAGAGTCTGTTTATCAGTGAAAAAATTCAGGCTTTTTTTTTCAGAATTTTTGAAAAAATTATAAATTTAAAAATTTTGTTTAAATCTGATTGTTTTATTTAAATCTGAAAATTAGACTTTTTAATTTTTTTAACTTTAAACTAAACTTTAAGAATATAAACAATATATCATAAAAATATTTTCCAAAAATTTTCCAGATCACAAGTAAATCTTTTTATAATTCTTAAAATATTAGTTATACACTAATATTTAAAGAATTTGGAATCATAAAAATATTATTTTATAATTTTATATAATTTATGAAATAATATTTTTAATAAATAATAAAATTTTAATTTAATTTAATTATTAATTTAAATAGTATTTTTTAAATTTCTTTTTATATGAGTTACCTATTAATTTTATTTTAGTTATTTAACCAATAGGAATAATATATTTACATATTGGAAACTTTTGTTATATTAATTAGCATGAAATAAAAAATTACAATGCTTTATCAATATTTATGTTTAGCAATAATCTTAATGTAACCTGTAACATTTTCTATAGTTTTTTTTTTATAAAAGTGTGTATTGTTAAGTTAATAATAAAATTAAATTAATTGTATCAAAATAATTTAAAAAATTATCATTATTAAAAAAATAATATATTTTACTTAATAAAAAATACATAAATAAATAAATAAATAATCAGTAATACGTCTTATAGTTAAAGATATTTTTTTAATAATATTTTTTATGCAACTTTCAAAATAAAAAATTAAAAATAATATTTTATAAAAACAGTTGGCCACCGCTACCGGACCTAAACGACTCAAAATATTGTATTTATTTGGTATCATCTGATTCGATTTTATTATATTTAATTAAAAAATAATTTTTAACTTTAAAATTATAATTTTTTCCGCTCTTTCTAAAAATCGTGAAGAGTTTATAGACAAAAAAATAAAAATAAAAACTCCAACTATATACCCTTTTTTTTTTTTCTTTCAAGGAGTAGACAAAATAAATAACCGAGCATCATCGTTGCAGAGTCTGAGTGCAGGTCATTATACAGACATTGTAGAACTTAGCAGGAAGGAATACAGAAACAACTGCGGCTCGGTTCTTATTCATGATGATAGATTGAGTAGATTGTAAGTTATAACGCACAGCCATAAGGTGAAATACTGATTAGTGAGTGATATACCAGCTGAAAGCATGCCAGCTCTTCTATGAGATCTCCAGCAGTTTCTTTATATCCTTCTGCAGTTTCGACCAAAGCGGGTTAGTTCCATGGTAGCCACAGTTGATGCTTAATATCAGAAAACAAATACAAGCATGACTTCAAGAAGGGTTTTGATTGCAGGGAAGGAGAAAGAGGGAAAGGGAAAGGAAAGAAGCAGCAGCAGCAGCACCAACAATGCAGGATGAGGCCGAAGAGGTGGACGAACGGAAGGAGAATACACAGTGAGAGAAAAGAGAGAGGGAGAGATAAGGCAAAACTCCTACTCATAATATCATTGATTAAAAGAACAGAAATATAGAAACTAGTGTCTTTACATAAATATTAAATTCCAAAGATAATTAAAAAATAATTATAATTTTTTCAATAACGTAACCAGAAATACGAAGACAACAATTAGAAAATAAATATATTCCTAAACAATGACGTTCCAAACTACGAAAATAAATATCAACTTTCTAAGATATATTAAAAATTACTGAAATTACCAAATTTAAATAATATCCAAGACACAATAAAATCATAAAAACATATGTAATATATAAACTTATACCCTCGTCAAGTTTACCTCAATGTTAGAAGGAGAAGTAGTGGGTGCATATCGATCAACAACTTTTCCATCCTTATCGACCAGGAACTTGGTAAAATTCCACTTGATGCCATCGCCAAGGAGTCCACCTTTGCTTGACTTCAGGTACTTGTAAATTGGGGCAGCATCGCCTCCATTCACATTAACCTTAAAACAAATGGGACATGTGTTAGAATAGAGGCGTCCTAGCCACAAACTTCCAATTATAGATAAAAATATCACTATTAATATCCATACTATCATGGCCATAACAGTATCAACTTTATCGAGTGATACATATTAATATTGCACGTAAAGGGAACAATTTTTTTTTTTGGCAAATCGAAACCTGTGAAGCTGATATCGTTTGATATATCAGAAAATGTTAGGTATATCAATTGATATTTTAATTGTTAGACGATATATCACAATATAACCGATACAACAACAATACTTTGATTTTGTTTTCACCCTGCATCAGGGTAGAAGAGAAGCATAGCAATGGTAGAGGGACTAGGTAGTGAAGATATTTGTATGAGCAAGTAATAACCAGTCCCAAAAATCTAAAAAGAATCAAATCGCAGCTTCCTGAACGCTTCTATTGTTTTGACCCAGACTTCGCTCCTACAGTTTGAAACCCAGCTAGATAGATCACAGATAAACCAGTAATCATCAGTTTCAAATGATTTCTACATTCACTGTCCCCAACTATGGTAGAAGTAGAAGCTTTTGATAGAGCAGTTCTACCACATACAGGTGAAGACAAATGAATTTAGGGACAAACGACCGTTATAACGAAATTTTCCAACATATTCAGGGCCATGGAATGACATATATCGGCCAATATATAAATATTCTCCAATACTGCAATGAAATTGAGATATGCAAACATATTGGACAATATACCCAATATTTTTTGATATATTGGCCCATATCTTCTCCCAGGTTCTGATTCAAAAAAAAAAAAAAAAGTTTCACATCCAATGCGTCCTATATTGATTCGTATCACCCCATATAACTGATACTGATATGGCCATGATAGTACCAACACCTATAAGAATATCGATGTGTTCACCCATGTTTAGGGCCAATTGTACCTTGTCAAATATGGGAAATTCAGCCTTAAAACGAGTGCAAGCAAACTCAACAATTTGGTCATTAGTTCCAGGCTCCTGGCCACCAAACTGGTTGCAAGGAAATGCCAAAATCTCCAAACCTGCAATTGAACAAAGAACGAGGGAATTGTTCACTCTTTCATGCTACATTGTGAATGCACGAAGAACTGAGAGAGTACTGAAGGAAAGGAGGCACCAGACACCCACCATTGTTTTTGTACTTCTCATAGAGTTTGGTCAGCTCTGAGTAGTTTGAATTGGTCAAGCCACTGCATCAAC
Organism: Nepenthes gracilis; assembly: GCA_033239525.1. Classification (NCBI taxonomy): domain Eukaryota; kingdom Viridiplantae; phylum Streptophyta; class Magnoliopsida; order Caryophyllales; family Nepenthaceae; genus Nepenthes; species Nepenthes gracilis. The sequence goes on from BSYO01000031.1 coordinate 9,102,676, forward strand.
GAAAAAAATGAGATATCAGATAAACTAAAACAATTGACAATGTCCGATACAAGGTTATATGGTAAATTTCAGATAATGGAAACTTGAGAAATAATCATCCCTTTGGGACGGGTTGTGAACTAGTTCAGCTCTATGCATATTCCTATTGACAACTTCCAAATCAAAAATACTCCTTTAAATCCAAGTTTACTACAATTTTTACAAAAAAAATGATATGGGAGTTTGAGTGATATCCTTTTCTTTATTGTATTTTTTCATGTTGAGTTAGCCGACACAATGTGTGTCATGTCATCATCTGTAGTGCAGTACACACAGTTCAATGATCAACATCCTATTGACGGCTTTAAAGTATGCTGTTTTTCAAAGGGGAACATCGTCTTTGGTGCAGTAGACAAGGAACTAAAAATTCTTCCAGCCATGGTGAACAGGGGTCCTTTGAAGTTTCTAGAATTGATTTGTGCAAATCGGAAGTGGTTCAATTGTTATCGATGGTGCTTTAACATTCTCCCGTGTACTTCCTTCAATTTCTTACCCATTGCATCATTTGATATGAATTGAGAGAATCATGAGAGTTGATTCCCAAATTTCGTCATCGAGTACCTTGCTCTCTATCAAATGCATATGATAAATGTGCATTTAATACCACTTCTATTCCACATCCTTACATTCAGGCATGCAAAACTGGCTGTAGAGGGCAACATACAGTACAAATGTAAAATAATTTTGGAAGCCATATCATACCATTGTGAGGCAACATTCACAATGAGTAACACCTTTCCCTTATATTGGCTCAGATCCACATCATTTCCACTGGCATCCTGGAAAAATTTGCCAGGCATGTTATGTATAGCCAGAAACACCAGGGCAGGAAAACCACCACAGATATTTTGCAAGCACTGGCAGTACTAAATAACCTACCTTCTTAAGCAAGAAAAGTTAAAATTTTACTGATTTGGGGAAAAAAAAATTGTGTTTACGACTAAAGGAAAAAAATGGATAAATCAGCCAACCATGCAGATAAAGGAATACTGCATATCAAGTTCAACAACAAAATTATATACTTCTCAATGACTGACGTCTGAGGAGTCCACCAACAACTTCAATAATCGGAGAATTTTATAAGTTTACAATAACTTCAGAAATTTATAAGAAACCGATTAGGGATGAGAGGTCCCACGTTGACTAGTTAAAGTGGCATTTGGTTTATAAGCAGTGCCTAGCCCTTTTCCCTTGCCTTTTCATGGCAAATCCATATGGGCCAAAGCAATCCTTGGGGGGACACTACACATCCAAAGTGAACAAAGCTCAATTCCATTTGAGGCATATGGGATTCCCATGACTTATTGTGTATATGTTAACATATAGTTGTTTTTCCAATTTATATTGATACTGGCGGTGGCCCTTGAGCGGGAGATTGACAGAAGTTAGACACGTGCGACCAGTGCTTGAGTAGCAAATTGTTAGTAGCTTGGTGTATAAATGGCGATTGCCATTGCACGCTCAACCAGTGCTTGAGTGCCTGACAGATTTTCTAACTCGAATATAAAAGGAAACAAGATGTTAGGTTTCAAAAAGAGGCACCATGAATGAAAGAGGAAGATGGGAGAAGAGGAAAAGTGGTATTTCGCTCAGACAGCAATTCACGTTTCAATTTCAACCAATCTTTAATATGTCCCATATAAGGTGTAGAGCACTTCTACCGAATTTAGTTACTTTTGGGTGTCCGACACCCGAAAAAAGCTATCTACTTGAAACTGTCCATCGGCCTATAGGTCCTAATAGTATCTTTTGCTCTCTCTTCGTACCAATCCCTAGATTTCCATGTGTGTAGTGCTGCATGAGATTATTATTGTAGGGGCTGTGTAGGCAAGTTTTACTCGTGTAGTAGTGTTTGAGATGCCATTCTTGTTAAGTTTATGTACCCAAGTTATGAAATTTTCATAACCATGACTATCAGCAATGGAATACCATTTTTGACAGTGAAGGTTGCATCATTTTTTCTCCAGTTTGAGATCACATAAAAATTTAGTTAGTTGTATTTGCTTATTCTATTTGTTGGCCTTTTGTTAGGTTCCCACAATAGAAGAACAAATAAAAACAAGATTCCACTATGGTGTTTTGTCCCGGAAAAATTTTGGTATCAACTATTGGATTCCATACTGATGTTTCCAGAAAACACCATGACTAGCCCTTCTGTGGGCTATGATGGGGATGGAAAATTCCTCATCAACTAAACAAACAAGTGAGATGTTACTTATAAGCAAGAGCCTTCAATGGATGCATTTTCAAGAGAAAATTGTTGGGTTTTGAGTCACTTCTCAGGTGCATGTGTGTTGTTTGTCTAGAAAGTTTGTGCCAAATGAGCACTTAAAGGATGCTCGTTTGTCATTTATCTAGTGAGTCCACGCTTGAGGGATACTTGTATGTCAATACTACCATTAGTTGTCCTAATATGATTTTAGAGTATTGAATGTAGTTTTTTTGAGTCCATGAACACCGATACAATTGAAAAAAAAAAAAAAGGAAGAGAGAGAAAAGGAAGAAAAGAGATTTATTTGGCTATTTGGGTTTCGAACTGTGTTCCATCTTCCACTAACATTGGGACATTATTCTTATTGTTATAAATAATATTTTACCGGTCATTTTCATCTCGTTTGCTCGTGTTCTCTATTGCCTGGGTTTATCATTATAAGGTGTTGTATCTTCGAAGGTTTTTGTAACTAAATCACTCTATAGTCAATATTTTTTGGATTTATAATCCCATAATTTTTTTCCTCATTTTTAAAAGGATTTTCTACTTAAAGTATTGTGCCTCGCTATTTGTAACTATTATTTTGTATCGTGCATTATTATATCATTTTCTCACAGGTTGAAACAAAGGATTTAGAAACGATGCTCGGAGAAATTGATTCTTGGCTTTGCTAGTCAAATTTTGCCGTCAGGAGCCCAACAAATATTAGCTGGGCAAAATTAGTCCATGGTTAGAGTAGGGTGGCTCAAGCAGTCAATAACACGAGTGAGATACGTCGACACCTACAAACTTATCGAAACCAGTTTTCTTCTCATAGTTTTCCTTCAGAAAAACTACACAAATACAATAAGAAATTAAACAGATCTCAGCAAATCAAAACAAGTTCCAAGTATTTTCTCTCCATTAAGGTTCTAATCACATAATTTGGTCAGGTAGGGTTGAAGAAATCTAAGAAACACATTTGGTGTACGAAAAACAAAATCCACCGCAGAGAAACGTAAATCCACCACGGCATCATTCACTAACCTAAGCTGAATCCAATAAACCCGAAAAAAATAAAAATGAGAAAAAGGAAATATATCAATATCTCAGCAATTATTCAGAACAGATTTATTCAAATATACTAACTAGAACACAAAAACATATGAATTCCAACAGCCAAAAACTCTCAAGACGAAACTCCAATGAAGTTCTATAATCATAAAATCTCAAAATTCGCGGACAAACCTTTACAACAAAATCGTGAACAGATTGGATATCGGCCTTGGACACACTAGCCATGCTATGTTCCTTCGTCAAAGACGAAACAGGGGCACCCGATTTTAACCTATACAAGAGTAAATCAAGAGAGAAATTTTCGTTTTTAATGGCAGATATGAGATGGGCTTGTTTAGGAAAGAAGAAACGCGCTTTTGTGAAACGATTGAAGCAGGAAAAGATGCGGATTAAACTCTCAAACCTTCCCCAAACGATGAGTTGGCCACAGAACAGAGCATTACGAAGGAAACGCGTCAATTTACAGGGACTGACTTATACGCAAAATTATCAATTTTAATTTGCCCTCGGTAGCCATCACTAATCTTGTTTGATTTGATTTAATTTTGTTATATATTTTAACAAAATAAGATTTATTTAAATTTATAACTTAATCTTAAATTACTATTTATTTAAATTTAATTAAGGTTGAATTATATTTAATTTAATTAAAAATTTTCAATCAATAAAACTAGCATATAAAATTTAAGAATAATATATATGTTACATTACTAAAATTCAATATTAGATATTGATGTAATTGCTGTTGAATTATACGTGTGAACATAAATCTTGTATTGCCATTTTTCAAATCTTCTTTAATTACTTAATTTAATTACATTTATTAGGTGTAATGGTCCGTGGACTCTGAAACTCTGAAATTATGGATTCAGATTAAGCAGCAAATGTAATATGTGTGAACCGAAATAACATTTGTCCTTCTTTGGGATATATTTTAGTTATTTAATATCATATAATATTTTATTTATTTATTTATATTACCAAATAAATATAAAAATAAACAAAAAAATAAAAAAATATTAAATTATATAATTAAAAGATTGAAAATAATCTGATAATTCGGGGTGGCTAAGACGCAGGAAGCGTTGCAGCCACCTGCGACGCGGAGGGGAGCGGTTGGATTAAAAAATCCAACGGCTCCCGTTTTATATATTAAAAAATATATATTTTTAGTTATTTTTTTTTATTTTTATATATTTTTTTACTTTTAATTAAAAAAATAAAAATTTTAATATATATTTTTTAAATTTCATAATTACTTTTTTAAAAAAATAGGAGCCATCGAATTTCAATCTATCGGCTCCCCTTTATATTGCAGGAGCTGCGCATTGTAGCCCCCCTAGTCCATGGCAAGTAGGCTATCAACGTGGAAGGTTGCATGCCTTGACATGGCCTTTGTGTGACATTTTGACGTGGGGCTATCAATTCAATAGACCCTCAATTAATGTTATTTGAAGGGGCCAACAATCTATGTGAAGATAATATATATATATATATTTATTTAGTTAGTTAAATAGAAAATTTTTAGTAGAATTAAATTTTATAACTTATATTTTGTATATCATAGAAAAAAATAAAAATTTAAATATATAAAAATAATTTTTTAATTTATCTATGATATTTAAGTCATTAAAAAACTCGTCAAAATACAATGCTTGAGATTAAAAAAGGAAAAATATTAGCTTTTAAAAGACAATATTATGTGACTTGACATTTTTTAAGAAAAATAACATTATTTGGATGACATACCCCCAAAGCTTTATATGCATGCTTGAGTGTTGCATACTTGTGCTTGAACAAATGTTCTTGATTGATTTAGGCAAAATTGAGTATTTAGAAGTTATGGCAAGTTATCTAAAATGCGATTCTTCATATAATAAGCAATTGCCTTTTTATTAACGAATTTTTATTTTTTTGAGAAATTAATATATTATAGTAACTATTTTTTAGGATTAACTATAAATTTATAAATGTATCACGTTTTAAATCCCTAAATTAAATTTATTTTACATTAATTTTATTATTAATATAAATTAGCTTAAACTTATAGATTCAAAAATCTATTAATAAAGTAAAATTCTATATAAATATTGGATTTGAACCTAAAAATCAAATGTTGATAGCTGATTTAAATTAAAATATTAATTCAATTATAGGATCTAAAGATTACTCTCACAAGTGGTATCAAATCTTGTTGGGGTCCGCCAAGTATTTGAACCATAAGGAAACAAATAATAACATACGACAAACGCATAATAATCACATACGATCGATAATGATAAGATTTTTACATGAAAAATTTTCTTTTGAATGAGGGAGAAAAGTCACCGGACTCAAAATTCAAAAATCTCTTTACTGTACATGTCTCAGTTATACAAACCCCTAAATATATAGTCAAATTACATTGTTTCAAAATAAGTATGTACAATAGCGAATACGAGATGAAAGAGAAGAAATAAAATCGAGTAGACGTTCTCCTCAGTGGCAAAAATAGTGTACTCACGATCAACGAAAACTGAAATTCGATTCAAAACTCAAGTGGATGCACAAATCTTCATATTTATATTTTCTCTTTCTTTCTCTTCTTTTCTCTCTCAAAACGGTACTAAAATTGTAATAGTAAAATCCTAATACATATTAGCTATATTTTTATTCTCCGAGCCGCGCTTGAGCTCCCATCAGGCACAGCTCGATCGCAGAGTTTTTGGAATCGAGGCCTAGGGTGCGCCTTGGGCACAATTCGGGCATAATGCTTCTAAAATTAGTGCCCCAAGCCTACGTTGTGCGCGTGAAGTGCACGCAAAAAATATTCATTATTCATACCATTAATTAACATATTAAATTGGTATAAGTCCACAGAAAGTTAACCCATAACCTAACAAATTTTCTCTCACGACCATACGAGGGCAATCGTCATTATCTCAGTAATAGTACGACAAATTTCAAGCTTCCCCATTTTGCAACACTTTGGTCATCATATTCGATCTTTTTTTTTCGATCCTGACCTTATCAAACACTAACAACTCCGAGTCAACAATATTCCGCACCCAATGATACCTAATATCATTGTGCTTTGATTCGAATGAAATGACGAGTTTCTCTAAATATAAATTTTACTTTGATTACCACAAAGTAGCATATATCGCTTTTGCTTGAAATCGAGCTCCCGGATAAACTTCTTCATCCACAATATCTAATTACTTGCCTTTGTTACAGTAATAAATTTCGCTTCGGTGATAGAGAAAGCAACACACTTCTACAACTTTAATTGTCAAAAAATTACTCCTCCTATGAATATAACTAAATATCTCAAAGTGGACCTCCGAGAGTTGATATCGCCGGTGATGTCTACATCGATCTACCTAACCAGAAGTAGTTTGTCGCTTCTAAAATACAAATACAACTTGAAAGTTCCTCTAAGATATCTCAATATCTATTTTACCTCAAATCAATACTCCTTACCGAGATTTGACAGCAATCAACTAATTATACTTATAGCATGAGCAATATTCGACCTCGTACACATCATAACATACATAAGCTACTCATGGCCGAAATGTAGGGTACACATCTCATGTTTGCTTTTTCATGGTCGGTGGAAGGGTATTGCCGATTGTTCAATTTACAGTGATTTGCCAACAGAGTGTTCATTGGTTTCGACTTTTCCATATTGAAATGTTGAAACACTTTTTTCACATAACTCTTTTCTGGGACATTTTCAATTTTATTACTTTATGGTTGTAAAATATTTTAATATCCAGAATTTATTTTGCCAGCTGCAAGTCTTTTAGGGTAAAGGATTTTCTGAGTTACTACTTCAATTCGGTGATTCAAGAGGCATTATGCTTAACAATTAGCATATCATCCACATAAAATAAGAGAATAATAAAATCATTTTCAGAAAATTTCTAAACAAAAACACATTGATTCGAGATGACCTTTCGGTAGCATTAAACCACCATAACAAACTCGAATTTTTTATACCATTACTTGAAGCTTGTAATATGTTGAATATTTCTAATTTTATTATTTTATGGGGATAAATTATCAAATTAGTTGTGATAAATATCTAACTATTTTAGTGACTATTTTGAACACAAAATTTTATATTTGGGCCTAATAAGTTTTGTGTTCAATATAAGGCTCATAAAAGACGGCTCCAAAGAAAGGTTCAAGAAAAAGGCTCAAAGATGCGCCCGCAAGCCAAGAAGGCCGGACAACCCGAGAAGCCCAAAACGGAGGCCAATATCCCAAAGGTCAAAGCCACAGCAGAAGTGAGAGGTCTCGTCCGCTCATAAGGAAGCTCGAGGACATTGCTAACGACATCCAGATACAAGAACAAGAAGAAGCCCGAGAATTCCATAAGTCCTGCCAAGTCTCAGATCAGTCCGAGAAGTCAAGAAGAGACTCGAGGACTTTCCTCAAAGGATCCTCCGAGAGCCGACTTCTCCGATGAGTCCGCGAACTCACAAAGCCATAAGAAGTTCCACGCGAGGACGAGGACTGCCCCATGCATGGCCGAGGACGCCAGCTAGGCAACCTCGTCGATTCTCGCGAACCTCGTAACCACCGCTGGGCCGGCCTAAACAGACACGCCCTGGCCAATCAAGATCGACGCTTTTTCCTACGCTACCGACACGTCCAGCCTACCAATGCAAGACCACCGCGTGCGTCTTCCACATACGTCGGCAGCATTAAATGGTCGGTGGGACAGTGGATTACTTTTGATCACTTGTCGATCGCTACGTGTCCATTCCCTAACGGCACATTTTTCCCTATAAATACTCAGCAAAGGTTCTCAAGAAAAGAGCTCTGCCCGGCCCAGACCTTTCCACTCTCTCCAGAGGAAAAACTCTTCTCTCCAAGCCGTCCAAGGCACAAAAGGAAAACAACTTAGACGCTTCATTAGTACCTTCCGCCTCCCTTCTCAACAAGAGAGAACAAAAGAGTGACAAAGCTTCCCAACGAGTGAAACCCTTAAGGAGAGAAATACAAAATAAGAGATGGAAGAAATCTGCCTAAATATTTCAGACTTAGAAAGACTTTCATCTAAATAATGAAGATTTCTGCGCTCGTAGCCTCAGTGATTTTTCCTCCACATTTAAAAGAGGTTTTTTTTCAAAAATCCTGGGCCTCAATCCCTCCATCTCAACTTCCACCACCAAACACCTGGGTATTGACCCGGACCGCGTCTAAACGCAAATGTTTAAAATATTTGGATCGATTAATTGGGTTTGAATATTTGAGCCCTTAATTTAAGTTTAGATTGATTAGTAAATTAATTTAAAATATTTTAATTACAAACTAAACTAATTAAATAAATAATTATCGGGTAGACTTTAGTTTATTAAAAATTTATTGGCTAAAAATATAATTAAATTAAAAAAAGTTAAAATATTAGAAATTGTGATTAAAATTTTAAATATATTTGTAAGGATAATTAGATAATTAACTAATTAATATTTTTAATTAGAGATAAGTAAATATATAAATATATATATAATAATAATTTATAATAAATAAAAAAATAATAATATTATTAAATATTATTAAATAATAATAATAATATTGATAAAGGGATATTAATAATAAATAAATAATAATAAATTATTAAATTATTAAACAATAACAATAATAATAATAATAATAATAATAAAGGAAACGAAGGAAGAAGAGAAGGAAGGAAATAAAGATGGAAGAAAGAAATGAAAAGAGAGAGAAAAGAAAAGAAGGAAAGGAGAGGAAGAGGGAAAGAAGAAGGGGAAATGGGGAAACGGCGTGAGGGTTGCGGCGAAAGGGGAAGGAAGGAAAATTGACACCAGAATCGAAACCCAATCGAACCCTAAAGGGCAACCTTCCATTATTTAAGAGGGGGAAAAGTGAGCCCGAAGGGGAGGAAAGCCGTCGCTGCCGTCGTCGATCGGTGCCCGGTGGGAGTGTCACCGTGACTATTCGAAGCCGTCACCGCCTCTGTAATCAAAGTCGCCGTCGTGACTTTGGACCGAAGCCGCCCCCACCACTAAATCCTAGCTGTGCTACAGTTTTAGGCAAGTGATTTCCCGTACTGTCACTATCTCCTTTTATTACAAGTGATACTTCCTATTTCACCTATTTATTGCAAATGGTTCTCAGTACTTTGTCTATTTTCTCCATTGAAAGTGATTCTCCATGCTTTACCCGCTTTCCCGTTTTCGTCTGATATTTGAACAGAGAGAGAGAGAAATCTGGAGGGGGATACGATTTCATGGGAAATCTGGTTAATAGTGGAGAGAATCTAAATTACCTAGTGGATTTCGCCACCGGTGTCGTCGTTTTGCGCCTATTCGCCGCCGACGAAGAGGGATTAGAGCAACGGCAGAGAAGGGAGAAAGGAAGAGGAAGGAGGAGTAAAAGGGAAGAGGAGAAACGACGAAAAACAAGGAAGGAAAAAGAAAAATAAAGTGGGAAAAGTGGGAAAAGAAGATTCGGGAAGGTGGAGAAAAACGAGGAGAGAGAAGGTTTCTTTTATTATATATATATGTATTAAATATATATAAAATGAGAGAAGGATATTTTTTATATAATAAATATATAGGTATTCAACGAAGAGAGAGAAGTATTATATGTAGGTGTGTGGTATACAAATATATATATCTATGTGTGCATGTCCATGTGCCCATATTTATACAAGTTGGATACATGTGTTGGTTAATAAAAAATAGATGTACGTAATGTATATTTACGTGTATATATATTGAGGAGAAAATTAATAATAATTATTACTTTAATTGACTCTTGTGAAATTAATTAGGATAAATGGATAGTTGAGAATCGTGAGTTAGTTCGATAATGATAAAATTAAAGACATTTTATGGCCTTAGAAATGAGATTTGAAATATCGAGAGTGGTGGTTATGATCGAATATAGCATTTAAGAATAATCGGCTGAATATTTTGAATTTCCTTCGACTTGCTCATATTTTCAGTGATGAATGATTCTTTGTGTTGGCTTTGATCGTGTGTATAAGTGTTATTTGTATTCTATGGATAAGTTAAGGAAAGTGCACGAGGATCCTACGGTATTCAAATGAATGAGAGCCTGTAAAACTTTGGAGTAATTTATACTTTTTCAATACCTATTTTATTTCGAAGGTCGAGGTTGTTGATTTGGAAAAGAGATGCATATAATTTGATGACCATTGTAGATGATGATATTAAGGATATCATTGGCGATTGATATCAGAGATGGAATTAGTATATTGCAGGTACAACTTTTGGGAGAACTGTAGAGGTAGTGGGAATATAATGTATATCGGATAACCTTATAATACTTGCCCAATAGTTGGGAGCATTAATACACGGCCTTTAGTTTACTATTACAGAATAAGGTTTATGAAGATTATTGTTATTTCATACAGTTGTGTCATCGTCTTGAGCCGACGATCGAATTTGATGGAATCCATGTTACATTCTTAATATCCAATCATTCATATGACATTCGAGTCGTAAACACGACATGTTATTGAGTCTTGGATAGGGGTTAGTATAACACATGTTATTATTGATTTTATAGATTTGTTATTATTATCCGAGATACTTACTTGTGTTCATTTATTATTAATTATATTTACTTACTGGGTATTCCCACTCTTGTGTTTTATTGATTTCAGAGTAGATATGTTGATATCAGGCTAGAAAAGATCGCGTATTGCTGTGTAGATTCAAAATAGAGGTGATCACAAAAATTGATAGTTCTATGATAGAGATTTGAGATTATTTGTTAGTTTATTGACTTTAGACATTTATCGGGCTTTCATTTATGAGGATTTGATATTACGAATATTGATGCTATTTCTATTTTAAGTAGTTTCTTATTATGGATGTTTATTTAATAATACAATCATGATGATCAATTATGATGTCATAAATTCTAGTGATGCGATGATTTTGAGTTCATTTATGTTGATTAATGTTATAAATTGTGAAGTATAATTGATGATTTTGAATGATTTAAAATTTTGCTTGGATGGTTCGGGCTGGGTTTGGGAACTTGGGCTCGGGTTACTACAAAGCTTGCTTCAACCCATACAAGCTTTTTTTCAAACGACACATTAAATGTTTCTTCTCTTCAACTTGGAATCACGTTGGCTACTTCATGTTGATCTCCTTCTTAAACTTACCATGAAGAAATATCGTCAACATATCCAATTGTTCTACTTTTAGATTAAGGACCGCAGCCAATTTGAGTACCATTTGAATTGAAGACATCTTCACAATCGTAGAAAAAAATCTCATCAAAATCAATATCCTTCCGTTGATTGAAACCTTTCACAACTAGCATTGGCTTGTACCTCGGTTGCAGGTTGTTCTTGTCAGCCTTTAAATAGAAGACCCACTTTTTCTTTAATAATTGCTTTACCTTTGGCAGCTTTGTCAACTCAAATGTGTATTTTTTTGCAGTGATTTTATCTCATCCTGTATGGCTTCTATTCACTCCACTTTATACTCATCCTTCACAGCTTCTATAGCAACTCGAGCTCGAGTCTCCAAACCCGGCTTAGACCGTCCAAGCAAAATATCAAATTATCCGAAATTATCAATTACACTTCACAATTTATAATATCAATTAATATAAACGAACTCAAAATCATCACATCACTAGAATTTATGACATCATAATTGATCATCATAATTGTATTATTAAATAAACATCCATAATATTAAACTACTTGAAACAGAAATATCACTGAGGTCCATAATGTCAAATCTTCAAAAATGAAAGCCCGATAAATGTCTAAAAGTTAATGAACCAACAAATAATCTCAAAGTTCTATCATGAAAGCCTTAATTTTTAAGATCACCTCTGTCTGAAATCTACATAGCAATACGAGATCTCTTCTAACCTGATGTCAACCTGTCTACTCTGAAATCAATAATATATAAGAGTAAGTCGAATACCCTACAAGTAAATATAGTCAACATTAGAGGAATACAAGTAAGCATTTCCGATAATGATAATAAATGTATAAAATTAATAATAGCACGTGATATACTAACCCCTCTCTGAGACTTAATAACATGTCGTGTCCATAACTCGAAAGCCATATATACCGTATAATTACACATACGCATTCATATCTATTTTGTCGCCGTCCTCACCCACTGTATAGTTTTCGGTCGCCCCAAACAGGGCATAATACTCTGTTTCTCTCTTCTCATGTCTTTGCATAGAGAACATGAAATCCAGTGTTCAAAATCTCAAATTGTAACACAAAGATTTTGCAACTCCGTTGAATAAATTATCAAGGCCCAATCCATCGTAAAACCCTAAAAATGTCGGGTCTTTTGACATCAAAGCCGTGGCTTTGTTTTCCCTTAATTCCTCAAATACAATCAATTTTCTGACAAATTTTAGCATGCCTTTGAGAAATCAATATCATTGAGAAGGAAGGAAGAGTTTTACTTGCATAAATAAGAGGTCACGAATTAACTTGCAAGAACCGAAAGATTACTTGCCTGAAACTGTAGCACAGCTAGGGCTTAGTGGCGGCGGCGACGGCGGCAGCGATGGCTTCGGTCCAAACTCACAATGGCGACTTGATTACAAAGGTGGTGATGGCTTTGATCAGTCACAGCGACACTCCCTCAGGCACCGATCGACGACGGCCGTGGTGGCTTTGTTCTCCCTCCCCTCACTTTTTATGCCATCCCCTTTCTTAAATAATGGAAGGTCGCCTTTGTATGGTTCAGTTAGATTTTCATTCTATCATCAATTTTTCTTCCTTCTCCCTCGTTGCAACCCTTGCGTCGTTTCCCCCTTTCTCTCTTCTCTTTTTATTCTTCTCATTCATTCTTTCTTTTCTTTTTACCCATTTCTCTTTTTGCTTTTTATGTTCTTTCTTCATTTTTTCTTTTCTCCCTTCTCTTCTTTTTCGTTTCCTTTTATTATTATTATTATTATTATTATTTAATAATTAATTATTATTTATTTATCATTAATATCTCTTTCTCAATATTATTATAATTTTTAATAATAATAATATTATTATTTTATATAAATATTATAATTTATTAGCATAAATAATTATCATATCACAAATATTATTATATATATAATTATTATTATATATATGTTTATATATTTATTTATCTTTAATTAAAGTATTAATTAATAATTAATTATTCTTATGATAACGTTTTAAATTTTAATAATAATTTTTAATATTTTAACCCATCTTTAAATTTAAGTTCATAATTATATTTTAAATTAATAAATTCTAATATACTAAAATTCATATAATTTAAATATATGATGGTTCACTTGATTAATTAGACCTATAATTAAGTTAACTCAATCAAATATATTAATTACTCTAAATTAAATTCAATGGTCAAAATACCCAAGCTCAAACTATTAATTCAAATTTATGACTCAAGTATTTAAACCTAATTCAACGGTTCAAATACTTTAGGCTTATATTTTAAACCCAATTACTAGATTCTGAATTTTAAATAATTACTAAAATAGTCAAATAATTATCAAAATTAATTAGATAATTTATTTTTACAAAATAATAAACTTAGAAATATTTAAGATCTTACAATTTTTTCAAAACTTTCGGGCTCTCTTCCTCCAGTAAGTAAAAAATACTCATTAGCAAATAGATGGATAGAGGATTTTCGATCTTTGTGGATCGTCGAAGTGGAATAGTTTTGACAGGCTCGGCAACATCATGAGGAACAACATCATCCTCTTCTCCATTGGGCATTAGAGTCTCATGGTCTTCTTCCTCATCGGCAGTGCCTTGATCATCGTCTTCATGACGAACAGGTATCGATATCAAAGGCTCAAAATTTGTATTGTAAATTCGGTTGCAATCATTGTTGGAAACAACTTTGCCTCTTTGCCAATATCTTCAATCGTCTCGTTCTTAACAAACACAATATCCTTTGATCGGACTACCTTCTTTCTCAATCGATTATAGAGTTGGTATCCAAGATCATCTTCCCCATAGTCAAGAAAAATACATTGCTTTGTATTTGGCTCTGACTTAGTCCTCTCATCATTCGGGATGTGAACAAAGGTTTTACACCCCGAATATGTACAAGTGGTCATAGGATACTTCCTTCCCGGATCACACCTTTTTTGGAACATCTCCATTTAGTGGACCGCTCAGTGATAGGTTGATAATATAAGTCACAGTGTTGAAGGCTTCCCTCCAAAATGAGCTAGGGAGCTTCGCCACTGAAAGCAAATGGCCAACTTTTTCCATTAGCGTCTTATTCATCCGTTCGGCCACACCATTTAGCTCCGGTGTCTTCGATGGAGTCTTTTCGTGTCAAATTTCATGAGATCGATAATATATATCAAATGCTCCGATATTCTTACCGCCATTGTCACTCTATATGCACTTTAGTTTCTTCCCCATTTGCCTCTCAACTAAGACATGAAAGTGTTCAAAGACGTCAAGAGTTTGATACTTCGCTTTTAGTGGATACACCAAAAGTTTCAGAAAACAGTCGTCAATAAATGTGATGAAATATAGTGCTCCTCCGAATGTCTTTACTTTGAAAGGGCCACATATGTCAGTGTAGACCAATTCAAAAAGATCGGCCTTTCTTATGGACGAGTTTCCATGGAATGAAGCTCGTCGTTACTTTCCCATCATGTAATGAGGATAAGTCTTCATTGTAGCTTCATTTACACCCTAAAGAAAGTTCTTCTTGACAAAACCGTTCAGCCCCTTCTCATTCATATAATCCAACCATCGGTGCCATAGATTTAAAAACTTCTCAGCTCTAACAACATATACATCTCCTGTTGCAATTGAGGCTTGCAACACATACAAATTGAAAACTTTTTTCTCCTCGAGCTACAACTAGAAACCCACTAGTTAACTTCCACGCTCATTTATAGAAAGTGCTGCAAAAGCCTTCATCATCGAGCGTGCCCACTGAAATTAGATTCAACCGAATGTTTGGGACATGTCAGACATCCCTCAATAGCAATTTGTTTCCATTATTGGTGGTAAGGCACACGTCACCATAGCCGACAATCCGAGATGTCCCTTTATTATCCATGTTCAACACTCCAAAATCTTCGAGAGTATGAGATGTGAAGAATTTCCTCCATGATGTGACATGGAGTGATGCTCCACTATCCACCACCCAATTTGTCTTGTGATCCGCCAGATTGATCTCCTCATTCTTTTGACACACCAACCAAAGATCATTCTCGATAACTACAGAGGCTCTTTCCTCATCTCGAGTCATGTCCGCCTTCTCATTACCGTTTGCTTTTCACGCTTTTATTTATAATAATATTTCTTGATATATCCTTTCTTTTTATAGTAATAGCACTCAATATTTTGATACCTCAATTGATACTTACTCCGGCTCTTCTCTTTAAATTTAGGGTGTGAGGTTTCAGATTCTAAAATATTATAATTGGAAGATTATTAAACTAATATAATCAATATTAAATTTAATTCATGTAAAAAAATTAAATTTCGGAACCGTAGAATAAATCAGTGGGGTAGGACCACCGGGCGCTTGAACCAGTGGGCCAGCGCCTGTCGGGCGCTGGAAACAAGATGGACGCGTGCTGGCCCAGGATATGAAAGGCCGCAAGGGATTTTTATTTCGTCATTTTTTTGACTTTCCTCGTAGAAGAAAGAGAGAGAGAGAGAGAGCACAAGGAGAAGAGAGAGGAAGAAAAATCGAAGGTTTCAGAATCCGATTCCAAGTTAGAGTTAGTTAGAAATGTGATAAATCGGGTCAAAATAAATGTACTCGTACTCTTTTCTCTCGTTTCCTTGCACTTTCGTTTCTTTTTCTTCGGATATCCTCGTTTCGATACCCGATTAAGTTTATATTTTGTATTACTTATGAGTTAAACAGGTAAATACTTTGATTTTATATCCGATTTGTGATATCTATACGGTATATCGCACCCAAAAATCTTAACCCGCGCCCGGACCACTTTCACTCATTTATTTTAGATTTTATATATGATTTGGCTTTAGATAATTAAAACCCACGATGTTAGCATAAAATTTTTCCGATTTGGTGTTCGATTTTTATTACTTTTTGCGGTTTATGCATACCAGAACCCTAACTCACGCCCTGCACCTTTCCTACTGTTTTCTTCAAAACTTATGCATAAAATGGACTTAGAAAATTAAACCCCAACTTATGAACATGATTGATTTGCATTTAATTATATATATTATGGATATATCAATTTTATATGTTTTGAAATCACGTTATGAACTTTTTGTGAAGGAATTTATTATCCGCAAGCTCTAAAATTATATTTGACTTAATGCGATAAGAATTTTCTAATTCTTTTAAGTTCTAAATGATTTATACATGAAATTAAGATCATGTGAGGACTTAAGTTTACAAAGATATGAAAATATGTATTTGTACAAGCTTTATGAAAAAAGGATCAAGGAGGGATATTCTGTAATTAAGTGATAAACTTATGAGCCATTTTCCAGTAGAGTGAGAACGAAAAATTGATGGGTTTAAGAGCAGGATTTCTTAAGGAAATAAGGAATTAAGAATTTGGATCGAGAAATATTTATCAGATAATATAATTTGGCATGTCTTGGTATATTATAGTGGAAGGTAATTATCTGCTTTGATGCCGTGTGTAGCTATGACTCCGTCTATAAGGATTATATATAGACGGCTTACCTCTAGGTTTTGAATAGGAGGAGATAACTTTTGATTGTATAGGAGTAACACAATTCAGGCTATGACCGACTGCTCCTTTATTCAGTAAGACTTACTAGCTCTGATCCCAATGAAATAAGTTTTCAGTATGATTTGATAATTAAGAAAGAAAAAGGGAAAAAAAATTAAAGAAACTTAAAAAATATCATGAAAGCATTATTTTATATTCATAATGTATGATTACTCATATGTCTCTATTTCCTTCTTATATACATTATTATATTTTAAATATAAAATTTACATGTTCATTATTATATTATATATTATTGAGCATTTGTCTCACCTCTTGCTATTTTGTCACCTCCCTCAAATAATCAGTACGAGTTTAGATCCAATGAGGAGTAGAGGATCAGCACCTAGCTTAGGGCTTGGGACGATGCATTTTATATTTTGGGGGATTTATATTTTATATTTTTGGTATAGATGATGATTCTTTTGGGATTAGGAAGATTATATATATATGTTTTGTTTTTTTGTAATTTAATTTTGGCAATGATCTTATACTTTAGTTAGAATATGGCATATTGGATTATGGAATACTTCCGCAAGTTTTTGTGATGAGTATTTCAGGGGCTAGTGGCATCTCTTTATTCCAACAAGAGGTCCGGAGTTATGATGATTGGAGCCGCATATATATTGTAGTTTTTGGATCCTGTATTTATAATATTGTGGTTGTATATGTATGTTGTACTGGATAATTATAGATTTTGTATTAGTCCGACAACTGTATTACAGTCAAAACTTTGCCAGATTTCCAGTTGGTAATACAGTTTGTCACATAGGGTCACGCCCTTTACTCATTCCCCGTAACTCGGAGACTAGCATTTCGGAGTACGAAGAAAACCCTTGTGATCAACGTCTCATCTCCTCATTAAGCATGACTCCCTTTATTATTTCAAGAGTCATCAAGCCGTGTGAAGTTTTATTGGTGATGGTGATCCATATCACCTCCAAGAGTCTGGTAAGGTAGTCAATAGCAACAAGCCCAATAACTCATCATCAAATTTGATACCCATACTATTTAACTACTCCACACATCCTTGAAACTCTTTCAAGTGATCGGCAACAGACGTGTCCTCCTTGTACCTTACATTAATTTTATTAAGTAAAATAATTTGTTGTTACTAGTCTTCAAAGCATAAAGTGTCTCAAGCTTCCACCACAAGGTCTTTGTGTGCGTCTCATTCTGATTGTGATTAAACACGTTGTCATTTACAAATTGTCGAATGTAGCTACAAACTTGTTTATACTCAAACGCCCATTCCTCATCAGATTTCATTTCGAGTTTTTGTATAACAAACACATGATGATGCATTATTTTCACAAATAACAAATTTTTTATCTTGCTCTGCTAAATATCTTAATTTATGTCATTCAAATAAATTATTTTATTTCTGACCTCTATCTACTCAAACAAGTCACAATACAAAGCACAAATAACCGTATATCTAATACTACTCGTTGGGACCAGACCAATTATTTGAATTGTGAGGAAACAAATAATAACACACGACAAGCACACAACGATCATACATGATCGATAAAGACACAATTTTTACGTAAAAAATTTTCTTTTGAATGATGGAGAAAAATTATAGGACTTGAAATCTTAAAATATCCTTACTATATAATGTTTCAGTTACATAAATTTTAAAATATATTGTCAAATTACCTTGTCTCAAAACAAACCTTTACAATAAAAAATATAAGATAAAAGAGAAGAAATAAAATCCGATAAACG
This sequence comes from Nepenthes gracilis, assembly GCA_033239525.1. Lineage (NCBI taxonomy): Eukaryota > Viridiplantae > Streptophyta > Magnoliopsida > Caryophyllales > Nepenthaceae > Nepenthes > Nepenthes gracilis. Next base: position 9,121,442 of record BSYO01000031.1, read on the forward strand.
TTCTTCTCAGTGACAAGAACAGCATACCTATGGCCAACAAATATTGAAATTCGATTCGAAACTCAAGTAGATACACAAATCCTTCTTTTCTTTATTTTCTCTCTCTTTCTCTTATTTTCTCTCTCAAAACAATGCTCAAATTATAGTAGTAAAATCCTAACTTGCGTTAGCTACATTTTTATTCTCCACACTACGCTCGAGCTTTTGTTAGGTGCAACTTGAGCGCGAAGTTTCTGGAAATAAAGTCGAGTGCCCGCTAGGCACAGCTCGTGCTCAGAATATCTGAAATTGGTGCCTTAGGCCTTCATTGTGCGCACACAAAAATACTTGTTATTCGTACCATTAATTGGCACATTAAATGGATATGTGCCTATATGGGAGTGACCTATAGCCCAACAAATTTGGCAATATAACATCTTGAATTATTTGTAAGAAAAAATATTCACACAAAATCAAGTACTCAAAAATTACAACTTATCTAAACTATTAAAAAGAAAATGGAATTCAATATGGATATAAGCATATAATACATCATTGATTATTGAGTTACAACAAGAAAATTCAAACAACCAAAATTAATAATACAAATTATTATTCTTGTTAAATAATAATATATAAATTGATTTAAAAATCTTAATCTAACTCACTAGATACTAAAACTCCCGATTCATACTCTGATAAGAAATCTAAGTTTGCTGATCTAAAGGAAGTTAGTAAGAATAAAAATAAGAGGGGGCTAATTACTCAATATGGTATAAAATTTTTATAAATAAATATATATACATTAAAAGTATATTAGAGTATGACATGATCAAATATCCATAAAATTAATAACGTCATTTTATAAATATATCATATAATTTTTAACTAATGGTTATTTGAATAAATTATATAATTTTATAATCATACTCAAATTAGCAATTGCAATGTCAAATATGTCAAACTATATAAATATATGAAATATACTCAAATTATGCTTAAAACCTATGAACTAAAGATTAGTGGGAACCTCACCGATAAAGGAGTAACTAATTAAAATTTGGGTTATATATATTTTCACCAAAAACCATATGCTACTATTCAAAACTCAAATATGGACTATTATATATATAACCCAATAGATTGAATTGAATATTACATTTAACTTGCAGAAAATAGATTGATCTTGATTATCATTATAATATATTAGAATATGTCATAATATAACACTGTCAATTTTCTATAAAGGTCGAACATAATCAAATGAAAAATTTTACACATATACGAATATATTCTTTATATTTTTTGATACCAAAGAAAATATGTTTATCTTTTAACTTATATAGAGTTTTTGTTTCTTATTTCTTCAAACATATATCATACATTAAAATATGAATATATAGGAATTTAACTATATACTTTAGAAATATGAAATAATTTTTAATGTGCAATAAGAGATAAATCATGTTAGTGTCTAAAAATATACTTTATGAATATGTAGGGACTATCTTGTACAATTTTATAGATTTACAGAACATTTATGCTTAAAATTTTAAAAACTAAATATAACTTAGGTAATTATTCTAAATATAAAATATGTATACCCAATTTATGATTATTTAAGACATATAAAAGTATACAATTAACAATTAAAGGCATGTAAGAGTAGCAAAAAGGATTTAAAAATATGCAAAAATCTTGTTGCAGAAAATTAGCTTTCACACACAATGCATATGAATTTAAAATATATATTTTATAAAATTTTTATAGAATGGAAGTAGGATAATATGTATATAAGGTATTAACTCTTTAACTATAAAAATATTACATGTATGAGTATTTAAAATAATAAATACTCATAAAGATAAAAAAAAAAATAACAACAAGATAAAAAGGGTTTACATATACTTGTTTTAATTTGATTTTACTTAAAGATTTCTTGATTTCTATTTAATTTCTCATTCTCATTCTTCTTCTCTTTTCGCCTCTTCTCTCTCTCTTTCAAAAATTAGTACAAAATGTTCCAAAATCAGTCAAAAAAAATCTATTTATAGCAAGCTAATATATCATGCATGTGTCATGCGTAAACCATATGTAGATCATGTGCCGAGGCAAAGATCCCTACTATGCATGTATGTCCATTAGATACCAACATTCTATCCTAATTATATACATACAGTACTCAAGCACACTTTAAGCGCGGACATTTTGTTTCCGAAATGCACATGTGTCCTATGAGTGCACATAAGGCATTATCATTCTATATAAAATGCGGATATACATCGATCAGGCACCATTCAGGTATTGAACTTGATTCTTTAAATTTAATTTTTCTCAAATTTTATTATGTAATATTTTTAAATTGATCCAAAATTATTCTAATAACATTATAATTTATAAACAAAATGTACGACATTAGAAACGTAAGCTTAATGGATCTTTGTACTGCGATTATGCTTCTGGAATAATCTCTTGTATCATATGCCTTGGGTCGTGATTGACATGGCTGCTAATGTAGTTTATCATGGGTCAACTAAGAGTTATGGTTAAATTATCTGAACTGGAATCCAACCTTCGTGTGTTTCTTGGATGGCATGCCAACATTCCAGTTCAACTAATCTTTTTCTATCCACATATCAACAATTCACTTATTACTGGTAAATCGATTCTCTTAGTAAGTTATCTGACAATTCATCTGTTCTAATAGAACCGGCTGACACCTCGATGACTTGACAATTTAAACCTTGCAAATTTAGTATCTCCAATTATCTTATATGCATATGTTACTTCTTATTTACTAAATCCATTCTCAAATTTCAATCTCAGGCTCACAATCTCATAGTAGCCACTTATGCATCTGTAAAATGCCCAAGTGATCCCTACAGATGACTTCCCAAACATACTATAGTAATATGGCTTTTAAAGAGAATGTGCCTGGTCGGTTTCTCTTTGTTGATGCAAAAGCAACATCAAAATCAAAAGCAGAGGAATTTAAGTTGGTCAACAACGGCCAGATGATCCTTTATGGAAAACCAAGCGATGAAAATATGAGTTGAATGAGCTTACGAATCCTAAACAAGTTGGTACCAAATAACTTTAGGTTCCAAGTGTCTTATGAAAATTGGTTCTCTCAAAACAACAAATCCTAGATCATCACCATGGGATAGTGAAGGAAGGGCCCCAAATTAAAGCTATGATCAATGCATACTGACTTATTAAGAGAAGAAGATATATTTGATACTGACTTACAATCTTTTAAAATGTTTCTTTCTTGAAAAATAGAAGAAAAATCTCCTTCATTAAAAGTCCGGACGTAAATTATTGTTCAAGCAAGGGATTTTAAATATGGTGAGATAATGTAGTAACTTGAGCTTGAAATTTCAATTGAGATGCCTCATGTTCAAATGTTATTAAGAGAAAGACCATATGTTTAGAAAAATAAGGGAGATCACCGCAATAATATAACCTATGAGAGCTCTAATTTTTTTTTTTTGGGTAAGTTATGGGAGCTCTAAAAGGAGATGTATTTGGTACATTTTTATAGATCAATTTTTATAATATTAATATCTATTAAATATTTAATGTAATAATAAAAAAATAGTCATTTAAATAAATTTTTAAAATTTCAAATTAAGAAAATGTATCTACCCTGAGTCCAACCTGTGAGTATTGAATCTCGACTAATTGAAAACATTATCATGTGAAGCATTACTAACTTAGGACGATGCGTGCCTGAATCCGGACTTTGAATAGATTCAGGTCGATTTGGTCGTCTGGATCCGACTCCGTTCACCGAGTCTGGACCTGCACACCACTATAACAAACAAGAAGTCAAGTGCCAGTAGAATGTTGTCCTACTGAAGACATTCTGACGCTTAAGTCAGCAATAGGCCTTCAACTTATAAGAAGGTAACTGGAAATGAGCATTGAGACAGAGAAAGATTGAGGTGGGAAGGAGTGTTCGCCTTCAGATATAAGAGAGTTCTTGCGGCTTATCGAGAACACAGTTTCCCGACTCAGTGTTCACGGGGAACGAGCGGGAAGCTAAGTCTTGTAAGCGTGGGGCCTTGAAGGACAGAATTTTAGGGAGTGAGCAGAGTCTCTAGAATCTGAAGGTTTAGTGTGAGATTATTGTAGTAAGCGATTATATACTTAGAAACGAGCGTTAGTATGCTCAAGGATTTTTCCGTCGTAATTCTTTGTTGTTTTGTTCTTATCCTTGTTTTCGTTTCCGTCCCCCTCGAAATGAAGACTCCGTGGGGTTATATAGATGGAGGGTTGGACGACATTCCTTGGCTAGGAAGGCGCGATTCCTACATCGTGTTGGGCAGCCTTCTTTGAGCAGGAAGGTTTGACTTGTGCAATCTACTGGGATCGTTTCTTTTTCTGGCGGGCAACGGTTTTTTAGATTATTTGCATTCCTTCTATACTTTTGTTACCGTTAAAGTCCATAACAGGCAGAGAGAATCTAGCGCCTTCCTTATTGGAAGGGCATTGAATCTATTAATATCCTTTTTAGTACAAATTGGCTTTAATGAAGGTACAAAATCAGAGAAAGGGACCGTTACTTGTCGTGTATGAAAACGTGGGCCAAACTGGGCTTGGCTCATATAAGGTTTTTACCTCTTCTCGGTTTGCTTGCTACAGTGCTCTCAATCAACAGAGATATTGACCGTCTTAAGGGAGTGTGTTGGCCACCCAGTTGGCCTTTTATACAGTCAACACTAGCGTTGACCGTCCAGACGCATATTTGGGCCTTCTTGGATTTTGGATCATTTTTCTTATTAGGCTAGCCCACTATGGGCTTACCTATCATTAGCCCCCCATATCGGTGGTTTGGATTCTAGTCTCCAGTATGTTCATAATGGGATGCGTCTATCATTTGCTGAAGGTGACGGAGCTTTTGATCGTCCGAAGTAGAGCCTTACGTACTTCTAAAATGTTGGCCGGATTTGTTGACCGTTTTAGAAAACTTTTGGGCAACTTAGAGAAGGAAGTGTTGACCAGATTATTGACCATTTTGGAAAACTTTCGGGCAACTTGGTGAGGGAAGTGTTGACCGAACTGTTGACCATTTTGGAAAACTTTCGGGCAGCTTGGAGAAGGAATTGTTGATCGTTTTATAAAATTTCTGGCAACTTGGAGAAGGAAGCGTTGACCGAATTTGTTGACCGTTTTGAAAAACTTTCGGACAACTTGGATAAGGAGATATGTGTAACCATTAGCTGTCCTGTCAGAGAAAATGTGCCATGTGTCTTCATGTGGTGTATTCAAGATCTTGGTATTTAATGAGCCAGAGGATCTGATTCGACTGCTCCCTTTTGGGAAGCGACACGTGACAGTAATGATGGCGCATGCTTTCGAGGTGGTTTTGTGTTCACACTAGCCTTTAAGTTGCCCGTCCATTTCACTTTTAATTTTTCCATGCCTTCTTCTATTTCTTCGTCTTCCTTAGCCTATAGGAGCAAAAGAGAAAACCCTAGATGATTTTCTGACCATGGCCTCCGTCGCCGATATCGCCTCCATCCTTAGAGAGAATGATGTGAAGGTATTGTACATAGAGTACAATATCCCAAAGGAGATCGCCTTTCGTGTTTCTGGGAAGGACGACAGGGCTTTCCTGCAACCTGCGGGCTTTGTGACCATAAATGAGGCCCATTTGAGGAGTGGACTCTGTCTTCCGATTTCAGACAAGTTACTGTCGATCTTTCAGGCCCTTCGAATCCCCATCGTACAATTCCACACCAATGCAATCCGATATCTGTGTTCCTTCTGCATATTTCTCTATCAGCACTCGAGGCTTCTGACGATGTCGATGGTTAAAGGACTCTTTAAGCTTAACCAAGGAGCAGAGTGGATTTCTCTATCCCCACGTGGTAGTTTTAAGAAAAGTACCGTTATATACGACTCTTTGAAGAACTGGAAGAATCGATTCTTCTTCATTAGCGTGGGTGAGTCCTGGCCCTTAGCCAAGGAGTGGGGCCAAGTGCCCAATGTGTATACGGGGGCTCCTTTTGAGGCTAAGATGGCGTCCCTATCTTGGTTGATCAAACTTATTGAGGATCACATTAGGGATTTCCGGAGAGACCACTTGGTCTCTCATATTGAGGCCAAGAAGGTCAAGTGGGGGCTTCTTTCTCCCGTCCAAAAATTCAGGGTCCCACCGTTAGAGGTCCTGCGGGGGAGGAAGAGTAAAAAGGCCTTTCTTATAGGTCATTGTCCATCTGATACCAGTCCTTCTAGTCCAAGGCAAAAGAGAGCGGCCTCTGTGGCGCCTTCTCCGTCATCCTCCGGGCCAGACTACCTCTCTGTCGGGCACTTTGCAGGTGTAGGCACCGTCTCCGGGATTGAAGCAGAGTTGGCTTTAGAGGCTTACGACGCCATGTTGACTGCTAGGGCGAGTAGCGGTGTTGTTCTGGCGCAGCCTGAGCTACAAGTTTTTCAGCTATAGGAGATAATTTGCAGGTCATGTAAGATTCGAAAGGGATTTTCAATACCAGCTAACTTAACATATCATATCAGATCAATAATAGTATCTCTGCACCTGATAAATATTGTGATTAATCAGTAGTTTCGCAGTTCAGTAGATCATCAATATCACAACAAAAGTTTAGCAGAATATCATCTTAATAACTAGCGACTCTACGAATCAGGCAACAGGCAAAATGACAGCTGCTGAAGATGGCACATAGCTAGATCCTATTGTCTCATATTTGCAACAACACAAGCCGATTGAACATTCTCTGTATTCCTACTATTACAAATTGAATTGATAAAGTAAGATCCTACTTTGTCCGTACATGAAACAGGATTCTCAGCCGGTGTCATTGGCCACCATCCAGCAATGTCTTTGGCCCATTGATAAATGTAAACAATTACATTATAGACCGATGGATAGTAAGTGAAAATAAATATATTTTGATAGTAAAATACCACCCCATGCCAAAATACTAAACCATTAACAACTGCAAATCAATGCTATTGTCAATCCATTTGTGTAATAATTTAAAATTTTATTTAATATTAAAAATATTATGAAAAAAAAATTATTCTTCACTAATTTTTTTTATTTCACAAATGAAGTGATAGTCTTAACTAATCATTGCCCTTCTATTATTAGAATAGAAAATCTCCTTCCATTCTGCTAATCAAGAGGAAAATGTTCATTAAAGTTTTGTATATGATGTCACCCTTAAAATTAACATTACTAAATTCAAATATGATTAATTATTATTTGTTTTAAATCACAATTTTTTTTTATTTTTTTTTTATCATAACACAATCTTCTATTTTAATAATCATATACCTAATTTCTTTAAATTTAAGGAAATATTATATGATTATCCATCATATTTGCAACCTTTTCTTAACTTTTAACACAACAATTTAATCTTATAAGTTAACTAAAAGATTTTGAACAAAAACTTGGAAAAAAGATATTTTGGTATCATCTATAAAATTAAAATTTATGCCAAAATTAACTAGGCATTTTTATATTTTTTTAAAAATGTTATCTTAATGCTATCTAAAATGGATAAATGTGACATGATGGATTGATCTTTTTCAGTTGTTGCTTTGTCGAGTCATGGGTCAACCTTGTGGACTCCTGTCAGATATGGGTTTGAATGAAAATTTAATAATTTTTATTAATATATATAAATTTTTAAAATTTAAAGATAATACTTACATTTTAAATAATTTTTCATAATATAAATATTTTAATATTTAAAAAAAATCAAAGCATAATTCAATGTAATAATTATTTTACATGATTAATAACTTTTTAAAATAATTATAAATTATTTTGTTGTATAATTTTATTTAAAAAATTATTTTATTAACTAGTCAGATTTTTAAAAGATAAAATAATAATTCTATTATCAAAATATTAGTTCTTTTTTACCTTATAAATAAATTATAAGTTGTATATTATCGTGTATTATTTTTTTTATAATTGATGTGAAAAGAGGTATAATAGAGAAAAAAATTAAAATTAAATAAAATATATATTTATTTTTGATAATTTTAATATAAATAAATATTTAAATAAACGTATGAATTCCCAATCTAATTGTGATATTTATCTCGTATAGGCATTCAATTTTCCGGTCTATTTAAGCGGGCGGAGGAAAGTTCAAGCAGAAATAACTCACGATTCAGAATCCAGGTTAAATCCAAAGATCAGAGAGATGACGACGCTCAAAATCTATGCCGATCGGGTGTCCCAACCTGCTCGTGCAGTCATTCTCTTCTGCAGGTGATTCTTTTCTCCGATTAACCTCCATGAATTTCCGGCGAGAATTCTTCACTTCTATCGCCAGAATTAAGCTTTAATTAGCTGTTTGATTGCTGCTTCAGGCTTAATGGAATTGAGTTCGAGGAAGTCGAAATTGACATCTTCAAAGGCGTCCACCTATCTCCTGAATATAAAGGTGAGTCATCGAAGCAGTCTCCTGCGATACAATTACTCAGCAAGAAAAAAAAATGGAAAAAAGAATCGTTGTTTCAATTTATTGTGCTCTGTGAAAACTCTTCCATAATCAGGAGTCATGCACATTACAAAACTAAAAAAGAGATCACAGGGTTGTGAAATTCTTTAAGGTTTCCTCGGACCCTCAAATACTAGAAAGATCAGTATGCGTAGGGATGGAAGAATTGATAGCGTTTAGAATGTAGAGTTGGACGAGTTAAGGAGATAGGAATTGCTGTCTCATCTTAGGGCTGGCTTGTTGCCCAAGATGGCCCTGCGTGAGGATTGGAATTGATGGCGAAGACTTAGATATGCTAGGGTTTGACCGGGATAGATATAGCCCGATACAATGAAACAAATTTTGAATTTCTCGTCAAACGCCAATCACCAAATTTGTGAGTACAAGAAACACAGTGATTTGTAACGTTTTTAATATGAAAAATCATTTTCAATTAAGAAAAAAATTATAGACAAACTCTGAAATAAATTTACTATAATAAGTGTCGGTTACAAGTAACCCCATTTGAAATCCTTACACTCTAATCCCGAACGAAGAATGATTGATAAAAATTTCCTCAATACACCCAATAACCTATGAGAGAAATATAATAAAAAATAAGAATAACCAAACGAAATACATTCCATAAAATTGCTCTAAAATAACACATTTGACATTGACAAAAAATAAAACTCAAATCAAATTTTAACCAAATGTTGAACAACTTTCTCTTATCTATTTTTTCTTTTATCTCTCCGTGTGACACTCGTTAATTAAAGATAGGTACATTTAGCAACGCTCTATTTTGGAATAGCACGAAGTGTGTTTTAGAGTTTAGAATCGGACCTATTTCTATGTAGACATATTAGGTTTTTATAATACAATAGGACCTTGAGATGTTTAATTGGTATGACCATACCAAAAAGAGATCCAGGTGGGTCGGTACAATTGTTTTCTTGATGTAAGCCTTTTAATCAAAAAAATGTCTTCTTATTCTCTATTTTCTTTAGTACTATAATCTTACTAATACTATAAGTCTGATCAGTCACTAGTTAGGTTATATATACTAGTCAAAGATCTCCACCTAGAATCCATATGGCATGCCAACTTGTTAATTATCAGCTATAGGTGTGAGTCCAATCCAAGGTATTTAACTCCTTAGGGCCAGTCTCTTAAAATTGAATATCTATCCTAGCCAAGGTTAGATAATATATTGTAGCCTCGAATTCATATTTTGCTATCCATCTTAGAGTTGTATTGTTTTCAGCGGCTTCCATTAAAATAGTCCGTTGTATAAGAAAATATTAGCCCAAAGGACACGCGATGAATAAGATATTGACATATAACATGCTAGTTTCCTTAAAATGTATAATGTTGTAAGTGTAGTTTGCAATTTCTTATAAATGTGTTTTACCCTAAGTTAGCAATATACTTTCTTATGTCCAATTCATTTATTGTTGTTGGGATTGTATGCACTTCCATATTCAGATAAAAGATAACAAAACCAATAGCACCTTGATTCAACCACACTAGAACCCAACTTGACTAATAGCACTAAAGAATCTAGGCCACAATAAGACATCGATGTGACCAAAGTTAAAAGACATGTCAGCATTTGCTTACAAATGAAGACTGTTGGTCGTTCCTGAATTAGCAAATGAGACGTTTATCTAACATATATCAACTTTTATCATATCAAAAAGACGCCTAATTGACTCGAAAATGAGGGTTGTAAAAAAAAAAAAAAGATAATTAAACAGTGTAACAACATATAGAGCAAATTAGATTCAAAACATGGCCACCTTGATCAATTCCTATGAAGCAGGGAATCGTGACCACCCATGAAAGATACATCTAGCAAAAGGAAAAAAAAATGAAAAAAGACAGAGTTAGGGTAAAACCTATTTAGATAGGTAGTATAGAAATAATAAATAAGTAGTATGTCATTTCATATGACAACATAGTATTAAGGTCAACAATAATAAATGACATGAAATTTGGGACTTGTGGGCATTGGGCATTTGAAATTAGATGAAGTCTAGAGTTGTTTGTGTTGAGTTTATGGTGTTTGAAATTAGATTAAGATTGGTACAAAAAAGATTATGGTATGATAATTTTATAATTTTATGGCTTTTGCATTTTCTTTCTTCAGAGTAAAAGCTAGGAGTTTCTAGTGGCATCACACAAACAACTTTTCAATCTACATTGAAATAGGGATCTTACTTCTTCTTAAAAAAAAAATAGAGCCGATTAAAAATTAAAAAATATTAATAATAGTCATATTTTTAAATTTTTTATAAAAAATTTGACAAAATTAAATATTTAAAAAATATCATTTAATATTTAAATTTTAACCATTAAAATTTTTCAAATTAACAGTTTAATTGAGAGAAGTAGGATCCCTAAATATAAATCAAATTATTGACTTCACCACTTTCAAATAAAAGTCCTTCATGAACCCAATTAGAAGCATGCATGAGGTCGAAAATGGGGATCTTACTTCTGACCCTACTTATCTGAAAAAAATTATTAAATCAAAATTTAATGACTAATATTTAAAAAATAAAAAATATTATATGTAGGACTTTTCCATCAAAATATAGTGCTCTACTCTAAAGGGTCATGATTATACAAACTCTAACACTATTAACAATATATATATATATATATATACACACACACACACAATCCTATCAATTATAGCAACGATGTTCAACATACAGTGGTACGACATGAGTGAAACTTGGTGCATAATTCTCCGAAAATCTTACTCAACACCATTATACAAGTGGACCTAGGTGCACTACACTCACAAAAGGAGAGGCAGCACAGCCATTGTGGCTAAGGTCTACAACATCACTATACGAGTGGAAAACTATGAAATTGGTATAATAAAACAGCAAATGATAAAACCTAACATGTAGAAATCCTTCGCACCAAATCTATAGAGAACGTATTGAAGATTGAATGAAATTGGAACAAAAATTGTTGCCTAACTGAGCCCCCAATGGTCGGCTGAGTGGAAAGATTCACTGGAAGTTTATGTAATATTTGTATGAAATTAGCTAAATTAGCCCCCCAAAAACATCTATGTATGATTGGGCACAGAATAGATGATCATATGCCAATTCTAGTAAGAACAACGTAAAAGATGTATATACGTGGATTGTCCAGAAGGTTTACATCTGATACATGTGAGGAGAATACGTGCACCAATACTACTACAAAAGCTCCTATGCATTTTGTTAGGGTTGAAAATTTTAAAATTTTGGAGTCTTTTGAGTGCTAATATAGAAAGAGAAAATATAGTAATAAAAAAAAGAAAGAAAAGGAAGATTTATTTGTCTATTTGGGATTCAATTTGTATTTCATTCTTTATTAACTTCAAGTATGTTGTTCTTAGTGTCAAGAAGAATATTTTTATCGATTATTTTTTTTTATTCACTCCTATAGTCTCTACTATTTAGATTTATCATTACAATGTATTGTATATTTATAATATTGAAGATTTTTATAATCAAACTCATCATATAGTAGATATGTGTATGGCTTATATTCCCATAGTTTTTTTTTTTTTTTTAATTTTCTAAAGTGGTTTTTGCATAGAAACTACTATGCCTTATTACTTGTGTTTATTATTTTATGGTATATATTATCATATTATCTCCTCATAAATTCAAACAAAGGGTTCAAAAACTATCATCGTAAAAATTAATTCTCTACTTTGTGAGTAAAGTTTCAGTGTCTAAAGCTTAACAAGCAGTATCAAAGAATTTAGGTTATTTTATTAAAATTTGTTTGGACTAATAGAGTGCAGCAACAAAATAATTTGTTTAAATAGTATGAACTTTGACATATAGAATAGTATGATAAAAGATATATTATTTGTTAAAATAATATATTGTTCGATGTTTGCTACCAAAAAGTTTAAATCAAAATTTGATGAAGAGTGATTTTTTAAATATGAGCAAGTTTGTGGTATTGATGATAATATTTATAATCACATTTGTAATAAAAAATCATGCAAGAGAACTGTGGGAGAAACTCGACACGCTTTATACTTCTAAAACTTGTAGCAATAAGTTGTATTACTTGATAAAGTTAATACAAGTAAGGTATAGGGAATGTAATTCTATAGCTAGTTATCCAAATGAGTTCTAAAAATGTATCGATTAATTGAGTGGTATGGGTATTAAATTTATTGATAAATTGTTAGGCTTGTAGTTATAAAATCACATTACCAAATTCCCGGAAGATTGTCTAGTTCACTAGTACAAATACTACTCCCAACGATACTATGACCTTAGTAATAGTCAAGGGTATAATTCTCAATGAGAAGATGAGGAGGGTACAACGCACCACGTTTTCCCATTATGAAGCATTGGTCTCAAAACCACGGGAAAGAGGTAAGAGGAGAGGTCTTAAGTCATATATGAAGAGTGAGAGTAAGTCGAAATTAGGTATCAAAACCTTTTATACCACCATAACAAAAAAAAGTGTCACATCAAGAAGTACTATTTTAAGTAGAAATGTGAGAATGGAGATGGCGAAGAAAAGAAGGTCAAGAAGTCCTCTACAACAACAAGAGAGCCTCAATTGTTACCAAGTTGATCTTCTTGTTATGTGCAAATAAGAAATAATTAACATGGTCGATCATGAAACAAGTTGGATAATCGATAGTGATATATCACTCCACATAACTTCTAAAATGGAGTTATTTATATCTCATACTCTTAGTGATTTGGAACTATTGAAGATGGATAATGACGAATTATTTTTTATTGTGGGTTGCGGTGACTTGTTTAGCCACTTGTAACAACACAAAGTTGATATTGAGGAATGTACGACACATCCTAGAAATCCGACCAAGTCTTATTTCAATTGACAAATTTGATGATGCAAAGTTTTGCAACATTTTTTGCTAAGGTGTGTGGAAACTCACCAGAGGTTTTATAGTGGTGGACCGTGGAAAGAAGCTTTCCAACTTATGTGTTGCAAGCCTTGGTCTCAGTTAGAGATTTAAATGTGGTTAAGAATGATAAGTCTTTCAGCCTATGGCACAAGCGCTTACATATGAGCGAAATGAGGCTCAATTGCTTGGCGAAGAAAAACCTTCTTCTAGGTGTGAAAGAGGTAAAACTGAAAACATGTTCTTATTATATGGTCAAAAAATAATTAAGAATTTTATTCCTTGAAAAGTCATCTATAAAGAAGGTGGATCTCCTTGAACTTGTCTATATTCACATATGTGGTCCGCTCAAAGTAAAGACACTTAATGAAGCACTTTACTTCATAACGTTTATTGATTATTGTTCTAGAAAAATATGAGCATACCTCTTGAAAACAAAAAATCAAGCCCTTAATATTCTTATATAATTTCATGAATTGATTGAAAGACAAACGAGAAATAAGTTATAGTGCATCTGGAGTGACAATATGGAAGACTATATCGAAACATTTGATGCATGTTATATGTCACATGGAATATGACACTAAAAAGCTCTATCAAAGACACCACAACATAATAATGTGGTCGAGAGGATGAATCGGATGTTGATTGAAAGAGTCATTTGTGTACTTTTAAAGGCGAAAGTCCCTAGCTCATTTTAGGAAGTAGCCTTGAATGAAGTGGCTTATATAATCAATCTCGCACCTAATGGTCCTCTAAATGGTGTTGTGCTAGACAAGGTGTGGTTTGGAAATAAGATCTTCTACAACCACTTACACATACTTGGGTGCAAGTCTTTTATCCACGTTTTGAGAGACGAAAGGTCTAAGCTTGAGACGAGTACATGACAATGCATGTTTCTTGGTTACAAAGATGATACATTTGGCTATTGATTCTATAATCCAGTAGAGAAGAAATTTATGAGGTATAAAGATGTATTCGTTGAAGATGAGACCATTAAGAATATCAGTAAATAGGATAAGGTGATCTCCAATAATGACAACAACCAACTTTGCAATATAAATCCTATGCCATTTAGATTATTGCCAATTTAAGTTGAAGATGATGCTCGTGGTGATCATGAAAGAGATAGAGACCGTAAGATTTTCACTTATTGATAAGGTAGATGATGCTGATACATATGTCTATGCTTGATACTCATCACGAAGTTTCCGAATCTACATTGACATCTCATTTTGACAATCCATGAGAGATCGATGTCCCTCATACCGATTGACTAATGAGTGTATGTTACTTATCAATGGTAGAGAGCTCTAATATTTTAATGAAACTTACAGGACAAATACAAGATGGAGTAGATGGAAGCCCTACAAAATAAGATGAAATTCTTGTATATCACATTTTTTAACTGACCAGGTTGCCAAAGGTTAAGTGTACATTGAAGAACAAATGAGTTCTCTATTTGAAATCCGATGAGAACAATTATCAACCAAAGTAAATGGTGAGATTGGTTATGAAAGGGTTTAGCCAACGGAAAAGTATCAATTTTGAGAAAATTTTTTCTACCATTGTAAAGATGTTTTTATTAAAGTTATTCTTGAATTAGTCGCAACCATTGATTTAGAGATTGAATAATTAGATATGTAGACGACTTTTTTCTATATCAATCTTGAGAAGGAAATTTATCTGGAACAATTAGAGAGGTTTCGAGTTAATGAGAAGGAGCATCTAATATATTACTTGAAGAAAAGCCTTTATGGGATAAAATAAATCTCTAGACAACGGTACAATAATTTTGAGTTAATGATGGGGAGTTGAGGCTATTAGAAAACTATTTTAAATTATTGTATATTTATTTAAAGGTTTTCAAAAGAGAACTTTATTATCTTACTGCTCCATGTGGACGACATGCTCATTGTGGGGTGGAACATCTCCTAGATTAGTGAATTGAAGATGTAGTTTGGGAAGTTTTTTGTTATAAGAGACTTAGGGCTAACAAATCATAATCTTGATATAAGAATTTTTTATGATCCAAAGGCAAAGAGGTTTTAGATATTTTAGAAAGTTTCATTAAAAATGTGTTTTAATATTTTAATATGAAAAAGTCTAAACAGATGAGTACTCTACTTGCCTATCATTTCCAATTGAGTACCTGGCAAAGTCATTCTACAGATGATGAGAAGGCCAATATGCAACATGTTCCATATTCTTTGGCCATTGGTACTTTGATGTATACAATGGTCTACCTGAAGCCGAACATGGATAATACAGTTAGAACTATTAGTCAATTATTTTCCAATCTAGTAAAATGGTTACTAAAGTATTTTTAGGGTATTTCCAAGATATATTTATACTTTGACAATGGTAAGACGCTTTTGATCAAATATTTTAATGTCGACATAGTAGGTGATATTAACTCTCAAAAGTCCACTTCGGTTACTTGGTTTTGGTTGCAAAATGAGTTGTGTCTTAGTTGTCAGGTTGTAAAAATGTATTACTCTCTCTATCACCAAAGTTAAATATATTGTGGTGATAGAAGCGAGAAAGAAAGTATTGTGGATGAGAAAGTTTAGTATGGAACTCAGTTTCAAGCAAGAGAGATATCACACATACAATGTTATAATTAAAATGTCATTTACATTTGTAAGAACTCATCATTTCATTTTGAATTGAAGCATATTAATGTTCGAAACCAATAGGTGATAGATGTAATTGATTTGAAGTTACTAACGCTTGATAAAGTCAACACCAAAGACAATGTATTAGATATGATGACAAAGTTGGTGTAAAAGGAAAAACTTGAAGTATGCCAAATAATTGCCATGCTAGTGAGAGCCCTCACAAGATCATGAGAGGATGCTTGTTGGATTTTGGTTTACTTCTTTATAAGTTTCACTTCCGTTGACATGCCATTCAATGGCATGCTCGATCAGAGACATCAAGCAAGGGTCGGCAAAGAGACAATTGAAGGTCGGTCAAGTGGTGAAGTTCACTATAGTTCATGCAATGTTTGTATAAAGTTAGTCGAGTGTTGGTTGAATGTCAACCAAGCGAACTGACTTACTAAAGGATCATGAGATTCATACAAGGGCCAATCAAGTGAAAGTTATTTCTAGTAACTAGAAAAATTTACACATGATAGACGTAAGATAGACGATTGTATACTAATTTCAGTAGGAACAATAACTGGATGGTACATATATGCATGGACTGCTCAGAGGAGTCACACCTAATGTAAACATGGAACACACTGCAACAATACCACTATAAAATCTTCTATGAGTTCTACTAGGGTTAACATATGTGTGATTTTTGAGTCTTTTAAGTATTGATACAAAGAAAGAAAGAAAAGGAAAAGAGAAAAAAGAAGAAAATTTATTCATTCATTTGAAATTTAAATCATATTTTATTCCTTTTGACATTAGGTACGTTGTTCTTGGTATCGATAGGAATAATTTGTTAGTTATTTTCTTCTCATTCGCTCTTATTCTCTATTGTTCAGATTTGTCATCATAAAGTATTGTATTCTTCCATTATTAGAGCTTTTTATAATTATGACTCTCCATATAGTAAATATTTTTTGAACTTATAAACTTTTGGTTTTTTTCCTCAATTTAAAAAATTTTTTTTTACATAAAATATTATGTATTATTATTTATGTTTATTGTCTTACAATGTGTATTATTGTATTATCGTCTCACGGGCTTAAACAAAGAGCTCAAAAACAATCATTATAAAAATTAATTCTTAGTTTTGTGAGTAAAGCTTTAGCGTCCTGGGCACATCGTGCGACCCATCTCAACATTTTCTTACTATCTATAATGACAAGTTACAATTACTTGAATTGTTTATCTTAACATAATTTTCAGAAATTAACCCTATGGAGCAAGTACCAGCAATCGTTCATGGAGAATTCAAGCTGTTTGAGAGGTAATATTAGTATTTCTCTTCATATTCTTTTGTATTTTCTTGCAAAATCTGCATTCTTTTGAATTGTCCCATGTAATAAGGCCCAAATTTAATAATTTATTAAATTGATTAAAAATTATATTATTGTAAGATTTTATTATATTTTATTACATAAGTTATTTTTTTTAATGAATCCGATCTTTGATAAAAAAATATCATTATATAATTTTCTTTTTACTCTAATTAATGATATAATTATCCATTATTTATTGTTAATAATAATGGGGTGGCTTCCCCGACAATGATGGCAGTTCTCATTTTGAATCGATAGATGTTTATTAACTTTTTAATGAATCCTGATTTTTATAGAGCCTTATAGAAACACCAAACATCCACAAGTCTTACACAATAATTATGTAACTCTCATTAAAAAAGTAAGATAAAAATGAGGGGAGAAAAATCCATTTGAAATTCTTCAAAAAAAAAAAAAAAAGTTAAAGTATGAATTTAGATATATCATTAACATATAAGTCCATGTTGAATTATCAAAAGCATGATAATTCTACGATCCATAAAATAATTTAAGTCTTATAAAATCTCACATATTCAACTAATGCAACTAGCATCATGAACTCTTTTGATTATATGAGGATCCAAATTTGATGTTTTTCGTTCTGCAGTCATGCGATTCTAATTTATCTTGCTTCTGCATTTCCCGGCATCGCCGATCACTGGTTAGTTCATCATGTCAATGTCGATCAAGTTCCATTGTTGCTGCTATTCTGCTTAACACTTACTGTTAGTTTATATGATCTACAAAGGTACCCTGCAGATCTGTTCAAGCGGGCTAAGACACACTCTTTGTTGGATTGGCATCACAACAATCTACGCCGCGGTGCAAGTAACTAAGAATTGCTTCATCTTCTTCACCATGTCTTGTCTTTATTTGCTGCAGATCTTTGTCGTCTCAATGCAAGTATCTAAGAAGCTAGGGAACGCAAATTAGTAAGTTGGAATGAGGTTCTATAATTGAAAAAGATTAGTAAATATAAGTGAAAGCTGAATATTGTTGGTGTAACTTTAGTAATATTAGATATGTTGGGACCTGACTCGCTTATTTGAACTACAAAAAAATAATTAATAATTCACATTAAGTACATAATAATCATTAATAATGAAACAAGATAAAATTTTTACGTGAAAAACCTTCTTAAAAATGATAGAAGACTACAGAATAATATGTTCAAAAATATCTCCACTATGCAATAAGTTTGGTTATATAAACCCTACAAATATAAAAATTAGACATTTTATAACAAATAGACCAAATAACAATAAGTATAAGATGAAAAGAGTAAAAATATAATAAATAAAATATTCTTCTTAGTTTAAAAATAGCGTACCCAAGGACGGCGGTGAATAAAATACGATTCAAAATTTAACCGGATATACAAATTCTCTCTTTTTTCTCTCTTTCTCTTCTTTTTCATTCAACACATCAATGATTGCATGCCTTCAATAGTTAGGGTTCTTCTATAGAACTTTTATCCTAAATTAATTAGGAAATAAATATAATTTTTTAAATAATAATATTTTAAAATTAGAAAATAATATGACATACTTTTTTAAAAAATTTCATAAAATATCTCTTAAATAAATTCAAAATAAAATAAAATAAAATCTTTCCAAATCAAAAAAAATTAAATCTCTTATAATTTAAAAAATCTATAATTTAGAAAGTCTATGATGGTCATACAGTATAAGTGTAATATCATCCGAACCACTAAACGGTATATCAAATGAGAATAGGTTCACACAAGAGTGACCTATAACCCAACAAAATTTTCCTCACGACTGTATGGGGGCAATTATCATCATCCTGATAATAATTCGGTAAGTTTTAAACTTTCCTCTTTATAGTGACTTCATTTCATCTTGCATGACTTTCATTTACTCTACTTTGTACTCATCCTCCATGGCTTCATTAAAACTTTCAAACTCCATTCCATTGATAAGTAACACATATTCCTCAACTAATAGATGAATAGAGGTCCTTCGATCTCTCGTAGATTATTGGAGTGGAATGGTCTCAACAGGCTCAGCAATATTATAAGGAACAGTATCATCCTCATCATCAAGAGCAGAAATCCCACGGTCTTCTTCCCCTTCAAGATTGCCTTGATCACCATCTTCATTATGAATAGGCACCGATATCAAAGCCTCAAAATTTGTATCGCACATTCAGCTACTATCGGTGTTGGAATTGACATTTGCCTCTTTGCCAATATTTTTAATTGTCTCATTTTCAATGAACACCATATTCCTTGATTGAACAATCTTCTTCTCTATTGAATCATAGAACTAATATCCCAAATCATCTTCCCTGAGAAAGATACATTATCTTGTCTTCAACTCTAATTTGGACCTTTCATCTTTAGGGATGTGAACAAAGACCTTACACCCGAACACGTGCAATGGTTATAGGACACCTCCTTTTCGAATCACACTTTCTTTGGTACTTCTTCATTCAATGGATTGCTCGATGATAGGTTGATAATATAAACCACGATATTCAAGGCTTCCACTCAAAATGTATAAGAAAGTTTCACCTCTGAAAGCACACATCGAACTCTCTCAATCAATGTCCTATTCATCCGTTCAATCACATTATTTAGTTGCAATGTCTTTGGTAGAGTCTTTTGATGCCAAATTTTATGGGTCCGACAATACATGTCAAATGCTCTAATGTACTCATTGCCGTTATCATTTGGATGTATTTCAACTTCTTTCTCATTTAACTCTCAATCAAGGTACGAAATTATTTGAAAACGTTAAAAGTTTGATCATTTGACTTCAGAAGATACACTCACAATTTTTTTAAATAATTAATAATAAATGTGATGAAATACAGTGTTCCTCTGAGTGTCTTTACCTTGAGAGAGCCACATATATCGGTGTGGACCAACTCGAGAAGATTAGCCTTCTTTGTGGATGAGTTTCCATAGAATAAAACTCACTGTTGCTTCCCCACCTTGTAATGAGAAGAAGTCTTTAGCTTGACTTCCTTTACACCCTGGAGAAAGTTCTTTTTGGCTAAATAATTCAGCACTTTCTCACTCATGTGGCTTAGTCATCGGTGTCGAAAATCCAAAACTCCTCACTTCTTGTAACATGCACATCTTCAACTACAATTGAGGCTTGCAACATATACAAATTAGAAATTTTTTTCCAATGGATAACAACTAGAGATCCTCTTGTCAACTTCTATACCCTTTTACAAAATATATTGTAAAATCCTTTGTCGTCGAGCTTCCCTGCTAAAACTAGGTTCAGCCAAATAATGGAGACATATCGTATATCTCTTAACAACAACTTGATCCCATTGTTGGTGATGAGGCACACGTCACCATAATCAACAATCTAGGATGTTCTTTCATTACTCACTTTTAACACTTTAAAATCACCGAGAGTGTAAAATGTAAATTATTTCCTTCCTAACGTGACGTGAAGTAAGGCACCCCTATCCACCACCCAATTGGTTTTGTGATCTATTAGATTGATTACTTCATCCTCTTTACATACCAGCCAAAGGTCACCCTTGGTAACAATTGAGGCTCTCTCCTCATCTTGGGCTTTGTCGACTTTCTTCTCATTATCATTTATATTCTTACGCTTTCATTTATAACAATATTTCTTGATATATCCCTTATTCTCGTAGTGGTAGAGCTCGAGGTTTTGATTTCTTGATCGGGACTTACTTCGACTCTTCTCACCAGATTTAGGGTCATACCCTTTATTCCTTCCCCGTGACTCGGATACTAACACTTCAGAGCATGAAGAAGAAGACCCTTGTGATCGATGACTTATCTCCTCATTTAGCATAATTCTCTTTGTTATTTCTAGAGTTACCACACCATTTAGAACTATATTAGAGATGGTGATCCGTATCACTTCCCAAGAATCGGTAAGGAAGTCAACAACTATAAGCTCAGTAGCTCATCATCGAATTTGATATCCATACCACTCAATTAATCCACACATCCCTTAAAACTCATTCAAATGATCAGCAGTATACATGCCCTCATTGTATCTCACTTGAATTAATTTCATCAAATAGTACAATTTGTTGTTATCGATTTTTTAAGTATAAAGCGTTTCAAACTTCTACCACAATTTCTTTGCATTTGTTCCATTTCAAATGTGATTGTATACGTCATTGTCCAAGAATTGTCATATTTAACCACAAACTTGTTTATATTTAAAAGCCCATTCATTTTCGGATTTTGACTCGAACTTTTGTATAGCAAATATAAGAAATGTATTATTTTTACAAATAATAAATCTTTCATCTTACTCATTCAAATATTATAATTTATGCCATTGAAACAAATTATTTTGTTTCGACTTCTATCAATTTAAATAAATTTTAATATTCGGCACAAAGAATCATGTCTCTAATATTACTTATTGGGACCCGAAATGCTTATTTGAATTATAAAAATAATTAATAATTTATAATAAGTATATAAAAATTATCAATAATAAAATAAGATAATTTTTATATGAAAAATTATCTTAAGAATGAGAGGAAAAAATTATAAGACTATATGTCCGAAAATATCTCTACTATGCAGTCAATTTGGTTATATAAATCTCACAAATATAAGGATTAGACACGTTATAATAAATAGATCGAGTAATAATGAGTATAAAATGAAAAATAGAAAATATAATCGGTAAAATATTTTTCTTAATTTTAAGAACAATTTACCCAAGGTCGGCAAAAGTTGAAACACGATTTGGAGTTCAATCTAATGTATGAATTTTTCTCTTCTTCCTTTTTTCTCCCACTTTTTCTTTTCATTCAATTCATTAATGATTGCATACATCCAATATTAGAGTAGAGGTCATTATATAGAATTTTTATCTTAGATTAATTACAAAATAAATATAATTTTTTAATTAACAATATCTTAAAATTAAAAAATAATATGATATACTTTCATAATAAAATCTCACAAAATATCTCTCACATAATATTAAAATCAAATATAATAAAATCTTTTCTAATTAAAGAAAGCCAAATCTCTTATAATTTAAAAAGTTTATAATTTGAAAAGTCTATGATGTCCGTATGTTATTCGTTTAATCCCGTCTGAATCATCAAATGATATATCAAATAGGTATGGATCATCAAACGACATATCAAAAAGAGTCATTCCTTTGCAATATAATCCAACAAGATAATATAATGATTAAAGCAATATTGATGATGAAAATATTCGTAAAAATAATAGACTTTTAAGAAAATGGAGATTAACAAGGACATGATATATATAGGATTAATATATGTTTACTTAAATGGAAACTATATAGAGTGTCATTTGTGGTGAAAATATAACTTTAAACTTTGAAAGAAAAAATTATAAAATGGCTATTAAACTCATCTAACGCTATAAATCAAAATGCTTGGTAATAAAATACTTTTTAATTTTAAGAACAATGTACCCAAGGTCGGCAAAAGTTGAAATATGATTTGAAGCATGATCGGATGTACAAATCTTTCTCTTCTTCCTTTTTTCTCTCTCTCTTCTTTTTCTTTCAACTCATCAATGATTGTATATCTCCAATATTAGAGTTCGAATTCTTACATAGAACTTTCATTTTAGATTAATTAGAAAATAAATATAATTTTTAACTAACGATATTTTAAAATTAAAAAATAATATAATACACTTTCCTAATAAAATCTCACCAAATATCTCTCAAATAAAATTAAAATTAAATAAAATATAATCTTTCTTAATTAAAAAAAAAATCAAATCTCTTCTAATTTGATAAGTTCATAATTTAAAAAGCCTATGATATCCATACATTACTTGTGTAACCTCTTCCAAACCACCAAGTGGTAAGTCAACTAGGTATCCGTCTATATGAGAGTGACCCATAATCTAACATGATAGCATAATAATTAAAGCAATATTGATGGTAAAAATATTCATAAAAATAATAGACTTTTACAAAAATAGAGATTGATGAGGACATGTTATATATAGGATTAACGTATGTTTGCTTAAATGGAAACTACATCGAGTTTGATTTGTGGTCAACATATAACTTTAACATTGAAAGAAAAAAATTATAAAATGGCTATTAAACTTATCTAACTTTATAAATCAAAATATTTGGAAATAATATGCTAGTATATATAAAAAATAAGTACTCCAGATATGAAAATGCCTAGATAAGTGTAGTCATAATAATGAATCAATATCTTATTAACATTTAGTAGTTGCCAATATACAAGTTAAGATGATAGATTAATATTTAAAATTATTTAAATACTTAAAATACAGACCAAATGAATCATTCATAAGTAAATATGAGTTACTTATGGTTGAATAAAGAAATAAAGAGATAAACTCCAAACAATTTAAAATAAGGTGATAAAAATTATTTTAAATTACTTATACTCTAAAAAAAATTATTTTTAAAACCAATCATGCTTAATATGGTTTAAGCTTTTATCATCTTGAGCAATGTGTGCATGGCATGCTCAAAGCACAAATCTTATTAGCATGCATTGTTGGGATTGAGGCTGTCTCAGCCCGACTAGGATTGCATGCGAAGTTGTCAGCCATATCTGGTCAATTTACATATCTGCTTGGCCTATAAACAACCAGATATCAAACAATTGGCTAAGCGTTCATTGGAGTTTTATAATTTTCATTCTGCTTTTCTAAAATTTTAGCATCTATAACTATATGACTTGACCTTATTTAGTATAATTAGCTAATTTTAAAACTCAACTAAAAAAGTTCATTATGTGATTTTAATGTAAATTTTTGGACGGACATTGGTGTTATAAATTTAGGCACATTAGCCTTTCCTAAATATATGATATCTTATATTAGAGTTAAAAGGATTTTAGAAACTTAATTTGAAACAGTCTTCTTTAGTAACTCCATTGTAAAAATAGTAAAATTTTTCATTATTTACTTGTGGTTTTTATTTTTTATAAAGAATTTTTTATATAAATGCGGTGAGATTAATTTGTTAGACCACATAGTTTTGCTTCTCTTCGCAGTGGGATATCTTCTGCATTTGAAGTTGGCTCCTTTGTTTGGGGTTCCACTGAATCCCCAGGCTGCAGCTGAGTGTAGAAGGATTTTGGAAGCATCGTTGTGGAGAATCGATTCGTTCTGGCTGCAGGGGACTGGAAACTTCTTGCTGGGCAACGATCGGCCATCGATAGCAGATCTCAGCCTTGTGTCGGAGATCATGCAACTGCAGGTAAGCAGCTCCGCCCCCATAGTTGTATTCAGGACTTGTTTTAGAGGTTGTCAAACGACCATTCTATTGAGAAATCTTCTTGTACTGTGGTGCCTGGCCACCAACCAGGCCAAAGATTTGGTTTCAATGCTCGAAAAATTTCCCCTCTTATCTTTCCTATCAAAAATTACTTATATGGGTATTGGCAGAACTGTAGAGTGGTGACATGTAAGTTGGTGGCCATGGGTATAAATGAAGGAAATATTAGAAAAGATGGAAAAGAAATGAAGAACAGAAGAGGCTGTATGTTGTACCGGAAGAAGATGAAGAAGTAGAAATGCTTCAGCTCTTCATCCATAACATCGACCATTTAATTCTTTCACCCGTTCCTTCAATTCATTCAATTGCTGAAGTATTAGTGGTCCATTTAAATGCTAATAACTCTCCCATTATTGTGCCCTATTATTCTCCTTCTAAGCCGTTTTGTTCGCGCGTATTTGGTGAAGGCAATTGATGGTTTTGCCTTATAAATAATGTAAATTGGTTTTATTCCTGACCTTAATTCTTTGCAATGTACCATCTAAAAGAGAAGAGGAGTCTCCAAAACTCAAAATCATCCAAAATTTAGAACCCAAAACAAGCGATCCAACAATGGGCGGGAGATTAGTACGGCGCAGGCCGCGTGATCCTTTATTCCACTTTCGTGATTGTTTATACCACATAAATTGCTCACATTTGGTAGACAGGCGCGGACCAATAATAAAAGTTTCTTCCTCTTCTTTTGTCAAGACCTTCTCTATATTTTTTCAAATTTTTTTGATTTTTTAAAATTATTAAAGTTTCCATTTTTGTGGTGATTCAGTGAAAACAAATGCCGGAAATCATTGAAAAATTTGATTTCCGACATTTTCATATATTTTCATCAATTTTGATGTAAAAATGGTGGAATTTCAACGAGTGATAGGACTCGAAGGTCAAAAATTGACATTAGGTTAATTCGAGGTTCCTCGAACCTATACTTGGAGGTTGCAAGAAAGCGACTTCCCCGAACGGCGTTGATCTCCTGCATGGCTCTCAACGTGTTTGTATTAAAAAAAAGTAAAGGATTCGGGCCAAATTCAGTGGTTTTGAACACGAGCCCAAATCCTACCACATGTCCCTAAAAGAAGGTGTTACCCGAACGTAGAGAGACGTCGCGCTCCGGGCCGAAGGCGAGGCAACCCACATGCGTGCGCGACCCAACCGCTCAGCCATCATAAATATACCAAGCCGTAATCCCGACCACCAATATGGGGGCTAGTGATGAGTAGAGCCCATCAATAAGAAAAAATGGCCAAAATTCAGAAAAGCCCAAAGCAAAACATGAAAAAAATCGATGGTCAACATACAAACCGGATTTGAACTCGCATCGTGGCGTGTAGTGGGAACGCTTCACCGCTGCACTGCCGCGCATTTGATTAATCATAAAGGATTTTAATTCCTTTTAAATGATATCAATATGTACTGTAGCATAATTGGAAATTGGCTGCATGCGTGCATGGCAGAAAGACTCAAACCCAAGACTGCTTGCATGGAAAGGAGCCGTTGCGCCACTGGACCATGCGCACGTTTCATTATAAATAAGGGACATTAATTCCCTTGATACGTTACATATATACGTATAATAAATAAATAATAAATATGTATTATTATATAAAGGTTTGCATTTATATGTATATATATAAATATATGTATATATTTATATGTATATATTTATATTTGTTATTATATATAAAGGTTAAAATATAATATTTAAAATATAATTATATATATATATATAAATGGGAAATTATAAGTGTCATTTGTGGTGAAAAAATATAACTTTAACATTGAAAGAAAAAAATTTATAAAATGGCTATTAAACTTATCTAATGCTTATCAAAATATAATATAATTTTTTAATTAATTGTAGATTGACTATAGCGTCCTTAATTAATTAATAAAATTATATTTTATTATCACATATGGTATAAGAATATTATTTGTGGCTAATTATTTTTAATATAATAAAATTTATCCCACAGAAAATTTTATTATATTAAATTAATAATCTTTCTTAATTAAACAAATAATATTCTTATACTGATATGTGATAATAAAATATAATTTTATTTATTAATAAAGACGCTATAATGATAGATAATGATTAAAGCAATATTGATGGTAAAAAATTATATTAATGAGGACATGTTATATATAATTATATTAAATATATATATATATATATATATATATATATATATATAATTATATTTTAAATATTATATTTTAACCTTTATATATAATAACAAATATAATTATATACATTTAGAAAATATAGTTAAGATATAATATATATATATTTATATACGTATATTTATATATATACGTATAAATGTAAACCTTTATATAATAATACATATTTTATTATTTATTTATTATACAATATATATGTAATTATATAAAGGGAATTAATGTCCCTTATTTATAATGAAAGTTGTCAGCCATATCTGGTCAATTTACATATGGTAAACAACCAGATATCCAATTGGCTAAGCGTTCATTGAATATAATTAATCTGGATAAAATATCAAATTATTTTTTTTAATTTGCCCAGTTCATTATGTGATTTTAATGTAAATTAGAATATAATTTGATAGTTTTATCATTGAAATTGAATATTTGAATCTACTCCATTGTAAAAATTAAAAAATTTAGCGTTTTTTGTTTTTATAATTTTTTATGTCAATTGATTCAGTTTTGCTTCTCTTCGCAGTGGGATATATATACGCTTTTACATTGGTAAAATATAAGTGTCGTATTTATTTATTAGTCCCATTTATTATTTGTTAATCGGCCATGTATATAATTTTTATGCAATTATTCAATTTGTTAATGTTTTTTGACATAAAATGTGAAAGTTTTAAACTGGCCACCAAAGCCAAAGATTTGATAACTATAAAGTATGGAAGGAGAGTAGAGTTGACATTTTTCATTTAAATGGTAGGATGGATAGAAGATTATGTTACCGAAGAAGATGAAGGCAGCTCTTCATCCATAACACCATTTAATTCCCACCCGCTTCTTACTATAACCAAAAGACTCCGATTGATATATTCTCTTTAGCCGTTTTGAATGATGGGAACGATCCAATCGCCTTTAGTTTAATGTTCATAAAGAATAAAATTTCCCTATTGGTATTAAAAGTGGTTTCATCCTGTAAAACTCAAAATCATCCAATAATAAAGTGCAGATTTATTAAAAGATCCTTTATTCCATCGGGCGATTGCTATCGATGAATAATTTGAAACTTCAGATAAAGCACTTGTTAGTACTCTAATAATAAAATTTTTATCTTTAAGGCTCACCAGTGTTAAGGGTGTACGGAAGCACATTATGCAAATGAGGGATATAGTGACTCAGTTAAAAAATTGGGAGGTGAAAATGTCTAAATCCTTCCTTGTGCATTATATTTTGAACACACTTTCACCACAATATGGACCTTTTAAAATCTCTTATAGTACACATAAAGATAAATGGTCGATCAATGAACTTATGACAATATATGTTCAAGTGGAAGGAAGGCTCATGATTAAACAAAGTGAAAGTGCATTCATGTTTAAAGAAGAAAAGTTTAAGACTCAAGTCAAAAAGAAGAGAAAAGGTAAAATACCTCCTCAAACAGACATCAAGAAGGAATCCAAGTGCCTCTTCTACAAAAAGAAGGGACACGTTAAGAAGTATTGTATCAAATATCAAAATTGGCTTGAAAAGAAAGGTAATTCATTCTCTTTTATATGTTATGAATCTAATATGGTTAATATTTTTTTATAACAAATTGTGGATTGATTCTGATTTTACAATCCATATTTAAAATTCCTTCTAAGGCTTACAAAATCTAAGGAAGCCAGTAGGCAGTGAACAAAGCATCTTCTCCGAAAATAAGATCCGGTCACATGTGGAGGCCATTGGAACATACAGTTTAATTTTGAGTAGTGGTTTTATTTTAAATTCGGAAAAGAGTTTTTATATTCCAAATTTCTCCAGAAATTTAATAGTTTCAAGACTTATACCTTTTGGATATTCCATTACATTTTCAAACTAATCTTTCAGTTTATATTGTAAGTTAGATGTTGTTGGGAATGGTATATTGTCTGATGGTCTTTATTACTTGAACTTACAAAACAATACCTCTTTAATATTTTGAAACGGCGGTGCATCTAAAAATGTTTGAATCTTTTGGTATTAAACGATGTGTTTTGGATGAATGTTTCTCTATATTGTAACATAGGAGATTAGGTCATATTTTTATTAAAAGAATCAAAAGATTAGTAAATAATGGAGTACTTAATAATCTAAATTTTATTGATTTTAAAACTTGTGTGGATTGTATTAAAAGAAAGTAGACTAACAAGATTAAGAAAAATGTCAAGAGAAGTTCAGATATATTAGAAATCATACATACGGATATTTATAGTCCTGACATTAATTCATACGGCCCAAAATATTTCATCACTTTTATTGACGGTTTTTCACGATATATATATCTTTACTTGCTTCATAATAAGAATGAAGCCTTAGATACTTTTAAATTATTTAAGGTAGAAGTAGAGAAATAATTTAAAAAATAAATTAAAATTGTGATATCAGATAGAGGTGGAGAATATTATGGAAGATATATTAAAGATGGATAAATGCCTGGTCTATTTGCAAGGTTTCTTTAAGAGCATGGGATTGTTGCCAAATATACTATGTCTGGTTCTCCGGACCAAAATGGTGTAGCAGAAAGAAGAAATTGAACGTTATTGGACATGGTAAGGAGTATGCTTAGCAACTCTGATCTTTCAAAATCCTTGTGGAGTGAAGCTCTTAAAATTACGGTGTATATATTAAATCGAGTCCCAACAAAAACTGTTTCAAAAACTCCTTTTAATTTATGGAAAGGTTAGAAACCGAGTTTACGATATGTACGCGTATGGGGATGCCCATCTGAAATAAGATTTTATAATTCACATCAAAAGAAGTTGGATCCAAGGACTATCAGTGGATATTTCATTAGATATGCTGAACGGTCCAAAGGATACAGATTTTACTGTCCATCTCACAGTACTAGGATTGTGGAATCGAGAAATGTAAAATTTCTTGAAAATGACTTAATGAGTGGGAGAAAGCGATCCAAAATATGATTTCTGATAATGATCATTTGGTTTCTCAACCTTGCACTTTAATTGATAAGTTAATTGTTGTACACAATACCCCTCAAGATCAAATTGGTGTTGAACAACCAATCAATGTCATTCCACAAAATATTGATCTTATGTCAGTTGACCATGAATTCAAGATTTATTTGAAATAATTATACAACATACTCCTATTGAGAATGATGATACAACATTGAGAAGGTCTTCTAGAATGAGAAAGTCAGCAATTTCTAATAATTTTATTATATATTTATGGGAGTTTGACTATAATATTGGAGTCGAAAATAATCCCAAAATATTTTTACAAGCTATGAGTTGTAATAAATCACAATTATGGTACAATTCCATGAAGGAAGTGATGAATTTCATGAGTTGTAATGGAGTTTGAAATCTTAATGAGATGCCTGAAAGGGCAAAAGTCATAAGGTGTAAATGGATCTTTAAGATAAAAAAAGACTCATTAGGTAATATCGAAAGATATAAAGTAAGACTCGTTGTTAAAAGATATACTCAAACAAAGAGAATTGATTACACGGAGACTTTTTCTCCTGTATCTAAAAAATATTCTCTTCGCATTATTTTAACATTGGTTGTCCATTTTGATATGAAATTATAACAAATGAATGTAAAAATAACATTTTTAAATGGTGATCTAGAGGAAGAGGTTTATATGAAACAGCCAGAACGATTCTCCTCTAGTGATGGTGAGTGATTGGTATACAAACTCAAGAAATCTATATATGGATTGAAACAAGCCTCCCGTCAATGGTATTTAAAATTTGATGGTATTATCTCTTCATTTGATTTTGAAGAGAATATTTTGGATCAATGTATATACCAGAAAGTCAGTGAAAGTAAGATTTATTTTCTTATTTTGTATGTAGACGATATTTTACTTACATCTAATAACAAGGGTTTGCTGTATGAGGTGAAATAATTTCTCTCTGATAAATTTGAAATGAAATATATGGGTGATACATCTTATATCATTGACATCAAGATATATCGAGATAGACCACGATGTGTTCTAGGTTTGTCTCAAGAGACCTATATCAATAAAGTTTTACAAAAATTTCGAATGAAAGATTGTTCACCAAGTGTAGCACACATTGTGAAGGGTGATAGGTTCAATTTGAGCCAATGCCGAAAAAAAGATTTTGAACAGAAACAGATGAAAAATATTCCATATGCTTCCGCTATTGAAAATTTGATGTATACTTAGGTAAGTACAAGATCTGACATTGCATTTATAGTTAAAATGTTGGAAAGATTTCAAAGTAATCCAGGTAATGAACACTGAAAAGCTGCTAAGAAAGTGATTAGTATCTCTAAGGTACCAAAGACTACATGCTTACATATAGACAGACCGACGATTTGAAAGTATTGGGATACTCCGATTCAGATTTTACTTGGATGTGTTGATTCACATAAATCAACATCTGGTTACATATTTATATTTTTCGGTGGAGCTGTATCCTGGTAGAGTACAAAACAGATCTTGATTGCTACTTCCACTATGGAAGTTGAGCTCATTGCTTATTTTGAGGCTTCAAAGCATAGTGTATGGATGAGAAATTTGATATTTAGGTTTAGAGTTGTTGATTCCATCTCAAGGAGATTAAAAATATATTACGATAATTCAACCGCTATTTTTCTGGCTAAAAATAATAAAAGCAGCAGTCGAAATAAACATATCGACATTCAATTTTTAGTCATAAATAAGCGCATTAAAGGAAAAGAAATTGCTATTGAGTATATTAGCACTAAATTGATGATCGCTGATCCTTTGATAAAATACATGCCACATTGAGGTTCAAGGATCTTGTAACAAGAATGGAATTAAATTTTATTTTGTGATTTTTATTGTATGGATAATGATATTTAATGAAATTTTTATTTAATTGTTGTGATATTTTTAAAATTTTGTATACACATTAGTTGATTTGAGAATGTCAATAATTGTTGGACAAAGAATAAATATAAGGTTTATTCATAAAGTAACGTTACCGAATACGGATATGTCTTAAGAAATGTAATATATTGTAATACATGAAAAATATTACTATTATTAAGAGGATTTATCTTCATGATTCATATATTTATTTCTTAAATTTGAGAATTGATTGATTTGGTTATCACATCAAATAAAATATGGACCAAGTGGGAGAATGTAGAAACACTTCAACTTTTCATCCATAACATCGACCGTTTAATTCCTTCACCTGTTCCTTCAATTCATCCAATTGCTGAAATATTAATGATCCATTTAAATGCTGATAACTCTCCCATTATTGTACTCCATTATTCTCCTACTA